>BSAI01000108.1:35895527-35953935 GCA_036245035.1 Adrianichthys oophorus
AAAAAAAAAAAAAAAAAAGAAAAAAAAAAACGTTCAAACACAATGCGTTGCAGTCTATATTCACCGATCTAGTGAGCATTAATGTACACTGGTTTTTCCCAGAGACTTGTGGGAAATCAAGGGCACTCGATTTTGGAATTGTAGATTCGTACAGCTCCACAAAATGCTGAACGCGCCAAATAGTGAACTACATTGTAAGCTGTGAAGGAATTTGAACACAACTTTGGTGTTGATTGTTGTAGGCTGCTGTGCTCCTGATTGGTTGTAGCTGTTTTCAGTTAGTTGATTGTGCTACAGTGTATCTCAGTTGCCCTCACAGTTTCATTAGTGTTGGAATGTTTGTTGGTTTATTGTGTGTCATGCTTTGTGTTTATTAAGTGTTGATAAGTGTTTTGTGGAAACGAACCTTCCTGCATTTGGATCCTTGGTGTTCTGTCACAATGGAACCTTTAAAGAGTAGAAAACATGCCATTATCAAAAAAAAAAGTGACTTAACAATGATCAAGAACAGCACAGAGACGAAAAACCCTCACCTTTTACTGAAGGTCTAAATTTATGAATTCTGCCATCAGGTGATGCAATATGACAAGATTGACTTATATATTTAAATATGATTTATATATGTTTCCATGTTCTAGGCCTAATTGTTTCTTTTGATTGTTGTTTTACACGCAATAAAAATAAGAATAATGCAAAATATTCAGCAAATGGCTGCCTAATGTTATGAGGATGTTGCTAATAAAGTTGCTCAAACAGTGGATTCAGTTTATAACCATATTTAGAAAATATCAGTTTTAGCAAGTTTTTTTTTTGTATTTAACAATTGCACCTTAAAGTGAGACAAAGCTAAAGGATGCCATATCACATTTTAATGGTTCCTAAACAAAATCTGTAGTGTACAGATGAAGTTTAAAGCAGCTGCAGACATTTCACAGAAGATGAGGACAAGTTTTACCTTCAAAGTTAAGGGACACTGCTAAGAAAAAAATAAATCATATGCCCACTTCATCTTTGTACCGGCCGGTCAGTGATAATATTATCTGACATTAATCCAGAAATTAATAGTCTGAAAAAAAATTCGAGACCACTGGTGTATACTTTATATTTTTACTGATAGAATTAGAGTTATGGTTTTGAGAAAACAAAGTTATTTTTCTATTGTTTATAAGAATAACAAGTGGTTTGAAATTTGCATGAAGCTGACCATAGCGAAGCTTCTTATCAAAAATGAAAAATTCTTAAAAATTCCCAGACTCTTCCTGTTTCACAGTTTCATTCTCTTGACAGTGTGAGTGTAGGTGGTGGCTGATTTCCTTCTTTGCCTCTGTGAAGCCCTGTAATGGAAGGGGGGGACCTGTCCAGGGGTTTTCTCTGCATTGTTACTGATGGCAGCTGGAAGGGGCTTCTCTGAATCCTAAACAGGACAAGGTTGGAAAAGTACTTGGATGGATTTGTAGTTATGAAGAAATTCCGTTTCAGGAGGTCATTAAAAGTGGTTCACGAAGGTGAGATTTTTATCATCTTTCCTAATGACGTACGTAAGGTGTTAATCATCATCAGATTGGAGAAAGCACTGTTTGAAGGTTCACAAATTGACAACATACAAACACAAAAAAAATTATGTCTAAATAAAACCAAAAATTGTGTTAAAATGTTCTCTCTAAACACATCACAACTCATGCACACAAACAGCTTTTAGATGGCTGCACATACACAACACACAAAGCATTAATTGCAGCTCTGTGGCTCCTACAACCAACAATTTAGGTTTGTGAGCGACTGACAGGGATCATAATTAAAGCTAAATATTTTCGCGAGTTTGTACATTTTTTATATTTCATCACAGTCTAGCTAAACGTTTCCATTTTATCAGTGATCTTTTTTACAGCTTGTTTGTGTTTGACATCAGACAACAGACGGAAATTTTGTAACATTTTTTTGGCCCAAGACAGATACAAGTTTATAGTCCATGAAACAAATCCCCCTTTTATTAAAGTTACATGTAATTGTACATTTAAAGGATTGTCTTAAAACCCCAAAATTGAATGAAGATTGACAAGAATCTGACACATTATTTAGACTATTAAATGTGGCTTTGCATATTTTATGATCTAAAAAAAAAAAGTTATAATCTGTTTGATGTAAAAATCATGTAAGGTGATTTAGCTGGAGTATTCATGCATATCAAACATATCTTCTATAAATAGCAACATTTTACTCACAGGGTGCTAGATGGCCTTCAGAATTCCCTAAATGTTGCAACAGATTGTTATTTAGACACAATGGGAGCTTGTTACTGGTCATCTTCTTCCTCCTCCTCAATCTCTAAATAGACCTCCCATCGGTGCTGAACCTCTTGTAAAAGAGCAGCCTCCATCTGCAGCAGGTGCAAGTCTAATGATGCTTTGATGCCATATGTCAAATCTCATCACTTGCTGAGTCGACTGACATTTCTGCTGATGGCTCCTGGCAACATCATTACAAGTGGTAGACAATCACCCACAAAAAAAGAAGCACCCCCAAAAAAATTTTTAAAAAGCTTTGTTTTTCCCCCTCAACTGTTTTATTTTTACTTTTTTAATTTAAATGATTATTTTTTTTGTTTTATTTTTAATCATAATGCAGCACACAACATTGTTGGTTATGCAACAGGGTATAAAAATATTTGTTAGCATGTGTTGCTGTCTTTATTACGCTGCACCTGCTGCAAATATCTGTGTCCATGTGTGCGCTTGTGCTGTTTGCATCAAAGTCTTTTGTCTTGTTGCATCAGCAGACAACGTTTGATTATTGCATCAACAACTGTTGTGTCTTTTATGTGCACCTTTTATTTATTTTTTTGCCAAATCATAGAACCCACACATGGCTGGCTGAGTAGCTGGTAATCATCCTACTTGGGTTTGATGTGTGGAGCACTGTCTAGTCACAGGCAGCCCATCTCATTGAAATAGGAATGGAGTGATTGCTTTGTGTCAGTGATGGAGATATAAGATGTGGTTTGTCCTTGTGCAGTCTGTATGACAACAACAGGCGAGGCAATAAAAGGCAGAGTCATGTGTTTGCCTGTTGTGACGACTCAAGGACTTCTTGCACCTGCATGCTGATGTTGTTACAATAAAACAAACAAAACTCTGCTTATAAGCAGGTGGAATCTATACAACAGGCGAAAGATCTTTTACCCTTCTTGTACAAAACGTTTAAACAAGTTCAGAATTCTTTCCCTGTTCAGGAAAAAAATTTCAACAACACTACTGTCTTAAAATGAATATAGTTTTTGACACTCTATTCATCTATTTATTTTTATTTCACCAACATCATCCATGCAATATTTGAAAAGGTGAGTGGGAGCATGACAAAGCTCTGATGATAGAGCTCTGAAGCTCTGTTGGGCTCACCCTTAAGGTCCACCCACATGCCAAACAAAAAGACACACCCCTAAAAAATGTCTAATTTGAGGTTCTAATAAAAATATAGAAAATCAGATCATTGAAACCAGATTGTAAATACATTTTCTGGGTGTAAAAATCAAATCAGACTTTTTACCATAAAGGGGAATTTCTTCCTTTACTGGTTACCATTTGAAATGCAATTTTTGATACTTCCTAGTTGGCGTTAAAATCATTGACTGTATAAGAGAACTGGAGCATGTGAGCGTAATGCCACCCATAGAACATGACTTACTTCCAGTTTGAATCAAATTGAGTTATTTCAGTCACCATTTTTCCGCTAGACCGTCATCGCCACATTGGTAACAGTTGCATCAGTAAGCAGTGATGAGTCCAAGTCGACATTTGTCAACATTTCTAAAACAACCATCTCTCCAATCAGGAGATGTGCATGTTAGCAGACCCCACCCCTTCCACTGAAAGTGAGCTCGAGAGAATCTGTCTTCGAACCTTCAATGCGATACCACCTATTTTTTTAAGGCATCTGTTTGGTCAATTTATAGCTTGAATAACTTGCGCAACAGCTAAAAGTGTTACAAAAACAAAATTAGGATTAGCAAGAATATGTTAAAAAAAAGCAGAGCAAGAACGGTCATTCTGGCAAATAGAATGACTTGAGTAAGAGCTGTGTTGTTCTCAATAGAAATCTATGGGATTTTGTTTTTTTGGGACCAGTGAGTACTTCCTAAATGAACTACAAGGTGGAGGGGTCACTCAGTCCAGTTCTCATACACAGTCAATAGTCAAAATGGGAAAGGAAGGTGGCAATTTGAGCAAAAACTCTATTCCTGGTTTTCTTACCAGAGATGCTAGTCCTGTTTTGCAAGTCTAAGTCAAGTCTCAAGTCTGAAAACTTAGAGCTGCCACAAATTATCATTAAACTACTTTCATCGACTCTTAAACACAGTAACTGTTGGTGTTTCTCCATCTCTAATGCAAAAGTATTGTTAAGAAAGCTTTTAGTTTTTAGACCTGACAGTCATATCCTGCAGAAAAAAAATAATAAACAGATGAACATTCAACACATCAAGATCTCAAATCTCAAGTTCTTGAGGTTAAATCTCAAGTCAAGTCTAAAGTCTTTTGCCTGTGAGACTTGTGACTCAAGTCAGTTTCAAGTACAAATTCCCATCTCTGTTTCTTACTTTAAACACCTTAAAGTAGTTATCAGTTTACATTTTTTAAAGTGCTGTGGCTTTAAATTCCTCCACAAAATGGCTTAGCAGAAAAATATAATTCTTTGCCAAAACAGCCAATCGCGTACCTATCCAAAACTGTTTTTCTAAAAAGAGTCATTTTGCTTTAATACCTGCCTGGAAGGCCCAAAGCGCTTTACAGTCAGTCCCGTTCACACACCGATGCTACTGAATACTGGCGCCAACTTATAACCACCAGGAGCAGTGTGAGGTTCAGTGTCTTGCTCAAGGACACTTTGACATTTGGGCGGGCAAGGTGGGAACTTAACCTGTGATATTCTGATCAGAGGTCAACCACTCTACCTCTGCACCATTTTTGTCCCTTTTTTGAGATTTTGCACAAGTTCTTTAAAAAATATTGACAAGGACACTGTTTTAACAAACATTACATTTAACAGAAAACGCTTTGGCAGAGTTAGTAAAAAAATATTTTTGTACTTTATAATATGCAGGATTTGCTGAAAAACTTTGCAAATCGCCCCATATACTTAAATCACCTAGTTGTTATAGCTTTGTTCTCAACTGGTGGATTTATCTGTTCTTGAGTCTCTTTCTGTGTGGAAAAGAGGAGGTTTGGGTTTATGAGGTACACTTAAGAAGTAGTGGAGTCTATACAATTTAAAACATGTTTATGGTCTCGTTATGCCATTACTTTTTGTTTTTTTCTGTTTGTTTCGTTTTACTTAAAATACAATTGCTTTGAAGGCTAATGCCATAAAAACTGTGCTCTGAGTTATGTTTCACCTAATCTCCGTAATACAAAGACTGTACGGCAATGCTTTATCTTTTGTATTTTTTATTTTACAACTTTTCAATTTGTGCTAAATCAAAACACAATCTGAAGCAAAGTTGTAGAATCAGTCACAGTAATGTATTTTTTCCTTTTAATCTGTAATCAGGCGATGCATTAGTTATTGGAGCTACAGTGAATTTAAAATATCAAAAGAGCACGAAAGTAACAATATTTTTTGAAGCACTGATGCATAATTGACTCCTAAACTGTTTCTGTGAAACAGATACAAAAATCTACATGGCTCATAGCTTAAATGTATGCTAATAGACTCTTTTTTTCTGAGAATAGGCATCAATGTTGTTAAAGCTGTATTCTCTCCCCTGACTGGCCTCTAATCAGCTCCAGTCAGCCAAGCTTACTCAACCTGGAGAACTGGCTACTGATTTTCTGTCAGAGGGAAAAGCACTCCATAATTATGCTGCCATTTGAAATTCCATCACTCTCCTTTTGCAACAGAAATAAGATGCATCTCATTGAAATGTATATGGAATGCTGGAGGGATATAGTCCTGGGTAAACCTTGTTTTTTTAATTAAAAAGACGGTGGCCTTGGTGGATTACTTGTGACACAGGGAATGATCGGGGCACTCAGAGGGCTGCGGTTCAGGTAAATATGGCTTTAATGTCCCAGAAGGGGAGCCAGTGGGGCATGACTTGGCATGTTTATCGAAGTTTGGAAGGCATTTTCAGAAAAAAGGATCCAATAATTGAATGTTACTTTATCCTCTTGAAGCTAAACTGCAACAAGCAACTTCATCAAAAATACCTAACAGGAAATGTTTTCAGCATAATGATAAGATATACATTTCTCACTACGAGCCTTCAAAAAGGATTTCAAAAGTGTAAATTAACTCCCCACCATCTCTCTTTCTCACATACAGATGTTTTCTTAGAGTGAAAAAGATGACAAAGGAATCTGTAAGTTGAGAAAGACAAATTTGACCTTGACATTTCACTTTGGCAGAAATGTCAGTACTTTATTCATTCAGCTGAAGAGCAAGAGACCGTACTGGAAGGGAAAAAAAAGCTATTCTGAAGGGGAACTGAAAATCTTTTGCATTTTTTGCTCATGTAAATCCCTTTTAATTAAACTTGTAGATTTCCTTGTAGAAAATACAGTTTTTAACAGACTGTTGAGTTCCATCCATAGGGGCGACAGACTCCATTTCTGGGTCATATTTAGATATTTAATCATGACAACAGTATGTGTGTATTTGCTGTAGGGGTGGACATTGTGGGCACTGTGAGTCAGCCGTTACCCCTCTGTCTGCTCGCTTCACTGCCTCCTCACCTCTCACCTGCCCAGTGGCCTGCTGCCTGCAGACAGCCACTGGCTAATCTTACTCTCCTTCTCCCTCGCTTCCCGCCTTCAGCAGCCTCACAGACTGACTTGGAAGCTCACACTCTGGCCACACAATTCAGTTTTAGAAAAGCCCCAGAAAAACCTTTGACTGAAGGTCACTTGATGGCATTAAATATCCTTGGACAATCAGCAGGACAGAGCGACATGTATTTCTGCAGAAGAGCTGAGAATGTCACGTTCTTGTGTATAACTGATCTTTGCTCATCGTCCCTGTCTTGTTTAATAAACGCAGCCGGCGGTCTTGACTGTCTCCTGTCCGCATTGTTTAGCCAGCAGGGCTCTGTCGCTCCGACTCACCTCCTAAAATGTGCATCTGCATCACCTGTCACTCACAGGGAGACATGTCATGTGCCGTCTGATTGACGTCTGATTCTGAAGAGAAAAGGACCGTCTTTCACATGGTTGACTGCGCCAAAATATGTGTGAACAGAAACGAGGACATTTAGGGAGGAGGAGAAGCTGTGAAGACAAGGAGGGAGGAAGAAAATAATATTACGTGCGTGTTTGTGTGGAGTGAGGAATGGAGGGTCTATTTGCGAGAATGATCTTCTTATGTGCGAAACTGCACAAGTGAATTCCTGTATGCATAGCGGCGAGATCTTTTTCTGCTTCAGCAAATGGTTCTCTGCCAGGACAAGCACCCTGGCGCACACATGGCAGGTACACAGGTGTGGTTTGACAGAAGTCATCTGCCGGACTTACATGTATGAGACCAAAGCATTTACATTTAGAGGGAACACACATGTCATCTTTCTACAAAGGGGCCGGAGCGTGAGTCTTTGATGTCCTTTTTGGTCACTTTTACCTTGCTGTTGAGCACAGCCTCTTAAAGCTCAGCCCAAATCAAAGCACTGTGGGCCATACTGATGTCAGTCAAGGTCAGCGCAGCAATTTTTTTTATAAAAATCTCTTTTCCTGCTGCTGGAAATTCAATGAAGAGCTGAATAAAAGAATAACGCCTCTTGTGATATCAACAAGCCCCCCTAAAACTCCAGTTCTCTTTTTGGAAAAGTGATGTTATTGGTGAGCTTACTGACATGTTCCAGGTTTCCAGCTTCGGGATCATTTCATGGAGTCAATCTGCAGAGTAAGCCACATAAAGCTCTGAAGAAAGCAAACCGAGAAGTTAACAGCAACTCAGCTGCTTATGTTTTTGCTTTATTTATTCAACAGTCTGCAGATTCTTGGAAGCGCAGTCAGGCTGTGTGTTTTGATAAGAGGTTTCATAAAACTGGCCGAATTCACCAGAAATGAAGGGTTCACCTTTGAAGGAAACAATGTGCCGTTTGAAAATGTGCCTCTGACAGTTGCAGAACACCACCCAGAAGATTTTTTTTGAAAGGGTGGAAACTTGACAGTTTTGCGACTGTCTCCATGGAAACGGAGAGATGGTCTCATTAGGGTAGTGCCAGAAAAATCTGTGTTCGCAGGAACAAAACCCCAGACGGGAAAAAAAAGAGAGGAAAAAAAAGAGAGGAGGCTGAAACCGTCATGATTTTAAAAGAAGTTAAAAAGAAAAAAAAAGGAGTAAAAAATAGGAGTGATGCACTTTTCTAGGAAGAGCAAAAGGAGTCAAACTTCATAAACAGAAGACAGTTGAGAAAAACTATTATTGAAGATACGGAAAAAAAAATGTCCCTTGGCAAAATATGTGAGTTTGCTGTTGCATTTGACAAAGCTAGTTTCAAGGGCAATCTCTGTTCCTCATCTGATGCCAGCTATTCTCTGGCATCACCAACTTCTTGTAGAAAAGCTTCACTAACGCATTGAATTTCTCTCCAGCTATAGGTTTTAAGCTCGCTACACAGACTTCTCTTTTTTCTACAGTGAACTTTTGCCGTTGTTTAGAAATTCTCATCATACACATTGAAGCCTCACATGTAGCACCTAAATATTTAGCACTCAGATTGTGATGAAAGTTGTTGGATTCACAGCAACATTTATTTAACAATGCGTCAAAAAAGGGAAATTCTGTTGAGACACATGTCTTAGAATATATTTCTAAGATGTGAGCCTCTAGAATGCAATATTATGCAAATGGTGTCTTTTTTTTATTGTATTTATACCAATCTCACAGCATGATAATTTGTGTTTTAATTTTGGAGTCACTTGCTAAATAATGAACAAATGAAGATTTTTTTTTTAATCTCGGTACAATGTCCCACAGCTGTTTCATTATAAGAAAAAGGTGTGGAGCCCCAAATGCAGGTCCAGATTAAGCAAGCACCACTATGGGGTGCAGGTAGAATATCAGGGATAGGGGAGAGTCTGCGTGTGCTGAGAGTTTGAGGTGTCATGTCCCTCCGAGCCCCTAAAATGCTTAGAAAACCATGCTATCATCATATCAATTCATTGATCGATAAATCTATCCTTTTCTTTAATCTATTAGATATGGTTTCCTGAAACTAATGTCTGCATTTACCGGGTCTGGGACAGGCACAAGAAAGAAAGACACGGATGTGCGCTATATATAGACATATATATATACACACACACACACACACATATATATATATATACTTTATATATAAATAAATACCTTTTTAATTTAAAATATACCAGTGCTGCCATTTGATCACACTTTTAACATAAATTGTCTATTTATTGAGAATCAATAATAAAAATCTAAGGTCATGATTTCTTATTGTTTCTCGAATGTTCTCTGCAAATCCCAAATCCTTTCTCTAGGTGCTTATTAACTGCATTTTCTTCCTGCACATCCTTCTTGTTTATACCCATCTGTTTAAAAAAGAAAGGAATCAGTAATCTGAAGTAGATAAGTCAGTAAAACGCTGAAACGTTTGCAGTTTTGCATCCGGCTGAGGAAGAGCACATAGTCGACGAAAAGGCCACCGCATGCCTCGTGGTAAGCTGGGAATTAAGATGTATTATGCCAGGAAACGAGGACTTTATTTATTGGTGCATCCGGACTAAGCAGAAGGAAATATGGTAGCATACCTGGGGACAGAGTTAAATAGTGTGAGACCATTCCCTGGACAGCAATACATCACAATAAAAGCAAAGAGGAGCTGCTTGTGGCTTATGAGAGCAGGTCTGAACCCAATACAAAAGTGCAGAAAATCAAAAGACTCATTGGATAATTAAGTGGATGGTGCCAGACGATGATCTGTAAAAATGTCTTTTTCACCTGAAGTTAAGCAGTCATGCGTGCATCTCATCAAGAAAAGAAAGGTGACTTATACGTATTTTATAATGTGTTCCCATATATTAGCACTTTGCTTTTGTGCACTTATCAGTATATACCTATGGCTATTTCTGGAAAGGCATGACAGACTGTGAATGTTTGGCAGGCATCTATGGAAAGAAAAGGGGAGGAGGACGAATGGAGTAATAGTAGGAGCATTGTATGGTGACAAGAACAGCGGAAAAAAGCTATTCAGAAGTGAGGGGAAAAAAGAGGCCTTTTGCACGACCCAATGTTGTTTCTGTTTTCCTCTTTAAAAATTTGTTTTGGTCTTAATTTCTTTTTGATGTGGCCTTCACCCCTCCGCGTTGGTCATGAAGGCCTGCAGTGTGCCTCCTCTTCTTCCTAAGCCTCTCCCGAGAGTATGAGTGTCGTGCAGAAGGAGGCTTTTGCAAATTCCCAAGTCTTCCGGAGCTCGCCAAATCTGCTCTTGACTTCTCAGCACTATGTACAAGAGCCGAACGACAGACAAAATATTTACTCATTTTCGCAGCTGAACTGTGAGGGGTGAGGCTGTGGTGGTAAGGAGTTTTTGTATGAGGCTTGACAGCAAATTAGTGCCCTGTCGTGACACACGAAGTGGTGAAGCTCGACAGGTCAGCTGTTTTTCCATTTTTACTATCATCCATGCTTCAATTATTCAGTGGCATCCATTAGCATAACAGCAGCCATTTTATATTTAGCTCCCCCTACGTTACTGCGTCAACATTTCACTCCAAATATTCCGCTAACGTCCCTGACATGAGGAAGGAGGCATTGGCTCAGAACTGAGTGCAATTAGTGACCAAGAAGAGGACAATGGGCCTATTTTCATTATTTGGATGCAGGCCTGGCTCTGGGCTGCATTGCACCCTAAGCGAAAAATTATTTTTGCCCCCTCCACCTGCTGTCGCACCACCACCACACACACACCCGCATCCCCACAACACCCCCACCACCGTCCGAAACAGAAACAACGTAACTGCCTGGAATATATTGCAATAAGAATTTATTTATTTTAACTCTCAAAACTTAAGTAACAAGCAGTTGTGATTGTTGAAAAAAATTGCTTCCTTAGCAGGGCTTGAAGAAGCAATTTGCTGCTTTAAGAAGTGGAAACTCTAACCGCTACGCCACTGCAAAAATTACAAGTGGGAGCATGGTAGGTGTTAAAACAGGCATCTCCGGTGGTAAAGGTTTACAGATCTTGGTTGTTAAAAGCTTAAAGATTAAAAAAAAAACTAGATCGCCAGTTATTTAGTCTTTTTCTAACAAAAACAAAGTTGAATGTATATAAAACAGACAAACCTCTGCTTTGCGCCAGTTTTTCTCCTCTTCCTTCCCTTTTTTGACCTTAAAGCTGTCCACGAGGGCTTGTTTTGTTGCTTTTTCATCCTTAAGGTTGTAAAGAATCACTAAAAGTGGCAACACCACTGCCCACCTAGCTAAGACAGCGGCAGCTTCAGGTAGGGAGGGGTGCTGCACCAGGCAAAGTTATTGATTACATCAAACTTTTCAGTTATTTTATTTATGCTTTAATTACTTTTTTATTTTAAACTAAATGAGTGGTGTGTCCAACTGCTATACATTTGTAAAAGAAATATCATAAACTTAAAAAAAATATTTCCTTAGCTTAATCATTGCCCTTTGGCACCCCTCCAGCTGATGGCACCCTAGGCAGCCGCCTAGATCGCCTATGCCCAGGGCCGGCCCTATTGGAATGTTGAATGTGGTTCGAGACCTAATGCCTTCTAAGATCAGACAAGTGAAAAACAGTCAAGGAAAATCAGCCATAACCCTTGTCATTGAGGCAAATGGACAGATTGTAATAACATTTGCCAAAAAAGAAATGGCGCACATTAATGGGGAGGGGGGTCTACAGCTATCACACTGTCCCATTTGTCACTATTAGCAGTAATATGAAAAATCCCTCAACTCATCTTGGACATCTAATTTGTTAGCTTGCACTAGGAGTGATGAAAGCCACTCGCCTATACCGAGTGTCAAATAAAGAAACTTTGCACATCAGATAAGATTCATTTGATTCCTCAGTAATTAATTTTATATAGTATATTTCATTTTCTATAGTAACGACAATTATATTTTTTAAAAGGATGCACAAGGCTCATGGGGTCAAAGGACAATCGGTCTCTTATTTACATATGTGACTGCAACTGTTTGTGTGTCTGTCCATGCCCAGCATGCGATCCCATCCCTCTGCTGTGTTGTGTGCTCTGCTGTTCCCCACCAGCTGTACACTTTGACCCCCCACTTATCTTTGATCTGCTGTCAAAAGAGCTTGCACGCTACCATCGCTCAGCTGCAATCTGCAAACCCTCACTTCTTGCTCCAGATTTTGGGCCTGGAGTCACTCTGCATGAGCTTCTGACGCTCAATTTGAGGCAGCTCCCTGATCCAGCTCTCAGATAAGAGACGATCCATTTGGAAGTCCTTCAAACCAGACAATAGTCTGGAGCTAAGGCCTTGCAATGTATGCAGTTTGTTAATCAAAGTGCAAAACGCCATGAAATCAAATGAACTAATTGTTGCAACTTCTTCTATCTTCTTTAACAGGAGTAAAGTCTGTCACCAACTTTCTACTGTCATTTACAGCTTTTGCATGTCAATCTTAAGTAATCAAAGAATAATCAGAAGTCATGTCCACACATTTAGACAGAGGCTTCCAAGGAAAACATTCATGCCAATTACGACAAAGAAATTATTAAACTGAAATTTTTTGCCTTATGAAATTAATTTCTGTTTTTTGCAAAAGTTGGGAAAAAAGCAGCGCATAGCAGGATGAACTACAATCAATTCAAGACAACAGTTGAAACATTTCAACCTTCATTTTCATTACCCAAATCGTGTTTCATGAATCTAGATTAAACACTTTCTAGAAAGAAACAGTGACTCAGTTATGTTTCGTCATTAATAGCTATTCTAATAAAGCACTAATTGGACAATTTTGAGGATCCAGATTCTGTGTGCCATTATGACTCTGATCCAGCAATACTGCAAGAGGAGTGATGCTCCAGACTGATATCACTTTTTGGAATGGTTCTCTAGCAAAACCTAAGTGCAAAAGTAGCAGAGGTGGTTAGATTTGTCTGATATGTCAGGCAAATTGTGCATTTTATGGTACAAGTGACAAATTTGGCATGGATGTATCTTAGGATCCTCTCTTTCAGAAAAGCAATGATAGAAATCCAAAATGTCAGCCACTTGGAAAGATGGCGGCCATCAACTCAATTGTTACAAGAATATTTAATGTCTTTTTTATTTTTTTTTATTTTAAAAAATATGGGCTGTTCATGCACAGAGTGCAGTCTTTAAACTTGAGGGGTGCCTACATTATACCATTATATGCATACTTAAAAAAAATCATAACAGGTCTATTTAAAGCTAAAAAAACACCAAAAAAACAATTCAAATAAAGAACCGTATGAAACTTTTATTTTGAAAGCTGAAGCATGAACACACATTTCAGTCATATTAAACAACATATGCATAATCTTTCACAATCATTCACAATTAAACCCGTATATTTAAAACTTGATTAATTATTTATTGTTAAAACAGATTGATTTTTTTTTCTTTTGATAAAAATACATCCTTATCAGATGTATTTAAAATAGATCAAATAACTTTCTATTCATTCTTCTACAATCACAGAAGCTTTGACCTGTTTTTATGGGTGTAATTCATATATTATCCAAAAACATTAATGTCCCTTATACATAAAGCTACGTTCACACTGGGCGTGTGATGCACGTTCTTCTTGAAAGTGTTATCATTGAATGCACATTTAGTCCATGGTTTTCACACTGGGCTGTCTCTACTCAATACTGGCGCATGTCTGACACCTAAAGTTGGAAAAGGCGTGGCGTGCAAATCTTGCTCCCAGCTATTGTTTTTCACAGCACTATTCCAATACATGAAAGACTTGGTGTCATATAATTCCAGGTGGTCACGAACCGCAATTATTAATTTCTTCACTGTGATAAATGTTCAAACTGTTGGCACTTCTGTGAATGCAAAGGGACGCCATCCTTAGGTCTACGTCACTACCAAATATGAGTCCCTGATTAAGCTGATTTTAACTTTTAAGCCATGTTCAATGGAAGTGCATTTTGCACAGAAAGCCTGAGTACGGTCATAGAAACTTGCGCAGCTATGCGTGAATGCGAGAGTTTTGAGCAAGGAAACCAGAAAAGCATGTTTACATAGACTTTTCATTGAAAGTTGTCACTTGAATGGGTGTTACTGAGGGCGATGTGTACATACCTTGAGGCACCATTCACAAACGTCTTCTCTAATAATGTAAGATTTGACGCCAAGGTGACTTGATACAAAAACATAAATGTCCAATTTTCTTTTATTTTGTCCTAAAACATGCTTTTTCTCACTCAATGAGTCTGCTTTTAGATTTGAACAAAAGACAAAAACAATTTGACATAAGCATAAAACACTTTAAAGCACTTTAAGCATAAAACATTTCTAGCATTTTGGACACAAACTTTTTTCTGTCCTTTGGAAAAACTACCTGAATTTAAAATACACTATTTTTTGCTATACAGAGAATGCTCTCCTGTTACGTTTTCCTCTAAATTAGCATAAAAATTCAGCAAAAGGAATTCCACTGTCGGCTCTTACACTACAAACTTTTGCTGAAAGGAAAGTACCACTAAACTTTATTTTATATCTGTGTCACACTATTGTAGGATCCTACTCTTTGCATGTAAAACTGTAGCACAAACACTTCTTGTATTCTAAAAAACAGAGCATTCAGCCTCATGCTGGCAGTCAGATTCTGAGTGAAATCTGATGAAACATCGACTGTGCTGGAGACTGATGGAATGCATGTTGCTGCTACTCAGATTGTGACATATTCCATGTCGGGCCAGCAAAATGCCTTTGTCTCCACCCACTTGGTATATTTCACAGTGCAGGGAAGGAGCATGTTTGCGTTATATGCGCTCCACAGATTCCTTGTTCTTTCCTCTCACTGTAGCATGGCAGGTTTTCAGCATAGCCTACCAACAACTGCAACTGTGGGGGATCCTCCCCTTGGTAGGCTGCTGACCACCCAGGTATGACTGCCTGTCAGGGAACAGTTTTACTATGACCAAAATTACACTTTTTTTCCCTGACTCTACAGGCGCAAGTCCTCCTCAAATCCCACCCCAAATCTGCTCATTTTCACATTATTGCAACTAATCCTACAAATGTACTATTCTTTTCAGGTATTCAACGTTGTGCTATTAAAGTAGCAGGTTTTCCATGTGGGTGTGAAGCTAAAAAGAAACTAAACTTAATAATAAAAAAAAAAAAGCTTGTTAGAGTGAGGTTATCTGACTCATTCACAGTCATGGCTCATTTTTCTTCTCTTTGTTTCTGGTGAAATAAAATCAAATAAGGTGAAATGATGAACACACATACAAGAACATGCAGAATTTCACTTAGCAAAATTTCAAAACCTTTTTGCTTTTTTTTCTTATTGTTAGTAATAATTGTTAGTATGAAGAGTTGGTTTTTCAGTTGTGTTCTTGATCATGTTCTTTATGCTTTTTTCCTTCTGTCAGTCATACAAGGTTTAGGTTGCCAATCATTCACAGTTGCCTTGATTTATGTTATAGTCGTCAGTGTATTTAGGTATGTGGTTTCAGTTTGGTCATTTGGTAATTTGCTTTGTCCCGGTTTAATTTCACCATAGATTTAGTCATTTTGAAGTTTATTTTTTAAAAATGTATAGGTTTCTGCCACCAAGGCTGGTCTCCTGCAAACTGGGCCCCACACCACCAGCTCCTGACAAAAATGTTGAGAAATGGCTGGCAATAAATGTGAACTTCTGTATTTGTAAACTCAGCCCTGACACCTCTTGATGTCTATAACTCAATTATAAACACAGATATCCTTAAAAAAATGGACAAATACAACAATAAAACAAAAAGTAAAGGCATAAATGAGGGAAAAAATGAAGAAAAAACTGAATCACAAAAAGGGTGCAAGAAACAAATTAAATGACCAACAATACATTTTTAAAAATTTAATTCATTTAAATTACATTCATTTTTTAATGATAGGAATCTATGTGCTATGATGCATTTGGACCTCTACAACTGCAAATGACGTAAAGGACTCACCTGGCGGAAACCCCCATAGTGGGTCAAGGCTTCTTTTAGAGGTCCTGTATCCTGTAAAATCTTTCAGTGTTCTTAAACGTAAAATAAAACAATGTTTTTTCACTTGAAGACTTAGTTTTAGCATTTTTTTTGTAGCGCTGAAGCGCATAACATGGGCCTCAGCTTTGGGCACCTGATGTTTTCAATGAATCAAAGGGTAGAAAAAACATCCAATATGGCTGCTTGATTCAGGAATTTTCAGCTTGAATTTCCATCCATTTTCGTGACCCGCTGTGAACATAGGTTTGTCGGAGACTGTCCCGGTACTGTTGGGCAGGATACACCCTGGACAAGTTGCCAGCCTGTCACAGAGCCCATGGAGTTGGAGCGATTGAGCCTACTACGCTAGCCAGCCACCCGGTGGACAGAGTGGAAAGCTCTGTTGCCCAGGGTCCGACAGAGCTGCAAGCGACTCCACCCAAGGTCCGGGAGACCTAGCGGGTCGTTGTTTAGGCTGCCGGCCCCTGGGGAGCGAAGCTTGCTATGCTGGCCAGTGGGCGGTTTTCTCCTTAGCAGACGGAGAGCCTTCATGGGTGCCATCGTGGCGGGCGAGATCGCTCCAGTTTCATGGGTTTATGATGTTTTTCTTATTTTCATTGAGACAGTAACAAAAAGATCCTCCAGTTTTATTTTCCTCTCTTGGGTTAATGCTCGAACTGGGCCACAGACAGACGAAAGTACCTTTTAAAACGGCTGTCAGGCACAGCTCCCGCTGCAAGAGTGAAGTACACCTCATTGGGAAAGACCAGACATGGCGAGATGCTTGCAGGCTCCTCTGTAGAGTTCTCTAAGACAAATAAACCCAAGCTACTTGCCCAACATCATCCACACTTTCCATGATGTGGCAACAAGTAAAGTCTAATAAAACTTTGACAGTTGCTCAGCGGCTGGTGCGTCAAGGGGCCAAGGACATTTTAGGGAGGTTTTGAGAAGTACATTTGATGTCAGGGTTGACGTGTGAACACAGATGCAGACGACACTCGTAAATACAAAGTTTCTCGTTTAATTGAGAAAGGCTCACAAAAACTGAACACAAACTCATGAAGGTACAAAAACCATCCGACAACCAGTGCAGGGGAGACGAAGACTTATAACAGGAGGAGGGGATGAGGTAAATGGAAACAGGTGTGCCAATAAGGAGGGAGAGAACACAGGAAGTAACAACCAGCAACAAAATAAAACAGGAAGTGGAACCCAACAAAAAACAAACAAATGTCCTGGGTCCATAACCCCACAGTACCCCCCCCCTCAAGGTGCGGCGCCTGGCGCAAGGGAAAGCTTGTCCCGGTGCCGCCGATTAAAGTCCCTGACGAGCTCAGGATCCAGAATCCGCGAAGCAGGCTCCCAGGACCTCTCCTCAGGCCCGTACCCCTCCCAGTCCACCAGATACTGGAAACCACGTCCCCGTCGCCGAACGTCCAGCAGGCGACGAACTGTGTAGGCCGGCTGGCCATTAATGATGCGGGGAGGGGGTGGCGGAGAGGAAGGCCGCTGCAGGGGACTCGTAACATGCGGCTTCAGCTGAGATACATGAAAGACCGGGTGGATGCGCAAGGACCTGGGCAAATGCAGCCTGACCGCCACAGGATTGATGACCTTCAGGATCTCGAAAGGACCGATGTACCTGGGGGACAGCTTCTTGGATTCTGTCCGAAGCTTGATGTGTGAGGTGGACAGCATGACGGATTGGCCAGGTAGGTAAGTAGGTGCCGGAGTGCGTCGACTATCAGCCAGCCTCTTGTTGGTAGCCCTCGAACGCAACAGGGCCGCCCGAGCCTCCTGCCAAACACGGCGACAGCGGCGGTATACGTGCTGAACCGACGGAACGGCCACCTCCGTCTCCTGCTCGGGAAACAGGGGAGGTTGGTACCCCAGAGAGCACTCAAATGGGGACATACCAGAAGCAGACGAGGTGAGGGAGTTGTGCGCATATTCCACCCATGGCAACAAGGAGCTCCAGGAGGTCTGGCGTTGGGAACAGATACACCGGAGAGCGGCCTCCAAGTCTTGATTAGTCCGTTCCGCCAGAAGACAGGCTGGCAGTAGTCCCGAAAGCCCCACAGAACGCCTTCCAGACTTGTGAGATGAACTGAGGACCACGATCCGACACCATGTCTGTGGGGATGCCATGCAGCCTGAAGACATGTTTTATAATCAATTTCGCGGTTTCTGCAGCAGAGGGGAGTTTGGTCAGAGCCACAAAATGAGCTGCCTTAGAGAAATGGTCCACAATAGTCAGAATAACGGTTCTCCCGGCAGGAGGTAGGCCGGTAACAAAGTCCAGAGCAATGTGTGACCAAGGCCGACCCGGGATGGACAATGGGTGTAAGAGTCCAGCAGGCGGGTGAGTACTGACCTTGTTCTGGGCACAAACCAAACAACCTGAAACATAGTCCCGGACGTCCTTGGTCATACTGGGCCACCAGAAACGGCGACGCAGAAAAGAGCAAGTCCTGCGGATTCCTGGGTGGCAGGTAAGTCACGTAGCATGAGCCCACTGGAGAACCTGGGACCTGAGTGAGCTGGGGACGAACAGTTTATTAGGAGGACCTCCTCCCGGGTCCGGCTCCTGAACTTGGGCAGCCTTAATGTCCCTCTCCAGCTGCCAGGAGAGAGCGCCCAGCACACAGGAGGGAGGAAGAATAGAGGCTGGTTGGCCGTCTTGCACAGCCGATTCCTGTTGTCGGGAGAGGGCATCCGGTTTAACATTCTTAGAACCTGGACGATAGGACACCACAAAATTAATCGGTTGAAGAACAGAGACCACCGTGCCTGCCTGGAGTTCAACCGTTTGGCAGTTCGCAGATATGACAGGTTCTTATGATCTGTCCAGACTAGGAACGGTGTACCTGACCCCTCCAACCAGTGCCTCCACTCCTCAAGAGCTAGCTTAATGACTAGCAATTCTTTATCACCCACATCATAATTCCGCTCCGCCGGAGTAAGCCGGCGGGAGAAGAAAGCGCAAGGGCGCATTTTACCGTCAGATCCCCCTCGCTGAGACAATACCGCACCCACCCCCGTATCAGAGGCATCCACTTCAACAATAAACTGCCTGGAAGGGTCAGGTTGGGCCAGGATAGGTGCAGAGGTGAAAAGCTGCTTTAGCCTGTTGAAAGCGGACTCCGCCGCCTCCGTCCAGACGAACGGTGAAGAGGTAGAGGTGAGAGCCGCGAGAGGCGCGGCCACCGAACTGTAGCCACGGATGAAGCGACGGAGGAAGTTGGCTAACCCCAGAAACCGCTGTAATTGTTTCCGGTTAGCAGGTGTAGGCCACTCCACCACCGCTTTCACCTTAGCTGGATCGGGTCTCACCTCACCCTCTGCTACCACAAACCCCAAAAACGAAACAGACGGAGAGTGGAACTCACACTTCTCCGCCTTCACAAATAACTTATTCTCCAGTAACCGCTGGAGCACCAGACGACCATGCCAATGTTCGCTGGCGTCCCTGGAAAAAAATCAAAATATCATCCAGATATACAAAAACAAAACGATGTAAAAAGTCTCGTAACACATCATTTATCATTGCCTGGAACACAGCAGGAGCATTACAGAGGCCAAACGGCATAACCAGGTACTCGAAATGTCCTAGAGGAATGGTGAAGGTGGTCTTCCATTCGTCACCGGCTCTGATGCGCACAAGATGATAGGCGTTGCGAAGGTCCAGTTTGGTGTAAATCCTGGCCTCCTGCAATGCCTCAAATGCTGAGTTCATTAAAGGCAGGGGGTAACTGTTTCTGACAGTAATCTCATTTAGCCCCCGATAATCAATACATGGTCGGAGAGACCCGTCTTTCTTTCCAACAAAAAAAAACCCGGACCCCACTGGCGAAGAAGACGGTCTGATAAGTCAAGAATTCAGAGACTCAGCAATATATTGTTCCATGACCTCCCTCTCGGGTTTAGACAGACTATATAACCTGCTCTTAGGCAAGGTAGTGCCAGGTTGAAGCTCTATAGCGCAGTCATAAGGCCTGTGAGGCGGTAAGGAGAGAGCTCGTGATTTGGAGAACACCTCAGCTAGGTCGTGATATTCCGGCGGTACCCCGGATAGGTCAGGTGAGGGCGGCCGCCCTACTGGGACAGCGGGATCTTCCCTCAGGATGCCGAGCTCAGCGCAGACAGGTGGTGTGACATCTCTCACTCCAGCCAGAGACCCGACTGGAGGGCCAGTCAATGACTGGGTTGTGCGCCATAAGCCAGGAGTAACACAGAACCAGTGGGTTCTGGGCGGAGGAAAAGACGAAAAAACGGGTAATCTCGTGGTGATTACCTGAAATAATAAGATGAATAGGTTCGGTGATATAAGAGATTGAGGCTACCTCTTGACCGTTAAGGGAGACCACTTTTAATGGACGGGGCAACAACTCGCACTTAAGACCGACCTGTTTCGCTAGCTCGGCGTCCATGAGGTTCTGCTCTGCTCCTGAATCCACTAAAGCTTTGACAGAAACCCCGCTCCCATGAAACATTAATCGAATCTGTAATAAGCAGGAAACAGGTTTTGGAATGGTGAGCGCCGAATCACCGCTCGTCAGCGCGCCCACTCTTACTGAATGAGCAGAGGTGTTTGGGCACTGCCTGCAGAAATGACCCCGCTTACCACAGTAAAGGCACTCACCTGCCGCCATCCGCCGCCGTCGTTCGGAAACAGACAGTCTGCCCCGTCCGAGCTGCATGGGTTCCTCCTGCAGTAGCAACGGGGTTTCTGCGGGAGAAACAGCACAGTCAGGTGAGTTGGTGGGCCGGCGAGGTTGGCGGGGAACCATCCTGTCATGCTCCTCCTTGTGGTCCTGTAAACGGTTATCAATCTTGATAACCAGGGCGATGAGAGGTTCCAAGGTAGCTGGTAACTCCAGCGAGATTAGTCTGTCCTTTAATTCCTCGAACAGTCCCTCCACGAAAGCGTCCGTGAGCGCAGTAGTGTCCCATCCACTAGCGGAGGCCAAGGTCCGGAACTCTATGGCATAGTCAGCTGCCCTTCTGTCCCGCTGTCTTAATCTCATAAGCGCACGAGCTGCCTCTCTGCCTGGCTTGGTATGATGGAAAATCTGCTGGAAAGCCTCCAGGAAAGCCGAGAGAGATGCGCAGGTAGGGGCTCCACGCTGCCACTTGGCGGTAGCCCATGCTCCGGCTCTGCCGGTGAGGTGAGAAACAATGAAGGCCACCTTGGCTTGTTCCGTAGGGTAGTGAGGAGCCTGTAACTGGAAGTGGAGCTCACACTGGGTAATGAAAGCCCAACAGTCCCCGGAGTCCCCGGAAAACCTTTCTGGGCGGGCCAACTGTGCAGCAGGAGCGACAGGAACTCCATCCAAGGTCCCCTGGACCGGCATGGAAGGCGATGGGCGTGGCGAGGGGAAAGACGGTGGATGTTGGACCCGCTCCGCCAGTTGTCCGAAACGCTCACCCAACGCGGCAAATTGTCGCTCCTGACGGCTTGACATCTCCAGCAACCCTTGACGAAGACAAGCAACCTGCTCCTCTTGCTGGCGGAATAGTGCCCATAACGTCTCCGCGTCTGCTGTGTCCATGTTACGGGTCGGATGGTAATGTCAGGGTTGACGTGTGAACACAGATGCAGACGACACTTGTAAATACAAAGTTTCTCGTTTAATTGAGAAAGGTTCACAAAAACTGAACACAAACTCATGAAGGTACAAAAACCATCCGACAACCAGTGCAGGGGAGACGAAGACTTATAACAGGAGGAGGGGATGACGTAAGTGGAAACAGGTGTGCCAATAAGGAGGGAGAGAACACAGGAAGTAACAACCAGCAACAAAATAAAACAGGAAGTGGAACCCAACAAAAAACAAACAAATGTCCTGGGTCCATAACCCCACATTTGATGCGCGTCAACAACAGAGGCAGCAGACGCAAATTTAGTACACAAATCGCGTCCAGTGTAAATGATGTAAATGAGTTTATTTTTGTAAAATTACAACTTTCTTCTCACAATTTTAGGACTTTATTCTTGTAAAGTTATTTATTTATTTGTTTGTGGTGGATCTAATACTTAGTAGTAGTATCTTAAGAATATGACTAAACATTGTGCTTGAACATTTTGTTTGGAGGGGGCAGCAGACTTTGGGAGGGTGCCACATGTGGCAAACAGAAGAGTGGAAAGCCACTTTCAATCAATGGATCAAAAATGTTAATAAGTAAATGTTAATACGTAAAAAAAAAAAGTAAATTGAGGGGCTCAAGATTTTATTTTAAAATAGTGCTTAAAGATATTGTTATTTTTGCAATTCTTAAAGAACCTTGTTTCGATAATTTCTTAATTTTTTTCAAAAATGATGCTAATATTGGAAATCATGAGGGCAAAGCTTTTGACTGGGAGGAAAGATGCCCTTGTAGCTCCATCTTGATATCAAATTATGTCCTAATGTCTTTCAAAAACCATCACAACCATGGTAAAAACCAAAATAAATAGATAAAACTCCTGCTAGCCTTAGTGAAAATAAATTATTCAGCCCAGAAAAGAAAATTATGTCTCTATAGATTATAAAACCCTTAATCCTTAAATCAGTCCACCTGACTAACAGAATTTGGCTGTGTGGGGATTTTATTTCAATCATTGCACCAGCAGCTTCAGCTTAACCATGTGAGTTTGAGGAGACACGATACCATATGCACATTGTTTGATAGGAATCAAAACAGAAGCAGTTGGTGTGCGTAATGTGTGTTTGCAGAGCCCTCCATTATGAGTCTTCTGCTGTTACCGAAGCACACGTCAAAAGCTGCGTAGAAAGGGTCTCTAATCTGAGCACAACTCTAGTGTGTCAGCACTGAGCGGCTTTTGACCTTTAAAAGTTTTAGAAGCCCATAACTTGTCACTCTCAGATTCTTTATACTGCTATTCTCATGCTATAAGCAAATCCAGCACTCACAAAAACACAATGCAAAAACGTTTGTGCAATAAATGTTGCACATTTGTCTTTTACATATAAGTAATATATAGTTTTGTGGCAGAACGTGACATAAACACAACCTACAATTCATCAAGCATGAAGCAGGATGGCGGACAATGTTTTGTGTCTATATTTTGCACGTCTGACAGTCAGGCACTCACTGGGACAATTAAAGGATAGTTTCAACAAGTAGACAATTGTACTATAAAAACCAACAAAGAGAGAACATCTTTACTTTCAAATGCCCAAAAAAAAAAGAAACTAAGACAAACACTGTTGTCTATCTTGCATGTACATTGTTGCAAAAATTGTGTTAGCTCTAGATAAGTTAGGGCTGACATGGAACCGCTGGTGGTAATTAAGGTCGAGCTAATTTTGTCTTTTTATTTTCCCCAATACGGCAATATGACATATTAATCTTTGACATTTTACTTTTTACAGTCAGCTTCCCGTCTTCATTTTTTAATGCTCGTTCCTGCATCCCATCTTTAATCTCTCTTACAAGGGCATTATTGGCGATCAACAGATACAGGCTGATCAGCTGCAGGGTTTGGGGTTCAGTGGCTTAAGCATCCTACCTGTCAATGGAGAACAGTGCCCACCTGGTTGGTAATGGATGTCAGACCACCTCACAAATCTCTCAGCTTATTTGTGCAATTTTTGCAAATTTGTGCTGATAATTTGAATAACACTAAGGGTTTATGCATTGTAGGCAATATACAAAACACCATGGTTCCTTCTCGACATGATGTAGAAGCTACAGTCTGAAGGCCACAAGCACTCTGCTCCGCTCCATTCTCACACATCCACTAGAAGACAACTAGATCCATGTACGCCTTTGTCATCTTCATCCGAGTTGACTTCTGACTCAAAACTGTACTGGATAGCTCCAATATTACTCAGCAATTTTATTGCACTGGAAATGTTAGGTTATGGGCGTGAGGGTTAGGATTAAGCTAGTGAGGGAGAGTCTAAACAGATGGATGACGAGAAATGGGGCTGAGCTTAGTTTGCACCAACAGTCCCTCCACGACTCAAATGTGAATTACTAATTAACTACTTCTACACTACAGAAACTATGTCCTCAAAAAAGACAGCTTTTTGTTTTTGCATTTTGGCTAAAAACCGCATAATCATAATTAAAAGACCACTGGGAATGTTTTTAAAAAAGCTCAAAAGGTAATTGGAATGGAACTTTAAGTCCTACACAAAATTTACATTCTAACTGAAGCACATTCAAGCCCTTCCTCTTTCCTTATATTGATGTTAATTAAACCAACAAAGTCAATGCACAACATCCTTTGCTGTCTGGTGTGTTAGCCAAAGATTAATGATGATCTTGCTTGTTTAAGGGCATAAGGTGGCCACTAAATAATGGCTGGAGATTTTAAGTCATCATTTTTGCAAACTACATATCACCATTGCAGATAAACAATTAAATATCTTTTAATAAAAAAAGCATATCTTTTTTGCTTTGACAGATTGTGGGAATTCGGTGGATGCTGTTGTCTTGAAAATAGATTAAAAAATGGTGTTATCTTGCTTTCTTTTTGTTATTTGTTTGAAGGATCTCTGGGTTTTATGCAGAAAAGGAGCTTAAAATCTAGCAAGTCTGACCTTTAATGAATCATTTTTGATCCCATCTTATTAAGTACGACAAAAATTTAACAAATCTTTTGTCAAAACAGGTATAAGTGGGCAGACCCGCGCATTGGTGGGGTGCAACGCTTACTCATGCACAAGACAGGGTGATCTGTGTTACTCACCAGCAGATTATAAGTAATGGAAATGGAACAATGGAGCGAGGATGAAATGCAAAAGAGGAAGAGGTGGGAGAAGAGGGAGGGTACTACCTACTGGGGGATGATGGGGGAGGGGTAGAAAAGGTGGGGGGTAGAGCGTCTGACATTGCCCCCATGATCATAACAGCAAGGTCTGCATATGGGAGCAGCTGCCCTGCCCTCTGTTTCCTCCCCACAAAATATGGCTGGAATTTTAATTGTGCTTGTTAAATCTGCTTAACACAGCTTTTCGTGACTCTCCGCATGTCCGGCCAGTTCTGATCTGTTGGGCTGTTTGTAATCACGACTGTCTCGTCCAAGTACATGTTAGACTATATTTGCAAACAGAAGCTCTGTCTTTGTCTAAAAAAAAATAATTTAGACGGTGAGAAACAGAAGGATCAGCTTGTTATTCGAGGGAGTATTTAGCACTTTCACTGCGGGCTCCTCCCTGTGCAGATTTGTTTCTTTTTTTAAGAAAAGAACAGAGAATATCTCTCTTCTGTTTTCACTTCGAAGCAGTCTGTTTCAGTGTCTACCTTTGGCAATACCTCTGTCTCCAGCTCTCATTGTCAGCTCATTGTTTGACATGACACTGGCTTGATTGGCTGCGATGCGCTTGCACAAGACTTGGGCTAATTTGAAGTAAACTCTGCACAAGTGGCTGAGTCGTTGTTTTGTGACCCTGTTTGTGTTGGATGAGCGCACCGTGTCTCTCTCGGGAGCAGCCTACAGGCATCCCACAGATCTAACACGCAGCTCTGCAAGCTCACAGAGAAAAGAAGGAGGGAAAAAAATCCGATCCCAGAATCCTGGCTGAATACATTACAGAAAAATAAAAACTAACTTTATTAAGTTTTTTTTTTTTTGCAAAGGTGGGGTTCAAATAAGTTGAAGCCTGCAATAAGAAACAACGTCTCTGAGAAAAAATCCTGCTCTTTCTAAACCTATTGTTCCGCCCACCGGCTTTATGGAAAGATTGCGGTATTAATCTGTCAGAAAATTCCTGTTCAGTTTCATTGAAAACAGAAGGCTATGTCTGCGTGATCAGAAGATATTCAGGAGCTTTGTGGAAATCCACACCAGACCCTGCTGTGGAGATTTTTGCCCCCCCCCCCATGCCACTGAAGAACCTCAACTCTCAGCAGGACCTTAGATGACAGAAGGAACTGAAATGTCAGAAGACGGATGGAGGGAGAAGTGTTGGCGAAAACACGGAGAGGAGTGTGGAGACCCTGGGGAACCTGGTGTGGGGTGGCATGTGTGTGTGTGTGTAGGGGGCGGGGCAGCAAGGATGGACTGAGTGAGTCTAATTTGATCCAAGCTCATCCATGTAGAGGAGCTGGAGAAGCATGCGGAGAAGCAACAGTGATCTGCACAAATTAGACACCGGTGAGAATGGAAGACAGACACGTGATAATATGTGGGCAAGTGCGTGGAATTTTGATGATTTGTAAAAGGGAATGGGGACCGAAGAAAAAAAGGCATGGTGAGGTACTTTAAGAACATAACAGCTGGAGTCATGCATAGGTAAAGGTGTGTCTTTCCCTATAATATCACACATTTTGTCATAAAGCTAAAGATAATAATCATGATTTTGTCCAATAGATGAACGTTCAGTGTATTCTCTTCTCCTCACACCAAACAGCAAGGGTCCCCCCTGCTTTCTTCTCTCCTTCCGCTCCACCACATCCCCTTGTCGTGCACTGTAATTAAAACCACAGGTGGGGACCCATAGCACTGCATGGCTGCTCCCAGCATGCAACAGGCACCATCTGGTTCAGAGGAGGGGTGTGTTTTCTCCCGAAAACAGCCAGAGGTTAAAACATCAAAGGCTCAGATCTTTGATCGGACCTCAGTAGGCTCTGGAGTAGAGGGAATAATATCCACTGTCTCTTGAATCTTTCTGCAAGACAAAGCGTGAAATGAGAATGTGAGCTGTAGCTTGTGAGACAAAGAGTTCAGCTTCCTGCCATCCTGAAGGGGACCTTTTGCCGTCCTAAAATGTCTGAGTACAAACCCGTTACCAAATATTCTCTGAAGACTCCAGCAGTGCTGATTACTTTTGCTTCAGTGGATGCTCCGGTAAAACGAACATGCTCACTACACCTTGAAACATGGCACAAGTCACGAGAAAGCATGCACCCTTTAGGTCATGGCACATCGGTGAGCTTTGAGTAAAGTATAGTCTCACATGGGTTTGTTTTACTGAGCTTCTCTGGAATTAAATGTGTTTATGTAGACCCTCACACAGTAGGTGATGGCTGACAGGTATTTCAAACTTCTGTCTGTCTTTTGTGTTAAAAGACAACCAAAAAGGAGAAAAGTTGTAACAGAAAAGGATGGAAAAACCCATCTGACACATCGCAGTGAGGGACAGAGGTACACCTGGGGCACTGGCAGAGAGCAGATCTGCCTCTGCTCACTCCAGTATGCACTGTTCAAACATTGTTCAAGAACAGCGCCTCTGGTAGAGATTTTCACTTTAGGGTTGGTCTCTGAGGAACAATAAAGACCCCAAACAGCGTGCCTAAATTTAAGCTAGCACGAAATCCCCACCCACTGCTCCTGGATGACCGATTTGCCTCCTCCTCTTTCTCTCAGTGATGTGATTTTTATATTTGAATTCTATTCTTGTGCAATAGAACTGCAGTTGTGTGAAGCATCTATAGCAACTTGAATGTGTTTTTTTTTCTTAATACTCATTCCATCTCACACTGGAGCTAAAAAGGTACAGGAGTGCATCCACACAATACCAGGGTTTGTTGGTTTGGATGGTTCACTCTTTTGGGCAAGTGTAAACGCTCACCTGAACTCCATTGCAGACTAAACAAACCCAGGTCTCCTTGAGAATGTGAGTCTCAATTCACTTGACAATGAACCAAAGTGCAAGCGTAACGGCAGCATTGCAGCGCTGCATGTTACGAGGAGTGTAAAAGTTGTAAAATGTCACATGGAATGGAAAACAGAGGTTTCCTAGTTAAGCCTTAGTCACAACTCGTAGACATGGGCTGTCTGCGGGGGAAAAATGGGCAAACCTGTACGGAAGTGGCCCACATTAAAGTTTAAGACCGTATACTGCTTGGTGATGCAAATGCAATTTTTTTTCTAGAGCTATGCTGTGGTCGTAGCGAATACTTAAACAACACACAAGTGTAGGTAAGGGTGAAGCAGTTAAGATGCAGGCACATTGTATTTTTTTTCAACCTCCTCGAAACCTGCACTTTGCGCAAACTGCCTGTTGGGGCTGTTCAAGTTCAAGTGAAAAGGGGCCGGTGCGCGCACATGACTGACAACTAGAGTGCTGTGTAAGGACACCAGTGCTGTGTGTGCTACGCTTTCCCCCAGGCGGCAGGCTAGCGTAGCGGGTTTGTTCGCGCCAGCTCCATTGGCTCAGTGACAGGCTGGCGACCTGTCCAGGGTGTATCCTGTCTTCGTCCAACAGTAACCAGGACAGTCTCTGATAAATTTGCAACCCCAGCATGTTGAGCAAATGGATGGAAGTTCAACACAAAAATTCCTGCATAGAGCAGCCATATTGGATCTTTTTTTCCAACCTGCTGATCGAATCCCTGAAAGCGTCACGGGTCCAAAGCTTGGTCCCTGATTGGTTCACGCGTCACATCTTGACACATCTGCCACCCAAATTGAGCCATTTAAATTGCGCTTTTGCCGGACTGACCAGTACATTGACTTAACATTGAAACTTGACGCCACTGCAGCCGGTATGAATGCAGCATTTAAGTTTGATATGTGTTTGTATGAACTTGAACCTTTGTTGATTGTACTGTTTATGTACTATTCCTTGCCTTGATTGCTTGAAATAAACCATTTTAAATCAAATCAAAGTCACTTTTGAGGTAGCTGCATGCTAACTCAAAAAGATGCAAAAACTATTATCATTCTCCACCCATTCAAAGTGAATCCAGGGGACTATTTCATTTAAAGTGCAAGATAAACATTGTTGTAAACTATATTAATGCTTACTTTAAAAATAAACTAAGACCCTATATTTACATTTTTTTCTGTCCAAATTCTTTGAGCAAGGAATCTAGTCTAGTCTAGATTGTAAATTGGCTTTTACACCTGCTATTTACTGACAAGAAATTCAAGAATGTGTTAATTGAACCTAAACATGAATCAATAACCAAATACACAACCAAATGCTGCCACATCAATGCGGCCTTGACACATCTGAACTATTTTGGATGTTTGAGCTTTTTCTTTGCCTTTTTTTAGATACATGTATTTCTTTATTTTATCCACCTTTTGCAAACATTTGATGTGAATTGGTGACTTACAACTTAAACTGAACTGTTTTGCACTGTCCACAATTTGCTGTTGAGAACAAAATAAATGTACACCTGATATGAAAAGTGAAACCGTCAGTGATTCCCACTTTGAAGCAACTGGAAACTTTGCCAGTTTTAAGATAACTGCATTTATTTTTACTTCTTTTTTTTTATTATTTCTGAGCAGAAATCAGCACCAAATCTAAGCACAATTAGAACAGACTTTTCCTAATGATGCTTTGTGAAAATAATTTCTCTCCCTCTCTGCAGGGATGCTTCTCCCAGCATCTTCCTTACAGATCTGTCAGTGGTATCTGAGCCTGTGAGCTTCCTGCATATGCATCATGTTGTGCTTGGGAAACACAGTGAGCTTTCAAATGGGTTAAAAAAAAAATATCAGTATGTGTTGCTGCTTCTAATTTTTAGTGAGGGAGATCACAACACATTTAAATGTGTAATGTAAACCTTGAACAGATGCCTTTTTATAAAATGCAGATCTTCATTTTGTGATAAATTACTGAAAAATAATGTTTATTTCCTTATTTTGCACATTATGGATTGGGGATTGTTGGCTTTTGCTTGTTATAAATATCCAAAGCATTCATTAAACAGTATTAAGTCTCCTGTATTTTTAAAGTATTCATTAAAAACAAATGCTGAGGATATTAGAAATTCATTTTAAGGCCATTTAAAACTCTGATAAGTCCAGATTCGATAATATAGAAGGGTAATTAGAGGCCAACTATTTTTAAAAATCTGAAAGGGGAAAATCAACAACGTGGATTCAACATGGATAACAAAGAACTGAACCTAGATGTGACAAATTAATGAGAAATGATTTTAAACAGGCAGAAAGGGTACAAAGGTATGTTTTGGAATTACACAAGAGGTGTGTACAAAAACATTCAGAGTAAGGCAATTTAAAACTGACAGTTCGTAATAACAAAGGCAAGTTAATGAAATAAACTGAAATAATAAAATAAATAAATAAAAAAAGTTTAACACTGCGGGCTGCACGGTGGCGCAGTGGTTAGCGCTCCTGCCTCACAGCAAGAAGGTTCCCGGTTCAAGTCCTGGCTGGTGGACCTTTCTGTGTGGAGTTTGCATGTTCTCCCCGTGCATGCGTGGGTTTTCTCCGGGGACTCCGGCTTCCTCCCACCGTCCAAAAACATGCTTCACATGTTGGTTAATCTAAATTGTCCGTAGGTGTGAATGTGTGTGTGCATGGGTGTGTGATTGTGGCCCCTGCGACAGACTGGCGACCAGTCCAGGGGTGTACCCTGCCTTCGCCCATGAGTAGCCGGGTTAGGCTCCGGCAACCCCGTGACCCCGAAAGGGATAAAGCGGATTGGAAAATGAATGAATGAAGTTTAACACTCCAAAATTGTATTTATATGGACCCCATAAGTTGGTGGTTAAAGTATGTCAGCACTTTTTGAATCTTAAAAATATTTTTGAATTTGGACCAGGATTTTCTCGCTGTGAGGCAAGAGTACTAAGTAATTCAACGCCATGCAGCCCAATAATGTTTTTATGTGTTTAAAAATTGTACATATGTACTAAATGTCTGGAAAGTATTTTAAAAATATTACTAAAAATATAATTTCAACCAACAGAATGCATTTTTTAATAACAAAACATAAAATATAATGAAAAAGCAAAAGAGAGGTCATTGCTCCTTTCACATGTGAGAACTGACCAGATCTCTTTGTTGTGTCAGATTCAGTCTTTCTGATTTTAGTAGAAAAGCAAAAGTGCCACATTCTGCTGCACCAGTCCATTGTGGACACTCACAACACTTTTTTTTCCCCAAAATGTAGCATTTATTGATTGATAGAGATTCAAGTCTTGCAGCTTAGATATGATAAGTCGTGCTACTTGCCCTTCAATTTGCGCCTCTTTCTCCTCTCCGTTCACTTTTTCCTGCCTACACACTTTCACCCCCACTCCAGCATCCTCCATCTGATTTTTGTCTTCATGCAGCATGTCATACCCCCCCATCTCCCTCATCTCTATGCTATTCTTTTCCTCTGTCTCCGCTGTTTCTTCACCTCTCCTTCCGTACTCAGCAGGAAACAGTTGGAACCAGCAGCTCCAGAATTCTGATCAGCCACTTTGTGGTCTAAGAAAGCTCGCCAAACTGTCTCTCAGATTAATCAATACTCCCATTGGCTGCAGTTAACACCTGTAACCTCTACATTACATTGAGGGAAATGTTCAGTCCTGGAGCAGAATAGCAAGCGTCTGACTTATCCCAGTTACAGCCAAAAAACTGACTTATTGGAAAACATTTTACAACCGAGCAGAGGAGTTCTACAGTGTTAGATACATGCCACTTAGAATAGTTCATCTCTCTTATTTTTTGAATGCGTCAGAGAGTGAACATGTGAAGGAGTGATTGAGCGTGATAAAAAACATGCTTACCTGTGGGCTCTTTCTGGATCCGTTCCAGCTGCATAGATGCCATATGAATACTTGTATAAAGAGAGATACGTTTATATGCTGTGACAAAACTAAATGAAATTCATAATCAAGTATCTAGGTCATTTGTAAGGCCCAGAGCAACATCTCCTTCCCTGCCTGCTTGCCTTTTCCGTGTGTTGCCTGAGTCTGGGAACATCAAGGAGATGAAAACACTCGCATCCTGTGTGTGAAACAGCTCACACAAGAAAAGCGTGCTTTAAACATACCAGCATTGCTTTTTTTTTTTCCTCCCGTCTTTTGACAGAAAAAAAGATAGAATGAGAAATTCTATCACTTTATCTATAGGTGCACTTTGATGGGATAATGTGCGTTGTAAGGGGGTTGCAAAAAAGTTAGCTCTCTCACAAAAATGTACTTTATAGTAGAATGTACATCTAAGTGTAGACATTTGGATATAAAAATTTAACTGTTACAAAATCTAAAAAATGAAAACACAAATTAGCTTTATGATAAACATCTAATTTGATGATAACATTTGGCCCATCATCTGCAACCTAATGCTTTGGAGCCACATGCGATTCTTTTATTCGTTCATTGTGGTTTTTTGGCTATAAAGAAAAATGTTAGGAATTCACATAAATATCGGGTTTGTGGTTTTGGTTGGTTTGTTATAGTTGGCATTGATGCTTAGACTTTTAACATGTCATAACTGAGCAAAATGAGGCACATATTGATGAACATAAAGCACATGTATCTTTTGCTATATAGTGTTTAGTTGCTCTTCAGAGGCAAAATTCTTAAATTGAATTTCAGTGTTTAGAAAAAGTAAAATAAAGAAACTGGAGTCTACACCAATGTTGTCATGTTTATATTCAAAGGTAAAAGCAGAACAAAGATGAAGGTGCACCCAAGTCATAATGATAAACAATGTCATGTTTGACTTGGCTTTTTATTTTTTTAGTTTGACATCTGTAGGTATGAATGTGCAAATCTGCCCCAACAGATCTGTGTCTTATTTGACACAGGGTATATTTTATTTTGAAAGGAACATTTGCTGTCAAAAGTAAAAGAAGTTGAAATTGTTAAATACAAGAAAAAAAAATGCATTATTACTACATTTATTTGTCACTACAATTCTAGTATTGTAAATATTTAAACACTACATTTTGTAAATGAATGGTCACAAAAACATAAAGTGTATTTTTCTAAATAATAAAGTGGGACTTTGATGTTTCCGCCGGCATTTTGTCAAAATACTGGGCCAAATGTCTCTCTTAGCATTAAAGGTTACAGATCCCTGGTCTAGATGGTTGTTATGAAGAGATGCTGGCTAAATATGGATGCAGAAGGTAGCAGAAGGTTAATCATTAGACAAAGATAAGAAACCGCAAAAGCTAAAAAAGAAAGTAACACAGAGCAAAATGCAAAATAATTTGTAAAAAAAATGTAAATACTAAAACTGAAACCAAGCTAAAAAAATATCTTGAGCCTTTAACAGCCTGAACACATGAATTAAAAAAGCAGAATAGGGTTAAAGTTATTTAGAATAATTAAACCACAGAAAGGAAAACACAATACATTTTAAAAAATGAAACCAAACCCTCAGACTGTCAGTCCTTTTCATCTGTTACCTGAGCTGTATTTTTGGGTGCTGCATTGTTGCTATCATCTTGTTTTCTGTCAAGACTAACTATCATCGTTTACCTGATATTCTAACCTGCACATCTTACTTAGAAGCAACAAGTTCATTTGATTTCTTTGAGCAATGGCAGGCATGCTAAATCATGGGCTTGTTGATGCAAATGCAAACAAAAATTAACTTAATTGCAGCAGTTTATCATGTAGATGCATCACAAATTGATAGTAAATGGTGTTCAGGACTCTGCTGCTGGAAGACTGTCAGTGGCATAAAGACTGGAGCTCTCATCCGTTTCACTACATCTGGGATGGTTTCAATGATCATAGATCACTGGATTTTTTTTAGCTAGTTAGATCCTCTGTCTGGGGAAAAAAAAAGAATTTCAAATTAAAAGTCAAAATATTTCACACACACACACACACTCTCTGTACATGCTTTAAATTTAATTTTGACATATTTCTTGGTATAACTTTGCAACATTTTTTCACCTAGTGGTTGTTTTTTTTTTAATATTGATTAGACAATTTTTATTGAGTAAAATCTTGAGTCTGAATGTTTTTCTGTTCATCAAAACATAAGGCCCCACCTAGACCAGCAACTTATTGGATGGCAAACCCGAGGGAGGATTGATTGCATTTGTAAAACTAATCAGAAGAGTCCGGAACTCAAAAGTGGGAGGGGCATCACCAAACTGCTCATACCAAATAGAGAAAAACGTCGTCATATTTAGTTAATATTGTTTATATAAATTGACAACCAACTCTTTTGCTGGGTTCCCTTATTTATTGCAGGAGTTACAGTCTGAAAGTAACCTGCCATAGGTGAAATCTACAAAGCATAATAACAGATGTTTTAAAGTTGTTAAGCTCATCACTATACACTATTTAAAACCCGGTGCGTTGCGTTGTTGGTAACAGTTCCAGCTCGCAGCGACTGCGCCCTGCTCTCGCTTTTTCCTTTGAGGAAAGATGTCATGACGAAAAAAACAAACAAAGCGTAATTTCAGAGGGAAAGTTCACGTCTTCCTGCATGTTTTTGTTCAGATGATGAAGAAAAAATAGTAGTAGTAACAAAATCAAAAGTTTAAATAGTTCAATTCCTCTGGTGTCATGTGTTTCATTTCCTCCTTATCTTCTCTCTTTGTTTTCTGCTACATCTCAGTCTTCAAAAAAATCAAATTCACCAAACAGATTAAAGGAAACTATAAACTAAGTGTCTTTTCTACTGTTTTGCTGTTGTGATAAACTGTGGAGTAGAGTATGTCAAAATATGTATTATGAAATTAATAAGAAGTTTGTAGTTAATATTTTTTTTGATCACTCAGAAAGGTTCCTACTATTTTTTTGTGTGTTTTTAATTAGGTCACTTTGGACCTGATGTGTTTTTTATTTCTGAAAATTGAAAACAAAACCCCCCTTGATGGTGTTAAAGTAAAAATGGAAGTCTGTAATAATAATAATTAAAAAAAAAACATAAGAAAGCTTACAAGACGTAGGCAAAAGTTTACAAGATTTAAAGACCAGCTGTGATGACAATTTTGGTCCAGTTGTTTCATTCCAAGTACTGAGCTTATTCAGACTGAGAAAAGTCAGAGCGAGCCGGTGCTCAGTCTGATTGCAAACGAACCAAGACCACCTCGAAAGATGGGTCCGCGGTTCTTGATCCCACCTCAGGGTCCTCTTGAGTGTATTCAGATGGAAAATTTGTTCCAAATAATAAGGGGAAATGAACTCTGGTTCAATTTAAGTGGACCAAATGCCTCTATTCTGAATACACCTATAGATTTTTCTCAGAGACATGAACATTGTCACACTTTTCTCTCTTCGTAAAAAAAAAATAAAATAAGTATAGTATTATAGAATGAAAACACAGATTTGCTTGCAATCAGAGAGTCATAAAAAAATTTGGAAAAATTGAAAACAGCATTCTTAACAGGAGGTATGCCATAGTAAAGATTGATTGACAAGGTCTAAAGCCAATTAGGAAGCAGAACAACTGCAATAGCAAAAAAAAAAGAAAAACGCCTTGTAAAATTTTACTGAAAATCTGCCCTACTGCAAAAGGTCCACTTCTCATGGCCCACCACTGACACCAAAAGCTCTGCTAAACAAACTTGTATCTCTGCCATTATTACAGATAAAGCAGTCTTTAGCCTCTAATCATACATCAATCACAAGTTAGATGAAAGCAACTTTTGTCTGTTTGACTCAACATATTAATCATAAATAGTTCGCATTTCTGTTTTTTTTTCTTGCATTGTACTAATCCTGTACATGAGCAGCAACTTTATTAAACAATACAAATTCTTAGATAGAAGAATCAGTGTTTGCATCATGTCCTCTGCAGCATCTCCACACATAGAGATACTTCTGATCCTATTTTTATTTGCATTCAGTGAATAATGCAGCACCATGAAAATCAGAGACAGGTAACTTCACAGTGTTTCTTCATTTCCGAAACACACTTGACAATGGCTCAGTAGTGGGTAACTGAGTCTTGTAGGCACATTTCTAAACCAGACAGAGAAGATACCTGGAAAACAGATTGTGGCAGTTGACAGGTGGAATAAAAGGGGTGCAGTTTCCTTGATGTTTAGAGAGCTCAGAAGAACTTAGATCAAAGTTAAAGGTGATGTTTAATATTAATCCAAGAAAACTATTTTAGACAACACTGGTCGGTGTTTTAGTCTTTTTATACATCTGTTTTTATTTTTAAAAATGCAGAATAATTTTTAACACTGTTAATTATTTCAAAAGAAAATACTTATGGGTGTGGAAACAAAAGTACATTGTCTTAGTCACTCCTATTTTTTAAATAAAAGCTGAATGAGTGTTTCTTTGATATTTTTGAATTCTATGATGAGAAAAATTCTTTCTACACAATGTTTTATTGGTTTTCAAGAAATTCTAAACATTGAAGGTCTTTTCTTGTCAGGCAGCAGGTTTATAGAAAAACTGGAAAATAATATTCCTTAACAATATAACATAAATGCTTTGAACTAAAGGTGCAAAGGCATTAAATAGTGTTTAGGCACATCAAAATAAAGAGAAAATCTAGTAAACTATTCCCAAAATTTTGAGAAATAAGAGCAGAAAAAAAGCCAGAATGAAAAGTAAAATCAGAAAAATGTCTGTTCGGTTCAATAAGAAATGTATATAACTACTGTATAAGCAATTAAATTAAATAAAGTTTAGCCTCAAATACAAAAGGGGTTTATACAAATATACACCTCATGTGTCAGAAGATTCATAACCTCCTATTGTAACAGTAAGGTCTGTCCAACACAAGAGGCCTTCAGCTCTTATCTGTTTACTCAGCTGTTGGAAAGGACTGGTACAGAAAAAAAGAAGAAAGAAACTATACTATGCCATATTTTTCAGTCAAAATTTTTTTGACAGTGTGGCCAGGGGTGTGACTTTTGCTCAGGTGCGACTTATATGTGATTATTTTTTAAATAAACAGCTACAGCCACTGGAGGGCACTGTAGGTGTTTGTATATGCTGCTAAGATTAATGCAGAAGAAGTTCCGCTCATGTTGGGGCTCAGAAACACGTTTGAGCGACCACTTTCAATTAAAAGTCTATGTAAATGCACTTATATGCACATTTTGGGCTTCTGCTTTCAAAACTACTGTGTTCAGGCATCGCAATGCAAATTTTTAAGTCAGTTTTTGGGCACTGCGTAAAAAAAGCGATTGAGCGCGCATCAATAGTTGAACCAGTTGAATGTTGATCAGTCAGGGACTCAGTTTTGGTAGTGACGTATGGGTAGCGTCCTTTTCAAAACACCGAATTGCCAACTGTTTGAAAATAAATCATGAAGGAAAAATTAATAATTGCGATTTGTGCCCAGCTGAAATTATATGGAATTATATGACACCAAATCTTTTGTACACTATAGTACCAACAGTAATCGCTCACCTGCCTTGACTCACATATGAACTGAAGTGCCATCCCATTCCTAAACCAGAGTTTAATGTGCTGCCGGTCCATCTTTTGCAGCTATTACAGCTTCAACTCTTCTGGGAAGGCTGTTCAATAGGTTGAGGAGTGTTTATGGGAATTTTGACCATTCTTCCAAAAGCTCATTAGTGAGGTCACACACTGAAGTTGGTGGAGAAGGCCTGGCTCTCAGTCTCCGCTCTAATTCATCCCAAAGGTGTTCTATTGGGTTCAGGTCATGACTCTGTACAGGCCAGTCAAGTTCATCCACACCAGACTCTGTCATCAGTCATGTTGGAAGAGGAAGGGGCCCACTCCAAACTGTTCCCACAAAGTTGGGAGCATAGAATTGTCCAAAATTTTTTGGTATCCTGAAGCATTCAGAGTTCTTTTCACTGGAACTAAGGGGCTAAACCCGAGTCCTGAAAAACAACCCAACACCATAATTCCTCCAACAAATTTCACACTCTGCACAATGCAGTCTGAAATGCACTGTTCTCCTGACAACTTCCAAACCCAGATTCATCCATCAGATTACCAGGTAAAAAAGCGTGATTCAGATTCATTATTGGGCTGCATGGCGTTCAGAGAATGCATCTCCACTGCTCTAGAGTCCAGTGGCGGCGTGCTTTAAACAACTGCATCCAACGCTTTGCATTGCAACATGTTGCATTGGTGACGTGTTGCTTGGATGCAGCTGCCATGAAGTTCTCTGCGTACTGTACTTGGGCCAATTTGAAGGTCACACGAAGTTTGGAGCTCTGTAGCAATTGACTGTGCAGGAAGTCGGTGACCTCTTTGCACTTTGTGCTTCAACATCTGCTGACCCCTCTCCATCAGTTTACGTGACCTACCACTTTGTGGTCGAGTTGCTGTTGTTCCCAAACTTTTCCATTTTGTTTTGAGAGAGCTGACAGTTGACTCTGGAATATTTAGGAGCGAGGACATTTCAGGACTGGATTTATTGCACAGGTGGCATCCTATGACAGTTTCATGTCCGTTCTTGTTCCTTTATTTTTTTAATTATATTTTCTCCAAAAAGTGCAACTTATACTCCAGTGCAACTTGAATGGGATTTTTTTTTCTTTATTATGCATTTTCTGACTGCTGCAATTCATACTCCAAAGAAATTTTTTGTACAAAAAATACAACATTTACTAAGTTACTTCTTCTGTCTTTAAACAGGCATTCACGTGTTTGTCTTACCCTTTTTTGTTCAATCAGATTGTAACTGATCCCAAATCAAACATACTAAGAATTGATCTGGTGTTTTGATATGATGTTTCTCTTGTAGCACCTTCAGACAGCGTCTATTGTACAAGTAAGCTGAAATGAATTTGAAATTAAATCAAATCAAATTAAACAACTTTAAAACTGAAACCTGTAGATGTAATCATAACACAATATATCCTAAATCCCATCAATGGATCTTGAAGGTTCACAAATCACACTCTGAAAGTCCAAATACAGCTGTTTGTTCTCTACTACATTGTTTTCTTTGCATGCTCAGACACCACATGAAACCTTTGCACATGAACCTGCCTTGTCTAATGTCTTTGGATTAGCTTCACACAAGGTTACTAATCAAGATTTATCTTCACAACAGGCTCTTGGAATTGTAATGAGATACAAACATGATGTTCATCAGGCCTGAAACAACAATCCTCAAACACAGCAAACAATTGGAGGAAATTAATGACTGCTGTCACCTTTTCCAGGAGAAAACAACAAAAGAAATCCCTCCATAGGAGTAATAAAGCCAACATTACATGTAGCTTTTTGCAAATTGATTTTATGACATGCCAACAAACCTAACAAATCACAAGATGCTACACAGCTTTTACAGTCTGTTAATGTTTTGATTGGAATTATAAGATGCTGCATAATTTGGCCAAAGCAGCAACAGTTTATTTTGAAAATCTGTCATCGTTTGCAAAAAAGTTTTAGGATGAAATTCATTCAGAGTATTGTTTTTCTTTAATGTTCTACTTTAAAGTGATTTCAGTGTGAAAAATAGCTTTTTCTGGGACACTTTTAAAGAAAATAACATTTCAGTTGATGTTCATATATTTTAGTAGTGCAGTTCACTTTAAGAAAATAAAATCTTTACTTCCAGTTACTGAACAACTTTTAAGTCTTTATTTTTGTCATAAGTCAAATTTATAAAATTTGAAAGCTCTAGTTCACATCCCAATCGGGACCTTTCTGTGTGGAGTTTACACGTTTCTCCGTGCATGCGTGGATTTTCTTGGGGGTGATCTGTTCAGGGTTATCCCCCCCTTTGCCCAACAGTTGCCAGGACAGGCTCCAGTGACCCCATGACCCTAAAAGGTATACAGTGGGTTTAGAAAATGGACAGAAAAAAAAGAAAGTTTTTGCCCTGGTGGCATAATCCAAAACAAAAATGTTAACTATTTTACTGTCACAATCTCTGAGTTTTAAAAATATAAGCAGTCCAACCCTCTGAAAACCCAACAGTGTGAAAAACATGAAATTGTAATTTTATTCAGGTCTGCTGCTTTATTTAAAAAAATAGTGTAACATACCAGATACTTGAAAAAAAAGAGGCAAATAACATCTAAATATGAATGTTATCAATAACCTTTTATATAAAGGAGAACACAGATTTAATCATATTAGCTGTGCTTAATGTCTATACAAATGTTTTGTAAGAAATAAATGCTGTTGCTTTAATTAACATGAACATGTTTTTTTTTAACTAATTAGTTTTGTCTGCACAGGGAAATGATTGAAATCAACTTTCAGTTTGACTTTCACAGGGTTTTCACTAGCTTTTTATTTATTCACAACACATACAGTTTATGAAAACTTTGTTATCACATTATTAACCGCTGTCATTTAAATAATTAGAAAACTTCTTGTACATGCTCATCTTTACCCCTTCTTCAATTCTCTTGGGTTGTCTTAAAAAACACAACAAAATGTGCTGAAAAAGTGACAGAGACAAAGCCAAGTTAATACAGTTCCTGCAGACAGTGTATTGACTTTCAGGGCTTCGATTATGGCTGCGGCGGGGATGGGTGTGGAGTTGAAATAGAGTGAAACTTTGTAACATTTACATGTTTCTCTCATTAGTCACACATTTTACCCAAACCTTAAGAATAAATACTAAACCCCATTGATTTACTTCTATTCCCTGAAATGATATAAATCGTATCACTCAAGTATAATACAAGGGCAAACAACCCTCTGCAGGCCTGGATTCCACATGAGCACAGGAAATGGGGTGTGAGCGTTAGTGGAGGAAATCAATACTTCTGCTTGTCTGTAATTTAACCTATGTCACTGTCACTGCTAACAACTAAAAGACTGGTTGAGTAATTGGTTTTGCATGAAGTTTTAGTGTTGCAAAAACTGTTATTTTTAAGGTATTGCAAACAAATAAAACTCTGCTAAAGAAGGAATATGGGAAATACCACATTATTCTCAATGATGATTTTATTTCATTGAGGAAACTAAATATGTGAGGAATTGCATTCTGTTCTGTGGCTGTGTGTTTTCCCTGTCTTACTTTTTTACTCTGCTTTCCATTTCAAGTCACAGGTGATATTCCCTTGTTCCCTGCTGGATTGTCATCAACTGTTATCAACTGCAGCGGACCTTGAACTAGATACAAGATGAGGGATTTTTCTGCCCTGCCTAAATGTGTGTGTGTGTGTGCGTGTGTGGGTGTGTGTGAGTGGCAGACCAAGAATGAGTGCTGACTGAGAATGGGAAGCACAAACCACCATGTCTGAGACCTACCAGGAGACCTCCGCTAGGCAGTGCGGCATGTCTCAAATCTCTACCCCAGTGCTATCAACCCTCATGTTCCCACTCCTACCATGACCCTAAATTGATTCACACTCAAAAATGGATGAGAAAAGGTGGGGGGGGGGTTTGCAACACTGCATGAAAAGGACCTTATGGTTTTCAGGTTTTCCTTTTTTGTTATCATTGAATGTTTCTAATTGAAATGTTATTCCTAGAAAAATACCCACTAAAGCTCAAAGACCCACCCCAATAGAAATTGTATTTTTGCTTTTTTTATGTATATGTTCTTGTGGCATTTTTCTGATGATGGAGAACATATATTAAGGAAATTACAATTTCTTTATTCAAGTCGTTGTGAATCAGGAGCAGATGCAAAAAGCCACTTAGAAAAAGTGTGTAACTTTGATGTGTAAGCTCAAACTGGCGGGCCATGTACTACTTTGTTTTCCACGTTGGAACTGTAATCTGGCTCAAAACTGTACAGCTAGAAAGCTCCATGAGTGCTTTCCATTTTTGTTGCACCGGTAATGCTAGTTTGGGGTTGTGAGGGGCTGTAAGCTAGCAGGAGAGAGTGCAAACAGATGGATGATGGGAAGTAGGTGCAGGCTTACTAGTTTGCACCAAAAGTCCTGCTCACAACTCAGATGTGAATTTCTAAGGAACTACTGCCACTCTGCAAAAAATATGTCCTAAAAATGATTTTTTTTTTTTAAATTAAGGCTAAAAACGGTATAATTGATTAATTAATGATTAAAATACCACTAGGAATACTTTTATAAGAGCTCAGAAGGTGATCGGAGTAGGACTTTAAGTCAAAATAAGTATGACTTTCAGAAAACAAAAAGAAATGCAGGAAAAAGTCTCAATGACGTCACTTTATCCAAAACCGCAGGCCGACCTCTCAGGCACAGAGGATGAGGTTGTGGGGTTATGGACCCAGGACATTTGTTGGTTTTGTGTTGGTTTCCACTTCCTGTTTTATTTTGTTGTTTGGTTGTTACTTCCTGTGTTCTCTCCCTCCTTTATTGGCACACCTGTTTCCATTTACCTCATCCCCTCCTCCTGTTATAAGTCTTCGTCTCCCCTGCACTGGTTGTTGGATGGTCTTTGTACCTTCATGGATTTGTATTCAGCTTTCGAGTGTCGAATCAATTAAATGAAAGACTTTTCATTTATATTTCCCGTCTGCTTCTGTGTTCGCACGTCAACCCTGACAGAGGTGGCATTGGTTTCCCTGAAGGTAGTGACAGAATTCTTGAAAGTTTTCATCAATGTGTGTTTTTCCACTGTTGGCTTTCCCCTGCACCTTGCAGTCCCAGTTTGTGCTCAGTCTTTTCCCTCAGCACTGTACATCTGTGGGTGTGGATGGTGACAGGTCAGATAATTAGAGTGCTGCTGTGTCTGTCTGTGGCTGCTGCCTGGAGCTGCTGGGCACATGACTCTGTGCAAGCTCATCTCAGCCTTTGGTCCCATGGAGGCGTCCATGCATGTACACATGCATAGATATTCAGTCTACTTTTTAATAATTATCAAAAACTCTGGCTTTATAGAAACATTTTTAATATATTTTTTAAAATTCCTTGCTGTTCAAATGTTGCTGCTGAAATAGTACGTGATGTTTTTAAAGTTTTGAAAATCAGTTTTATTCGTCCAAGTTAAATGTGTTTCTTTTTGCTCTATTTGACATTTTGTTTACCTTATGATTTTATATGGCAGAAGCCAGAAACGAATGCTGCAGAAACATTAGCATCATAACAAGATAAAATGTGAACATTTTTAAGATACTGCAAACACATAGAAGGTTTTGAGATCCAGATGTTTGCTATACTTAAAATAAATGATGTTAAAGTATGCACACTTTACCCACTACTTTGCCTTTGCTGTTGGTGAGGAACATGCATTTTCCAAAACCTCACAAGGTGTAATTGTTAGACACCAAGTTGTGTTATTGAATCAATCATTTAAAAATGCGGACCGTCCAGGATCAGGCATTAACCACCATCACATTCACAATGACCAGTTCTATTTTGACCTCACTGAGCTGCATCATAACCTGACACCTCCCCCTGTCGCATAGGCTGACCCTTTGCCCAGGGCAGTAAGCAGACTTGGGAAACAGATGGAAGCAAGCACATTGTGACACTTACAAACACAGCTCTTTGACTACTGACACACTTGGAACTTTTTCTTCAGAGGAGTTTATAAGTGAACAAAAAGTCATATTTGAACACATGGTGCTGATGCTAATACAGTAAATTTGCAAAATAAAGTACATCTTAAACTGATTTGATTTCCTAACAAGTCTTTATTAGCTCAGTTTTGTATAACTCATTACTCTAAAATGTTCAGATGTCTCACTGAGACAATACCACTTCTACATAACTGCAGGATCCATTTCTGTCTGAGTTCCTGCCAGGGAAGGTCTTAGAGGTGAGCTTCTCTCCTCACTGATAAATTGCTCATTTTGTGTCCTTTTTCCTGCATGAACTGGACCTTTTGGCCTGTGCAGCCCTTTGGTGGCACAAAAGTCACCTACTTGTGTTACACTTAATGCTCCAAGCCACAATCCTGCAGTGATACACACTGTGCGAGTCTTGCTTGAGCAACTGCCAATCAATTTTTATTCATGTTTGAATCAATATCTGAAATTCTTTTTCTGAATGATGACTAAAAAAGATGAAATGCACAGGAAAAGTGGGATCTGTTATGATTTTGGCTCACAAAAACACACTAACCTTTAAACACATTTTAACGCTAAATAACAAGTTCTGCACTACAAAAAGTAAATCTTAAGAAAGTAAAATATGTTTGGCTAAAAGTAGAAGAAAAACAATTATCAAGAGAGTTTTTTTCAATAGCAAAATAATCTTAGTTTAAGTTTTTAGCGGCTGCAAGTTCTTTTTTTCTTTAAATAAGAAATTTTGGTAAGACCATTTTTCATATGTCAATAGATTTTTTTTTTTGCTTATGTAAAGAAAATCTGCCAATGAGGTAAAACTATTTGACTAATTTCTAAGGGGTTTGTTTTTACAATGTGAGATCCATATCTCACTTTCCTTAAAAACCCATTGTACATAACTTGGTCCATGTTTTTGCACTGCAGTTCATTGTATTTCCACTAGAGGCAGTAGAATGTCTTATCCTGCTAATTTAAAAATGGCTTCTTCTGTAAAATCTCAACACTTTTGGTGGGAAGAAGTATTTTCAAAACTTTATGTTGAGAATAATTCCTCTTCCATTAGTCATTCATTTAAATGACTACTTTCTGTATTGAAAAAAAAAAAAAACTAAATTTGTTAATATTTAATATTTAATAATAGTTTATAATACACCATGTTAAAAATGTGAGTATCAAATTTAAGACAGTTTTGTGCTTTTGTGTCATATTATCATTTTTGCATCTTAAACTAACATTGTTTTGAGTAAAAACGTACCAAATCACGTAACATATATTTAATATTATCTATATCTCATTTTTAAATATTTTGAATATTTTTTTTGTTGCTGATTTCATCAAAGAGTTTTAAAAGCATAAAGCAAAAAGCAAAGTCCCCCCCCACAAAAAAAAAAAAAAATCTCAGTTCTTTGATGTATTGAGCTTTATAGGTTTAAACAATAATTTGTGCTTTTCTAACATTTGACTGCAGTGTGTTTTTGTTTGACTTTGACCAGAAACTCTGGTCTCTGCTCCTCGGCTAATAATCCTCATCACGTATTGCACAAGAAAATTGTTTTAAAGCTCTGGAACTCTGCTTCTTTCAAAAAAATGTAAATCTTCTTTATAAGGTAAACTCCTCAAGTATGGAAAGAATCAGCGTTGTGTTAAAACCACAACTTCCAATTAAACCTCCTTTCATTCCTTCCCACTAAAGGTGTGTGGTTATAGACCATATAACTGAATATTTGTCTTGCACTCCAAAATGTAAATGACATAGTAGCATCTGAGTGGATGTGGGGAAAAAAAAGAAAACTCTGCAAAAAACAAGGAGCATATGGTTCCAGTTGCGTCTTTGTAGGCAATTCCTATACACAAGGTAATATATACAGGTGGAACTGCAGAGACAGCAGAAAGCTTAAGTGCATCCTTCTGCTGCCTCCCTGTAATGACGAAATGAAGTTTGGATCTTGAAGTTTTTATGCTGTTCCTTTTCTGTTGAGAGAAGCAACAGAAAATGTCTGCTTTGTAAACAGTGATGATCTGCATTTACTGACGCTCAGCTTCTAAAATTAAATTAACAGGATTTACATATTGTTTGTCTAATTAAAGTGTGCAGAAACCCAAATATTACTGTATCCTGACTGGAACCTAAGAAGCTGCGGTCTAAGATGTGGAAACTGTCCGATGAGTCTAGGCACTATGCAAAGCTCCACTTTTAATAATTCATTTCTGAGTTTACAAATGGCACTGTTGTGCAAAAATGAATCAGTCGAGTCGTGGAAATGCTGTTTGGAGGAGATGAAAGTTTAATTTCTGTCCTAGATTACTCCCCCTCATATTTAAGCAGGCCCATTATTTTGCTCCCACCAATGTTTTCCCACCCGCTATAATGAGAAATGAAGGGAGATGTAGGTTGCAGCTGTGGGACACCACCAGTTATGTACTCAAACAGGATCCTCCCTGATAAGCGACAGCTGGGGTGGCTATTTGCATGGCAATTTGAGGGAGCATCCTGTTTCAGGGCCAGCTCTGTAGATGGAGCTTGTTAATTTGTGTGGGTGGATGTATGGTATGCTATGTAAGCTGGAACATGCAGAAAAAAAAAATCCAAGAGGGATGAAGGAATCCTGCTGATGCACAGTGTGAAGTTAATTTATTAAATAATGTATTTATATGCATGTGCTTCACTTCCTCAGTGTCTCTGTGGAGGCTTTTATGAATGCCTAAAAATGGTTTGGCTTGTTCCCAACTTGCAAAGACATGCATAAGTTTGAAAATGCAGCAACAATATCTTCACAAAAAGTGTTAATATTGCCCATAACTTGCTCAACTACCGCTCTGACGATTCAAGATCAACTAGCATCTTCAACCTTTTCCTGCATCATGTTTACTGAATTCTATTTTGTGATCCGGACAAAGTTCAGTTTAACAGGGACAAAAAACAAAAAAAAAAACAAAAAAAACAGCTTTTATTCTTGTTCTTTTTCTCCGGATACATAAACATTTTTTTTTTTTAGTTGACTTGAGGATCTTTTGGAGAAAAGAGAAACCAGGAGTAGACATTAGTCAAATGAGACAAATTTCAGGATCCACACTGGCACTCATTTTAAACTGTCATATAAAAAGCAGATGTTTGACATGTCAGAATGGAATGCTTGTTACTTTTTTCCACCTTTAATCTTTAAAGTGTACAGATGTTCGTGCAGAACACAACCCCCCGTGGCAATGCCACTAACTGTTAACAGGAACCACATCTTACAAGGAGCTCAATCACAGTCAAGTATCAATCAAATGGCTTCCAGACTGAAGCTCTTCTAAAAATAACAGGAGAAAGGTGTAGTTCGTTAAATAACCACTGGGGGCATGTTGAAAAAGCAAATCAATTACTGTTCAATTAAGAGTTACAATTAATCAATCAGAGTTATGACAGTTGAATGAAAGATAAAGCAAAGCTGAAGTTTTTGGTGTTAAAGGGTTAAAACCTTTTTGTTGTGACCAGGCCTCCAAACCTACAGGCCCTTGTGGCGCTGGTACCATCATCAGAAGACACCTTTCACACAGAAAGGCTGAAGAACTCGTGGAAGAATCAGTTGTTTGGTTCTTTTTGTCACATTTAAAAATCTTTTTTTTTTAAATCACTTTCCTTGCACTTCACCGATTCACTTAACACTAAAGTACTTTGGCACCACACACTGCTTTAACTTTAAAGGTAGATATCTGTGTGCAGGTGCAGGGGTTACTGTAATTAAGAGCGCTGTTGCTTCATCGAGGAAAGTGTTGTCAAGGGCACAGAGCAGCTCTTTGATGAACACCAAGAGCCACCATGCATATCACTCGACCTCCAATTGTTCATCTACTTTCCTTAAACCTGCAATTAAAAGACACTAGTAAAGATGTATTGTTTTTTTTTGCCTCACAGTTTGTTTGAAATATATTTTTTGCAAGCTTTAAACTGTTTTAAGTCTGACAATACACACTAAAGCTTCACAATGAACATCAGATGGGAAGTTTAAGCAAACCTATAAATCCTACAGCGTTGGATCTTCATGAATGCAAGTGTAACTTTGACTGCACTACCAACAACCCACTCACTCACATGGCAAAAATCAGGTGATGGGCTAATTTAATATAACATGTACATTTCAGGGAATCAGATGGAGCTAAGCAAAAAAAAAAAAAAACACCCACCGTATAAAAAGTGAAAAACTGTTAATACATGCACATATTTTTAGCTAAGCTACCAGCACTGCAACATTACACAGCTCTTGCTAACATAGAGCAAGACATCCCTCAGCCAATTAAAAAAATGAGCAAGTAAAAATATATGACGGAAGCTAAATGCTTCTGTTTCCATCACTGGATGATAATGTGTTTAACAAGTCCAGGAAAAAAAAAACTACATATAAAAAAGTAGCTTTTGCACCTTTTCTTGACAGAAAACAAAGCGTTCACACAACAGCTGCTAAATAACAATAAAATAACCTTATGTATAGTAAAGTGTTAACAGTTAGTGAAGTGTGACCGAGCAAACAAATAAAGCCCCAAGTAATAAAATGATGTATTGTGTTCCCTGCTTCATCCTCCCATTACAACTTAAATAGAAGGGGAGAGGCTAAGTGAAGACTTTCTGCATACTGTAGCTTTGTTTTTTGTAGATAAGTCAACTGTAATTGCATCTTTTTGCAGTGGGTAAGTTATTCTGCTGCCCCTGTACACAGCAACACGTTAATTAACTTCAATATGGAATTGTAGGCACGAATGCGGAAATTAAATTTAATAGTGTTATTAAAATGAGCACTCCTAAAAGAAGCCCGCAAATACTCAATTTTAGTTATTCTTTAATAGTCTTTTTTAAGCTAATTTGTTTTGTTCAGTGCAGGTCGTCCTTAGCCTCTTATGCGCGCTGAAGCTGGGGTCAAATCTGACTGCTGTGGTCATCCCCAGACAGTGTTTGTAACTTTTTTTTCCCACGTTTTTTTTTTCTTTTCCAGATTGCAGTTTGTTTTGTCCAATTAAAGGTTTTGGTTGTTTCTGCTTTCTTGCACAGCAAATTGTGTCAGTAAAAACATCTGGAAGCTTTCCTGTTTGAAGCCCCTCCACTTTTTGAAGAAAGCAAATAAACCGGATGCGTCTGCACACTTGCATAGACAAGAAAAAAATACCCAAACCACGTTATTTAACCAACCATCAACAAAAGAAAACAACCATTAAATTCAAACCATCTCAAGAGTTGGAGGATATCTGTCAGGAGTCGTCGCTCATTCTCCTCCTCTGGTCACCGGCGGGAGCCGTCTCCAGAGTACTGACTTCACTCAATCTCCCAGAGAGTGGGTCTAGCTCTCCGCCCGAGATCCTTGCAAGAAGCTAAGTCCCAGGTTTGTGGCTCCATTTCAGATAATCAAACAGATCACCCCTGTGTCTTACTGCCTCCAGTTACCTCCTGTATACCGCATCTCGCCCACCTTTCACGTCTCGCTGAGGAAGCTTGCTGATGGATCTCCAAACAGGGAATCTCAGACGGAGCCCTCTGTCAACCTCCCCCCCCACACACACAAACCAGTTGATGGCAAAACGGCCTATTGTGTCAGGGAGATCTTGGATTTCCGGCCACCATGGGCCGACATGGCATACCGACCCACCTGCCTGCATACCAAGTGTTTCATCCTGATCTGATGTCCTGTTTACCTGACTCTGCTTCATACCTGACTCTTCCTCTTTGCCGCCTTCCCTGAACTTTTGCCTAGATTCTGACTCTGATTAGCTTTGTGAACTTTTAGCTGAACTTTGCTCCTGTCTGTACCAATAAACCTGCTGCAATTGGAACAAGCTGTCTGCCCGTTTGCGACAATATCGTCAGGATCTGACACTTCAGAATTTTCTTCTTCAACTTTTATTCATGTTAAAGTTAGTTTTGTGTTCAGATTATTGCATTGAGTTTCTCAGAAAGTGATAAAACTGTCTTCTCTGACCAATCCCAATCCTATCAGGTTGAAGGCACTAGTCACCTGAACTGCTGCATTTTAATTGTCGTTCAGTTAGTCCTTAGTTTTTCAGTGTTTTGAGTATTATGAGGTTTGTCACAATTTGCTTTCTTGTATCTGTTTTAGCTTTCATTTCAACTTCCACACATTCTTAAGGCCTTAGTCTTACCTGCCCTTATGGGTATATAACTGTCTGTGGGTGAAACATGGGCAGTCCAGCACATAGGTGGCACACAGGAAGTCGCAATATTTTAGACCACCTGGTGATCCTGTTGAGTAACAATGTTAATGCACATTTTTTTCTACTGGCATGCTGCGGGTGGCAGGTCATAGCGAACACTCATACAACACAAGAGGGTAGGTGAGACACAGGAGTGTCTTACTTTTTTTTTTTCAATCCTCCAAATGCTGTTCAAGTGGAAATGTGCGCAGTCCTTGTGCATAGCCTAGCTGTTAGAATGTAGGAAATTAGACAATCAGAGCGCAGTTTGAGTGGACATCCAACTGCCGTCCCTATGGGCGCCTGCACGCCCCATGTATTCATGCACGGTCTTTTCTTACAAAACCTCACAATATACTTACTACAATCATGACAATGGTATGTTCCATTTTCATGATGTCTTTTGTCCTTGCTATACCAGCCTCAAGAGAACTGCAATACAAACCATTCCTGTCTATGGCCCTCAATGAGCTTGGACAACCCAAAAACCGTGTGGATAAACTGCAGTACAGGTGTATCTGACTTCAAGCAACAACTTTTATTTAAAAGTCTATAAAACCCCACAAACATGTTTGTTTCGGGCATCAACTTGCAGGTTTTTAAGTCTGTTTAGGCTGTTTGTATGAAATGGGGGTCCATTGAACACTCCTTGAAGATTAAGCCAGTTGAACTTTGAGCAATCAGGGACTTCGATTTGGTAGTGACATATGAATAGCGTTGTTTTTTTATTCACTGAAGTGCCAACCGTTGGAAAATGTATCGTGGAGTTTAAATTAATTATTGCAGTTTGTGTCACGGGTGGAATTATATGACACCAAGTGTTTCATATATCGGAACAGAGCTGTGGAAAAAAAAGCCTGGCGCAAGATTCGTGAGATTTGTACCGCTTTGACGTTTACACCAAGCCTCTTCCAACTGCAGGTAAATGCACTAGTATTTGAAAGTGAAAGTCCAATGTGAACATCATATGCTGAAAGCGCGTTCTTGAACGAGCGACACATGCCCGGTGTGAACGTAGCATCAGACTTAAGTTCCCACCGAGCCAGCTTCTGGTTCTTCTGCATTTAGGTTCTTCTTGAACCACATATTCTGTCACCTACAAGACATTCTAGATTCATAGGAGGCTTTATGAAGATTAATATTGGTGACAAGATTTGGTTTGATGTTACTGTTTCTGGGCACTGCCATATGTTTTTTTGAATATGAGAATGGCTGCTGATCATTTTAACTCTTCTTTTGGTATTATTGGCAAAGGTGTCAGTTGCTGTGCGTGCTGACATCCCCATTCACTTGTCCCAAGTACCCTTGAGCACTTCAGCATCAGTTAAACAGAAGGAAGAAGATTTTTGTTCATCTACCTGATCTCAGAAATTCCCAGGTGGTTTTAAAAGTTAAACTGGCAAACACGTCACCAAACCTTCAGTCCGCAGATGCCTTTTCTTATGGATGGCAATCTCATCGTGTTGCAAACCTCCCATATGTCAACATAAAAAGAGCTCCAGATGTTTAAAGTGTCATAACCATACAGGTGGTCGACTGACAGGAAGGTAGATCATCCTTCTTTTCATTTTTACCAGTGTCTTTTATCAAGTCTCCCACACAATAAAGAAACAGTTCTATATCTCAGCTGTTGTTACTGTAAAATTTAACAAGAAAAATGTGGGTTTATTTGAGAAATGATCTACTATATGCTCATATTTTTAGCATTTAGCTTTCAATTCATTTGCATTATTAAGTAAAACGAATTATAGAAACAAAAAACCTGAAAATCCCCCTTTTTTTCATCATTAAAATTGTTTTTCAAATGACTCTCTGTACAACTTTAAAGCTAATCAATGCAGCCATCCACTAAACAACACACCTAATGCTGTTCCATGTGAAGTCTGGTGGTTTTTGGAGTAGCCAGGGGATAAAACATTATTTGCCTAATATTACTGCCAAGTCTCTGGTGGATATTTGAAGGTTCACCGGCCTCTGCCCATCTATCTTTGTGAAAAACATTAACCCCAGGATATCAGCAATTACTTACAAATTAATCTATCTAAATTGGCAAATTTGCATTTGTTGCCATCTGGCAAAGCTGGTAATGAATACAAACAACTCTGTAATAGATCATAACTTATTCAGGGCACATGAAGAATGTAGTGAAGAAGTTTTCCTCATTAAGGCTAGATTTCCAAAGATTCAGATCAGTCAGGGTGTTTACAGGGTGGTGCAATGGCTGCTGATAGGTGGCAAAGGACAATATATATATATATATATATATATATATATATATATACATGTAGAGTGGAGTCAATTTTACTGTAGAGAAAACCCAAAAGCTATCCTGAAAGTTCAAAACGTCAATGATTTGACTGTGAAAATGCTGAAAAAAAACACAGTAGCCTGAAAGATTTTACATACATAGGATGTACAAAACAAACCCATGAAAAATAAGGTGTCCCCTATTATTGTCTTTAAAAAAAAATGACTTCAGAGGTAAACATTTTTCTCATAAGGATTTGACTTTGAAAAACGAAATTGTTTTGAGAATGTTTTAAAAATAACTGTCATGCTTTGTACATTTTATGATTTTTGTTTTATCAATTTCCTCAGAGTAACATAAAATTTACCGCTCGACTATGAAAATGTAAACCCTCGGGAGTCTGGCAAATCAAAAAGAATTTATATCCCCGTTTAAGTTGTATTGCCCTCCATATGTCTTGATGTTTTGTGGGGGATTTTTCGCTTTTTAACTGAGCTTTTATATGTCAAAACAGCATCGGTTCTTGGTGTCACAGCTGCAGATTCCAGAAAATCCTCTTAAGTAGCAGTCTAACTACAGGAAAAAAAAAAAACTAAGTGAGGTAAAAAAGCAGTTTTTCCTCAGAAATGTTCATAATTAACAATACGCCATCTGTACAACGTGAAGAAATCTGTCGATTTGTGATTGGAAGTAGTTCACCTTGACTTTCATATTGTGCATTCCAGGTTTTTTTTTTTTTCATAAAAACACCTATGCACACTTGCTATATGAAGTCTTGTGATTGATAACAGTTGGATTGACGAGGAAGTTAAATTTTTGTTCCCTGCTCTTTTCACAGCTCTCCAAGAAAATCCAGCAAATTGTTGAGAGAAGCAATTTTATTGGTTCAGGGGCGGAAAATGATATAGTCACAGTCTGTGTGGATTCTGATCAAACAAATTGGACGTGACAAAAGTAAAATTAGACAAACTGAGAGATTGATGGCATAAAACAGAAAAAGGAAAATGTTTTAGCTTAGGTCTGAGAAGATTTGTTTATTTATGATATTTTTGATTCATGATTAGAGCTAAGTAGCTTAGAATATAGACTGAAAATTCTGACCACCTTGAAATGTAGTTTTTGTTAATTAAATAAAAGTTAGAAGTTTTCACTGAATCTATTAATATGGCGATGACAACCAGATCTTGTTTTCTGTACAACAATTATGCTGTGGCAAACAAGCAACAAAAAAGAACTCAAGCAATCTTGTCTTAAACATTGAGGCTGAAATGCTGACTATGATGCATGACTTGACAGTTTCCTCATCCCTCAAATCTATTGTTTTAAATCGACTCTGCTTTCACTCGATTCAATTATCCAGTCTGCACTGCAGAGATGGCTTTCTACTGCAAAATATTTGACAATATGAGAACCTTGTGTGACCCATTTATTTTGATTTGGGAAAACAATTGTATCTCATCCCTAATGTGTATTGTTGGGAGGGTCCATAAATCACAAGCTGCACACAAGTGTGTGATAGGTCCTGGGAATCTGGCGGTATAAAAAGAGAGGAATTAACCTAGATTATATCCCGTATCCATCAATGATATGCTAAAAATGAAGCAGCTAGAAAAGCTGTGCTGCCTCCTTTTTCTGATAGTTTCACCGAATTTAACAGTGGATCTGTCCAGATTATTCCGTACATTTTCTTTTAGGCTTACCGGTTTATAAGTGAGTATATGCTTGTAAAAAGCAAAAAATTACCAGAAAATAATATTCCGGAGGGCATTTTTGGGGTTAATTTTTCTTTTTTGTTAAGCAATGAAGATTCAATAAAAAAAAAAAAAAAAGATCTGAAAATGAATGAAAAAAGTGGGCAGGCACAGAGAGATGGTGTTTATTGCTTGTGGGAGGTGAATGATGGCAAAACATAAAAACCCCACCAAAACTGAGCAGATGGAGCCTTTGTGACAGTAAAATCCCAAACGCCCGCTGAAGGTTTTTACCAGTGACATATGAAAGCAATCTGTCATACCAAAAGGAGGAGTTAGCAGAATGATATGCTAATGAAACAGCCATGCTGCAGTGATAAATTATGCTCAAAAAGTAAATTGTTTCTCATAAGATCCCTGTGCGAGAGCAAGGACAGCAGAGGGGGCAAGATTATTGGTCATGAATGTGAAATGAAACAAGTGGCGACTAAAGATCTTGATTACAAAAAACACCAGTTCAGGCTCTTTTGAGAAACAAAAAGAGAAAAAAATCTCTCTGCTAATGTCTCTATAATAACTGTAATTGTTAAGCACAAAAAGCATTTTATACTGAACAAATTACTTAAAATATATGGAAAACATCAACACTAGTATGTTTTTCTTTCCTTTACAGCTACATCTTTTTTTGTCGATTTTACCTTTAAAGTTCTCTCAGTTGTTTTTTTAATAGAATATCTTTAAAGGAATAAACTGGTAGATTTAAGTAACAAAAATTAAATTAAGTTACAATTACCTAAACTGTAAATTGACAATTCACAAAATTAAAGTAATACATTTATGAGGCAAAACATTGTTTAGTCTACTAAGAAAAATAGAAATAAAAAAAATAAAAAAGTGTTTCAGTATGAGAGACATGGTCTTAATCTGAATTTCTCCCTTACCTACTTCTACCTAATGCTCCAATTGTAGAGGCATTTAAAGCTTTCGTGGGGACCCAAATAGTTTTTACGGGCAAGGTGTCGAGACTTAGGGCTTTGAGGGTGGTCCGCGTCACGCTGCGCCATGAAATGCCTTTCTTCCTCTGGATGTGTTCTGAAGCTTCCAGGTGGCTTGTCTGTGCTCCTGTCTTTCGCCCTGGACCTCACTTCTGGCTTGTCTCGCACCCCAATCTAACCCCCAGTTACATCTGGATGAAGTCCACCTGCTACTACATTCAAACATGTAGTTGTAGAGTTATATCGGCAAATTTTTCTTTAACAGCTCTGGCATATCGCATGTCCGTCCTGGGAGAGGATCCCTCCTTCATGTGGGCTTCCCCGAGGTTTCTCTTTTTTTTTTTTTTCCCTGAAATCTGTTTTCTTTGTGAGTTTTTCCTCACCGAGAAGGAGGGTCTAAGGGCAGGGATGCAATAACTCTTAATCTGTTTAGTTTAGTTTATCAACCGGCTGTTGTTTATATTTTATGACTGACTTCATGTTTTTGTACAATTACTGGTGTGCAGCCCACTGAGAAAACTGTGTTGTAATGTTGGGTTAAATAAGTACAGTTGAATTGAAATGTGGCACAATTAAGATTGTGAAACAATATCATTTGTGTTGCTCTCCAGCCGCTAAAGAAAATGAGCTTTTATATGTCAAGGTTGAATAGAATGAAAGAATGTTAAACAAAAAAAGAACTAAAATAAGTAAAGTAAGAAAAATATACTTGTATGGCATACATAACATTACTGCACTTTCTTAGCCAAAGATTGCTTAACTTTGGTAAGGTTACAGTTTAACAGATTAGTTTTAAATGTGTCCTCTACCTTTCCATAAAAAATAAACATTTAATTATAAACTTTTTTTTTGCACTTTTTGAAGTTTTCACTCACTTTGACTTTGCTAAACTATTATTTCTCCAATTTGCTTTGGGAATAATTTTAACCAGACATGATTACATTTCACAAAACCAAATTATTTGCTGACAACCCCAACAACAACAGATGTCCTATTTATTGCCATTTTTGATCCCACAATTATATAATCCAATGGCCTGTGATGAGATTTTGCTTTCAATTTTTTTAATTTATTTTTTTTTAATTTGTCTGCCAGATGGCACTGGGTTTTGCATTTTTCAATTCCAAGCCTGGTGCATTGATTCTGATTAAAAATGTAAAAAACAATTCTAGGAATACCTGTTATTTAGACTTAGGTTTAGGCACACACACACAAAAAATATATATACTACAAATTTGTTTTGTTTGTGACACAAGCTTTCAGCTGTGTGTAAAATACAAAAAAATAAAATATATGACAGAAAAATAGACTTAAATTGCCAAATTTGGTCATGTACAGAGTGATTCCAAAAGAACTTCTAATGTTTAGCAAGCAAAATTTTTTTAATATTCTGCAATTTTGTCATTTTACTTCATTTTATTTTCTATTTTTTGTATATATTTTTTTTCATTTTCACTTGTAACTTTTTGTTATTGTATTTCATTTTAAGTTCTTGCATGTTGTTTGACAGTTTAAAATGGTTTTGTATTATTTTTCTCTCTTGTATCGTTTTAGTCATTTACTCCCATCAGTGTATTTGTTCATGTTTATTATTTTTCAAAAATTCTTCCTTGAAAAATAGATTTCTAGGGTTCCATGCTGATCTCCAACACAGAACCAAATGTTAGCAGTTTATTCAGGTTCTGGGATCCTTTCAAGTTGCTGATCTTTCTCAGTTTAGAGAAAATTGCATCCTTCTGAAAAAACAAGTGTCAAAATAAATAGTTCTATCATATTTCTCTTTTACCTCACACCATAAAAAAAAAACTGTTGAAAAAAGTTAGAACAGAAATTCAGCTGGTAGATATTCCAAACTATCACACATTGGAGATGCCAGTGAGCTTTTGGCAGTTCTTGGATTGTTGCAATGCAAATAAGAAAAAGGAATAAAACAATATATTTTTTATAATGTTATTTTATTACCATTTAATATTAAGGTTGCATCATTTCAATCTCACCCCTGAGGGCAAGGCTGGATAAAGGCATGGGTAAATGACACCCCCCCCCCCCACCCCACCCCCCGCACACACACACACACACACACACACACTCACTCTCACACACACACGCACGCACATGAACACCCACACACAAAAGTGATGGCCCGTGATAATCCACAATCAACTAAAGACATAAGAATTAAAAACACACAAAGAAATAAATAAACAAGAAAACACACAAAAAACAACAAAACATGAAAAAAATTTAAGGATGGATGGACAGATAGATGGACAACTAGACTGACAAAAAAAAGAAAAATATAATTAAATGCAGCCTCGACATCGCACAAACCCGTGTCCTGCTTGAGCCCGTCCCAAGCCCGGTGAATGCAGATGGCAGTGTCAGTAAGAGGACAAATTAAATGGATCAAAGGTGAAGACAGTTTGTGGATAGATGAACTCATATGATGATAGTATGGTTAGGGACTCGGAGGGTTTTGACACCACAACTTCTCAGCACACCTAGACTTGATCCAATCATGAGTGAGCTTGTTCAAAGTCTGCACTCCTTCCACAGCTCAGGGGAAGCTGTCAATCAAACCTTTGAGGTGGGGCCAATGGATGCTTTACTGAGGTATCTGATTGGTCAGTTTATAACTTGAATAACTTGCAATTAAGAAAAAAACACAATGAGAAAAAAATTGAATTAGAATGAAAATGTAAAGAAGAAGGAATCAGAGCAAAAAAGGTTATTCTGATAAATAAATGACTAAGTAATAACAGTCTATTTCTGAATAGAAGTCTATGGAATTTTGGCCTTCTTGGAACCAGAAGGTACTTCCTGTTTGGGAACACGAGAGGGGAAGGGATGAGATGTCCAGTGAATATACAGCAAACGTATTCTACTTGTACCCCACAGTGCAGATGACTAAATCCAGGGCTGCTTGAGGGACGCAAATTAAGGCTTATCTTGTCTTGTTTTATCTTAAGCAAGTAGTTAGAAATGTCTCATAAAGTCATGAAAGAGAGTCTAAGTCTGACCAAAGGACAGTCACCACCCCATCCCCAACCCACCCCCCCCCCCTCCCCAAAGAAAAAAAAAACACAATAAAACAACAAAAAAAGTAACAGAGGGAGCACTGTGTCTGCAGCCAATGCTCACGAAGGAAAGAAAAGGGCAACCTGCTGGAGATTTGATGACAGAGTTATTGTCAGTGTTTACATGCCAGGTGTCAACAGTGTCACAGATTGCAATCCCAGAGCTCTCAGCAAGACTTCATCTTGGTAAACAGACTTCAAAGAGGATGATTCTGGGCTGAAATAGAGACACATATGCAAGCAGGTATGACAAAACTAAACACTCTCATACAGGTACTGTAAGCAGCTCACAGATGTAACACACACACAAACTTGCTGATATGTGGAGTAGTAAAATAACTGTACTGCATCCAACTGTAAGCCCTTTTTTCTGCAGAAGTCATGCAAAGCGGTTGGATGGAGAAAAATGACAGAAATTTCATAGTTCTGAGAAAAAAAGGCAGTGGAAATGTGATATGGTGCTGTTCGGGAATGCACAGTGAATAATGGGGTTTGTGAGGGCTTTGGTGTGTACACAGCAAAGCGTGTTTGGAAGTTTTACCCAAATGAATTGTGGGGATTGTGTACAGAGCTGAGCGAACTGTTTAATTAGAATGAACTTTAGAAATAATCCATGATCAGCAAGAGCGGATCAAGAAGGAAAACACAGAGAAGATTTCATATTTTTTTGTTGCCTCACAGCGCTTCAGAGTGTTTTTTTTTCTGTTTTCTTTCCTGAATTGTTTACAATCAGAAAAAATAATAATAATAGAGCAAAGAGCATAGCATTACGTGGGATTCCAATGTTTTTTTTTTTCTCTTTTTGTAAATAAATTCAAAATAGTTCTAGTCCCATGTCGTTTTGTAAATTATTCCCCAACTGGAATTCCTAATGCATGCAATGTTTTATGAATCACGAAAGCCGGTAGCTACTGTTAAAATGTTCCACATCATAAAGAATCTGCTCAAATATGCACAGCAGTTGTGAGGACAAAGCCAAGGAATTTAGAGGAGCTTTAAAGGCTTTGTGGTTCTTTGTGTGTGTGTGTGTGAGGGGGGGGTCTGAAGGTTTGCAAATTAAAACAAAAAGGGGGAATAAAAGTGAGTGGGGGGGGGGGGGGGGGGGGG
>BSAI01000108.1:35954035-36003942 GCA_036245035.1 Adrianichthys oophorus
GTCTCTCATCTTTTGCAGCCAGGGTAGAGATGTGCCTTAAGATATGCATTTTGCTGAGCCACTGTGGAGTGTTTGATTTCACACCAGTTTTTAGCTGATCGTTATATTTCATTAAAAGCATCTCAGTTCATTATATAAAAGCCCTTTCCGATGTTTAAAAAAAAACAAAAGAAAAAAAAAGCTGAACATGTAAAACCACACACAGATCAACTGGGTGAAAGTAGGCCTTTGGTAGTTATTGTGTACGCGATTTCAAACCCAAACAAATAAATAGTAAAATAGGAGCTTTTTTAGGTACCAGACCCACCGTATTAAGGGTGCAACGATTCATTTTAACAATGATTCATTCATATCATAATTTGTGGTTGCTGATATGATTCAAAGTCAATATTGGTTCATTTTGAATGATCCGATTCACTGACCAAAAATCGATCTGAACATCTTTAGCCAAAAACCCTGAGTGCTGAACAGTGCAAGTGAAGTTTTCCAGATTTTTTTTGCATTTCTTGCAAAATAAACAAGTGTAAATTAAATATGTTAATATTTGTACAAACAAGACTTAATGGCAAATCCATTCACATTTTAGTTCCATCAAGTTCAGCCCACATTTGTTTTTCCATATAAAATGTAATATTATTAGAACTTTATACCACACTGCATGGTCACATCTGCACACAGTTTGTTTTGACATATTGGCCTGTGATGATGGCTTGATCATGTTTTGCTGCAATTTCGTGTCCACTGTGATGACACTTGGTTGCTTTAGGCGACAGTAAAATAAACCTACCCATGCCTCAATCCAAATAGTATGTCCCAAAATTGATTATTATTTTATCTCATTTAAAAAAAAATGTTTTTATGGTGTAGGTCAGTTCGATTAACAACTAGACCCAGACTGATCGACATGGTTGGATCGTAAGAATAGAAACCAATTCATTGTTACACCCCTGAGATGTATTATTAGAAAGAAGAGTTGTTTTGATTTATAATTATTTTCCTTTCAAATGTTTTTCAGAGGACTTGTATCTTCTAATATTTCAATCATGGCATTTGTTTTCCAACAAATTCCTCACTACAAAGCCATGCATAATTTAACCTACACCTCTCCAAATACACCCCATGAGGCCATGTATTAAGGAGTACACTCTTGCACGCATCTGTAATGTTCCATCATAACAGCACAGCAGCAAATACATCAGAGACGATGCATCTCGGATCATATTGTCTGATCCAATACCAAGCACCTGTATTGCTATCAATTACAACTTTGACACCCAACTAATTTCTTTGAGAGTTGGATTAGTAATTTAATTCCAGGCTCACTCACTTGATTTCCCATACCCATTAATTTCATTTGCACTTGCCCATCAGCGGCACCAGCACGTGTTGACTCACCCACATCCCAGAGCTCATCTTAGCTCGCTCTTATTAATACCACCAGTTGTGGCAAGTGCCAGCCTAACACTTCCACAGCATGCAGACCAGCGCTTTCATTCCAGGCCATCACAGCACGCATCTCTTCTTCACTTGCTTAAAACCTCTTAACTTGTCCACTCTCTGCTTCACCAGCAGGCTCTTGACTTCTGTTAATTCCAGGCTTCATATTATGTCCATAACCCTACCTCTTTTTTTTATTTTTATTGCAGCATATGAAAAACCAAGAAAAATAACATTGTGAATCTTTTTCAAGATTTAGGAAGGAATGTTTTCTGTTTTAAAACAAAACTGTCATATTTTTTCCACATTATTTGTTGAAGTGTAAAGAGCTTAACACTTTAACATCGGAGACGTCACTAGCGACATCTAAATAACCATCTCTTTAAAGACACCCTTTTTAAAATACCATAAATCTTTTACCTTTTAAGCGATCAATCAATTGAAACAGCTTTTCATATCGGCTTTGCACTGATATGTGACACATTACTAACGTAAAGTGTTGCATAACGGCGCAAAGACGCTTTTGACAGAATCAGCTGATTGACATGGATTGCACAAACATTTTAATACTGTAAAGTGTTGCATATCAGTGCAAGGCTGCTTTTCTTTGCATTTGAATCCTTTGGAATCACAATAATTGCATAAGTGGCTGAAGAGTTACAGTAGACTAAAGAATCTAAATACTGGAGCTAAAGTTTTAGCGCTAAAGAGTAGATAATGTTCAGAAACGTGGGGCTCACATACTTTTCTGCTTAACCTTTAGGAAAACAAAACATTTACAGTATAGTATACACATATACATATAATTAAATGAACAAATAATGATTAAATAATTAAATAGAACTTCAAAATAAGCACAGAAAACTGAAACCAAACAATAAGCAAAAAGTGGGATGCTTTAAGAACCTTGTAACTATAAAATAAAACCAAGAAAGTCATTAACAAGGAGACTGCCGAGGTGATTCAAAAGCACTTTTAGCTATGAGAAGAAAAAATTTAATTTACAAAGAATCAAATTTAACAAAACAACTAAGAAAGGAGAACAATCTGGAGAAACCAAGTTAAGAATTTTACCATCAGATTAAAAGTACTGCAAAGAGAAATTACCTAACATGCATCTTGTGTTGTTAAATAACAATTGGTAGCTCTCTAAGGACAGTCTATAAACGACAAAACACTGACAGTAGAATAGAATGCGACCGAAGAATCAATAAGTAAGTCATCAATTCATGAAACAAAAAAAGAATGATCTTAGTTTGTTGCAATCTGAATTTTTGCCACTAGATATCACTAAAAACACTTGAAGGAGCGCCAACAGACACTTCAAGTGGACAAACAAAAATTGAGATGGTGTCATTATTGTAATGAGTTTGGCTAAAAAGACAGGAAAATAAAAAAGGGGTTAAAGTTGTTTGTCTTTTAATTTGTATTCAGTGAAAACAAGGCATCCAATTACCCTCATGTGACAATGCATTTAATCCCATCCTGACATTAAGACACATAGATTGGTACATGGGTAGAAAGATCAATGGATGCATAGATACATAAAATGATGAACTCACACATTGACAGACCCTTTTAAAATGTACCGTATAAAATGCAGGCGACACATGTTGTGGAAATTTTAACAAGGATAAATGACGGCGATACAATAACAGCCTCCAAGGAATCTTCCCTTCACTCATTGCTGCTGCTACCAGAGTGTTTCTATCACAAAGCCTAAATGAACTGAGCTGTAATTTGAATGCTTTTCTATATTTCATATCTCATAACATGTCTTTGAGTGAGTGTAATTTCTTTTCCATATGGGCACTTAGCGGTAAAGAGTGAATAATAAAGGAAGCCCAAACAATTATGTGGCTTTAGTCATGCATCGCTGCCCTTGGTAATGTCACTTGTCTGAAAGAGGAAGTGTTCTGTCTTAGTTAGAAGCTCTGGCACCTCATTGGACTCAATTGTTTTTATATGGCCCATGAGGTTTCTTTTTTTTTTTAATACTATGACATTATTCAGTTGTAGTCTCCTCGCATATCTGTGCAGTATTTCAGGTCACTTGAGTTAGGAGACGTAAGGAGAATGAATATATGTGAAAACATTAACATCAGACTGAAATCTCTTCCCACAACATGAAACAGTGATATTGCATGTAATGGTGTGTGAAACCACAATAAAGAAAAGAACTGCAGTACTTAAGTTGCAGTATTGCTTTTCTTTCATTTGTTTTTTTTTTGTTTGTTTTTTTTGTTTTTTTTCAATGACTTTTCAGCCAAGAGTGTTATCTTCCAGCCATTTAACCAAAACTTTCCACTCCTCCTGGTAAATGATCAGGTTACCTTTCAGGAACAAAGGTAAAAAAAAAAAAAACATTTAACGAGTATAATAAGATGCAGTAATTAACATCATCGATTTGCGTCTGTAAGACTACTGACTGGGAGAAATGCGATTACTTTTATCACATTTCAAAACTTAGAGTTAGTTTTGGAAGGCTGTAACTTAGTTATCTTGTGACTGGAGAGTGCAAGAGGGCTGCTCTCCTATGTGATTGATGAAAGCACATGGGGCAGGCTATTAAAAAAGCTGCAGTGTATTCCATAGACAATGGCTATAAACATATTCAGGGTGCTGAATTTAAAATGACTTATTTAGGGGAAGAAAATGCTATTTTTGCACCAACCCTAGCCATAAACCTTGAATTAATGGGTAATCCTGTGTGCACATTTAAATTTGTCTCTACATACACACACACTAAATTTATATTTGTATACTTACAAGGTTATTTATTGCTTTTACAATCAGTATTGGACCACACGATAATCATAACAACCAAATTTTTCAACCTAATTCAGCTGAGACAGTTTGACATGGTTTTTGAGCACATTTTTAATTTGTTGACATATCAAATTAAGAAGCTTCAACCAGCAGCTGGCTAGCTTAGCATAAAGACTGAATACAGTAAATCTTCTAGCTTGTTGTACAGCACTGACAACATTCCACACTAAGTACCACTAAAGACTACAAAGTGACATATTATATCTTTTTAGACTGCACTGGAACACAAAAAAACATCCAAGCAAAAATTGTCTGAGCTATGTTTTCTACCCACACTATGTTTTCAACTAACCTAAAAGGTTGTATTTATGTTATGAATCAGTCATACTTGCCCCTATATGACAAGGGTTGTCTGCAGAAAGGCAAACCTGTGTGTGGCCTACACAAAATTCTAAGATTGTAGCTCACTCTGTATAAGCCCTTAGGATGAACATGATCATGCACTTTTTTTTATAAAGGCATCCTGCAGATGACAGGTTGTACCAAACTCTCAGACCACACGCAAGGTTAATTAATTAGGGGGGAATTAGGTGAGACACATGCACGTTGTATGAATTTTTCATTTTTCTATCCCCCTAAACCTTGAGCACTGCGCAAGGAGCCCATTTATGGGATATGAACTCTTTACACTCAGTCAGGCTACTAGAAATTAGGGAATTAGACAACCAGAGTGAACTCTGTCTGTTCATCCAATGAGTACTAATGCATCTCCCCAAGCATGCAACATTTGGGCGCAGTCAGTAAAGGGGCCAGTGCATGCACCTTTCTAATGACTAGAGTGCGGCTTTAGGGAACCATCATTGATTGTCTGAGAACTTTATAAAGACAAAAAATTAAGATTAGCAAGATGTTAAAAGAGCAGGAATGGTTATTATAACAAAGTTAATAACTAAGTAATAGCTGTTTATTTCCCAATGGAAGTCTATGGGATTTTGGCTTTTTGGGAGCAGCATTCAGTTTGGAACTTAAGGAGGAAGGGATCACTTAGTTCAGTTCTCAAATACAGTTAATGGGCACCAAAGAACAGCATCAGCATGTAACCTACTCTATCCTTACAAATACGTTCTGAAAGCTGACAATCATGTGCTTCATTTCAATGATGTCCCTTGAGTTGTCTGCACGAGTCACACGAGAACTGTAAGACACATCAGCGCTCCCCTTAAGATGCAGCTAGACAACCAGGACACCTGCAGCACCCATATGGTTCAACCCCTTGTGCAAGTGCATGTAACTAAGGCTTGAAATTACTTTATTTTGGCAAACATTGCGACATTTGGCTGACTGTAAACTTAGTCAATTATAAATAAATCTTAGAACTAAATCTTAGAAATAACATGAAAAAGCTTCAGACCTAAAAGGTAGCATGTTTTATCCATGTTTTATACGTCTATCCATCTATTTTCTTAACCTATCCCTTTCGGGGGTCATCAGAGCCTGTCCCATTTACTGTTGGACAAAGGCAGGACACACCCTGGATGGGTCGCCAGTCTGTTACAGGGCACACAACCACTCCCATAAAGATTCACACCTAGGGTCACTTTAGAGTAACCACTTAACCCATGAAGTATGTTTTTGGACTGTGGGAGGAAGCCGGAGAAAACCCACGCAGAGAAAAAACCCACGAGAGAACGTGCAAACTCCACACAGAAAGGTCCCAGCTAGAATTTGAACCAAGGCCTTATTGCTGTGAGATAAAATCTGTAACCACTGCACCACTGTGCCTAGCATGTTTTAAATTATCCAAATACAATAAATTGACTTAAATACACTTAAGTGAAACAAAAACATCATGGTTGTCCAAAAAACAACTAACCTTGAAGACCATGACCCTTCTATGTCCACCATGTTAGAGCAAATCTTAGATTACTTGGGATTCAAAATAAATAATGTGAGTCTCAATTTTCACCTTGCAAGTTTGTGGGTCTTTCTTGTCAAAATGCCAGCATTACAAACCATTATTTGTCAAGGGGCAGTTTTTAAATGTCACTTGCCCCTTCACATTAACATGATGGGACAGGAAAGCAGCAGGAATAAATATATATATATAGAGAGAGAGATTTTTTTTTTCCTTGGATGGGTGAGGCATACACTACTCCATTTGGCTTACACTGAAACTCTATCCTAACCAGACACCACTCTGCATGGTAAACAAATCCTCTCAACCACAAATGAAGTAGGAAAAAAAAAGAGAAAGAAAAAAAAAAGGCTGCTGTTTAGAGCAACCAACAAAAGTTTTACTGGTAACGATGAATTAGCTGGAAATGTTTTTACAAAAAGTAACCTAGTAGTTAGTGTAGGCTTGCGACTAAAAGGTTTAAGCCTTAATGTTGTTGAACAGGGGATAAAATAATAGCTTTGTCATGAAAAATACATTTCTTTGGAAAGATACAGCTGAGAAGGTGATTAGAAGGAATGTGGATTATATGCAAAGTGAGGGTGCTGTTAGGTGGAGAAAAAACAGGCAGAGAGAAATCTACACTGTTACAAATGGATAATTTATAAATCTGCTGTTCAAGCTGATATCTCCGGAGATGACAGAGTGCATGCATCTGCAAATTGTAGAAGATGAAAGTTTAATAGCATAGAAATGAAGTGTTTTGGACTTGCATAAGTAGCTGAAACGCAAAAACAAATGTCCCGTTTGACAAATTTCTTTGAGTTTTTTTTTTTTTTTTTTGTGTGTCTTTAATGAACAAAGAAACCCCACTTACTGTACAAATCCACACATATGAATGGGAGTGTGCTCGGCTTTTCTCTGATCAGGCACAGGTGCTCCATTATTCAAAGTATCTCCTTGGGCTTTGGAGCTCTGACAGAAAACCTGACATAACTGGTATCTGAAACCTTACCCTACCCTACCATGAAACACCTCCCCCAACAGCAGAAAAAATTATTGGAGCTTCCCTGGGGAAGGCAGAGGGGAAATGTGAACTGGTTGAGAGGGATGAATCCACCACAGCAACAGCTGTTTCCAAATCTCAACAACCTAGGGACGTGTTGTGGGTTATATTTTATGGGTGGAGGGGGACCCGGGATGTTTATTTATTTATCTCTACAGTCAGCACTGATCTGCGCGTGTGTGCATGTGTGCTTTTCTAAAAAGATTTCTTATAGCTCACTTTTTGTTGTTTTGCATGAAAATGGCTATGGTCACTTGTCCCTCTTTGGGCTGGTAATAATGCCACAAAAAGTATGCTAATCTGATCTGTTTTTGGAGCAAAAACATTCAATTGAATATAAGGAAAGCAGCAAATCTTCTGAGGCCCTTCTGATGCCATTTGGGTTTCTCTTCACTCTTTCTCGTAGATGCCACTTCATCCATGGGTACAATTATGCTGAGAGCAATTTCATATTTCAAGTATGCAAATATGAAGGCTGTGAGGCCACACTCAGTTCATAAACAGAAAATAAACAGGCTGCTGCACAGACATCCTTTTGAAGTATATTGTGGTAGCTCATTGCAAATTTCATTCACTCACATTCATGTTCATGAACATGTCAGTACAGGGACCTAACTTCAAATACATATGCCTTCAGCTTCACAAATCAAGGATTCTATCAAGTACTGAGGTAGAATACCAACAAAGTTATTAGAGAGCGGTGCAGACTAATCAGTGGTGATGACCTTACCCACTTTTCTTTGTTACAAGCAATTCATGCTTTTTACCCCCTGTGGTACAGGCACAACAATGTTTACTCTTTTCTACTTGTCAGTCAGATGAGTGAGTCTGGGTTTAACAGAGGCACATCACTTTCCTAATTGCATGGTGCCAGCTAAGAGTTTCAGTGGGGGGAGGGATAATGGTATGGGATTGCAAATGAGGGTTTGACGTAGGTGGACTATTTCCAGCCAAGTTCCGTCCTAATTCGTCAGAGTATAAAAACATGGTTTTAAACAACATCTTAGTCCTAGAGACACAGCTTTTGGATACATCCTTGTCTAACACAGCATTATTGTTCTCGTTTGTAGATTTCCTAAAAAAAAATGTCATTAAACTGTGTTCTGATTGTAATGAATAATTACCTTGTTCCGAAATAACATGCATGTTTTTTTTTGTTTTTTTTTTAAGTAAGTGTCCATTTTTTTTATGTAATGGGTTCAAAATCTAAAATGGGATTTTCTGATTTGGTAAATAGGAGCATAGGCAGTAGCATACCAAATGAACTTACAATAAAAAAAAAATGGTGCCCTACAGAAAAAAACACCAAAAAAAGATAAATATTCAAATTATTAATATAAATGTGTTAAAATATTCAGCTTTTCTTAACATTTATTATTGTCCTTTTATAATTACAAGGGAACTTGAAAAAATATTTATGAAATCAATTCAGTTTGTTGAGGGTTTAAGTTGTTTTTTCAGAAATATCTGGACCATTTTCCTCTTAAGAGAGGCTGTAAACAGGTAGTTCAATACTTAAAGGGCCCTTACTCAGAAGGGGATAATTTACCCGGAACATACCTGTAATGTTAATGCATTTTTGGGGTCTATTTTTCTTACTTTGTTTCTCTATAAAAAGTTTTTATTCCCTTGTATTGTATTGTAATATAGTCCCAGTTTTAAACATGTACGCTTTTTGTTTTTTAAGTTAAGGACAGTTTTCAATGTTTTTCTTATGTTTCTTTGTTTTCTTATTGTTTCTCTTGTTCTGGTCTTTATTGCTCACCCCTTAAACTGTAATTTATCCTTGTTACTTGTAAAAGCTTTTGAATTTTACTTTCTGTTATGATTTTTCTACATTTACTTTAACTTTTTTGGGGGGACTTACACAATTTATCAGTAAAAATTGCTTATTGGAGACCTCCTCCCATCCAGTGACTGCCCAAAGTCTCTGGAAATTTGAATAGCCCCCAGCCCTGTGACATGACTCCATTTAAACTAAGCTTTAAATGTTTGACTGTGATCTTACTGCAGACTTCGGGTAACTGTGAATAAATTTAAGGACTTCTGGGAATAAAGCCCTTCAGAGATTCATATGCAGAAATAATTGCCTCTTCAAGACAATTCCCTGTTAATTCCCTTCCATTACACTACATTAAACATATCTTGTTATCCAAGGCCACCACCACATGTCTTCAAATTGAGAGCAATGTGTGGTTTGGTGTCTTGCCCAAGGCCTCAATGACTGCCAAGCCTGGGAGTTGAACCTCCAACCAGCTTGTTTGAAGACAGATGTTCATCTTACTGAGTGGCCAATCAAAACACTGTTAGCACTTCACTCACATGGTTGATCATTCAGTTGGCTGTTTTTCTCTTTTGAAAAAACGTAACACTACAAAAACTTTGTTTTTTTTTAATTTCTGAATATGAATACTATTATGAGATGAAGTAAAGCTAAATGGTATAACAGAAGTGCATCTGGTCAAAAGAGAGTACTTAACATGAAGTTTGCATTACATTAGTGTCTGTATTGTTCATGTCTTACACATTAAATTCCCACAGGAAAAAAAAATATGCAAGCATCATGGCACCTTTATATTACCAGGGAGATTATTTTATTATACTGTCTGTCAGAACATCTTCTATGTTTTCACATTGCTTCATTTCTTAACCATAACTTTTGTGCTAAAATTAGATTCCTGAAGTAGCAACAAAATTCAGGAATTAGCATAATCACGCTTCTCAACATTTGGAGACTGCTGCTTGTTCCTATTGATGCCAAAGTTAAGGACAAATATGGGCCAGTATTTTATACAAAACAGTATCTGTTCTAGTCTCCTCTCTGCCCTGTTTTTTTTTTTTTCATATTTTTTGCAATTTCTTTCTCTTTCTTTTTTAACACACTGCCTTTTCTCTTCTGCATTTCACCCAACCATCTCCTTGCCTTGTGCTTTGATAAACCAAAACCCCTCTTTTATGGCATCCCCTGATTCAACGACATCTTTAGCAACATCCCCTTTGCCTCCAAATTCACAGAATATTTTGAATTCTGCATCAATTTACACCACAATATTGGCCCTTTTTTACACAATACTAAAGCAACAGCAAGATTTTATTCTCAACACCCTGTTGGCATTGTTAAGGAGGAAAAACATACCAAAAATTTCCAATTAGGCTGCTCTATTTTAGCTGCAAGTTACCGGTTCACCCAGGAAATGATGCAACTCTGACAACATGCCACAAAATGAAATGCATTCATGTGATGTTAGCTCTCAGTGGGAACAGTTAAGCTCAGGATTCTGTTGTCTTGGCAAAGTTGACATGGTGGTTTGGGTGTTTGAAGGGTTAAAAGAATCAAAACATTCATGTGAGGAGTCATGTACAACAAGTCTCCAGTGAGTGTTCTGAGTAAGTTTCTATTGTGCAGTTGTATTCATTCATCCATCCAAGCAACCATCTATGTATCCATTAATCTTCTACTGCTTATCCAGAGTGAGGGCAACAGTTTAAGCCAAGGGGTGTCAAACTCCAGGCGTCAAGGGCCAGTGTCCAACATGTTTTCCAACAAACCTGCCATTGAAGCTCCGTATTTACAAGATTTGCAACGCTTCGACATTTTGCACCAAGCCTCTTCCACCATATGCTAAAAATATTGTAGAAAAAGAAGAAGAAGCCCCTCCCTGCTTGTCCTGTGCAAACAACATATGCAAAACGGGGCATTCAAGAATGTGCATCACCTACACTGGGCATGTAAATGTTGCATGAGTCTTGTACCTATTACAATTGCAGCAAATATAAGGTCTAAAACGTCCTTTTTCAGACAGGAATCAATACACTTTACTCAACACAAGTTGACATATTTATTTGGAAAAAAAAGTTCAACTATGTACTAACGCAAAAGCATGTTCACTGTTCAAACTTTCCTTTTGGCAATCCACCGCAGCACTGAGTATCCCATGTTTGAAAATTGATAGCATATTGTTCTTTTACACTCAAATTGTTTTTATATTTTAACAACACTTGCGATCACTTACAGACTTGTGTGCACATTTCATGTAGCTGACCCCATTTTCCACAATGTGTTGAATTTTAGAAAGATTTATTTCCTAACTGGAGATTGACATCCTTTCAAGGTGGGGATGTTTTTCGTTTGATAATTTCTCTCGTTTAGTGGCCATTTTGGATCTTCTACGACATCACAAGCATCCAGGCTTTAGCCATAGTTTTTCATAAATATCATATTTAATTTGAAACACACACACACACAGATGATGAACCAAATATTTATCTGTGAAACTGCTACAAGTTGCTAGCAGGAGGGTGAAGTTTTATGGAGACCAAGTTGTAAATCAGAAAAGACATTGAGCAGGCCATCACCCAAACAACTCAAAACAAGCAAAGAAGCTAAAAAGAGATGAGATGATTGTTTTAGATGCAGTGCTGATGTAAAGGTTTATGAGATTAAGATTAGATAACTTTAATGGAACATGATGCTACCTCTTAAGATGAAAAAATGTTTGACAGTTATTCAGATATTTTAGTCTCGCAGTTTTGTTTGCTCCTGTCACCTCAAAAAACATTTTTTTTTCCATTTCGGTTGCTTTTCAAATGTGAGTTTCCTTTTCACTAGGAGAAGCTTGTATTAGCTCAAGGCTTGCAATATTGAACAGCAGTTTAATTTCATCCAGGCTGAGCTGGCAATGGATAAAAGGACACAGCATATAGTGTGCACTGCGGCATACCTGAGCAACCAGTAAACTAGGATGGTGCCACAGGGTGATAGCGCCAACCTGCACACCTGATGGCAGATGTGTTCTCATACCTTTTAAGACCAAGAGCAGGAAAGTAAAAATATTAAGTGGTAGTATTGGAGGAACTAGGGAAGGCTAACTAAAGAAAATGTTTAAGCAGTGGATAAAATAAAACCATACTCTTTTAAAATAAGAAAATCAACCATTTAGATAATAGATTGGACACTAAACAAGAAAAATAAAACAAACCAAGGGTGTTACTAAATCATATCCATATTAATTCCCATATGAGTAATGGATGAAAGAGTGAATCCATTTTGGTACTGCATAGCAAACATGAAAAACACAATAGAAATAGAAAAATACATCAAGACCAATCCTAAAGAAATAAAGAGAAATAGAGTATATAGTATTATTGTTGATATGGGATAAAAATACAAGTTTGTGAAAAGTAAAGCAAAACCCTTAACAGCTTGATATCTGACTGATAACATCACACAGACATGATTAGTTTTAGTCATTGTTGTTGATTATCCTTGTCATTGTCCACTATTTCCATCTATGTCCACTAACTATCCATCTTCTAACGGATACTACTGTAAATAATTTTCTTCATTTTTGAATGATCACAAATATTCTCACTTGTAACTTAATTGCAACAGAAACAAATTCATTGCTGTGTAGAAGAGGAGAAAATAAGTTAGGTTTCATACCAAAAAAAATCATAGAAAAGTCTGAAATTATTTTTTTATTAAGTTTATCCAACCAGATTGATCTGTCTGAGGCAAGTTGTTAATCCAATCGAATCCACCTATACCATTACAACATTATTTTCAAAATAAACTGATGAAAATTGATTTTAAGAAAACACTATTTGGATTGAGATAGGTTACGTTTATTTTACTGTAACATAAAAAAACAGCTAAGTGGCCTTGTGGAAGAGTGACCACCCTGAGACTGTATGGTTCTCCTGCGGCAAATAATGTGTATTTGATATAAAGAGCAGAAGGAAAGTGGCGGTGAATCAGGGAAGCACTGCTGATTTATTTGACTTTGATTCACTTTTACACTGAAAATATCAATTTAAAAAATGTGACTTCAAATAAACACTTAAAATAAACAACTCAATAATAAAATGAGTTAAGTTATTTAGGTCAAAGAACAAACTATTGTCAAGCTCTCAGTGGTAGATTTTGTACAGGAAATGCTTTATCATGAACATAGTAACTTCTTTTTGTTTTACCACTGCAAGTCTCTTTGCTTTTGTTGAAATTAAAGTTTACTGGTGTTTAGTGTTGACATATTACAGCTTTGGGATTTTTTTTTCATTTTAAAAATGCTCTGAGTTTCTGCTTTAGGCCTTTCATCTGCATTTGAGTCCTTCAAAAGCACATTTTTCATGTCATGTGGTTAAATGGAGCTGGAGCATTGGAGCATTGTACTCAGAGTTTCACAGCTATGCACTTGAAAATCTGTTCTCCTTACATTCATGTCTATCCCCAGTAGTGAGACTTGATTGTAGCCTTTTCCTTCATGCCTCAGCTCTACAAAGTGCACATCAAGCAGATCACGGCAAAAACAGACCAAACGTCAACAGTTTTAGGAATATTTCTGTACCTGGTTTTAATAATGAAAAAAAGCACAATCAATTGCAAAACATGTCTTTAAACAGTGTCTACTGATTTTTTTTCTATTTCTGTGCTCCCTTAAATACACCAGCATATTTTCAACTGCTATGCAAAGACAATTTTACGAGTTCTTGGCTGTGTTATGTAGAACAACTGTTATTGTAGATCTCAGACATGATCGACAGATCCAGCTACTTTATGAAGTCAAACTTTATTTATAAAAAACACTTCTCATACTTTGCGCAGCTTGAAGCACTTTACAGTTAAAAACAAAAAAGGACACAGAAATTCAAATAAAAACCCAATCTACCCTTTATCCCTTCCCTTCCGCTTCATTGACACATGCATCCCATGACTTCAAACACAATGACTATTACTTATAAAACTAACTTGTAAAAGAAACTTAAAGCTTAAATGAGATTTTTTTTTTAAATGCATAATTATTTAAAACTGTTGTTACATACTGGCTAAGTATGTGTTTTTTTCTATTAAAATAAATATTTCTTAAGCCATCAGAGCAAAGCTTTTAACTATACTAGTCATTCATGTTTCTTAAGTCCAAGGCAACATTTCTAACTAAAACACTGACATTTAAAGAATGCAATTCACTTGCAAAATTTTGAGTTTGATTTTAAAACCTGGTTTCTGCTTCTTCTATCTGTTAATGGCAGATAGTAGCAAATGTGTATAGTTGATATATTAATAAGCAGGTTTAAAGTTTACCTGAAAGAAAACAGCTGTTTCAAAATCAAAGTGTTTACTTTGCAGTAAATGTACCCACTTGAAAAATAAGAACTTCACATAATTTCAACTAAACGAGGTGCTTAAGTCCATGCCTTATGGTAGAGGCCAGCACTGCCTACTGCAAACAGCACTCATTCAATTCAATTGAAGTAACCTCACCAAAGGCTTCCCTAAAGCTACCCTGAAGCTCACTTCTACTCCACTCCTCTAGGTGACAACTTTATTTCAAGTTCCCAGTTGCAGTTTAGCCATGAAGAACCAGGTTGAACTACTCATTGAAAATAAAATCTACAAGCCAACAATATTTGTTTTTTTGTTCCCACTTTCTAGTTAAAGCTAAAATTAATCATGTGATCCTGAGTTATTATTTTCATCTTTGACAGTCTGAAGTTTCTGTTTTCTTGGACCTCAGCAATAAATGAAAGAAAACAAAGAGAAACAAGACAATAAAAATGAAAATACATTACTTTAAAAATTAATTAGAAAATATATATACATATAAAAGTTTAAAACAAATATTAAAAGAATTTAGTGTATATGAATATGAGTAAATGTTATAAAAGTATTTTAAATTAAACCACATTTTAAGACAAATGCACTGATTTACAGTTGGTATTTTCAAACCAAAAGTAGGAGTAAGTTATTAATTAGTTTTTTTTTGTCAATTGACATTTTGAAGATAGTAATTTTGCATCTTAACTAGTACTTTTAATGGAAGCAACATTTTATTCTGAAAATGTGTATGCAATGATTTGCAGAGTTATTTTACTGCATAATTACTTTTTAAATACTGTTACAGTTTGAACTTCCATCTCATTTATTAGTGTGTGACAACCTATTGAATTGTTATCTGAAGAATTAGAACTGTTGAAGCAGAATATTTTGCCCAAACCTACAAGTGTGTGCCATAATTTGTGTCTGCTTTACAATTAGTTTAAAATATTTTTTGTACTGAATTCTATGGATTGGCAACAGTTTACGAAAACCATCTTTAACATTGTTGTTTCTGAGAAGATCACACGATGTATCATGTCAAATACCAGCCATAAATGATAAAAAGGATGATATATTTAGTTTGATTCTGTCTAAACAGTTTTCATGTTGAGGAAGAGGTGTTGATACTTTTGAGATGGCAGCGCATTTTTGTACAGATTACAGACATGCAAATAAAGGGTATGAATCAATTTAACACCAAACCCCATACAAAAGGAATTCCACAAATCTGTCAGCTGGTAAATCTGTCACCAAAAGAGCAAAATTACAAGTTTAGCAATACAGGCATTTTTTATACCAGTACAAACATTTCAGGAATTAACTAGACAATTTTAGTCAAAAACAGATTTTGCAAAACAAAATAAAAAATGAAACCAAAATATAAATCTCAAATTTGTTCTTTGCATGCTGCTGCTTCATCTCCAGCAACATCATGTTTACTGACCTGGCAACATGTCATGTTGTGTCAACTCCTCAGTCCTTAGAAGACTCGCTTGAACAGAAAGGTCAGAAAAGCCTTCTCATAAAGGGATGTGGACAGCTTTTAGCCTGCAGCATTGCTTTAATCAAAGCCAAATGCAGTTGCAGTCAGAAAACACTTCTGATTTACTTAAGCAACAGTGAACACTGGCTCTGAGTAAGACCTGTAGGATCTAAAGCAGCGAGGGCATTGACTAAGAAATCCTAGCATTTCCTTGGAGGTACAGGGTCCACATGTGTGAATGTGAGCGTGTGTGTGTGGCGCATCCCTTCCTTGTGGCGTGTCCATGCCCTGGGCTGTTTGTTCTTCGATTTTGTTGGAAACATGTTGCATGAAGCAATACACCTGCAAGTCATGGTGTTAAGTCACTGGTGCTGTGCACTGCACAGGCCATGGTTAACCAGATTTATTTCTTATCTTGCAGAGAACAGCTACATGTGAGCAAAACAACTTCCACCGGATTCCAATATATATTTCTAACCACTCGTCTTTGTTCAAAACAACTTTTCTATAGGGATTTATTAATTTTTTTAACTTAATTAGAGGCATGTTCCTTAAATTCTGGTGGAGTCACTGCTTCTGAGTCAACAACAATCAAATACGATCGCTGGATTTATTGTGGCGTGTGAGCAGCCTGTTTGTGAGAGCTTCTCCATCATGATGAGAGACAGCTCACACAGCTCCAAATTGCTGATGAGCTTATTTTTAGTTGAGGGGCAGCCCCAGTGTCTGCTTTACATGAGGGATTGACAGAACATGTAGAAGAGATTTCCCAGTTAATACTTGTACAGCAAGCCTTCCTACTCTGTAATTAACCAATTAACAAGCAACACACCCCACCAACACCAGACCTGATTCAGTTTGCAATCACAGGAATGCTCGTCTGCAAAGTTTTAATTGTGCCCGAGGTAATAACTTACAGTATGTAATCACATTCTCTCCCTCCCTATATTGCACCAAAGTGCGCTGGGGACGAAAAACTTACTGCCGCAAGCTAATTCGGCAAACCTCCACGCTGGAGGTGAGCGCAGTGCACATTACCGGCGGTGCTTAGTGTGTTGCTGATCAACAGAATGAACGTTATTATGAATCCCGAAATATTTCACACTTTTCTTCATGTAAAGCCTTAGATCAGAGGTGATTGGCAAGCAGGGAAAGCTTCATCCAGCAGGGTGGCGTGCTTTCAAAAAGAGAGAATGGACACGCCTTTAATTTTAAAGTCAGAAAGCGGGTTAACAGACGAGCATAGTAAAAAGAGACAACGGTTGTGAGTCACACGTCGCGCTTGCATGGTGGAGGCATTCCCTGTGCCATAGCCAATCATCATTTCATGGGCAGACATGGCGAACAGACGAGATGAATCACTAAGCTGTCATGTGTCTGTTTCACATTCTCACTGTCAGAAAGAAAATTGTAGGTGACTTAATGCTCCTTTTTTTTCCCCTCCAACTTCTGGTGCGCTGCAAGGCCATTGACTGAGCTGAAAGGCAGAAACATGTCCCATCATATGGAGGCTGCCACTAATTGTTCGGGTCAAATCTTTCCATTTTCTCCAGGACGACAGTCGCCCACCACTTTTAAAAATACGTATTTGATGCCATAACAATATAATAGACTTAAAGCAATTACAAGAGTCATGCATTCTAATATGATAGGCAGAGGAGAAGCTGAGATCAGCTTTGCACTATTGACGTTACACACACACATACCCAAACAGAAAAACACAAACAATCTAGGGCAGCTATTCTAAATCCAATTGTTGTGAACATGAAGCCAGCTAGTTTCAGGCGGTGGGGTGAGTTTGGCCCACACATACCAATTAGGCCCGTTTCCAAAGCAATACAGCACAATGCTGCCCAGAGGACTGCAGCAGAACAAGACTTTGATTTCCCTCAATGTGATAGTAATTTCATATTTCACTGAAAAGCAACATGGCTGCCCAGGCTTGAGTCTCGAGGTGAGTAATGAAGAGCAATTCGCCAGAAGATGCTTGTCTGGTCATTAACATACAGTTTCTTCAAACAAATAAGTATGTTTGGTACGGGGGCTTTGGAAGCCAGGCTTGCTCCAACACGGCAGCCTCTGATGCATCTTCAGAACAGAAGGAGGCCTCTTTTGTTAGGCACACAGAGTCCCCCGGTAACTTCGTCAGTTGCTCGCGTTTGATCAGTTATCATGTCCTGCTTTCCTCTCAGCCCACATTTCTGAGTGTAATGCTTGCATGCGAGACAAAACATCAAGGCCTAAACTGCGAATGCAGCCTGTCTTCTTCACGGCGACTAAACGCTGCTGAGTCCCACCACAGCGTCTCCAACAGATTGAGGAATACAGCAGGAGAGGGGTAAGTAATGAGAGCCAGGAGATTTATTCTCTTTAAATGGAGTCCAGGATTGTTTTCTCGGCAACTCACATACATTAGTGGACTATGGTGGCTAAGGGCAAATACCATCCTGGTGTGTCAGTGTTTTAGCCACATGCAGGGATCCCTTTTGTCCACTGCATCTTACAGTCTAATTCTAATCATCTTTTGATCTGTTGTAAAAGTGTTCCTAGTGCTCTTTCAATTATGATTATGTCGTTTTTAGCAAACATAAAAAAACCTGTGACGTTTTCTTGAAGATAGAGTTGTGGGCGGGATTTTTGGCACAGAGCAACCGTACTTCCTGTTCCTGTCACCATAACTGTGAGCCCTCTGTTTTCCTGCTCTACAGTCCCTCACCCCTCCAACTAAACATTAACAGTCATGGTGTAGTGATTGTAGGAAGATTGTAGGTTCGATTCCCACCTTGTCCACTTGTGTCAAACTGTCCTTGGACAAAACAGAATCCAACATTCCTTCTGGTGGTTATAGATTGGTGCCAGTGTTCAGCAGCGGAGTTGCCATCAGCGTGTGAATGTGTGTGTAAATGGGTGAACGAGACTCACTGCAAAGCGCTTTGGGCCTTCAAGGAGGAAACGACACCAACCCTTGTGAATTCAACCATCACATGAAAAGATTGATTTCAACATTTTTCAGATGTTGTATGTATGTTTGTATGTTCTAGTTTTAACTTTGTCTTTAACTTTTTATTTTTATCAGAGTGATTATTTAATGTGTGTTTCATCAAAAAACAGATTTTATATTTAGTGTTGAAAATAGCGGCTGTACCAGAAACCCAGTCTTTTACTGTGTGATGCTAACTGCGTTTGGGAGTGTGTGAGAGGCTATTGTTGGAATAAATCTTCACCCTCTCTTTCAAATCTTCCTGGATGCCGGGGCGTTTGTCATGGTGGGGTAGAGCGCAGCCAAAGCACCCCAAAGAGAGCAGAGGTGTAACCGTATGGAGGCGTCCATATTAGCAGAGTTATTCTTCAGGATTATGTGCACCTCCAACCCAGGCCAGAAAATTTGTCAGCAGAAGTACAGATATGGCTCTATCAATAATCCATGGCATTGTGTATTTCCCAACTGATGCCATTATACGACTGGGGGATGACAGCACTCACCAGCTCCATCATCTTATCCACGGGGACCAGGATCTCATAAAGCCCCCTCAACATAGACAACTCATATAATGGGTAATAACTCCAGCCAGTTAATACAAGGGAATTATCAGTGTGAGGAGCAGTGAACCCAGCAAAAAAGTGGCACACCCACCACTGAGTTATGGTCGGGAAGTGAAGACAAGAGCAGGGCAGGAGAGAGAGGGAAAAATGGGAGATGAAAGGGGAAGGAAAAAGAGACATGAGAGGCAGATGAAGCTGTGATTTTGCAAAATGTAAAAATTACCACAGTAAACTGCAAAAAAGTCTTCTTATAGTTTTTGTGTTTTTATTTTGTACAGCTTCAGTGAAATGGAAGGTGCTTTTACAAAAGGCTGTTTAATGAAGAGCTTAAACTTGTAATCCCGCTAATCCAATTTAAAGCTGTCTGTAATTGTTTTATTACAAAGTCATTTAGCAATTATTATTATTATGTAGAAAAGCACAGGACGAGAACAGAAGCCGTAAATGTTGCCTACATTGGTCTTGTGAGCTTTCCTTTAGGACTGCATGGCTCTGATCCTTCATTAGACTTTAGAAATACACCAATCATCCTAAATTTGCATCCAAAAGTATCAGATAATTAAATAATAATAATAATAATTAAAAAAAGACAATTGCTAAAACTAGTTTTTTCTTTGCAGTCTGGGTATGATGCATAGATGTATAACTGGGCATGCATTGAAACTTAAAAAAAGAAAAAAGGCCAATGCAAAGGTGACAAAAAAGATCAGATTTTTGATGCTGGCCTTGGTTAATTTGGTTAACTTTTTTCATTTTAGCACACATTTTTATAAATTATAAGAAGGCCACTCATTTGCAAATATGCAAAAGTAAGAATTTAACATTTTGGATGCTTCAAAATATAAATAAATATCAAAACTATAATAATTTGGCAAATTCATGAAAAAAGGAAACAAGGTGCTTCTTTTGAATTCAAATACAGGAAATTACAAATACAGTTACAACAGCAGTTTAGAAACCTGCACCTTAAGAGCTCTATATTTGACTGAATAACAGCTTAAATCTGGACAAAATGTCTTATTTTGTTTTGCTTTGTTTTTAACACTGCAACATCAGTTGTTTATGTTGTAATTAGATGTGGGTTCATGTGAAAGACAAACATCTGTCTGGAATTCTTTGAGGATGTTTTGGCATTAAAATGTTTGTCTTACTGTGAAAATAGGTCCATATATTGAAAATGGTCATTGATAAAACTGTTTTCTTACTTGCTGATAATAATATAGGAAATAGCAGCTGGATGGCTCAGTTGGCTGCATGCAGGACTGGCTCATGGGAAACCAGTTTGTTTTCCACGGGGCGTGATGAGCTCAATCCAGTGTGGGTCCTTGGGCAAGACCCTTCATGCTGCTGCCTATCTACAATGACTCGCAAAAGTATTCATACACCTTGAACTTCTTCACATTTTCTTACATTACGACCACAAACATAAATATATTTTATTGGAATTTCACGTGAAAGACCAACACAAAGTGGCGCACACGTGTTAGGTGAAAAGAAAATGATTCAAGAGTTCAATTTTTTTTACAAAAAAAACCCAGAAAAGTGCCGTGTGCAAAAGTATTCAGCCCCCTGAGTCAATACTTTGTGGAACCCCCTTTTGCTGCAATTACAGCTGCAAGACTTTGGGGGTTTGTCTCTACCAGCTTTGCACATCTAGAGACTGAAACCTTTGCCCATTCTTCCTTCAGATTAGACAGAGAGAGTTTGTAAACATTGGATTGGATTTAGGTCTGGACTTTGACTGGGTCATTCCAACACTTGAAAACATTTCATTTGAAGCAGTTCCATTGTAGCTTCGGCTTTATGTTTAGGCTGGTTGTCCTGTTAGAAGGTAAATCTCCGCCCCAGTCTCAAGTGTTGTTCAGACTTCAACAGGTTTTCCTCCAATATTGCTCTGTATTTGGCTCCATCCATCTTCCCATCAACTCTAACCACATTCCCCGTCCCTGCTGAAGAGAAGCAGCCTCCGAGCATGATGCTGCCACCACCATGTTTGACAGTGGGTATGGTGTGTTCAGAATGATGTGCAGTGTTAAATTTCTGCCACACAGCGCTTTGCATTTAGGCCAAAAAGTTCCATTTTGGTCTCACCTGACCAGAGCTCCTTCTTCCACATGTTTGCTGGTCACTCACATGGCTGATGGCAAACTGCAAACAGGACTTCTTGTGGTTTTCTTTTAACAATGATGTTCTTCTTGCCACTCTTCCATAAAGTCCAGATCTGTGCAGTGCATGACTGATGGTTGTCCTGCAGACAGATTCCTCCACCTGAGCTGTAGATCTCTGCTGTTCATCCAGAGTCACCATGGGCCTCCTGCCTGCATGTGTGATCACTGCTCTCCTTGTTCAGTCTGTTAGTTTAGGTGGAAGACCATGTCTAGGTAGGTTTGCAGTTGTGCCATACTCTTTCTATTTGCAGATGATGGACTGAACAATGGTTCGTGTGATGTTCAAAGCTTAAGAAATCTTTTTCTAGCCTAACCCTGCTTTAGATTTCTCCACAACTTTATCCCTGACCTGTCTGGTATGTTCCTTACACTTCATAATGTTGTTTTATTCCCAATATTCTCTTGACAAACCACAAAGACTGTCACAAAACAGCTGGATTTATTTACTGAGATTAAACTACACACAGGTGGACTCTTTTGAGTCATTAAGTCAACATTTGATCAGTCACCAATCATCAAGCAACTTCTGAGGGTAATTGGATGCACTCAGAGAAAAGCGGCTGAATACTTTTGCACACTGCACTTTTCAGTTTTTATGTGTAAAAAGAAAAATTAAACTCTTTTATAATTTTCTTTCTACTTCACAACTGTGTGCCGCTTTGTGTCAGTCTTTCACTCAAAATTCCAATAAAATGTATTTATTTTTGTGGTCACTATGCGAGAAAATGAAGAGAAGTTCAAGGAGTATGGATACTTTTGCAAGCCACTTTAAGTAACCACAAGGGGACCTGGGTTGGGGTCTCCCTGTGCTGGTCCCCAGCCCGGATAAATACAGGGCTGTGTCAAGAGGGGCATCTGACGTAAAATGCTCTGCCCAACCAAGCTAGCAGCTAAGTGAAACTGGTTTGCTTAGGGGAGTGGTCCCCAACCACTGGGTCGCAGACCTGCACTGGTACGTTGATCAATTGTCACCAGGCCGCAGAAGAAATAATACATTGTGTTGTTTTGAATCCCAGAAATCTTTTATTTTGAAAAATAACCAGATTCTCTCAGTTACACCTTCAATCACTTGAGCTGTAAAGTTTGGTCAGAGGAGCAAAATGACTACGTCTGAACCATCTTTTATTCTGACAATTTTTTTTGGTTTTGAAAATCGACCGGATTATCTTGATTACATTTCCGTCAATTGACTAAAAGTAGTCCGGGGGCGTGCAACAAAAGAACGGTGGTATGTGGAACCTTTATTTGCAAATGGGATAAGTGCAGGAACAGACAGAAGAACAGGCTACAACTTCAAGACAAAAAAAAAAACACTACCAGGAGTCCTAATTAAAATATGGATTTATTGCAACAGGTGATTCTCACACATCGTGCCTGTTTGCATAGAGATGTGACTTTCACGAACAAATCTAATCTTTTGAATGGCTCATCAAGGTGTACGATATGAAAAGACTCGTCCACTGGGATTATTATTTACTTCGTTCTTTTGTCCTCTCTCCCTTGAGTTTTATTCATTTACAAAGCCCATCCATTTAAGTTGCACATTTCACAAAAGTTATGAAAACCCAATTCATGCAAGTACCTCCATGAAAAAAGAAAAGAGGAAAAGGGCGTGCAGGCAACAAGGGGACGCTCAGTCTTGTTTTTGAGTTGTGACCATGAGCTTGAGTTATTCTGAAAAGTTTTTGTGTTGAAAAGTTTCAAGTAGTCCGATTTGTTTCTTATTGAGTATAAATAATAGATTAGTTGGTTACATTTTGTTCCTGTAATTAAGTTTTTTTTTAAATGAGATGATCTTATAACAGTAAAATAAACTTGTTTTTAACCATTCCTGACACTAAATTAAGAGGCCTTTATTATGTTCATGGTTTTGTTTGTATGTTTATGTTTCCAAAAGGCACACGTCAGATGACTGAGTGAAATAATGATCAAATCTATTGTCAGAACTGTGCATTATTAAGTTTAAAGCACATGTTCTTATTTAAGTATACAGTTTTTTTGTCATTGCACCTCCCCACACCTACCCACCGGGCCGCGATAAAATCCTCAAAGGGTTGACCGGTCCGCAGCCACAAAAAGGTTGGGGAACACTGGCTTAGGGGACCCTTGTTAAGTGAACAACCATGAAAATACACAAAATGCTTCAACACAAAAGACTTTTGGCGCACATTTCTGAAGGATGATGTTTAGCAAGAACATTAAGAGTCATATATTATTTCAGGGAGAATTCCTTTATGAGAGACAAAAAAAAACATCCAAACTGCATTCTTTCTAAAAGAGGTAACATAGAAATATTTGTTTTCATGTTTGATTCATCCCCTAGGCGAGTGGTGAGCTGCCTTCATGGTTGCACTCTGTAACCTTTCAGTGATTTTAAACACACACACACACACACACACACACACACACACACACACACAATTCTAGCCTTGATGCTGAGTGCCAAGCAAGAAAACCCTTTTAGAATTTGAAACAATCCCACAATCCCTTAGTCTCAGGGTCAAACTTTGACTTAACTGTGGTTATCTCATTAGCATCATTCAAAAACCCACAGATATTGTGAGCCTGGAGAGCACAGTGTGAAATCTTTAACTACACACTTAACAGGGAAAAGTTTCATTTAGACATGTAAAACTGTACTTTAACGAAGTCTTTTGACTGTTCTAAAACTATTAGAAGCAAAACAAAGGGCTGACGTTTGTGCCCCCTCAACAGCATCGCCCCAGGGCACGATCACCTCGATTGTCAATTCATTTTTATTGAGCATTACAAGGACAATAGAAGGCTAATCCCTTTGGCCTCAGAAAATGTATTTTGGAGTGAGCAGGATAGCAAAACACAATCTGACAGAATTTCAACAAATAAAAAGTTGAAGTTAGTTTTTTTTTAAGTCTTCGAATGAAAACAGAAAAGAGAAAAAGTAAAACTTTTCAGAAATGTGTATGTGGGTTTGGATTGAAAGGTGTCAGAACAGTTTGTTGCATACGAGGCCACATAGCAGCAGGTCACTCAGAATACGGCATCTGCTGGACTGTTGAACTTTTTTATCCCAGGTCGCTCATTGTCAGAGGTGTAGTAGAGTTAATTTCTTTAAGGATAAGAAGAAAATATTTGGCTCCACCACAGGATAGCAGCCAGTACGGATAGACTGCGCCAGAGGCTTTTGAATCCAAGAGCTGTAGAACTGGCTGAGTTCCTGTAGCACATAGGATTTTTAACCTGTGTACCAGCACCATCCTTCTAGTTCTTAAAAAAGGCTAACAGACCTAATTCAGTCACTTCTCATCTGATAAAAAAATATGAATTACTAGGCATACAAGTTTTCTAGTAATGTAAATAAGTAAAATGATTTGGTATGACCAAGAGAGTATAAAAAGAAACATTTGTCTTTAAAAGTGCATTTTAATTAACGTTGGTGGTGGTTTGCCATGGTAGCTTATTCTATGGCATCCAGATGCTTTAGCCTGTCTGCATCTTTATGAATATTTGTGACGGTCCACAATAAATCATAGAACTTGGAAATCTTTTACATTTGGATGCATGTTGTAGCTGCTGTCGTGGCTGGAAAAACGCGAGATTCAGGTTGCAACAAAACTCAACTAGACCAGGGCTAACAGGGCGCCGGGAACTCCTGCCAAAACGACAGCATGCCAGGGACCAGGGTTTTCACCTGGCCCATGACCCCAAGGAACTGGAAGAAGGAAAACCCAAAAAAGCAGAATCCAGTGCCCTCAGTTCTTACAATTTATTATGCCTTTAGCATAAACAAACAATATTGTATACAGTAAATACTCTTGACAGAACAAAACAACGAAACCTTACTACCCACAATGCATTAGGTCCACTTCAAGTCCTGCAGTGGACAGGGTCAGTACAATATAGTTGTGATGTTACGTTCACACTGAGTTTGTGACGTGCATTCAAGAATGTGCAAAACGAACCATTCTTGAACGCGTGTTTAGCATATGGAGTTCACACTGGACGAGCAGGGAAGGGCTCCTCCTTTTTTCCAGTTTTACAGTTAGAAGAGGTGTGGTGCGAAATGCTGAAGTGGTCCAAATCTCATGAATCTTGCTCCAGGCTTGTGCAAAAGTGCCAAATGTTATTGGTTGAAATTTCTTCATGTTTATGATTTAGTTTTATATCATCATCCAGGATCCTCTTCTAAATGGTTTCCAAAAAGGTGATATTACCTTAAACTTTTCAGAAAACAGAGTTTTGCCTAAACTTTGATGTTTTCCTCCTGTTTGCTTTGCATAGAAATGCTTATGGTTTGGCCATTTGCCCTTCCCCCTGTCATCCTTGTTCCGTGTCATTGCCCATTGAATTCTAATCATTCAACAACAAGCATCTGGCTGTAACTTTGTATCCAGCCTTTAAGTCTTAAATGTGGGTGGGTGCCAGCCAACAGAGCTATTAGCAGTCAGAGGGACAGGAGGGAGAAAATAAATATATAATGATGCCACCCACCAAGCAAAGATATTCAGTGTTTGCATTTCAGGGGACAATAAAGAGGGCCATCTGTTCCTGTCATTGGTGCTTTATTGTTTTCCTCAGTGGACCATTCACTTTCTAACAAACTTCCTCTTTTTAGGTATAATCCAGACCCTGTAACACACAAACTACAGTCAACCTTCTTGTGTACAAGAGGGAAGACATACACACCATTAGTTCTTTATAGCTGCGAGGTATTGGGGTGAGCACAAAAGGCTCTTTGGATGTAGAGGAAAAAACCTGACAATGGGGAAGAAAAAACACAAAAAGATACTGGGGGTGCATGGCTTTGAATTAATTCTCTGGCCTTGTCCCTCATGTTGGCATCCCTGGTTGTATGACAAACACTGCCAACTGTTTTCCTTTCCTTCATCTTGCAGGATGAGAGGAGGGAAACGGAGACTTTAGCAAGAAGCTCTTCAATATTGGCTTCCAAAATACAAATCCAGGCAGTCGACTCTGCAGAGCTCAGAGTTTGTCCTCATAGCACGTCTAAACTGAGGACTTTAAGGGTGGGGGCTTTTGATCTGATTTTAGTGTACATGATCATGGAAGTGGATTTTACTCAGAATCTGAAGTAAAAGTACCAGTACGAGTAAAGATGTCAGTAGCAATAGTATTACTGGAATCTAGTTCCAGACAGAATGAACTCAGACAGAGACACTTGGTGGTGTCATAACCAAACACACAAAAAATCCTGATCCTGAGCCTTTAAGCATGTTTAGGATGACAACCTGACATTGCAAAAAAAATCATGAAAGAAACTAAAAAGAGGGGAGAAAAGTCTTGATTAGACCAAATATTCATTGTGAGTTGTAACTTGTATTCATGAGCATGTGTTTGTTGCCATAGGTTTTGTCCTGAATAATTTACAATCATGTTGAAGCTATTGTCAGCATGGAGAAATATGCTGAGTGAAAATCCAGTTAATCAGTGGTGTCAGCACAGGAACGCTGCATGAAAGATCAGATGAACAAAAAAAAACAAAAAAAAACATTCATGCCTACTTCTAATACAGGATAAAATTTCATTGACCTAAAGCAGGAAAATCATAGGAATACTTGAAAATTTTGCAAAACATATTTTTATGCATTAAATATATGTATGCGTTGTAAGTGGCCAATGATTTTTTTTTTATTTGAATCCACTGCAAAAAATGAATTTTAAGAACATAAAAAGACCCTTTTTTTAAAGAACTATTCTTGTTTTCTGTCTTGCAAGAAAAATAATCTTGTCAAGAAAGTTTTTCAATAATCTTAATTTGGGGAAGCATGTCTTAGTGACTGGAACTTTTTCCGAGATATAAAATGTTAATACAATTTTTCTTACCCCACTGACAGATATTTTTTCTGCTTATTTAAAGATTCTGGTAACACTTCCTTTTACAGTACAGTATTTAAGTAATATTTACATAGTACTTTTTCCAGGATATATTTGTGGTACTTCTTTGGTACCTACTGGGTACTTGCATGGTTCTTGTTGTGTACTAATGTGGTACTTTTTGGTTCATACTTTTGTGGAACCAACTAGGTATTTATATTAAACCTACTACATTAGGTATGCTGGTACATACTAGGTTTCTACACAGTACCTACTTGGGATTTACATGTTGTTTTGATGTGTCTTTTGAGATACTTACCCTATGTAAGAACAAGGTATATATAAATAAAACACCTTGAATTTACTCGTGAACTTATTGTATATTTCATTGTATTTACCATGTGTAATACATTTAAACTACATTGAAAGTACTGTCAAAAAGTGCCCAGAATGACATTTTGACTCATTTCTAAGGAGCCTGTTTTTCAATGTAAGCATCCTAGTATCAAGAGCCTTTTTAAACACTGTTTGAGTTTCCCCAATTTGATTGATAAGGACATATCTGTATGTGAGACAGTGTGTTTAATATTTCTTCATTTTAATGGGTCATTATGCATAGATTTTTTTTCTTCTGTTTTTAGCCTGAAGAAAAGTGACTCAGAAACAAAAACAGTTGTTCAAATGTGAGAATAATTATTTTAATTGAAAATATTTGTAAAAAAAAAACAATACTCAAAATTTAATGGAGTAAATGGGATATCCAGCAACATGTTTAACTGTATTTGTCAGTTTTTAATAGAGTTCAATAGGCTATAAATAAATAAATATGGACAAGTGACTAGTTCAAAGTATACCTTGCCTTCACCCAACAGTAGCTGGGTTGGCTCCAGCGACCCCGTGATCCCGAAAAGGATACAGCAGGTTCCGAAGATGGATGGATTTCATAAATAAATAAAGTTGCAAAGACAAATGCCATATATCCAGTTTTCCTAAAGGTCTGGTCAATCGCGACCACAGTTACAAACAACTTTTAGTTTTAATTTTTTCTACTACTTTAGTTACTATTACAAACTGTAAATTACAACAAAGGCTTTCAAACAATGGTCCCAGAGGATAAATATTTAATAATAAAAATTGTTTTCTGTGCAGTCATTGTTCTTTTATTTTTCTGAAATGATTTTTATTAGACCTATTGTTCATAAAAATAAAGATTTGAATGAGAACCCACCTTAATTATAATCTTCAAGCTTATCCCTTTTCAGAGGTGGATGCAGGTTGAATTGAGCTGCTCAGCCACATTGATAGAATTGGAGGTCTAACTTTTGTTTTTACCTGTTTGTTGGCGCGTTTTAATAAATACATTTAAAAATTGAAGTCTAAATGTGCAAACTTGGCTACCTTTATCAGAAATAATTTTGCTATAAAACAATAAAAAATTAATAACTATTTTAAGCAAATCATGCAGAAACATTGAAAGTCTGATTTTTTTTACATTTTTAATCTCAAACATAACAACATATTACACAACATTCCACCACTGATATGTTTAAAGGATTTTCATGCTTTTGCTGAGACAAAAGCTGTGTTTTCTCACGGCTGATCTGAGTGACTGCAACATTTGCAGGTGCATTTCCATCATAGTCAGCAAGGTTAAACTCCAGAGAAATTAAACAAATTGCTCTTCTAATGCAGAGTAAAACAAATGGAGAACTTTAGTGCACACATGGAACCCTCTTGGGTTCTAATTATGTAAAGCTATAGACATCAGAAGGCAGTGAATTCTTTAGTGAGCACTTGAGAGAACAAAGGGAATTTAAGTGCATGTTAATAAGAAAGGCGAGACAACAGGAGGAGGAGGCAAAATGCCACAGAAAGCCTTGCTACACATTAAACGGGGGCATTCGCTGTCTTACTGCCACCGTAAAGCTTCCGACAGTTACAGGGGGGATGCCACCGAATATTTCAGAGGAATCTATTCTCACGGGGTTTGTGGCAGCCAGAATAAGCACACAGCTGAAGAGTCAATAAATAGACCATGGATGCATCAAATATTTATGAGGGATTGTCATATTTTTTTTAGTTAAGTATAAGTTGTGATTTTTCCTTCAGACCTGAAATCATTAAACTGACTTGACCTTCAATTGTGTCAAAGTCATAGTTCCATGTCAATTGTTTGTTTTTGCTTTATCTTTAATATTAAAAGTATTTTTGGTGTGATTGAAGAGTTCAGACAACATACCTGAAATACATCTAGAAACCCACAAAAGAATCATGATTTTAACGACTAAAACCTTTTTTAACAGGTTGTATTTTTAGGAGTAGACCTTTTTGACTTGTGTGTGATTTTTCAGTTTTAGGTGAGTTTATGTCAGCAATGTAATGCCGTCGCTGTGACTGATAGTGGAACGTTCTCTGTGGAATCATCGTGGAATACTGGTAGGGAAGTCAGGAACTAAAATAGAGGGACACAGGGAGCAAACATTGGCCCATTTTTAAAAAACCTTCAAAAAGTGAGGAGTTTTTGTGAATAACCTGTTCTTTTTAAACATATTTTTACATCTACTTGCACAGCTCTGCAGAGATGACGAAAAAAAAAAACCCACAAGATCTCAAATATATTAGTGGAGAAGTCAACACATGATTATGGCACTGATAAGTTCCTATAATGTTGAACAGAAGACATAAATAACATCTCTTTAGGGACTATAACATATTTCAGTTCAGCTTGCAAGATATTCTAATTTAGCTGCTGTCTCCATCTATCCCTTAAAATTGCATTTCTGGCTGCCTTCCATGTCACAAAGCGCCCTTGCATTTTTAATATTTAGAATGAATTTTGCACGGTCATATATGATTTATATAACAGTCATTATTTTTGCTCTGTGATTTGTATAAAACTGTCGTTCACCCGCAATAAAGGAAGTGGCGCAGATCCAGATATTGCCAAGTTTCAGATTTGTAATCTCCTCTTTATAATCGGTTCTGTCTGTTTTTTTTTTCTTTTTGGTAAACAATAAAAAGGGAATAATATATATTTTTTTTATTTGACTGTCTGTCGCAGCCTCAGACAGAACTATTGTTTTTTTGCCACCATAAGAAAGGAAAAGGTGTTTTTTTAGAGAAACATCTGATCAGACAAAAGTAGTTTTAAGGATAACGACATGGTCAGTCCATCAGCAGTAGCTCCAACTAAGCCTCAGTTTTAAACAAAAATGTGAATAACTGCATTAGGACAACTGTTTTAGTATTTCTTTGCTGGGAGCTTTATTTTAGCCATTCACCACTGGGACCACCTGACCTTTAATTTCAGCTCTTCAGCTTGTTTCCAACATTAGATCACAAGCAATTGCTACATCAATCACTGTTTTTTAAAGCAATTTCCAGTTCGCCATTTACCTTTTTGAGACAAACTGGATGAAGCAGTTGAAGGACGGAAAAGGACTGAACGGTAAGGGATAAGAATGGTCATGAACCAGATCATTTCAGCTTATCAGGGAAACACTGGGAGTTATGTCAAAGGTGGAAATAATAACACCAGTCTGAGACTTTCTGTGTCTCCTTGGAAACCAAGAAGAAAAATCTCACAGATACTCCTGAATTGAACATGATTTTTAACATTCAGTTAGGGAAGGATAAGTGTGTTTCCTGATCTGTATTAGGTAACACTTTAACACAGAATCTCACCATCTTCACGTTACACAAAAAAACTGACAAATATGATTTATTACGACAGTATTAAGAGCCCAAATGACACTTAATCCACTTTTTAATTGTTTAATTTGTATTTGCAGTCTTAGATTGAAAACTGTGATATTTTGTCCTTTCTTTCTTTCTGATCTTTTGACCTCAGTCTGAACAGGCATGTTGCATTTATTTGATTCTTATTGTATTGTTTTCACAGTTTTGCGCTGGTAAAAAGCTTGCTTTTTTCCCCCCTCCATATGATTTTACAAATGTAAATTTTGTCAGATTTTGCTTTTAAAACAATAATTTAAAATCAAACCATAAACAGAATCTTCTACACTGTCCATGTTATCTTTGTTAGATTTGGGTCATTCCAGAATTGAACATTTTATGTCCCCACCATTATAATTTAAATGTTCCACATACAAAATAATAATGAAAAAAACCTAAATAAATATACTTGTCTTGAAACCAAATGTACAATCCTGCCCCTCTTCCTGTCACCCATTACTGAGCTTTCTGTTTACACTCTCTCCTGCGAGCTTACAACCCCTCACACCCTCAATCTAACATTATTGGTGCAACATTGGAGTCATCCAGCTGTACAGTACTGAGCCAGATGCCAGCTTGGACGAAGAAAAAAAAAGACGCACATGGATCGAGTCGTCTACAAGTATGCATTGGAATGGAGCAGGGCAGGGAGCTTGTCTATTTTCTACGTAACAAATAAGATCTTTTTCAAAGGGCATTCTTCATCTGCTCCTGATTCACAATTATTTAAATTTTAAAAATACTCAGAAATGCAATTTGAATCTTAAGTTTCTTTAGAAATGTCCTCATATGAGGAAAATGACACAGCAACAGGTTAAAAACACCAAAAAACATTTTTTTTTTTTTAATCGAAGTGGGTCTTTTAGAGTTGTCCTCTTGTTTCTCTGTGGAACTGGAGCAGTTTTCTGCAAAAATCTTGAATAAAAAATTCTAATCTTGAAAAAGTATTTTCTTTCAATGAAACTAGACTGTTTTGTTATTGTCGTACCAAAAATCTCCTTGTTGGTCATGATGCATCAACATTATGGAAAATAAAACAGGTGAACTAATAATAACATCAGATTATTGTACAACGTGGAATTCTTTGACGGCTCCTTTGTTATGGTGTAGAGATTTGTTTCGCTCATTCAGAAGTGTGGCTAATCAAAGTACTTACACAGCTTCAATACATCATTGCATATTTGCATAATTATTGGTCTCTGTGGTAGCTTCTTTTTGAGTTATTGGAATGATGGGAGCCATAAGCACAGTAATTTTGTTTTTTTAGATTTACAGGGGTGCTCTCTGTTGTCCTGCAGTTTAATTTTAGAGGAAAGTTTTTGTTTTTGTCCTCATAAGCTTGGGTAACTCTTTGGCAAACCATGAATACAATTAAAGACAAAGGTGTAATCATGGTGTCTAGTGTCAAGTCTTAAATCCTTACAGTCACTTTTTACGATCTCCATTATATCTAACAACAAAATATCTTTTTTTTTCCTGAAAAATATGAATTGATTTACTCTTGTGTATCTCAAAGTTGTGGAATGGCCTGACATGTACCCAATGATTAATCACTTCAAAATGACTTGTGCTTTTAAACCTCACCTCTAACAGCGGAATTAAAACTGGGCCAGCGTGGAGCCTTTGTGAATATGTCATCCTATTCCATTCAAATTTCACTGCGCTTTCTTTGATTTCTTTGGCCAAAAAGTAAGGTCAGCCCCAAGGTAGTGACGGACTGTCATCCCTCCCCTGGGGGAAGGAGATGCACTCTTCAGCTCCCCTAATGATGTGCCTGTCTTTTGAACGAAGAAGCCCAAGCCATGGCCTATCACTTAGCACAGAGACGGAGAGAAAAAGACAGGGGAGGGATGGAGTAAGTTTGATGAAAGCTGCCCCTTTCAACGTTTCAAGCAGGAATAAAATTCAACTTAAAACATCGTCTTCAACTTGGATCTGCTGAAGCTTTGAAGAATACAAGCCAAAAACAGAAGCTTGGTATTTGGGGCAAAATCAACCAAACAGAGCAGCTCCTTTTAGGAGTCAGAGAAATGCCATGAAATTCATATTACATAAATGATAGGCAATTATACAGCTGCTGATGTCCCACAGTCACATTGTAAATACAAACATTCTCAATCTGGGGGACTCAACATAATCACTATTTATCCATTACATCTTCTTCTGCACACGCAGTCACATTGCCTTTCAATCACTCAGTAATTGACACTGTAGCGTTTCAAGTTGGGATTAGCCAAAAACAGACTTGTTTTACTCTTCTCTCTGCCATCAGCAGCCCTCACCCTCCCTGTCTAGATGTTCCACAAATATCTCAGGCCTTCTTTCTCATGCTGTTTTTACTCTAAAGTGATTTGAGCTCTCCTTTTGGTCTGTGTGGATGTTCTTATTATCCACCCATCTGATTCATGAGGGGACGTATGTAAGATGAACAGAGCCGCATGTACCGTGAAGAAATAAAGAATAACATCACACATGATGGTGAAAAGGACGTACAATCTCCTGAGAAAACAGATGCCACGGGGGACAGTGAATAGTCACTCCAATTCTTCCTTTGCCCTTTTTTTTACATTGTTCAGTTGCAGAAAAAAAAAATCATATTCATGTAATTAAAGAAGATGATAAGATGTAAATGGATGAAGTAGATTAGCATAAACATAATTTTACTGCAAAGGTGTCTATAATGTTGTTTTATCTCAATCGTAAATGCAGTGGAAAATGCTGATGGTAGCAGAAGACAGGAATACACCTAGGATCACGTCTTGAGTGGTTAAGTTGTGGACTGGGACAATCTGGAGGATTTTCTGACAACCATTTGGATGTGGGGAGAATGTAAGGAAATAAGGTTCCAAATTTGTGGAAAGTTTTCCTGTTGCCTTCTGGCCATCATAAACGTCATACCTACTCTGCTTCTTATAGCTCAATTGCTTCAAATCTAAACTAAGCGAAATGTCAAACCTTTTAGCTTTTGGGAGCATTAGCAAAGGAAGTGGAGGTGTTGAGGTACAGTAGATGGCGAAGATGTTAAGAAGTTCATTTCTGCATTCATGTGGAAACTTTATGCTTTCTGGAAGATGCCTAAACACCAGGAACTCTTCAAGAATGATAGAGTGAAATGTACCGTTCAAGAATACAGGGGAAGGTTGCTCACTTGATGCTGATTCACTCAATTTAGATTGTGAGCTTTGCCCGTGCCTCAGTGGACGCTTGGTTTTAGGCCCCCAAAGCTCATGTTGTAAATGGGCAAACTGTTCCAAGGCAGAAGCTAGATTTTTTTTATTGCTGGGACTGCGATAGGAAGATGAAAACCCAAAAGAAAAAAGCCTCAAATTGACAAAAAACACTTCAGACATTACCATAACAGAAGAAAATGTAAAAGTTGTTTCTTTTTCCAAAAGGTATAGTTTTTTCTTGATTATTGCGGATTATATGTTTCATAAAAAACCCATGATAGGTAGGATTATAGATGTTTTAAGGCTGTAAAACTCCTCAATACACTTTACTTTACTACACTTTACTTTATACACTTTTCTCAGACAGATATTTGCGTTTTCACAGTTTTCTTTCTTGTTTAAACTTTCAAATTTCAAACCTTCATAGAAATATACGTCCAGTATTATAAAAATATAAAGCAAAGATCTAATGATGATGAAGATGTAACTCTGGCGAGCTGCACATGCAGCACTTCTGTGCAGGAGACATGGCACATAAGAGATTGATTAACAAGATCAACAGCCAATCAGGAGGCATCATACAGCGAAAAATCTGTGAAACACCAAGAAAGGTGGACTGCAAAATAGCGAGGGAACACTGCAGTAAAAAAAAATCCTGCAAAACACAACTTTGTGGTGATACAAAAAACAACTTTATTTGCCAATTCTTTGCTAAAAAAAAAAGAAGCGATACACACCATTATTACAGCAGGCTCCTGGCCAGGTAAATAAGCTTACTACTTTAAAAAGCAGCTTTGTGGGGGATACAGCTTTAAAACTTTATTGACTATCATTTATGTCAAAAAACCCCAAAGCTACATAACTATTTTATCTGTAATATGAAAACAGAATCCACATATTTTTTTAAAAATTTAAGAAATAAAATGAAGTGCTGCTTTGCAATGCAAAAAAAAAAAACAGTCTGGTGAATGTTCAAACCATCCAATGTCCTGCCTGGAAAAAGTCAAATAAATGATGAAAAAGTCAATCCAAAAGTTGTTGTAACCAAATAAAAATTGATTCACAAAAAATGACCATCTTTTTCATAATTATAAGAAAAAGACATTAAATTATTCTATGCTTTCTTTTCTCTAGATTGTATTGAGGAGAGAGAAAAGCCTGAAATATTTTAGTTTTTGTTTTGTTTAAAGGTTTTCATTTTTTGTAGTTCCTTGAAAAGTGTGCATCTATCAGTTTTGGTGATTTGTAAAAGCCATGCTGTATATCGGATATTTTTTTTTTCTTTCCTTTTTCACGAAAGCGTTTACACAATACAGAAAAAGTTGAACCCTCCACCTAAAATCAGAACCGAATATTAATGTTTTTCAGCCTAAATCTGACTGAAGGAAAAAAAGAATTCTGAGGCGGTGCCATCACCTGCTATAAGTGTGAGAGACAGCAAACATGAAAAAGAAAAGGTTTTTAGAAGAAAAGAAGGGAAGAGGGATGACGTGTTGTGGAACAGGAATGCACTTGGGGAAGAGGGAAAAGCCCGTCACCTTTGTATTTTAAAGCACTCCACATCTTCAAAATAAAAGGAGGTAGTTGGAAGGCAAGGTACAAAAGAATTTTCACAATGCCTGAGCACAGGAAAACAAAAACAGGGGAAAAAAAGCCACTCCTTCTGCATCCTTGTCTAGCTTGGTTAAAGTTTTTCCCTGTTGATGGCAATTTATCGTCTGAAGATGCATTGGCAGTTGTTGACAGAGACAGAGTTTGTGATGCTAGACTCAGTTATTCCGTAGAGATAAGCTGGGGTGGGGCCATGGGGGGGAGTCAGCTCTCCGATCTTGTTTTCTTGCTGACTTTCTTAACTGTGTTTACTCTTTCAGCACTCGCATCCAAAGATATGTAGATAAAAGTTTTCTACCAGCTGAAATTCATACTTTTTTTATACACTGGCTCTCTTCAGCAGCAAATTAGGGCAAAGTTGAATTGACAGAGCTGACAACTCGCATGTCGGGGAATCAGCAGTGGAGTCGGTGACTCAAGAAACTCAGTGGTGAAATGGACTGCTCTGATGCTCCTAAAGCCGATAGAAAGCCAGTCTTCTCCACTGCAGCCCTGCAGATCCTCTGTACAACACAGGGATTGAACAATGGTGTTCCTGCTCTCCACAATAACCATATAACAAGTACTTCTAATCATATTTTCTTCCTTGTACGTTCTGTCAGAAAATAAAATATAATTGACCATCTTTTGGACAGACATGCCACTACTTTATTTCTGTTCATCCTAACGTTTCATGTGATATGCATGAGGTCTTTTCTGCCTAACTGCATAAGCCTTTGTCACATGCGCCCGTACAATGGGGGTTGACCAGTACAGGTGCTGCTGATTTTTGGGTTGTCGAGTCCTGCGGAGGATCATCAACAGGAGCAGCTACATCTGAAGGGGAATGCAGGAGTGTCTTGCATGTCCCTTGAGGATTTTGCGACCACCTTAAGCAATGTCATAAAAATGGAACGTACCATGGTGGTGTGTGTGACAGTTGTACCAAGAATTATTAGTAAGGATAATGTAACTTGTACGCACTTATGATGTATGGTTGATGCTGTTGTACTGTGCCCTTACACCAGTGATACTCAATCCTCAGGCCACAGACCGTCAATTAAACCAGTTATGGGTTGAACATGTTCTTGTAGCATTTCATGATGAAGGAGATATATCAAGAAAATTAAGATCAAAATTGTGCTTCTGAGTATTTCTTCATTCAAATCATGGAGAATCAGGAGTATGTAGAGGAAAAAATTTTGTTCGAAAAAGTAGTAGTTGTTTGGTAGAAGGTACAACAGGCTGGCCACAAGCTCCTTGCTTCATTCCATTCCAATGCGTCCACTTGTAGACGGCCAGATCAATGTATATCTTTGTTTTCCTTGTCTGAGCTGGCATTTGGCTCAAAACTGTAAGGGTGGAAAGCTCCAATATGACTTGCCATTTTTGTGACACCAGTATTGTTAGGCTGGGGTTGTGAGGAACTATAAGCTAGCGGTAAAGAGTGTAAACAAAGGGCTGATGGGAAATGAAAGAAGGCTCACTCTGCTATAACTAAGAGGTGAATTTCTGATAAACTATTGCAGAAACTATGTCCAAGAAAATGACAGGTTTTAGGATTTTGGCTGCATAATTATGATTTAAAAAAATACTGGGAACGCTTTTCAAATAGGTGATCGGAGAGAGACTTAAAGGAAAAATCTGGATCCCTTTTGTATACACGAAATCTAGTGTACAAATAAAGCTTGAACCAGCTGCAAATATTTTACAGAGTATGAAGATAAATGTTGGAAACAGCAGATGCCCACTTCAGCCTTGTACTGACTGGTCTGTGAAAATACTGTCTGACATTAACCCGTTTGTGGCCTGTGAAACAGTTTGTGGACCACAGCCTTATACGCCAAACTCTAGTCGTTAGTAATGTGTGAGTACTGGCCTCTTGCTGACCCCGTGCATATGCTGCATACACAGGGTGTGCAGGTGATCCATAAACTACACTCTAATTGTCTAATTTCCTCATTTCTAACAGTCAGGCTGCACGCAAAGAGCACACGTTAATCACACAAGCAACATGTATAAGGCCCTTGCACAGTCTGCAGGATTGGGGGAGGTCAAAAAAATGAAAAATCCTTAAATAAGGCCTAGTTGACACTTGCAGTCTTACTTTTTTAAATTATATTTTTCAATGTGCCATTTGTTCTGTAAATTCTGTTATGTTGATCTTGGCAGGAGCAGTGTTCAAAACGTTTATGTTGGCAGCATATCATTTATCCCACACAGTGCCCAGGTTTGATCACCTGCCTGGGAAAAAGATACAATGGAAGAAGAAAAAGCTATTGGGGCTGTCTCAGAAATGTGCTGAGAAGTAGATTTGTTTAAATCTGTTTTTTAGTTTACATTAACAATGCACAAAAACAGTCTTTGTATATGTCTGAGCAAAACAATTTAAAATGTTTCCATTAATTGCCTTTCCAAAATGCTTTTTGAAAAGAACCTGTTTGGGATTTTTTTTTCAGTTAAATTTGTTAAAATCGTTACAGACGTTTTTGTTGGGGTCAAAAGAAAGTGGGATTTGGACTTAAATTTAAACTTTTGTTTTTTTTGTATTTTTTCCACTTTTCTAGTGATTCTTTTGTGTAGATTTGGATAAAGATAAGAAATCCGAAATAGAAAAGGACTCCAGAAAGCCTAACTTTCCTTTTTATTTTAACTAAGCTCCATTGTATGCATCTCAAAGTGCTCATTTGAATAAGAATCAAATCAAAATTAAGGGGTCCTGTTGTTTGAGGCCGGCTGAGCGATAGAGGTAATGGAGAGGCTGTGATCATACCCAAGTTTCATCTAAAGCCTCTAAACCCTGAAAACACAGAAACTTCAAGTGAAAACCGCAAGAGCAGTCAGTTGAGATGAGAGAAAAGGGAAAAAAAAACAACTGATTTCCATCAAAACAGATTGTCAAAGCAGATGGGACTATCCGAGAACTGGGGCAGAGTGGATGGAAGAGGAAAAGTGGAAGGGGTGGGGGCTTTGACTGTGCAGATCTCGGCACAAACCAGACAAGAGAACAAAATGAATCTTCTAGGCGATCAGCTGCTATGTTGGCATGTCATCCTAAATGGCCTTTAATAATTCTGAATTAAGTTTTATTTAATATGCTAAATATTTAAACATCTGAAATGATTCAATCCTACAAGGAACTGTGCGTTTTGTAGACAGAAGAATGTTTTTTGTGCTTTAAGGGGGAATTCGGCTCCCTGCAGATGAAATTACAGGGTTGGCCTCGAAAGCAGTTTAATTTCCTGGACAAAGAAAGTGTAACAAAGTGTCTGTGACCTCAAACCTTTGAGTATGATGTCTCTGCTTTGAAAGTGATGAGCCGGAGCACTGGATGAGTTTCTGTGGTCCAGCGTGTTTGTAATTAATTCCTCCTGAACCATCGGTGCTCCTACAATGATTCTGCATGCTCTGGCCATTATCATGGTGCCTCTGGCAACACCTGAGCAAAGCTCATCAGCATGCCAGCTTTGATCCAACACAAGATTTTTTTTTCAAAGTGAATTGGCTCGATCAAATCCTTTAAACATGTTATCAGAGCCAGCGCACGCTTGAGCCTCCAACAAGAGCCTCTTTCTGTCAACCTCAAACCATGAGGAGTAAACCCACCAGCCTGTTTCTAAGCCAGGAGAAGATTCCAAATGAATAATGTTGCTCAAACATCAAAATGTTTTTAAAGAAAGAAGAAAACTATTACACGCAACACAGTGAGTTCTGCAGCTAATTTATTGAATGACCAATAATCCATCAGGCACTGAAAAGTGAAAGTCATGGAAGGTGTGTAGGTGGCAGCATGCACTCTTTTGTTAATTTATTGTGCACCACCATTGACTGTTTAAGAGAACTGGACTGAATGACCCCTTCCCCAAATAGGAAGTACCTTCTTGCTCCAAGAAGCCAAAATCACATATATTGAGAAATAAACAGCTATTACTCAAGCCCCCACCTCCAACGTTTAAATGACTGATTTTTCCAGGCCCCTCTAGTGGAAAGGGGTGTGGACTTCCAACAAGCTCTCTCCTGAGTGTCTACAGTAGTTGCCATAGAAACGTTGACTTAGAAAGACCAATCACTGTCTATTAATCTTGTCTTGCCTCAAATGTGGAAAAATGCGACAAAATTGACTTAACTTCGCTGGAGTTGGAAGTATCTATCCTTATCTATGGGTGATATCACACCTGCTCAGTCCGGTTCTCATACAAAGTCAATGTGCACCATCAATAAATGTATGTTTGAAGAAGTGCTTACTAGTTTGTTGGGGAAAAATCTTAGCAAATGGTACTCTTTTTTTTTTTTTCTCACATTTTGTTTGCACAAAAAAGGTCTGACGTTGGATTTTTGCTGTGTTTTTTGGCCAAACTGCTTAGATTCTGATACAAATAGGTTGAACTGAGCACAGTTCACAACAACGTCAGAGTCTAACTTACTTGGGTGTTGTTTAGATAATCTGGTATGAATGGACCCAAAAACTATGTTTTGTTTTCGTTTTCATGGTCCGACGTATGCAGGGGTGGAGCTATGGGGGAAAGGAGGAGCTTTCCTCCCCTGACAAAAAAGTTATTTGTGTCATTTTTAACAAAAATCAAGAAATCACCATTACAAGCTTTCTTAAGCATTGCAAAAATAACAAAAATCAATGTTTTAAAATTGATGAGCCCCTCATCATATTTGCTACACTGCTTTACATTAATAATAGCACTTCATTTAAAAAATGCAGTTTCAATATTATTAGGAATATGAATAATGAAACTGTTTGAAATACATATTTCTGATCTCTTCATGTATAATGGCCTGTTCTTTTTTTGCCACCCTTGCAAAGTGCCCCCCCCCCCCCCCAAAAAAAAATAAATAAATAAATAAAAAATGCTATGGCTCTGTACTTACTAATTTGAAAAGAAGTCTTGGTGATGTTGCCACCAGGCAATTATTTTACACATATTAAGCTCTACTTTATTCATAATAAATGAATAAATAATAATAATATTACATAAATAATAATTGTGAATTATATATCATAAATTTAAAAAATAGTTTCTCATGCATTTCAATAAAACCACATTGTTACAAACGTTCTTCAGGACTAAAACATGTTAGCAGGTATTACCTGCTAATATGCATGTATGTTTAATTAACTTTGACCTTTTCCAGATTTCATTTCTTTGCTGGATTTAAAACCTTCTAGGAACAAATGTACAACTATGAGAACACTGGTTGAGGTGATTCGGTAATGCATAAAAACGGAGTTGTTGCTTTCAGCATTCTGTCAGCTCTTAACATCTGTTGTCTTCTCTGCCGTTCTGAACTACTGAATTTTAATATGGAGAAATTCCCAGGAAAGCTGTTCTCATTTACATGTTTCAGTGATATCAGATGACACAAAGCAAACTCAAATCCGTGACTAAGAGAGTGACTTAAGATGGCATGGAACAGCTAAAAATCTTTTCAAAAGATATATTTTTTTAGATATTTAACCATAATATGTTTTTATGCTGATTTTAAATCTTACTTTTTTGTGAAATCACAGTAAAAGCAGCATTGTATTTTGAGCTTTTGACCAATGCAGACCTTCTGCAGGATATACAGAGTGGAAAACTGCAAGACTGCAATGCAACTGAATGTACACTGCATTTTTGTTACAGTTTATGTATACTCTTTTCATGAGAAAAATTGATTTCTGATTTTTTATGGCAATTTGCATCCAAAGATGTGTTGGTTTGGATTAGCAAAGCTACTACGTCAAATATTTTATCAGTGACAAATCAGGTAAACCTCTAAATGTTCTTGAAAATTACAAACATTTAAGTGAAAGAATAAACAAATTAACATTGCGTTGCATATTTCAATGCAGTTTTTTTTCAAAAATCAACTTTTATTATTAAAAATATTAAATCTTTTGTCTGCACGGGGTCTGACTTTTCCATAGATCTTGCATGCTGTTTTTGCATTTTTGGAAATACACCACAAGACCTATTAAACTGCACTTCCATTCCCCGATCTAGACTAGACTGCAAGGGGAACAGTGACTGTTTATGAAAATTGGACTGACTGACCCTCCACACAAACACACTCCCACACACACACACATTCCAAACAGGAAGTACTGCTGGCTCCAATAAGCCAAAATTCCATAGACTTGAGAAATAAAACAGTTAACTCATTATATTTGTCAGAATAACCTTTCTTGTGCTGATACCTTTTTATTCAACATGTTCTCACTAATTCTCCCTTTTGCTGTTGTTCAAGTTGTTAAAGTCATAAACTGGCCAATCAGATGCCTCACCATAAGTAAGTGCTCAGGTCTTAAGGGTTTAAATCCCAGAGCTAGCGCTTAGCACTGTTAGAAGCTGCTGTCCAGTAGTCTCTGTCGGCAGCTTTTGAATTTGTTTTTTTGCAACGGAGTTGGATATTCTAGATGCACTACCGCCAACCTTTTCGCCATCCCTTGTAGAAAAAAACAAAGCTAAATTAGGTGGGAAGGCCTCTGTGAGAACAGTGGATGCGTCCATGCTCGGCCATGTTTCTGTTAAAAAGAGAGCATCAATCGAGAGCTAGAGTCTAGGATAAAATTATTTACAATAAAAGTCTTGTTAGACAAAGATTGAATGTTAAAAATTGCCATGTTAAAAGAGGGTGGTGGACTGTTGGTTGTTGAAACTGCTTCCTGAGTCTTTGGTGCTTCCTTTAGTGAGCAAAGGCAATGGAACAATGGAATGTAGGCTTTATCCCAACATGTCGCCTCATAGAAGATCTGACTGTAATAGTCTCAAAGGGATAAATTGAGGAGGCAACAGGTCTAGGAAAAAGAAAGCAATATTAATGGTAGAAGCAGCTGTTGGTTGAGATATTTGGAAGGAAGATGTAGAATCCAGTCAGTCACTTCCACACACAGATGTTTGTATGAAGTGGAGGTTTGGACTGGTGTGGGCACAGGAGCAGGAGATGCTTGGACAGAGTGCCTGATGTTGGCAGCTAAAACAGTACTGCCCAGGGAACTGGGGTGGATTCCATCCACTTTATAAAAAGAGTATCTCTTCCAGAACAGATTAAGCTTGTCAATAAAAACAAATCGGTTCTGACTGGAAGCAGACTTGAGCCAGGTGCTCAGACTCAGCAGTCTGCTGAAACAGCCCTAGCCGCAGAAGAAGGTGAGGAAGGGCCACAAAACAAAAACAGTCAATGGACATGACTTTAAAAAAATTAAAAAGTTTGATAGAGGCTTTTATAGTCATTTCAGACGCTCTATAAGACGTATCATTAAAACCAATGTGTAAAATCAGTCTCCTAACAGAGGAAAGGAAAGAGTGCAGCAGGTCTGGGAGTTTCTCCAGAATATCCAGAACCGTGGCTCCTGGAAAACAGTGCGTTAACAGGTTAAAGCAGCGGACCAAATTATTGCTGTTGTTGGGGCAAACAGGTGCTGCGCTGACAGGTGAGGCAACAGTGATGTGTACCTGTGTGACAGTGGCGGCGGCTTCACCTTGCAGCCGGTGGCTAGTCTGCAATGGCGAAGAGGCACGGGCATCGCTGCAGTGGAAGCGGACAGCCTCCTTGAGGATTCGACGGCGGAAGGAAGATGTTGCTGACCGGGAGGACGCGGGGAGCTCCAACCGGCGAAACACTCGTCAGGACCAGATGTGGCTTTAGCAGTGTTCCTCAGGCCAGGTTGTTGCCTGCCGCGGTGCTTCCTCTCATCTCTGTGGGGGTCTCTCTGAAGAGTGGGGAACTCGACAATGGAACCCAGCTCCAGAGAAGTCTGTGCCGCTGTGACCACTGTAGAAAGAGTGGGAGAATCTTGAGCCAGACTAGTAAAGCGGTTTGAGATACTCAGTACAGGAGGCTTTTGGGTCTCATCAGAACCCGTTCTGGGCATTCGGACAGCCACTTCTTCAATCAGGTATCTTTGTTTGGAAGTTGAGAATGAGGACGGCCGTGGGCAGGTGGAGAGATCCCATGGAGCTGTGTCCTGGCGCTAGGCGCGGTTAGCTGCTTAGACTGAGCAGAGACATCCATGAACTTGGAAAGGAGAGCGTCCTTCATTTCCAGCTCAGCCTTTATACAACAGATAAAGAAGATTATTTAAGGTCAGGAATTATTCCAGTAGCTTTGTCCAAAAGTTGACAGTCCAAGTCATTGGTTGTACTAAATTTTTGTCCTGAATTCTCATCCTGACTCATTGCTGCTGCTCCTCTCTTCACCATCTTTTTCCATCTTTTTATTAATTTTATTGTTGTTGTTGGAAGTACCTGCTGATTTCAAGAAGCCAAAATACCCATCTATTGAGAAGCAAAGGAATTCCTACGATCCATCCATCCATCCATTTTCAAAACCCATTTTGTCCCTTTCGAGGTCACAGGGCTGCTGGAGCCTATCTCAGCCACTCCTGAGCGACAGCAGGATACACCTTGAATAGGTCGCTACTCTTTTGCAGGGCCACAATCATACATCCATACACACTCACATTCACACCTAGGGACAGTTTAGGGTGACCAATTAAGCATGACTTTGGACGGTGGGGGGAAGCTGGTGTCCCCGGAGAAACATGCAAACTTCACAAGGAAAGGTCCCCCCCAGTGGTGATTCTGTTTCAGGTCCCTGAAAGTAATTTTGTTTCTACTAATAAGGATTAAATTAATAAACATTTGAAAAGAGCTAGTGCCAGGACAAGCACGGTAAAGAAATGAAACCTTTGGGATTATTTTTTAAATATTGCTGTCATATATTTTATTCTTATGTGCTCCTTCTGGTATAGTTGTATGTTAAGAAAATACACAAAATCACTTTATGTTTTGTCCTATTTATTTTCACAAATTTCTCTTAGCAAAGAGTATTCCACAAGTATGGTCATTATATATCAAAAGAGGGGCAGTATACTTGAGGTTTACATTTTTAGATAATATCTACATCTTGTAAACTTAAAATGTTCTAACTTGGTCTGAAGAAGTATTTAGTTTGTATGATATCTACACTACATGTATATTTTCTTTACTCTTATGTGTAGATAGATAGACTTGCTATACTTATAATTATACTTGTATTTATTATTCATAAGTATTATATTATATTATATTATATTATATTATATTATATTATATTATATTATATTATATTATATTATATTATCCTCAAATATACTTATTAAAGCTTTAAGTGTACTAGTTTATGCCAGTAGGTTTTGCCTTGTGAAGGAAGATAAACTGTTCCCTGTTTTGATTCTGTGGCTTCCATCTTTAACTGGTTGTTAAGTTTACCAGCTTTATTTTTAAAGGTTAAGGAGGAGGCAGGTCTTTCTGTTTAGTGAAAGTAAATGAACAGTAAATTATCAAGCGTTATTTGTTAATTGACATTTTTGAATGTTGTTGCTTCTCCCTTTGTAGAAATTGTGATGAAGTAAAGTCCTAATTTTCTAGGTTAATGTCATTATGAAATGTCAGACTTTATTTTCTATTTGGAGGTGTGGGCTGTCTAGGTTTCTCAATCCTCCATTCCTCATAAAAAATGAAATTTCAAATTTTTGGCCCCTCATAAAGTCTGCAGTGTGGTCTGAAAAAAAAAGTTTCTCATTTTGATCATGTTTTGAACAGACTGAATAAATTATTCTAAGTTATACACAATAAATCCTGAAAATGCTTTATTATATACTTTATGATAATAAAAATGCGAATTGTATAGATTTTTGACACAAATGAACAAATTTGGACCTTTACCATGCTACTTTTTATTTATTTTTAATACCTATACATTTAATAGGTGTTCACTTCATAAATGAACTAGATAATTCCACTATGTTTTAAGAATCAGGTGGGAGCAACTGAGCGAGATTATTGACAGTAAGAGGAATTTCCATTTTCTCCACATTGGATTCATTAGTGTCTGACCTCTTCTTTGCAGCTGAATGACTTCTATCTCCTTTTTCACCTTTAAACACGCCTGTAGCACTCCTCAAGGTCCCCAGTCATGCCTGAGGCTGCGGAGAAACCCCATTGAACACAAGCTCAATGCTATCCATGCGCCAAGTCCGTTCATGCTTATGTGTATGAGATAAAATGAGACAGAAATGTTCAAGCCTTTATTTCTATTTCCTTGGAGACACTACCTCCTCCATCAATATGCAGTTTATATATTCTGGAGGTTTTGAAGGTTTGTATAGTCAAAATGTGTTTTTTATGGTGACCTGAAAAGATGTGACACTGTAAAAAAAAAAAAAAACAACTGAATTTTACCCATAAATGTTTATGGACAAATGCCTTGAATGTATCAAATTTCTCCAGCCATTTATGAATCCTTTAAGAATAGTTAAATAGGGATGGTGAAGCAACATTTCAGACCTTTAAAAAGCTGCTGTTAAATCAATTTGCACAAGAAAAATGAAAAACAGGTTTGTTTGAAGAATGGTTCCTGTTTTTTTTCATTAATAATTTTCCTTTTTTTTTAATATATTTTCATTCATTTTTTGCACTCTATGGGCTAAAATAGCATAAATCAAACTGTCAGTGAGTCTCACAAACAAGCTCTTAAAGATTTTTTTTTTTTTGCAGACAGCTAAAGTAAACATTGTAACCAGCTCCTGTATTGTCATGAAACGCCTGCATTATTCCAGACACCGGGACAACCGCTTATTAAAGAGCGAAATAGCAGCAGCTGAGGTTGTGTCCACATGTTTGAGTTTTTTTTTTGTTTTTCAGTTGTGTTTCTGGCTGAAGAAGGTAAAAAATAAATATTCAATTTTTACCATGACCTAGCAATTACTTTTTTCCCCTCTCAGTTTTGTGCTGTGACAAACAACAAAACCATGTCTGCATGTTATATTCAACCCAGAGCTCTACTTGGTGTGCACTGAGTTCACTTTTTTTTTTTTTTTTTTTTATATTGAAAATTCCCATTATATGTTTCTATTCTCCACTGTTGGGAGTTCTTTCAATGTTTTTCTGATTGAGTGCTTAATTGCTTCAGTTTCCTCTACTCAAAAGATTATCAGACTGTTGGATAAACAAATTTCCATAATGCCTCTTTTTGCAAACACTTTTTTGTGTTGAATCTAATAATCATCAAAGATGCAGTTCACATTAAAAACACATTCTGACTGCTTCAAGAGATTAAATTTGAATTTGCTGCTTTTGTTTAAACAGTGAGTCCTAGCAGCGATTTCAAAGCCTTCATTAACAGAAACAACAAAAGAGAAGTTTGCTTTTTGTCTTTTTAGATCATTTTTGCATCAGTTTCGATTGTACCAAAAGATAATTAATTTGGAAAAAAACCAAAACAAAAAAAAAAAAACGTGTGGGGGACTTAAAGGTGCAGCCTTGAAGTGATTCAGAAAATATTTTTCTGAGAGTTTTAAAGTGACTGAAAGGGCTTCCTCTCTTGCTTTTCATCATCCTTGTGTGGTGGCCCCCAAGGCTTTATTCTTGTGCTTGTATTGTTATGTTTTTATCTTCCCTATCTTTGCACATTTTAGCAAAATATGCAATCATTTAAAAAGGATTGTATCACTTTTATAATGCTAGACAGTCTTTGAATGATACCAAAACCTGACAACCTCTTAAAGAATAAACAGGGATAATTGTAGCTTCATAGTGTGAAGAACTGCAGACTCTGATTTTACCCTGATATAAATAATTAAATTCAGTAAAAACTGGTTTTCAAAAAATTTAGAACTAAATTAAGACTAAAATGTATATTTATTATTTTTCTAGTTTTAAGTCATATCTTTGTGCTTTTAGCTCTATGTAGCTTAACTATTATACTTCCCTTTACTCAAGTGACTTTACCTTCATCCACAGCCCCACTTCTTTCAAACATCAATGAGAGTATAAAACCCCTGGCTTTGCTTTATGTGGCTGATTTTTCTTTTTTTTAAGTTATTCAAAGTTTTTAATTCCTTTGTACTATTAGATTGTTTTGTTTCTTTTTTTTTAATCTATTGAAAGGCTGCTTCTTTGAATTCCCACAGATTCAGACAGCATGGTCTCAGTCATAATGTTTTACTCTATTTAGTATTTTGCTTTTTTCTATTTTATAACTTTTCTGTTTTGTTTTTGTCATGTTTTTATTTTTGTACGTTGTTTCACATGATGTGTCTTTGATTTTCTTTACCCATTTTTGTAATTCATGATTGTTTTCTGTTCTATTCCACCTAAGTAAACCTTGCTGTTTTTCAGAGTATTTGACATGCGTGAAGAAGTAACTTGATTTGGTCAGAATAGTGGTAAATATGTCCAAATAATTTCTGTCCAAGACTATCATTAGATGTTTTTATCCAGTATTGGAAGAAAAGTAAAGTCTATAAAGTATGCTGACATAGCGCTTTTCTACCTTCCTTGAAGGCCCAAAGTGCTTTAGAATCTCATTCGCACACAGATTCACACACCGATGGTGACTCGACCGGCACCAACCTATAACCACCAGGAGCAATGTGGAGTGCAGTCTCTTGCTCAAGGACACCTCAACCCATGGGCAGGCAAGGCAGGAACCAAGTCTACGATCTTCCGATTGGAGGTTGACAGCTGTACAGCACCTTGGCTACCTCTCATATGAATAAACAGAATGATCAACTTAATAATTAATATCTTATTTGTTGCATAAATGTGTGAGTTAATCTTGTAATTATAAAAAAATTGCAATTTGAGCCTGCCTTTACAAAAACATTTTGATTCAAAGTTTTTAGAAATGAATTATTTATTGTAAGAAAAACTTGTTTTAAGGTTGATTTCATTTCATAGCTTTAAAAAAAATCCTCAAATGAGTGACCTGATGAGAGGTCCGTCAAGGGACTGATCTGGAAGCAGCTCACGTTGCTGTCCATGTTGAACAGCAGTTCTCGTGTACTTGTGGAACTCTGCCTGTCATCACAGAGAAAGAGGGGATCCAGTGATAAACAAGAGAGAGTGCTATTAACATTAATGGGGTGGCAAGAACTTTCTGACAGCTTTCATAGAAATGTCCAGACAGTTTTGCCTTTCATGTTTCCTTTTGATTGTGTTTTCTATCAGACCCCCCCCCCCTTTTTTTTTTTTTGCTATGTCTAAAAAAACACACTCTACTTGTAAAACGAGTGCTTACAAATGCAGGGGTAGTCGTGGTGTGCCAGTCTTGTCCAAACAACACTTTCCCCATTGAAAATAAGTTTTAAAAAAAATCCTAAAATTTGAAAAATGTTCTTTAAATAAGCACAAATCTGCCAAAAGCGTAAGAAAAATGGTCTTACCAAGATTTTTTATTAAAAGCGAAGTTTAAGAAATGTTTTCTCAAACTAAAACTTGTTTTCTATTGAAAAACTTTATATTTTTCTTGCAAGACAGAAAATAAGAAATTTTTTTTGTTGAAACAAGCGTCATTTTACTTTCCTAAGATTCAGGGTTTTTTTGTGAAACCGGGTGAAATGTCAAAAAGGCTGAGAAGAGTGTGCTATTTTTGGTTGTGTGGAGCAAGAACTATGGCCTTAATTAAATTCACAGCTACACCAAATTACCTTTTAAACTGTAACCATAACCCATGCCTTCACTTGGAGAAAAAGTCATACTTCTGCGCTGCCACAGAGTTGTCAGGTTTGTCAACTTAAAAATGCATACTTAAAGTGTGCAAATCTCCCTGATCCAGAGAATCCACCGCCCCTGTACTCCTCTGCTGCTGGTTATGCTGAGCCAAGTTTTTTTTTTTTCCCCCTGCTCTAATGAATGCAGTTAAAACTGGTTAGGTGCTGGGTGCAGGAAGCTGTCTCTCAGACTCGCTGTGCCTGAATCTAATGTGTAAACAGATGATGTATTGAAACCATCACTTCAAGGAGTTGCTCATGTAAGCCATGGATGGCTGCATCTGTGTTGCCTATTGTCTGTATGTGGTAGTGGTGGTGGGGGGTGCTCAGACGGGGTTGTATTTTCTTTTGGGAATTGCATGTTTCAATGGTATGGATATTGCAGGCAGTGGCAGGAGGTATAAACAGACTTTCTCTGCCTTTTCTTCAGGGATGGGCCTGTTCACAGATGCGGCGCAGTGACTGATGTTTGTCAGTGTTATGCGTCTTTTTATTTGTTTGGCAAACAAATGCATTATTAACAAGCCACCGCCACATGTTATCCTCCCAGCGTACTCTTTGTTTGCATCAGTGTCTTTCCATTCAAGTGCAAATCAGCTAGGTCACTGAGAAAC
>BSAI01000108.1:36003952-36056258 GCA_036245035.1 Adrianichthys oophorus
GGTCACTGAGAAACTACAAATATCAAAGCTTCAGGTAAAGTTTCTCACTAAACAAGGTGAAGACTTTTATGGGATCTGATTGAGGTTAATTATCAGGCATTTAACATTTGAGAGAGGGAGGAGGTAAAAGAAATGGCAAAAACATGCAGATTTCATCCTGAAAAACTGAGTGGCCCATGAAATTAGGATGGAAGAAAGTCTGAAGATGGTAGATTTTTGCTCCAATATCAAAAGATCTGCGTCATTTAAAATGGTGATGAATTTAGCTTGCAGTCACATATATTAAATTATATTTAGGAAGGGCCTTGAGCACAAATTCCGAACCAGAAGGATGTGCCTGCAGGTTTGCCGGTGAACATTTTGAATAAAAATTATGCTGTGAAAGGCTTATTCTCACTCGCAATCACACTTAAGGCAAATTCCACTCGTAACGGGGACCACAGCCGGGGGAGTGTACAGCAAACAAAAATCTGATTTTAAAGGGTTTTTTTTCTTCCTGTGGTTATCCAGTGAGGTAACTCAGCAGTGACAAAAAGAAGGCAATTTCAAAACAAACATTTTAACATTTCTTTGTAAAAGAACAACAAGCTTTCAAAAATGTTCCCTGAAATGAGTTGAAAATGTCACATAATACACAGGAAATGATTTCTGAATAAGTACTTAATCATAATTTTTAGTTTTATATTATGTTTCTTCAAAGAATGTCTCCCTGTTATTTCACTTTCTTAAATGTAAAGCCAGGAAGTGTAGAATTGCATTCTATAAATGCACAGAATTGAACGTCACAAAAAGCCTTTAAATCAACATAAATGCTTTGTGTTTTGAGCTTTTTTTTAATGACAACAGGACTATTTGATTGAAACATTTTTTTCCTGAAAAAGCTTTCAAAATCTGAGAAACATTCAACTGTAATAGTTTCAGTTTAATTTACTGAGATATTAGACAGTTAGAATTTTCAAATGTGCACAAAAATCTGAACTCTTCAAACAAGTTGGTTTTTCTTGGCTTTGTTTTTTATGCATTTGTGCCCTTTGTCAAACTAATGACCTATGAGTGCAAAAGAGATGTATTACGTCAGCATAAAGGTCAAACAGAAACCAGTCTGGGCTACAAACAGGATTAAGATATGTTGCTTATTGCCATGGCAAGGCTGACTTTTTATCTCAAAGAAATATTGTTAAATGTTTAAAAAAAAATCTAGGGGGAATGTTTTTGAGGCAACAAAGCAAAGTGAGTAGATTCATCTTTCTGTAATAAAAAAAACTCTTTCTTTTTTCCTTCTAATGTTTTTTTTTAAAGATAACACATTTTACCTTGTTAGGAGTAAACAAGTATCACAATAAAAAGACAAAGACATGATTAATGTTGAGAATCCAACAGAACATCAAAAAGCAGTCTTGGTTCTGACAACAGAGCTTTCAAATCGACAACAGACAACTTCGATTTTTCTATTTTCTCTGATATATTTAAATCCTACTTTAGACATTAAAGACAAATTAAGATTCATTTAGTTCTTTTTTTTCAAGCAAGAAAAAAAAAACTAAATGAAAGATGCATCTTACACACTTCCTGGGTGGTTGTTCTTTCACTAAAACAACCTTATTAAAAAAATAAATAGCTGACATAAATGTATTACTTAATTTAAATTCCAGCATGCGGTTCACTGCTGGGCTTCCTGCTGGGGGAGGGCAGCAGATCTATGATCTCTCTCCATGTGAAAAAGAGTCCTGAAAGAATATATGTCATAAGAACATGTTAAAAAAGAGACCAAGTTTAGTGCTTTTCAATGGGTAAGCACAGTAAAATGCCAACTGTGCTTCAAAGATACCAGATCCAAGCCAAATTTACAATGCATAATAGACATTTGTTTGCTATTTTGCAGTAGTGGAAACAAATATTTTAGTAAAAGAAAATATATTTCATAATGGTATTATCCTTAATGTTGTAAACTGGTTCAACACAAATCACACTTCAAAAAAAGTTTATCTACTTTATATCCAACATGGAAATGCTTTTATTTAGTTTTTCCTGGATCTTAAATAGAACATTTATTGTCGGATTCAATCCAACAGGGAGACAGTGAGATCTTCATGGGCCAGTTTCATGAGTGATCCAGAACAGAATGATTCCCTGGCATGTCCGCCATGCAGGCCTTGTGCCTGCATCAGCAGTCTATCAGCAGGTCTTTGTTCAAAGCTGTTGTGTTTTCTTTTACACAAGATGAAAGTAAAATTCAAGGGAAAAAAGGGAGAAAAACCACATTGCAGAGGTAAGCAAGCAGACCCAAGTTACCAGCTGTTCATGTCGAACATATTCTCAGAGGGCCCAACTAGTGTTCAGTTGAATCCCCAGTCAAAAAAAATAAAGAGATTTATTTTATTTGTGTTTGAAACAGAAGGTTTGTGCCGTCGTTAATGTATTTTAGCACACGAGTGCAACTCTGTTGGCAAGCGTCTATTATTATTTTTTTCTGTCTTACTTTTTATTTGTTTTCCAGGGAAATGGTTTCTCGACAGACTAAACAATTTTTTACCAAATGATTTAAAGACTCTTAATTTTCGCCTTTTAAACCCAAATTCTCTCTTAGTGTCAGATGTGTCAGAATTGTAGGCAAAGCCTACTAAATCATAGATTCAATGCAAAATGCTCAGAGTCAAGTCTAATATGTGCAGTGGATTAAGTTTCAGAGTTTTTAACAGCAATACACCACCATACATCTCTGGTCCAAGTCATAAAAAGGTCATATTTTGCAAATAAACAAGAGCAGAAATAAACAGACTTTTACCCAGCCGACTCACATCAGAGAGATCAGTTATCTTCTTCTGCAAAATTAAAGACTCCAGGCAAATTCTGGTTCAAGGCAGTAAGGACACCTTTTGATATTGAGTCTTTTGCTCAGCCCACCTCTCTCTCAGTTGGCCAATGAGTCTGTGACCTGTGATGGCCATAAATAAATAAAAAAAAAAAAAAGAAAATCAATAATGGATAAACACTTCTATCTGTGTGGTTTGATACAGTCATATCTCACACATTTTGTAAGTTTTTCCAAAAGAAAGAAAAAAAAAGAAACAATCAGCAATAAAATCACAACCAAAAAACTCCCCCAGCTCAGATCACCTAACCATCTCAATTCAGGTATACCGGAAATGGAAAAAATGGGAGGGAAAGGGCATGGCAAGCACCACATGTGTTTGCTTGTGTTTGTGTGTAAGTACACGTATTGAGGACCATTTCACAACATTGCATCTTTGGAAGATTTTCATCTTTCTAAAATGTCATCAAGCAACAGCAGCTTCTCATATCTATGCAAATGTTTGCATTATTTTAATGTAGAAGTGGAATTTGCAATAAGAGGAAGTAGCCTGGCGTCAAGGTGTATATATGCAGCCGTGACATGCAGCAAGTGGAGGTCCAGGACTCTTTAAAATTATTTAAAATTAACCACTGACAAATCTTGAGGTTACAGTTAAAGTTTTCAATTAGTATTTGATGAGTGGAAGATACTTAAATGACGTATCTGTCCATTTGAGAGTTCTATTTGAGCAGCGTTGATTTCAGCACCTCGGACAGCGACCAGACAGGAGGCCACTATGTCCGAGGTGTTGATTTAGTACCTCGGACAGCGACCAGAGTGGTCTCCTGTCTGCATCCTCTTTGGGGCCTTTGACTTTCTGTGGTGCAGTCACATAAATAACAAGTGATGAATGCGATTCGCCTATACAATACAATATCTTTTATTGAGCGGGACATATAGGGATTCTTCTATTATTTTCACAATGTACAATTGGTGAGCAACGGCACTGAACATTAAATCAGTCAAAGCTATGCAAACTCCGAACACACAGTAATATCATTATGATAAATTAGATTTTCTTTTGGATAAAGGGGGCTTTAAGTCCTCTCTGTGGACTGTGACAGTCGCCTTTTTTGTGTTTCACAAACCCGTCGGCTGCCTACAATTGGCTTATTTTCAATATGTTCAGCATCCAGACGCAATACCATTGACAGCACAAGAAAACAGAAAGAAAAACTTCCTTACGTGCAAAAAAGAAAGAAAAAAAGAAAAGAAAAATCATATGCCTTGGGTTTGGGCTGGAAAGCACTTCTTCTGTCGTTGTCCATAATTCCAAAAACGTCACTGGGACAGAAAGCAAATATTGGTTAAGGCTGCACAAACAGAAAATAAAGCATATAACACACTCGGCTTGTCCGGGGCCTCAGTTCCTCAATCTGCCCCCTTTTTTCCCGGGTTCACCCTTGTTTCAGTCGGAACAAAGTTTCTCTTCCAGGCAAGAAAAAAAGAGAGGGGTAAAAATCCACATACACCCCCCTCAAAAAAAGCTCGAGCCAAACACTGGCCGATCAATATGTCAAGTCATCCAGACTGCGTAAAAGTTGGCTGATGGATTCGAATATATGCAACTCCAAGGAAACGTTTGACTAAATAGTGGACGAGTGTACAGATATTCGTCGGCTTCCTTGCATGGCTGACAGTTCAGTTATAAATAAATGGTATGTATTTTTTTTTTTTTTTACTCTTTTGCTTCTTTTTTATCCTCGATCTAAGCAGAGTCCCATGAAGAATCGCAGATTAGATTATAGTGGAAAGACTAAAAAGCCTGAGAAGGTGGAGTATTTCCATCCGCCCATAAGGGTGCCCCTTTCCAGCTTCAAATAGACCCGGTCCTCCCGTTCAACCATCAGCAGTACTCCGTTGCTGGCCGCTTCTCTTGTGACGTCCTGGTCCCCGGCGAAAGCTGATATAACCGGATAATCGTTTTGCATCAGATTCACCTATAAAGAAGAGGAGAAAAGCGCCAGGCTCATGTCTGACTTCACTGGATTGCCATCGTTTTGAAGGCTGAGGGTCATTTTGACTCACCTGTATGGTTTGTCTGTTGTAGACCTTCACCACATGAAAGCTGAAACTATAAATCCCCCTCCTTGGTGCCTGGAAAACGCTTGCCTTGAGATCGAAATGGTTGCCGATGTTCACCAAAACCTGTGACCAAAGAGTGTGCACAATGAGACAATGTTTGTGACAAACCAACGTCTTCATTTCCACCTTTGACCAGACACATGAGGATTTTTTTTTTAATATATTTGGGTCATGCATGTGCTTGTTTATGCGCAAAAGGCGCATGAAAAGAGCCTGGATGGTGTTTTGCCAACTGTTTGAGGCTGCGCTTCAGTCGCTGTTTGGGAGGGTCCCCATCTGATGCAGATATTACAGAAGGCTGCCCAAAGACCTCAAGCGTGAAGACTAACTGAAACATTCAATCAAAGCCAAATTACACAACGGAAATGGAAACGCGCCCGATTAATGATTCCGCGTGACTGATCGGTGTTTTTGTGTGTGGTCTCTAAATCACACCAGTGCGCACACCAGTTGAAAAACCTTCCGAATGAAAAAGAAGCAAGCACTTTTCGAAAATGTAGAGACTAAATCACACAGAAGACGAAGAAAATGAATGAAACTTGACAAATGAGTTTAACAAAGCCACATAATGTGTCAGAAGAACTTGAGATTGAGAGAAGATGAATCGGTTTTTAGACAGTCGGGGAGTGTGTTGGCATCAAACTGAGTTGGCATCTCACCTGGTCGAAATATATGGTCATGGACGTGTTGCTCATCTCTGACGGCTCATGATTGGTCCCACGCACGGCGGAAAACGCCACCTTTGCCCCAGCGGAGCGCACTGATATGCCAAGTGAGGAGGTCACCCCTCCGTCCGAGGAAGGGTTCGAGTCGCAAACCACCAGACACTTCCCCTCCAGCACGATGGGTTCCGTGTCGTTCTGGCCGAGGCAAAGAACCACGCCGCATCCCAAAAGGAAGGTCAGTGCCAGGATGGCACAGGGTCCCGGGCAGCGCGCTGGTGGCACCATGGCTGGATCACTGAGCCCGTGTACACAACGATAGACCCCTGCCGACCCTTGGAAGGTTGTGGATCACCTGGTCCAGATTTAGTCCCCCTTCCTGTCTTCGTCCTTTCTTGCTCTTTCTGTGATGCGTCCTCACTCTCCCAAACACTCTCTGACACAGACGCACTTAGACTCTCTCCGGCTGAGAGTCTCCCCTCCCTCCTGTGCGTCTTTGCTGATTTTGGGAGGGTTTCAAACTGTTGTTGGTGCAAATCCTTGTGATATGAAAGGAAAAGTTAAAATTGTTTTATAAGGCGATAGCACTGATGGAATTTTGACACCAAACTGGCTTTCATCTGTGCGCGTAAAAGAGACTGTCTGCGGGAAAACCAACAGCTGCCGCTGCTTCTACATCGATTATCAGCTTATAAGCAAAATTCAAATCCGAATGATTTGGCTCTGATTAGTTTAAATAGTTGAATAACTGATAAAAACTTTACATAGAATTACAATGACTGGATCTAAACTCCCTGGATGCTGTTCCCTTCCGAAAATGGCAAACTGGTTATTGTGGGGGTTTTAAACCTTGCAAATAGGACAAAGTCGACATACCTGTGCTCTCCATTCCGCTGCTGTGTTCTCTGGCTCTGCCGGACTGGACTGAGTGCACAGATCGCTGTCAGAAAAACGCAGAAGTCTCAGGGCTTCCTTTCCAGGGACAGTTCACGCCCATTATTTACGCGCGCAGCCACTGCAAGCAGACTCCTCCGAAGCGCGCTGCAATTAAGAGTAGATGGCTTGACTAACGGCTTTGTTTACATGTTAATCAGCTCAACCCTGTTAGGTCAATGGCCCCCGAGGACGCAGTATCATTTTCTCCCTGTGACTGTCACTTATTTGCTCACATCTTCTAGTGTCTTGCCTTTATTAATCCCGAATTAAGGGGCTGCAGTGGACAGCCCCACTCATGCATGATACATTCAGCACGCATATTTCTGTCACTAATCCAATACTTAAAAGAGCAGTTGTACGAGTCCAGCAGATACTTGTGCGCCACCCAGTGGGATGTTTTATTTGTGCAGGGTGGGCTTCTTGATAAAAGCAAATAGTTAAAGTATACTGCTCGTTGGGTTGCTTGGATATTTGCAGTAAAATAAAATATAATAGTAATAATAATAATAATAAATATCTTAACAGAAAAGCTGAAAGTATGACCCTTAAAAATGATTTTCAGTTCATCCATCCCTGGTGCACCTTTAACCTTTCCCTTTCAAGTTCAGACATGTCATCTTCCTTTGAAGTGTTATGTAAGGGGTCCCTTTGAGCGCTCCACGCCCTTAAAATGGTATGAGAGAGGGCTTCACAAGTGGTGAACCTTCACTCCAGACCTTTAATGAGCTGTCATTTTCCTTTTTAAAGATATGCAAACCAGAGACATGTTGGTCACATTAATACAGCCAAGTAGAGGGATTTCAACTTTATCCTTCTGGGAGAAAAGTTATTTTCTTCAGCTTGTTTTATTCACAAGTATAAGATAAGCTGATTGTGACTCTTCATGTTGCACTTAAGGCAAACATGAATCTTTAATGGCAAGTGAGATGCAAAGTAACATTCCTCTTCTTTTCTTTGTCTCGTGTGAAAACTTTGACTTTGAAAGTATTATTTAAAGTTTATATTATCAGGTGCAAACGCCAAAACCCAATTCAGCCTTCAGAATAAAACAGTAACAGAAAAATCACGTGTCAAGAACAAGGAAATCCGACAGATATTTTAAAAGATTTTATTTCCTCTGGTGATATTCACTTTGGTTTTAAAGCTAAATATGGGACGTACATTTGCATCTATGCTTTAACAGAAATCGTCCATGTGTACAGACAGCACAATTCATCTGTTCTTGTGTGTTTTATTGATTCTTCAAAGGCATTTGATACACTTAATCTCACCAAACTTTTTTTTTTAAAGATGACTGAATGGGGTGTACTGTGGCTAATTGTAAGGATCTTATCATACTGGTACACTATCAGAAAATGCAGGTCAGATGGGGACCAAGTTTTTCATCATTCTTTGGTGTGAGCATACTGTCCTCAGTCCTCTTCAATCTCCATGTCAATGATTTGTCAAATGATTTGAAGGCATGCGATACTGGATGTATGATTGGTAGTTTTAAAGTAAATCCTTTGATGTATGAGGATATTTTAGTGGTGTCTAGTCCGCAGCTCCAGTTTGCAAAAGCTTTTACATAATTGTTCCATATAAGGTCCTGAAAATTATGTTTAACACAATGCAAATAAGAGTCTACTGCTTATTTTTTGTACTAAGACTGATGTGACATGAATTTTCCTGCTTTTAAATTGTGCAATACTTAGCTTGTTGTCTTTCATAAAATTAAATATCTTGGTTATGTTATTAATAACAATATGACTGATGACGATGTCATCTGGAGACAAAGTTCTCTTCTATATGCTCAAGCAAACACTCTTTAAAGACATTTTATTTATGGTTTTATACAACGCCTTATAGACTCAGAGAATGAAACTATCTTAGCCCTCACCAATATAAAGCACAACACTCTTAAATATCAGTCCCAGTCCCTTAAATATCAGGTTCTGGTATGGAAACATTTTGAAGTCCTTTCAATTTTAAGTTTGTAAGATGTGTTTTTTACTTGGATTCTTATGTCTGTCGTTCTGAGCATTTTATATGTTTAATTACTGTACCTTTTATGTCTAAATGTCTGTTTTTTACAGTCTTGTTATTGGACCTTGAGTCCCTAATAAATTATTCTATTCTATTCTATTCTATTCTATTCTATTCTATTCTATTCTATTCTATTCTTTAAAGTTTATATTATCAGGTGCAAAAGCCAAAACCTCATGCAGCCTTCAGAAGGACACACAGTAACAGAAAAACCCTAAATGTCAAGTACAAGGAACACCGACAGAAAAGGGATGTGGCCTACATAGCATTACCTTACCAGAGGCTAATGTTGCCCTGAAAGAGACTTCACTTCCATCAGGACGAGCTGATCGGCCAGACTGACAACGGAGTTATGGTTATGCTCTCTGACAGCTAGCAGAGCCTACTGGCTTCCAGGAACAGGGTGCCGCTTGTGTGATTTGTCTTGAAGCAAGCCATCTGCTTTTATGAAGAGAACTCATAAAAAAATCTGCAAGGCTTTGTGCTTTAGTGTGACTCGCAGAAGTTCATTAATGACTCAGACTCAAGGTGGCGTCCCATACAACATTTCTGTCAATCAATTGGACGTGTGTCCATTTGTGCTGTGACTATTTTTAATTTGTAGTTATGAATTTGAAGACTTTTAAGATCATTCTGCTATGAAAGAAGGACAACTCAAAATAAAAATATTATTGTCCATCTATCTAAAGTCCATCTGTCTGCACACAGTGGTAATTTACACAGTGTTCACATTTGAAATGAGGTCAGCCTCTCAAATTGTGAGGTCTGTCTGTATCCAGACACACAGAGTTAGAGAGAAAAGGAGGCAGATTGTGTGATGTTTCAGTCGACTTTCATCCCTGAGGTGTTAACTCTTTCATAGCACATAAAGGCAGTTCAAACACCATCACTTTTGTCAGGCCCTCCCTGGCTAGTTTTGGCCTAACACCCTGATGATGAGTCACACTGATGATCCAAAGGACACTTTCTTTATGGTAGACTTTAACATGTCTTTGAGCTTTGATTTCGGCTTATGTTCGGGGTTTTAAACAGAGCAGCAGAAATAGAGGTCACTCAGTTTTACTGAAATGTCAAATTGTGTGTTAAAATGTCAATAAATGTGGGCCACAATCATTGTTAAAGGAATTTATTATAACTTGAAACAGCATAAAAAATGTTTTTATTGTTTTCTGAAATAGCTACTTTTAATTCACTGAAATGTGTTTCATGAATTGCGCCTTAATTAATAGCAATATTAGAAATGTAGTTTTAGGTTGCACAATTTTGTTCTTCAACTCTTTGGGACAGAATTTCCCCTGCTGACATGAATATTTGCTCATAGATTATTGTGCCAGACTGTCAGAAAACTACCAGCTTACTTGAATGACTGCAATTAAAGATGATTTGGCAGGAACATATTTTGCAATTAGTTCAAACTAAGGGCTGCATGGTGGAGCAGTGGTTAGCGCTCCTGCCTCACAGCAAGTAGGTTCCCGGTTCAAGTCCTGGCTGGGGGACCTTTCTGTGTGGAGTTTGCATGTTCTCCCCGTGCATGCTTGGGTTTTCTCCGGGTACTCCGGCTTCCTCCCACCGTCCAAAAACATGCTTCATAGGTTAATTGGTTACTCTAAAAATTGTCCGTTGGTGTGAATGTGATTGTGGCCCCTGCGACCAGTCCAGGGGTGTACCCTGCCTTCGCCCATGAGTAGCCGGGTTGGGCTCCCGTGACCCCAAAAGGGATAAAGTGGATTGGAAAATGAATGAATGAGTTCAAACTAAACATAAATGTGGAAAATCTAGTTCACCTTCAAAAGAAAACTTAAAAAAAAAAAGCATGGGGAAGTTAACATGACGCACGTGAAACAGCATACGTTACCAATGCCATGAATAAAACAAACCAAAAAAACTAATCACAGAAATAAACGAAAAGAAAAAAATTTAAGCGAAATTTTAATTTAGCTTTTTGTCCCCTGTAGCTTTTATTACTGTAAATACAGTTTATTAATCATTTAATCAACTTATCAATTTACTGATTCTTTCAAAATCACACAAAAAATATAACAACAACAATAATATTAACAAAAATAACAACGGAAATTCCAACTCAAATCTTTAAAGATTAACAATCTCGTTCTGCCTTTACTTTGAAGATCTTTTCCGCCGGAAGGTCATTATCCGTCACCATGGAGATTGAGCTCGGACTACAAATACAATTGATTGGGCTGGAAAATAGATTAAAAAACATCCTATTTGTGAATTTCCCTTCATTATGGAAACTTTAAACTGTTCAGAACTTTCGACATGAATCTTTGCGACGATAAAACAAAACATATTAAAGCCAGAATTGGTTTTATCGACACTAGACCTTAAATACCGTCACAGGTTACCTACATTTACGTTCTTTTAGTCAAAAATTTTAACCAGACGGTAAAGAAAATGACAACTCAACCAAAAGTTGCTTCTGGACTGAGATCAACGGAATTGAACAAAAAAAGGGATAAATCCTCTTCGGTTTTCACTCACAACTTCTTGGAAAGGTAACTTGTTGCTCCGACCATGCTGTCTTTACAAACAAGTGGCTCGGTTTTTAAGTACAGCTAAATAGGATATTTTGGATTGTGTTTTCTGTTTTTAACTTTTACATCAAATCATATTTGATTTACACTTGATTATCTGGAAAACTTCATCTGCACTGTTCAGTAATCAGGGTTTTATCTGACTCACTGGTTGATGTCCTGGATCCATTCTAGGTCAGGGAATTGTATCGTTCAAAATGAACAAATATGGACTATGAATCCTATCGTCAACAACAAATTATGAAATGAACTGAATCGTTGATAAAATGAATCGTTACACTCCTAATAAGCAACAAAAACAAAGACGGCCATCTAGTCTAAATTTTAGACACTGACACTAAAGAGCACTTGTCTTTTTGTCATGTTTATGATATCCCTCTGGAACCTTGTTTTTGTCATCAAGTCACATTTATTTATTCAGCCATAATTATGTTTCAAAATCTGCTCTGCTCGCCCCAGTACTGCAGCAATTAAACACACTTCTTTTGCAGTCAGTCACAAAGTAATGAAAACAAAAACACATGTATTTCTGATTATTTCCTTGTAACTTGTAACCAATGTTGCGGTGCACATTGCTGATATCACAGTAGCCTAATCCATCAAAAATATAGCGTTCATGTAAATGTAGCTTATATCTGTTATTATCACCACCACTAGCCACCCGTCTCGTTTTCACACCGGAAAAGAGACGCACCTCTGTACAATCACAGCCAGAGGTGTGAGTGTGAACTTAGCCAGATAATTAATGGGAATTTATAGTTAAGATGTGTCAATCCAATTTTTTAAAACAAAACTTAGTATTATTTATTCTGTGGCCAATACAACTTTTTTTTTTCATTCTGGGAAGTGTGGGAAAACTTTAACATTAGAGTGAACTATTGGTACAGCTTGCTTTTATCAACGGTGACAGGAGCACTAGGAAAAAAAAGGTGATCAATAGGATTTATTCTCACGTGTGTCTATTATCTCTTAATATATATTTGAACTCATGCATTTACTAAGTTTTTTTGTTTTTTTTTTCTTTTCTTGCCAAAGAGATGTCATAAAAAACCCAGAAAACGTTCACATTTGTGAGGTGACTGTAGACTGGAAGAACCAAAGATAACGCCGTCACATTTTGCACTGTCTAATTCTCTTTTCAGACTGCCGTGTGAGATTGTGACAAAGGTTTTGTCGTACCTGGATGTCCCTGCACTTCTCAGCATCAGTTATGTCAATAAGCGCATCCATCAGCTTGCCAGTGACAAGTAAGTGTCAGCAAAGGTGTTGCCACGGTGACAAAAGCTGTATGTTATATTCATAAATGTGTTAATCAGATGCATTAAGTGACTCCAAATATTTTAAAAGCTCAAGAGAGAAAGAACATCCATTTATTTATTTAGTGTGAAATGCTACTGACATCAAGCGTGTTCATGGATGGTGACTCTCAATATTTAGTTTAGCCCCATATATACACATTTAAATAACAAATTATATAACATATATATTATTAAGAATGGGAAATTTAAAATTTCTTAAAAGTTTTTTTCTTAATTGTGTGGGTTTTTTTGGACAAATGCTCCAGAAAGATCATTTATAGTTCACATAACACAATAAAACAGAGCATCATTGAAGAATTTATTAGTGATATATAAAAGGAAAGTTGAAGTTGAAGCTTAACTGAGTTCAGGAATGTAGGAAAATGTTGCTTTCGAAGATGTTAACTTAAATAAGAACATCTACATTTATAATCTTTATCAGAAAGCAAACAATGGTACCATTTTTGGGATTATATTTTTTAGGATTGCTGATATAATCAAGCTTTTCTACATCCTTTTTGAAGCTGGAAATCTTTCATAAAAGCTTTCAGTTTGCCACAATACTTTTTTGTGATTGTTTTGTTTCTGTGTAGCATTTTTTGGAAATAACCTCACAACTTTATTTGGTATCAGTGATTAAACAAAGAGTGTTGACGTTTAAATCGAACACTACTATATAAGTTGATATATTTTAAGACACCAAAAAAAGGTTAAGCTTATGTTATATTTTACTTAAAAAAATAAAAATAAAGAAGTGCTTTACAATGCAGCAAACATCCACATAAAATAGAATAAAACATGGAATGAAACAAAGTTAAAGAAAAAAATAGAGATACATTTATAACATTTTGCCAACAATAAAACTCACGTCTAGCTAAAAGGGTCTTCAGGTGCCTTTTTAATCCTCAGCTAGGAACAGAAGCAGCGGGTTCTGAAGTGTTGGAGCCATCGCTTTGAACGATCGATCCACTCAAGTTTTAAAATGTGTGATGGACAACTAACAACAACTGACCTGAAGATCTAAAAGTAGGAGAGGATTTTTAGGATTCTAAAATCGCAGAAACATAATGAGGAGCCTGACTATGAAGGGCTTTAATAGTAAGATCTGAAATTATAAAAGTTATTCTGAAAGGAGGTGGGGGCCGGCGGAGTGGCAAAGTTCTGAACCACCTGGAGGCAGTAAAAGTTCCTAAACAAGTACAAGGACCATTGCAGTAATGCAGTCGTGACGAGATGAAGGTGTAAAGAGTCAAATCAACAGTTGGTGCAGCAATGTATTGACAATATATTCTATATATAGAATAATATATTTTGCAGTAGGTTGCCTGTCTACAGGATAGATTTTAAGATTCTCCTTCTAGTTTTTAAATGTCTTCATAGATTGGGACCTTCCTCCTTAGGTCCTAACAAATCCTCCAGAACTCTCAGATCCTCCGGTTTCGCTCTCTTATCTCTCCCCACAATGAGAACCACCTCACGACGAGGCCTCCTCTCAGCACCGTGGTCCTCATTTGTGGAATAATTTACCTGAAGATCTGAGAGTTTCTGCCTCTGTGGAGCTTTTTAAATGTCAATTAAAAGCACACAATGGTTTTCTAAAACACACAAAAATCCTTTTGATTTTCAATGAATGATTAACTTATTTGGGTAAACTAAATCTATGCTGTTTAAATGAATATTGTGAGTAATTTAAAGAAAAAAATAAATCAATGTCTTAGCTGATAGCAAAGTAGCTTAGTTGATGCTATCACATTTTCCCTGCTCTGTATTCTCCAATTCTTTTCATGCAGCGCTCTGTGGAAGAACATATTTGTGTCAGAGTTTGGCAAGAACAAAAGGCAGAAGCTTCTGCTTGCAGACGGGCAGCACATGAAGGTGCAGGATCATGCTTCAGGCTATTGGAAGCTCCTCTTCCTCACCACCGTGGAACACTGTGACACCATGAAGTGGAAGCAACTTCTTGGACATGTCAGCCATTTCACCGGTCTGCCAAGCCGAACAGAGCAGGTCCTCAGGTACCCGCACCGAAACACAAAATCAAGTCAAATCAAATCAAACTTGATTTCTATAGCACTTTTCCTATGAAGCATAACACAAAGTGCTTTACATTAAAATAAAACAGATTAAAAACAAGCACAACCATAAAAATGTAGACCCCACCCCCCCATCCCCACCCCCAACACACACATGCAATCCACCCAACCCCTTTCACAATTCCCACCCCCTTAACTGATGGAACCCATTGGGAAACAGGCTGAGCAAGGAGAAAGTTGGTTGGTGGACCCATTATAGTTGGGTCCTCTTCCTCCGAGGACAACCACATAGTCAGTGTAATGCAGCATCACAGGCGAGGACCCAGCCCCACCACAGCAAGGTAGCGAGGCAGGTCCCCATCTAGAGCTGCAACAGCTGAACCGTATCTGACCCAGAGGGAGAGGACCCAGCCGAGGAGGCACTGGATTTAAAAATAATAAAATATAAATCTAAAATTAAAATGGAACATTTGATAAAAGCAACAAGCAATAAAACATGAGAATAAAAAATATTCAAATAAGCTATAAATAATCCGACGTAAAATCATAAAACATGATAAAAATAATAAAAACAGGATAAATTAACATGATAAAAACTAACTAAAAGCTCATTTAAAAAGATAGGTCTTGAGCCTTTTCTTAAAAACCTCTATGTTCTCTGCGGTCCTCAGGTCCTCCGGCAGACTGTTCCATAGACGGGGGCCATAGTATTGAAAAGATGCCTCTCTATAGTTTTTGGTTTTCACAGTTGGAATGATTAGTAGACCAGTGCCAGAGGATCTCATGGTCTGTGAGGGTTCATATTTAACTAAAAGATCAGATAAATAAGAAGGCGCAAGACCGTTCAGACATTTAAAAACCATTAAAAGTATCTTCAAATCAATCCTGAAGCAGATGGGGAGCCAATGCAGGGATTTTAAAATCGGGGTGATGTGAGCTCGCCTTCTGGTCCTGGTGAGAACTCTTGCAGCAGAATTTTGGAGAAGCTGAAGGTTCTTAATGCTATTTTTTGGAAGACCTGCTAGAAGGGCGTTACAATAATCAACTCTACTAATTATAAAAGCATGCATCAGCGTCTCCATATTAGCAAGAGAGAGAATTGGGCGGACCCTAGCCAGATTTCTAAGATGATAAAAAACAGTTTTAATCACCTGCTTGATATGTGGGATAAATGTTAGCTTGGAGTCAAAAATAACGCCCAGGTTTCTGACTGTTTCAGAAAAATTGAATGAAAGTTCTTTAAGTTTCAGAAACTGTTTCTCTCTCTTGGCTTCAGGACCAATAACCAAAATTTCAGTTTTCTCCTGGTTGAGCTGCAGAAAATTATTTGCCATCCAAAAAGAAACACAAGGGTTAGATCGGGGTCTGCAGCCTGAGTTTACGGAGCCACAATGCTCATTGACCCCTCCATTGTGACTCTGTGGTTAAAGAAACACAAATATGTTATACATTTTAAAAAGTAACTTTTTTTGTACTACAAGGTGCATCAAGGGACACAAAACAGTCAAATAAGTCAAACTTTATCCCACTCATTCATTGACAGTTGAAACAGTAGTAGTTTTCACTCCGCTGGGCTCCTGAATAGAGTACCCAACATGCTCCAACAGCCCATCAAGTGGTGTGAGTTGTGGTTTTCTAGTTTACCAAAGTCGTACTAAAATATTTTACAAATTTTTAGAGCGCCATGTACCACAGAAAATTAATCGGAAGTCAGAAAGCAAAGCCAGAATGCATACATTAGATGTATCGTCATTATAAGGCAGATTTTTGAATAAATATCAAGGATTTTAAGTGTGCTTCATGGTCCAATAATTATGGTAAGTGTCAAACTTTTTTTATGATAAGGGGCAATCTTTTTGACTCATGGGCCACAAAGGGGTTCCAAAACTTGACAAAAGGGCGGACCAGGAGCAGAGACATGGAGTGTTTGATAATCCATTTCATAAGTGAAAGAAATAACATGAAATCTGTTAGATCTAAAATACTTGTTATCTTAAATCCTAAGAACAATGGAGAAAAATGAGACTGGAAATAGTTTTTACGATCGTGATCGGGAGAGAGAACTTTCCCCGAGTTTTTCTGCCCTCAGATGAACTCTCTCTCTCTACGCATTTAAACCTATCAGGCTTAAAATAAAATTGAGTTTTTCCTTATACATTTCTCTATTATTGCTCAAAACATTTCTATTGATGAAAATGTGCAGCAAAAACTACTTTTATTATTGCCTGGACTTTGTTTCCCTCAACTTCTTTTGTGTCTGTGAAGCACTGCTGAATGAGTTAACTCTGCCACAGAGAAAGTTGAAGGGCAGAAAGAGAGGGAAAAAAATCGGCTCCAAATCAAAAAAACAAGCATGGTTTGTTTTCTATAATGACACTTTCTTATTAAAGGTGAGAAAGGAGGTGTGTGTCTGAATGCGATGTCTGCTCAGGGTGGTGGTGGGTGAGGTGGGGGATGCCAGCACACCGGGGGAAAGCTCCTACACCACCTTCAATGCAGTGTCTGCTGTGTTTTTAGAGGCTGTGATTAGAGTGTGCAGCACTCAATTTTTAGGTTTGTTGCGTTTGCTGTGCTACAGAAAAGGGAGTACAAAACAAATGAGTTCTTAGCAGAGGCTGTCTGAATTGTTGAAACAAAATGACCCCCACCAAAAAAAAAGGAAATTAAAAAAAAATAACACACTCACACACAAAGAAACACCTTTTGCTCCCTCCTTCCTCCCACTCTCTGAGACATTTCCCTTAAGGGCTTTGTCTGCTTGAGACACTGAGAAGCTTACCATTTACCCTGCTAATAATCATTTCACAAGGCATCACACATACAGTCAGTGCACTGGGAAGTCTCTTGGGTCATCTGGGATTTCTCGGGTTCCAATTTTTATCTTTGTTTCTCTATTTAATTGACATTGGTTGGTTTCTCAGCAGGTCGCCGGCTGCTTCAGAGGAGAATTACAGTTATGGATCAAGACATTCATCAATGACTTGGCAATTTCATTTTATTTGCTGCGTATCGTTCTAACAAAAGCAACTTACAGGGAAACCTCTACTACGGAGAAAATGTCAAATACAGCTTTTCAAAATAAAAGTGCAAGTTTTTATTGTGTCAAAGTAAAAACAAGAATGCAAGAACATATTTCAACACTTAGGGGTGTAAATTAAAGACCCATTCTGATCATATTTTGACTTATTTTAAGTGTTCCTAGTGGTCTTTTAATTATGATTTTGCCGTTTTTAGCCAAATCAAAACATTAGTGTGGTTTTCTTGGACATAGTTATTGCAGAGCGGCAGTAGTTTATTAGAAATTTGCCTGTGAGTAGGTGTCGGGGCAAAGCACCCCCACCCCTCCATTCCTGTCACTCATAACTGAGAGCTCTCTTTTTACACACTATCCCGCTAGCTTACAGCCCATCACATCCCCAACAAAACATTACCACTGCAAAAAAAATGGCCAGCAACATTGGAGCTATCCAGACGTACAGTTTTGAGCCAGATGCCAGCTCAGACAAGGAAAACAAAGATGTGCATAGATCTAGTCATCTACAAGTGAATGCATCAGAATGGAGGGGAGCACGGAGCTGATGGTTTGCCATTGTAACTTGTACGTCACACAAGTTATTATGTTAAAGTGGATGCATCAGAACCCAGCCCAGCATATTTGCAAATATGATCTTTTTCAAACTGCATTTTTTCATCTGATCCTGATTTACAACGATTTGATAATGCCACAAGAACATGTTAAAAACACCAAACACAGTTTTGATTGGAGTGGGTCTTTAAAGTGAAGAAGTAAACTTGGTGGTATCCATGTTGCTTTTCTGTATGAAACACCGCTTCCCCTTGTTGAGCATACTTAACCCAAAACTCCCTTTCCTTCCTGAAATTGTCCCCTTTTGTTTCAGCATTGCGTTATCTTCCTGCAGAAACTCCCATGTCACCTGGGAACTGACCGTCACTTCCAAGTCAGGACAGGTGTGCCCTTTGGAACTGAACCGATCTCAGTTCTGCAAGACTTCTTTGACACTGTGCTGGAGCGGAGGACTCAACTTGCCCAACTATGAGGATATTTCCACCCTTCAACTCGACGGTGTCAGGAGGATTGAACTCCACCGCCCTGGCCTTAAGAAGTAACGACAGGCAGCATCCATTTCAGCCTCCAATCTATATCTCTGTCTCCTCATCTCTCTGTGAAATCAGCTGTGTTTGCCCTGTCAAACCCCGTAGGAGGTCCCTCATGGCCAAGTTGGACATGCAGCCTCTAACTAAAAGCGCACAGGTCATTGGCCAGGACAGAGTGGTGCAGCTGAAGCTGCTACAACCTGGAGTCATCATGGGTCTCTGGAGGGTAATTACTTCACATAAAGCCACATATTTTCTTAAATATCATTTATTAGCATACTTTAGGTCAAAGCAGTGAAAAGGGGACAAAAGAAGTTATATTTTTGCAGGGCCAAAGCTCAGTTGCCTTCTTCATGTTCACCCTCCACTTCCACAAGTTGATGGAGAGAAGCACTCAAGGATCTGCTGTGTGGTAGGCGGCACAAGAAATGACCTTTTTCATCCACATTTCTGAGATATTTAGCTATATATCACTGTTATAGTCATGGCTCACTTTTAAAGGAAATTAGGTCAGAATTTGTGCGATGTTCCCATAAAAACCCATTTAATGGACTTCCCGACAGATGGGAATGATGTGACTTTCCCAGGATTTTGTTTCTACAATTGTATCCTTGTCATTCATCAGATGGGATGAAGCAAACAGTTTTTTTCATGCTCATGTGAAAATATAATGTAATCCAGGTTATTAGATACTGACAGCGGAAGTGTCTGTCTCGATCAAACCTTTATGATAATACCTCTACAGTTGGGAGTTGCAGTGTGTCATCATGTGCTTATAGCCCCATCTACTGGTGTTTGTTAGTAGTACAACACTTCCACCTTAATCTGATTGTTTTAAACAAAAGAAAGGAAACTTTTAATAAATATTTTCTATAAAAATGTATTTTTGTTTTTGTTAATGTTCTCTCCTGTCAATTTAACTGTTTACCTTTTTTTCCTGCTCCAGTCCATACACGGACTCAGTCATCAAACCACCTTTTGATGATGTGGACCCTGACTATGGTCTCCACGGTTACCAGGTACACGTTGTTCTCCACGACACCACCTGTGAGCTACTTTCTGAGAGCTTTTCTCAGCTCTTCTGCCCCAAAGGTAATCTATTTGTGTTCATGCTGGTAAGTTACAATGTACATGTGACAAAGAATAAACAGTTACGTTTTAGGAAGCTTCTTTTTATGGAGTGAATCTCTGTGGCATCCTACACTTTTTTCACTTTTTTGTTAAAGGGCCAACACCATGAAAAATCAACTGTTCAAGCTTTTAAGTGTGTTACACTGTAGGCGTCTGTGTTATCACAGTAGGAGTCTGTGATGCAAGCCCCGCCCCCAGGCTGGTATGTCCAAATTCAGGTACTGCATCCTACCATGGTCGCGGCCTTTACGGTCAAAGTTGGCCGGGTCCTTCTTAAGCTGGTAGTCCGGGCGTTAACTGCTGTGAATTTCCCCATGGAACTAGCGGTGATCAGCAAAACGACTCAGAAGAAGTGGTTCCTCTTGGTCTGCAGAGAAAAGAACAGCTAGCTTTTTTTGCAATGCAATATCTTTTAAGTGGAGAACATTATTATAATTTTAGGCTGCAAGAGATTTCTGTGATTGTTCAGCCTTCCCATAGAAGAGCCTGCTCATCAGAAATGATTGGAGTTTATCTTCGGGAGTGCGGAACAGAATGGCCAGCAACTTTTTGTCTGTGACCAAGGAGTTGAAGGAGTTTAAGTTTAAAGACTCCACAAAAATAACTCAAAGTTCATAAATTATTTGTTCTTCAGTGTGCCAAAGGTAATATATGATCATATTCATGAATATTGTTTACTATAAAAGGCTTAAGAATAGCATTGTATAGGCCCTTTAAAACAAACTTTTTTTTTTATATAATTTCTTTGCATTAGTGTCTTGATACTAGATTTCTAAATATAAGATTATAAAGATTTGTTTGTTCTGTGATACTGTCTTCTTCCAGATCAGATCTGTGATGGATTTATTCGTCTCACAGCCATCAGCAGAACCAACCTGGCTCAGCACACATCTGTGTCAGGCAGCATCAGCTTGCCCTGGCAGTGTGAAGCCCTGCAGGGTTCAGTGCAGGTATGACACATGGTCATAACCGACTTAGTTATGTTAACAGAAGCAGAACATTTTTAACTTTTTAACTCAGTTATTTTGAAAGCTACAACACTGCAGACACTGACTGAAATTTAGTTTATATATTTTGAATGTGTTAAATCATTTTGTTTTTATGAAATGTGTCATATGCAAGAACTAAGAAAAAAAATTCCATTCAATTTTAAAGTTGTTTCTAAATTTTTATGTTATTCCTTATCCATCAATTTATATCATTAGTATTATGAACAATATTATAATCATAAACTTTTGTGAAAAATTATGATGTATTTTTATAGCTGCAACAGCTAAAGACCTAAAAAAAATCTGGTTCGGGTGATGGCTTTCTTTTAATAACCTAAAACAGAAAAGTATGAAATAAGGAAAAGACCACACTAAAAATCTTAAATATACATCCTTACTGAGGTCAGATCACAAATATCATATTACAAAATAAGAACTATGGAACTAGATAGACCTTAATTTAACTTAGTTTGTTATGTGATACCTTTATCTAAACCAGCTTTGAGGTGAAATGAATGAGATGACTGTCCCCAGACAGTGAGGGTTCAAGCATCTTGCACACCAGTTTTAAAGTCCCACTCCGACCATACTTTGATGTAATGTAAAAGTGTTCCCAGTGGTCTTTTAAGTATAATTATTCCATATTAGTCTAAACAAAAACAACTGTCATCATCAAGGACATATTTTCTGCAGAGCAGCAATGGTTCATTAGAAATTTTCATCTGAGTTGTGTGCGGGATTGGTGGCGTAGAGCAACCACGCCCCCTTTCCCCTCCCTATTGCTAAGAGCTCGGAGCTTGTGGCCCACCTAGTGTATTTTCTACACCACAAATACGCTCTTTTTCCAATAGCATTGATTTGATCGAATCCTGATTCACAACCATTTGAATAAAGAAACACAGAGAGATGCAATTTTAAGCTCAATTTTCCTAATATACATATGTCCTCAATCATCAGAAGAAGTGCCACAGGAACATGTTAAAAACACCAAAAACATAGCATTTTGTCAAAGTTGGTCTTTAAGAATCTGTATTGAAACCCAACTGATTAACAAACACAGTATATTCCCTCTATTGGTTTTGCATGATTTGACTATTTGTGTGAACGGAAGGATAGGTTTGATTACATTTAAGGTATAATAATATAATTTTTATTAAAAGTAGAATTACATTTTTGGAATTTCATTTTTTTTCCCAGTTTAAGATTAGATGAAATTTTAGATATTTTCCCATCTGCTGCACAACTTCAAGCTTATCTTTTATTTTGATCTTGTTCCTTTCTAAAAAAATTAACACCTTACAAAAAACAGTTTACTTTCTTTTACTCACAGAGCCACAATGCAATCCCTCACAAAGTCAAGCTCCTTGTTTGCTTTCTTATTTTCTGCAGAAGTGCTGCATCATGAGTCTCACTCTCCTAGACGAGTTCAGGAAGCCCTTTAAGTGCGCCTGCTCATCTGTTTCCATGGAGCTGGAGAAGACATCAGTTTGTTTGGACTTCAGAGATGAGCTCTTTCTGATTCATCACAAGGAACCCGACGTTCAGGTGAAGATGCAGCTTGTGTGGTCAAAGGAGAAGGAGAAGTTTGTCCTTATCAGTTTGGTTGTCTATGTGAGTGTTCATGAAGTCAACAAGCATTTCAGTAGAGATTACTAACCTTTCTGAGATTGAAGGTCTTTTCACAATTCTGTCCCTTTGTGTTCACGTGTTGGATGGAAAAAGTGTTGGAAAACCTGACACTTCTGATAGAAAGGTTTCATGTGAATTTTCAATCTATAGAATAAAGTTTTGTTGATTCAGCACTCCATGTTCAATTATTTGACTGAAAAATAGATTTTCAAAACATTTTATTACAAAGGAATTACATTCTCTCTAAAAATACTTTTTTTTTTTAAAGTAACTGTTTTGGAGAAACGTAATTCTTTAGGATATATGCATTTTTTATATTGGGGTGTACTTATGGTTCAGCAAGTTAGGGTTGGGATTGTCCTTAAATTTTTTTCTTTCATTTTAGCAGACATGTTTTTGCTTTTTCTAACTTCTCTCTTGTCTCAAAACAAATGTTTCAGTATTTTTTTTTTCTGTTTTATCATATGATCACAGCATATGATCACTCTTCCTGCTAGTAATTCAAAAATATCTTTCACAACATGAATGTTTTAGTGATGGTCTTATTGAGCATATGCTCCAGTTTTTATTTATTAAGAAACAAATATTGCCAGTGTTTTTAAAGAATTCATTATTATCACTACTTTTATTTCCCTTTGTTTTTCTTTTATTTGCAAATCAAAATCTGACTCTTAAACATTCATTCATTTTCCAATCCGCTTTATCCCTTTCGGGGTCACGGGGTTGCCGGAGCCTAACCCGGCTACTCATGGGCGAAGGCAGGGTACACCCCTGGACTGGTCGCCAGTCTGTCACAGGGGCCACAATCACACACCCATGCACACTCACATTCACACCTACGGACAATTTAGAGTAACCAATTAACCTGTGAAGCATGTTTTTGGACGGTGGGAGGAAGCCGGAGTCCCCGGAGAAAACCCACGCATGCACGGGGAGAACGTGCAAACTCCACACAGAAAGGTCCCCCAGCCAGGACTTGAACTGGGAACCTTCTCGCTGTGAGGCAGGAGCGCTAACCACTGCGGCACCGTGCAGCCCACTCTTAAACATTTTAATCTATTTTTACATTCTGCAAATGTATTCTAAAATTGCGGTATAGTTTTTAATGATTGCTCATTTTAAAATAGAGGTTGACATTTTCAATAAATCTTAGCGTTATTTACTGTGTTTAACATTTCTTTTGTATTTGCTGCTTTATGCAAAAATGGAGAAACTCTATATTCTGAGGATCCAGGACTACCAGCATCATCTATTGTGTTTTTACTTAATGAAAATGGAGCTGGTTCCCAACACGGCAGGCACGTCTGACCACAGCAGCAGAATTAGTGGGAGTGCAGTTGTTAGAACAATTGCAATGCAGCTAAAGGCCAATGTTGCTGATGTTTCCTCTTGATAATAGTATTTCTAAGAGATCGCTTTATTTTGCAGAGAAGGTCATTGTGACTTTGGTTTTAGATCCAAAAGTATTCAGAGAAGTCAGCCTGAGGGAAAATAAGGACAACTGCACAGAATCAGTTTCAATTGACATATTGCAACAAACTGCAGCCTCTCAGTTTTCTTTTTTTTACATAATAAACATTTAAACAACTCAATTTTATTTATGATCATATACAAATAGTATATATTTGGCTGTATGTAAATACAGAAATCGACTCCAGCCAAATAGGGTCATATACCACACATGGAAGTGCTGACCCACACTTTATTACACTGACAAAATGTCCAATATTTCCATTACTGTAACCTGATGACACGATCATGTATAGCTCTCAGGTTTTGTGTTCCAACACACATCACGGTGACCTTCATTCCAGCGTCTGCCACCACTTCATCTGCTTCAAACTGCAACTTCCTCATTCCCAGGAAGCAAGGGTAATGTGTGTTGGTAATGGACTGGTTACTATATAAAGTCATTTTTCCTCAGATACTGGAGTTTCATAATGGGTAAAGAAGGGAGAGGCTTGCGGGTGAATGTTTGGAGCAAGGACTGTGCAGCCTTGACTGAAAGCACAGCATGAAGTCATGGCAGGAGAATATTATCTGTCATAGGTTTTTTTTGTGAATGATAAATAAAAAAGCTGTAAAGCATATTTTCCATAGATTTTGAATTTATTTTAGCCAGTTCTCCAGCAGATGGCTCTCTTTAGCAAAAAATGAGCACACGACTGAACAATATGTTCGTTGAAACTTGGTTCTGGGGAAACATATTTTTAGCTGTCATATAAAAAAAAAAAAAAAGTCCTCGTCAGCAGTCGATACATCTAATTCCTTTCATTTTCCTTTATTTTTTGTTCAAGCCACAAGCCAGCAATATGTAAGATAATCAAAACTTCAACCCCAAATGATTAATAATAACATTCCAGAGCCTAACTTCTGATTTGCTTAATTAAATTCATCTTTCTTAGTTTCCTAGCAGGCTAATCTTGGAAGAAAATTGCTTCCATTTTTAGCCCTTAATTCTCTCCCTTGTGAGTGACCAGCTGGGCCCACAAACTATTCAGCCTCAGAAACCATTGACACAATCCTCATTTAGTCCTCTCAGCGGAGAAAAAAAAGTCTGCTAATGACATTCTCCTGGAGGGAGATTGATTGCATGTTTATCTTCATGTTTTCTTGATTTCCAATGAACTCTGAACTGACGCATTTGCTTTAAAGGAATATTGGAAAGTCACTTATTATTTTGCAGTAGTTTAGAAAATAATCATGGGCTTCCTTCACACCGGCAAATGTGCTGTCCACTTAAATCTGTACCTCAAATATTCCATATTTAATACCGGGTGAAATAGGCGTTAAATCATGAGAACATCAATGGTCATAAAAGTCCAAAATCCCCTTAACCAGTTTTTCATCTGAAGTGCAGTTATCATGCAAAATATGATTGGTGGAGCCCACCAAATTACAGATGGCCAGGCGTTATAAAGAATGTTTTAGGTTTACCCTGGAGATAGAATGATATCATTACAGAACAATATTTTGGAAGAGTTACACACCAAAAGCATTGATTGCTTAGAAAACATCATTTTTAAACAATTACATTTTTACACAGTTTAAAGTCATTTAAATCCTAAATAAAATAGTGCAAAAAGCTAACACCACAACTGTGTTGCAGTTAAACAGTTAATGATTCTTATAAATAAAATACCAATAAACTGTCTGTCTTATACTTACAAATATGCCTTAAAGAAGGTAATACATCTGTTAATTAATATATTTGTCATGACATTTAAACAAATTCCAGAAAGTTACTGTTGCACAGATAAATTCACTTTCACATCTTTGCTTCTTTTCATGTTTTTGTTTCTAATTATGGCAGTTGAGGTGAACACCAGGAACTACTGCCATCCATAACATGGTGGGGATTCACTGCAAAGCCTGAAGTCATCTGTTCAGGTTTGCAGATGGCAAGCAGGAAGTTGACGATCTCATGTATTTTATGCAGAAGTCATTTAGTGCATTATATATATGTAATGCATCTGAATCTACAATTCCAAGATCCAGTGCATGCCCGAGAAATGTCCCAGAAGTTTCTGCGAAAAACCAGTGTCCATCAATGCTCCACTAGATTGGCAAATATAGACCACAAGGCATTGCATTGTATGTGAAATTTATATATATATAATCTTTAAAACATAGATGATTGATAGTCTTTGTGAAAAGTTAGGTTTTTACTTAGAGAAATCTGTGATGTCAATAAAGAAAGTAGTGGGCATGTGCTTTTAAAATCCAGGGCACTAGCCAAAACGTTGAAATAATAGCCTAAAGATTTTCCTGAGAAAATGTATTCAGTTTTTTTTTGTTTGTTTTTGTAGAAACAAAGTGTGAAACACTTCATGTGTTTCCACCACTTTCCGGTTGTCACTTGCTGTTTGAATTATTTTGAGTCAATATTTGCCTAGTGACGCTGAGTCATGCCAAATTGTGTTCTACTGTAAACTCCATGAACTTGATGTCACAAACAATAAGATGACAATTATTTCCACCTCACTTCACCTGTGTAAGTTATACTGTGTTTCTTAGAAGAAGAAGCTACCTTGAGTCAGCATATTATCCAGTTTACTGTAGGAGCACATTCAGCAATTTGATGCTTCAGTAGTAAGGTCCTGCCTGGTCTCATTGCAGGAGTTTGATGGGAAGCTGGAGCTCACCAGTTTGTGCTGCTAAATAAAGGTCACAGAAAGGTCAAATGTTCATCTACTCATGGATTTTAGACCCATGTAAAATAATAACATTTAAACTTGACTTTTATTTATCTAAAATAAGAAGCTAGTTGTAGAGTTGCATTACAAGGCTGAAAGTATTTTCAAATCTGAGTTGTATTTTTTAAATGAGTGGACTAACTGTTGCAAGCTATAGCAGCACTGAAGAAGTTTTTGTCTCTTGATTATTATTTTAGATTTCCGGAAAAACTGGTATGTCAAAATTGCAATTTTACAAACATAAATTGACAATTTTGTTATTTACTATCTATTATTATATTTTTCTCTGTTAAGTTGTTATGCTAACTGAACTAGATAAAATGCTTTTAAACTGAGTGTCTATTCAGACTGGAAAAATCAATTGGTCCAGACCGAGTCTGCTTAATTTGGTCAGACTGAAAATGTGTTCTGGATTATCGGGGGAAACGAACTCTGGTTCACTTTAAGTGAACCAAATGTCCCCAGCTTGAATACACCCTGAGATATGAGAGAAACTATCACTCTCTTATTTTGATCTGCTGGTGACAACACTGTGGCATTAATTAAAACAAACTTGAGCCTTAAATCAAATGCTGAGATGCTTCAAAGAAAACACTCTGGGTTTTTGCTGTTACAAGGTTGTTAGAACAATTGTGGAAAAGGTCTGTGCCCCAGGCAAAAGCAATTGATCTGAACTTCTGTTAGGAGTAAAGCAGGAGACTGAAACAACCAGGCAGACATCTGAACATACTAGAAAGTGTCCTTTATTAAGGAACAGATCCAAAAAACATGGGTACAGTGAGCCTTACAGTACAGTAATTTGTAAGTATCAGTAATATTTGACTAAAAATGCATGTAGAGGTTTCCAGTGTAAGGTTAGAGTGATTCAAAAACTGAAATTGTTGGCTTTATAAAATAAAATAAAGATTTTTGCAAGTTTATTATTTCTCATTTATTTTGTGGTAAAAGACTTCCATGTTTTTTTAAATGTTGCCCTAGGGAAAAGAAAAGTCCTCTAACATGCATGTCGAAACAAGCCAGTCTGGTACAGGATGATTAGCTTTTAATCACATCACTGCTGCAGGGCCACCTGTGTGCGACACCCATTAGAGTCGGTGGCTGGGATAACATTTCCACATGCTTACAGCTGTCGCAAAAGCAAATGAAGACATATGTCAGGCACTCTGCCACATCGATACCTGGACTTTTCTCAGTAATCTGCCAAGTCATCTAAGAGCCGCTGAGTCACACCGTTCTGATTTACCTTAACTCCTGCACCAGATGAGCGACAGGCTTTCGTCACTACTGCAGTGTGACATTTTGATTGTTGCACGGTAAAACTGTATATTTACCTCTGGTGCTTCCAGATTCTGGTTTATGAAGGAGAGGCAGCCTTTAATATGACAGTGACTCATGGCTCATGACACACTAACTGTGAGCTCAAGCTATGATTATACAGTCATAGGTCAGTGCTATGAGAGGCTAATCAGACCAGGTGTTTTCTGCTTTGAGAAGGAAAGATAGACTGCACATAAACTGGCACAGCTTGTGTCGCAGGTCTTATCACTCACTTAATGCTGAGTGCAGTCAAGTGATTTGAAATGTGGACAACTTCTAAAAAACATGCTAAAACGGAAATGTACATATATATTTATATTTTTTTGCTAAGAAACCAGAATGATCAATTGCATATGCAAAAAATATCCCCTTTTGTGAATTGCACATATACGAAAGCAAAAAATATCCTGTTATGATCCGTCTATGGATCTGTGAGGCATATGCAACTTCAGGTGAGTGGTAATATACATTTGCATAAAAACTCATTCATTTCTTACATCAGATGTTGCCCTATTTGAATTTATTATTTGAAACGATATATTTTTTGCACATTTTTTACAATCCAATTAGGTTCAAAACAAACATATATACATATATGTTGAAACTGCAAGGTTTTTTTTGTTTTATTTTTACCTTTTTCATTATTTTACTTGGGTAATTATTTGGATTAGGTTTTTCAGTAACTCACTTCCAATGCTTTTTGTTTCTTGCAAAAAACACTAGATTGCATCGAGCTTCAAGCTTGACTATGGAAAGCTTAAAATTGGTTTTGTGATTATTTTGTATAATTGTGGGTGAAATGTAAGATAACTACTGCAGTCCATGCTTACAACAAAAATTTAGATTTAAAAAAAAAAATCAGAAGAAAATATTGCTTGAAGCCTTCTTCAAAAAAAGCCTCTTACAATAACACAAAAAACCTCTTAGTGGGGTAAAGAATATTACATTTTGTTCAAATCAATCAATAAATAACACAGCTGGTTCATAATTTGCTTGCTTCAGCATTTACTGGTGTATTTGCTTTGTTTTGGTCACGTATGAGCCAAGTGAATAACGAGACAAAGGGTTAGTATTCCATCAGAAGCGTGGATTTTTGAACGTTTTGAACGTTCATCACAGCATGCTTGTTAGAAGCAACAGAATGACTATTTTGCTCATTCTGATAGGAAGCTTTGTCGCCACAGTCAACAGCTCTATAATCTGTGGACAGGAGCTGGTACGGCACCCTGGTTAAATCAATCCGTTACCAGAGTGAAATGAATTTTAAAAGGTCAAGTATGTTGCACCGTACTTCTTTACACCGCTATCTTCATTCAATGCTTTTCTTTTAATCACTCACCTACTTCATGATTGAATGCATCTGATCTCCAACTAGATTGATAAATGCAATTCTTTTTTCCTCATTAACAAACCTGTTCAAGCTCCTTTTTAAATAATGACCACCTAACTTGACAAATGTGAGCCTTTAAACTAGGCAAACACGCTCAGGCTTCACGATGAGATGTTCTCATTTGCAGACACGGGTATGACTGATGCTAATCAAGCACATCTTTTTCACAGGAGTCTCCACATTTCATGATCATCAGCTCTGCTACAGGTAAGATGCAATTTCTCTACATCAACTGGATGTGGAGGTGTACATTTTTTTACTGTTGTGTGTGAGTGCATGGACAGGGAGGGGAAAATGGTGCAGAGGAAACCTGAGTTAAGTGCGATTGCTGGAGTTGATGGGGATCATTTGTCACATTTGTCAGCCTGTAAACCTTTGCTTTGAGGTAAGAGGTTTTATTTGATCTGAGAATTTAAAAAAAGAAAAGAAAAAAAAAACAACAAGCATTGAGTGTGCCCTGAACTAACGTTTTTCCAGTGTGCTGCATGCTGTTTCTCAGGGACTTTGATTTTTAATCTGTTTTGAGTCCTGACAGCCATGTACAAGTGGGCAGGGACTCAGAAGAAGGAATGAAATGTAGAGTGGCCACAAGAAGGCACTGAAACACTTCAGTGACTTATGCTGGCTGACAAGTACAAAAAATGTAACAACTTCAACATCAATCAATTCTGCCTACAAAAAATATTAATCAATGTGTTATAATGTCTCTGATTGTCTTTAAGTTCATCGTTCAAGCAAGCACTCCCAATGAAAAGTCTATAAAACAAGCTTATATGCAGGTTTTAGGCTTACGTGTTCAAGTTCTCGCAACGCTGCACAAGTTTTTACAACTGACTTTAAGGCCCCATTGAATGCGCAATGAAAAGTTAAACCAGGTCAATTTGACTAATGGGGATTTAGATTTGGTGGTGATGAATAGATGACGTTCTCTTTATTTCACAGTGCCAACTGTTTGAAAAGTGATCATGGAGGAGAAATGAATAACTGTGCTTTGTCCCTGACTAGAATTATATGACACCAAGTCTTTCATAAATTGGAAGAGTTGTGAAAGAGAGCCTGACAGAGCAACTTTTGCACCGCTTTGACATTTCACACCAACTGTAGGTGGTGGACATGTACTTTTTAAAAGTAACAAAAGAACATGGCACATGACTGGTGTGAACGTAGCTTTAGACTTTACTTGATCCTGTATTTGTCTTAATGCTATTATCATTCCTTGTTTTATGTTTACAATGCTTCCAAAAATCAGATTGTGGTTAAAACAATTACATTAAAACAACAGGTTATATAATTTACATTGAGCAGTATGAGCAGCCGCTCGCTCTTCTGATGAGCCAGTCTTCCAGTCTGCTCTGGTGACTCAGTGCTGCTCTTGTGGCCTCAGAGCTCCAGCTCTCACACCCTTATGTCATCACTTTTCTTCTGTACTCTCAACCTTGTGGGCCGAAGCACCCGGGTCTCAGCTGAGAATGTTACCTAACACTCAGAGGACAACATTCATCAACGTCTGTGCGCTTTTGCCAACCGTGCATTTCTTCCCGTGGATGCTCCAGGTCCATTTCAGTTGTTCTAGTCTTACCAAAGGGTACACTGTTCGACCTGCCATAGGTCTGCAGGACACCAGCATACAGTGTCTCTGTCAAGGTTTCTCACTGTTACATTTCTGCTGATCTGAGGCTAAATGGATCAAATTCGCCTGAGCCCAGGTGTCAGGTTTGCTTTGCTTATGTGATATGTTTGACCTATCATAACAAAAAAAGACAAACATAAATAAACACTGGTTGGTCAGTCGGATATCGGCTGCACTGGCTGTATTTAGCCCTCTCCATTAAATTGTGCTGCCTTTCTGGCCAGGTCACTCTTGAAAAATAATTTTTTACTGTAGTATTTTTATATAGTATGATGGTATGGTAACATGTTAAACGAAAAAAAAAAAATCTAATCTTTCTTCTGCAGTGGCTTGTAGCCTTTTTTTTACATATGTTATCAATGTTCAAAAGCACTCCTACTCAAGAGGAATTAGGGGTAAAACTGTAGGTTTTTTTCTAAAGATACGCTGGTAGCTGTTTATGAAAATTAGATTGTTGAAGCAATATGGATCACATTAACAGTTGTTTTAATGAGCCTGCATTCACCCAACCACATTTCAATGATTTGGTGTGTCTCATCGATGTGGTGTTATGGCGTTGTTTTTAGGATAATTCTGTTAAAGAACTACAAGGCAGCTTTTAGGATGATGTCACAACAGTGCTGAGTACATGCCTTGTAACGAGACACAGAAAAGCGTGTAAAAAGAATTTTCAACGGTGTTAAAATTAACGTTCTAACAAGTAAGCAGTTGGACCCTTTTTTCCTGTTTGATAACACAACAATATTTGCTTTACATTTGTCTGGGGGTCATCGATTGCTTTTTCCTAATCTATTTACATCACATGACCACCGACCATGTTGGCTGTTTTGGTCCAGTTGTTTTGCTCCAAGCACAAAGCATATTCAGACTGGGGAAATGCGGAGCAAGTTGGAGCTCAGTCAAATTGGAAAAAAACCAAGACCACCTCAAAAGATGGTCCCAGACCAGGGTTTGTTGAGGTGTACTCAGACTGAAAGTTTGTTCTGGATTATCAGGGGAAACTAACTCCAGTTCACTTTAGTTGAACCAAATGTGTTCAGTCTAAATAAACCCTAAAACTCTCCCCAATTAATAAAGTATGGTATTCATTTGAAACAAATAGTGGGCTACACCATATAAAGAAAATATGACTTGAGGTTAAAAGTTAATGGAGAAACATCCAGTCGGATGACCCTGACCCTGTCTTTTAATTACAATTGAGATATTTATGCAATCCTTAACATGAAGAAAACTGTGAAAGATGATTAGATGGGGATGGAAAAATTATTATCTTTTGAAAGAAAAAATAAATGTTATTAAATATTGATATTCGAACAACTAAAATAAGACTCCAAAGGCAAGGACACAGTGAAGTCTGGGTTAGGCTTAGTTCCATGGCTATTTGAGGGCGTATCCTTTTCAAAGCTGCAAGATTTTGAAAGGGAATTTTTTTTTTCTCAGGATGACCGCAATGACTTGGTCACCACCAGCATGAAAACTTCCTTGCAGACAATAAAAGAAAACTTCCACAAATCGTTCAAGATGTCATGTAAAAATATGATAACATGCACAATATGTGGCCCACCTGTATGCCCCATACAAGTTTGCCCTTTTTTTTAAATTAACCCTAATTAAGACTTGGGTACGTGTGTTTTCTGATTTACAGTAGCTTCAATCTAAAATTGTTTTTTATAATAACTGTTGATTCTAAAATTGCCAGAGTAATTGAGAGTCAGTCACGAGGTGCAAACCAGACACCATTCAAAACAAATCTTTTTTTCCCATAAAAATACTCACCAAATGCACCTAAAATTATGTTTTCAAATTATTTGGACACAAACTGCTTATCTATATTTGTAAATTAATTCATAGCAAAATGCTGTTTTTCTTTCCAAAGAAGGACATGGTAAATTTTAATATAAAAATGAGGTGGCGACTTGGTTAAAAGTCCATTTAGCCTGCAGGCGTTCCATCAATTATTGTGTCAGCGTGTAGGCAGGAACGGGGTAAGCACTGCTATAGGGGTTTTATGATATTTAGGGGAACTTTAAGAACAACAATCATTCAAAAATACCTCCGGCAATGTACGGCGATCCTGCTCTCTGAGAGTAACGTAGGCGCAACAGCCGACACACAAATGCAGGGAGAATCACATTAACAACTTGAAAGCCTTTTGATTTAAGAAGGCGAAACACGTCAAGCCCTGCAAGGAGGATGGCATGCGTGTTCACATCACAGCATCTGATTTATTGTTTGAATTTTAACCAGTGAGCTTTGTCCTTGGCATTTAGTACATTGTAGGTGTACATTTAGAAGTGTTTTGAACAAATGAAAGGAAACTGTGAAACCATGATAAACAAAGCATATCTAAATATTACTAAGATATCCAAGGAAACCTTCGAGGCTATGCAAATGAATAGTAAAGAGGGGCTTTGACAGATATCTGAGCACATCTACAGATGAAAGAACAATGAATCACTAAGATGAATGCAGCTGTCAGGGATGTACTGGTAATCCTCCCTGTTGATTGACACAAATTTGGCTCATTTGATGCATCAAGCAAATTGTCAAGTCCGCCCCTTTTTTATGAACCACTTCAATTCATAATTTTTTTTTTTCAGCTTGTGTTTCTCCCTCCCTGTTTTATACTACTTTGTCCTTTCTCCTCGATGATCAGGCAGATAAAGGTCAACCTGGATCCCAATGTTCACAGGCAGGTAGACCAAAGCCAATTTCAGATGTGTCAATGGAACTGATGCTGCCAGCTTCCTGTGACAGTTTGAGTTGAGCAGCATCAGCTCTCATCTGAAAAATCACCTTTGCTTACTGAGCGGAAAGTGCTTGTCACAAATACCTGAAATATGTTGCCACGGCCTGTCAGCGCATATCAATTATATTTATTATAACCTGATTATCATATCAAGTATTATAGTTACTGTGCGCTGTGATGCTCACAGCTTGTTTACATATTATCATTACCTTGAACCTTAATCTGCTTCATTGATATGAATCTGTCATGTTATCTACATAATGATGGTTTGTTTATCATCAAAACTAATATACTCTATAACTATTGAGATTCTGTTTCAAAGGAAACTTTCACTCTTTATATGTGATTGCTTTAGAATTTTACTTAACTGAAGTTTACTTTTCTGAAGATTCTTTCCCATAGTTTGTGGGTTTTGTTGTAACAAAATGTGAGCAAGATTTTGGGGAAACTGCCCAACTACTATTTAAGACTATTCAGGCCGGCAGTGGCTCAGGTTGTTGAGAAGGTCGGCAAATGATCAAATAGCCGGCAGTTCAAATCCCACTCCTCCCAGTCAACTCTTGTGTCTTTGGGCAACACACTCCCCTCCCTGCCTCCAGTGCGGCACCACTGGCATAGGAATGTCCCGGTGATGTTCATTGGCTCATGATGGCAGCCATGCTTCTGTCAGCCTGCCCCAGAGCAGCTGTGGCTCTCATCAGTAGCTTACTATCACCAAGTATGAATGAAAAATGGATAAATATTGTAAGAGCTTTGAGCGTCACGAAAGTCGCAGAAAAATCCAATCCATTATTATTATTATTATCATTCACCCTGCCAATAGAGTATTACTTAATAACTACCTTTCACAAGACGCATCAAAATACTTCTTAAGTTATTCAAATTACTAACAAAAACTTGTGAACTTAAACACTGAGGAATAACTAGTACCTCTTCCTCAGTCACCCGAAGGGGGGGGTCGACCTCCTGGTGGTGTAGGTTATTGGGTTGTATGGTCTCATGGAGGGTTGTAGACAGGTGTTCCTGCGTCTAAATGGGAGCACAGGTGTGTCTAGCATTTCCTTTAAGGCACGAACAGCAACCTTAAGAGGCATCATTGTAACATTGTTCTGTGTGTGATAAGTATAGATAGTAATAGTAAGATAGTATAGTAAGGATAAAATAAGTTACATACACTTATGACGTACTGGTGATGATGTCTTGTGGTACCCTCACACTGTATTCTGGTCATTAGTGAAATAGAAGTACAGGCTCCTTAATGACCATGTGCAAATGTTTGCACATGTGGTGTGTGCAGGTGATATGTACGTGCTCGTGGAATGCCAACACAAACTGCACTCTGATTGGATAATTTCCTAAACTCTAATAGTCCAGCAAGGAGTGAGCACTTATCGCTTGAACACCAGTAGCGAGCCCCTTGTTCAGTGCGCAAAACTTGGAAGGGGTAGAAAAAATATTTTGTAGTTTGTCTTCGTCTCCCCTGCTGCACCATTACTTGCTCTTATGTGTTAAGTGTTCACTAAGACCTATCATCTGCAGTATGCTCACAGAAACAAATAAATACTAATATGTTGGCTCTACGGGCTCACCGAGTGGTCTACGACTTTGATATTTTCTACATGCTCCGTACAAGTTTGCCCATTTTTCCCCCACTGACAGCTGTCTCCACCCAAAAGGGCATTAGTAACTAAGACCTAATAAGTGGGCAATGCCTGACATGTCCTGCTTTCCATTCTTAATGTTTTGTTTCCTGATCAATGAGAATCCAATCTGCTAATTTGACTGCAGCATGCAGTCTTTGAGTGCACTGAAGTCATGTCTGACAATAAGAAGTAAGACACGTACAACGGCAACCCAAAAGTGTGTTGTAATATATGCACACTCCTCTGTTTTTGATGCGGCAGTGTTGCATACGGATCTACAGTATCCCTCAATACCCATATTTAATGTGTCGAGTCAAAGCTTTCCTGTGACAGATCTACAGCTGAGTGTGGTGGGTGTCACTGGGGAGCCGTAATCACAGTCTCTCCACAGAAAGCATTCGGCGTTCTACCCCTTAGGAGCTCATTCAGCATATTCCTGCATAATTACCTCAAAGTGATTAGAGAAATCAATGGAGTACTGTCATTCCTGAGGGCACTTTTCCAAAGCTATGTCTTGTCACAAAACACATTCATCCAGCTTCCTAGCATATAATATTGTAAACACTGAGCAGCACAGTCAGTACACTACAAATCATACAATCATTTGTATTCCTGACGCCTGCTGCCCTGAGCACTTCCTGTGTGTCACATGATTATTGGAAGTGACGGGAAGTTTTAGCAGCTTTTTATGAAGACTCGGAGACTCATGTCAGGATGCATCTGCCCTATGAAATCAACAGCATTTTTTTATGTGGCTTTTTTTATGCGGCTTAAATGGACCTCCGTAGTGACGAAAGAACGAGAGTTCTGAACGTGGAAGCCCGAAATGAGGATTTATGTGCCTTTACATAGACATTTCATTGAAAGTGGCTGCCTGAACACAACACAGCTAGTGTGAATGGACCTTTACAGATGTTCCAGTGTTTTTATGTTTGTATCCTTCCTGCTCTCTCACTGTTGCTTCTACTAACTAACTGTCACATCTTCATCTTGTATTCTGGTTGTTACCAACATACGGCCCCTCCACATACTGTCACTTTAACGTGGTGGAGGGGTTTGAGAGCTCGAGTGAGCCCAGGAACTAAGCTGTCTGGGGCTTTTGCCCCTGGTATGGTCTCCCATGGCAGACAGATCTTGGGTGACAAGCAAGACAAAGAGCGGTTCAGAAACCTTTATGAGAAGACAAAACACGGATCCAGTATCGTCGCCCGTATTGGCGTCACTGGGGCCTCACCCTGGATCCAGGCCCGGGGTTGGGGCTAGCAGGCGAGCGCCTAGTGACCGGGGCTCTTCCTGCAGGCCCAAGTCGGGTCCAACCCGAAGAAACTACGTGGGATCACTCTCCTGTGGGCCCACAACCCGCAGGAGAGCTCAGAAGAGAAGAATCTGAGGCCTTGGTAGTTCGGCCTCTCTGCGTGGGTGGAGTGCTCCTGCCTCAGGTAGAGGCGTTAAAGTATCTTGGGGTCTTGTTCACAAGTGAGGGAAAATTAGAGCGTGAGCTTGACAGGCGGATTAGAGCGGCATCCACCGGAAAGCAAAGCTCTCAATTTACCGGTTGATTTTCATACCAGTGCTCACCTATGGTCATGAGCTTTGGATCATGACCGAAAGAACAAGGTCCCAAGCAGCTGAAATGAACTTCCTCCGTAGGGTGGCTGGGTCACTCGGAGAGAGCTCAGATTAGAGCCACTGCTCCTCCACATCACAGAGGAGCCAGTTGAGGTGGTTCAGGCATCTGGTCCAGATGCCTCCTGGATGCCTCGCTGGGGAGGTGTTCTGGGCATGTCCCACTGGGCTGAGGCCCCGGGGAAGACCCAGGACACGCTGGGGAAACTATGTCTCTTGTCTGGCTTGGGAACACCTTGGGGCCCCTCCAGAGGAGCTGGAGGAAGTGGCCGGGGAGAGACTTTTGAACTGTAAATATCAAGTTTACACTGGGCTGCACGGTGCCGCAGTGGTTAGCGCTCCTGCCTCACAGCAAGAAGGTTCCCGGTTCAAGTCCTGGCTGGGGGACCTTTCTGTGTGGAGTTTGCATGTTCTCCCCATGCATGCGTGGGTTTTCTCCGGGTACTCCGGCTTCCTCCCACCGTCCAAAAACATGCTTCACAGGTTAATTGGTTACTCTAAATTGTCCCTAGGTGTGAATGTGAATGTGAGTGTGCATGGGTGTGTGATAGTGGCCCCTGCGACAGACTGGCGACCAGTCCAGGGGTGTACCCTGCCTTCGCCCATGAGTAGCCGGGTTAGGCTCCGGCAACCCCGTGACCCCGAAAGGGATAAAGCGGATTGGAAAATGAATGAATGAATAAATGAAGTTTACACTACAAAATAAAAACTAAAATCTGAAACTAAAGCAATAGTTATGATTTTGGTGTTTGAAAATAGAATCTATTTTCCGAGCACTAAGACACGGGAGAGCCTGAAAGCACTGTGGAGCTGAGTTTTTGGTGGAGTTTTAACTTTGAAACTTTTAGAAAATAAATTAATTAAAGTAATGACCAAATCCTATACTATACACTAAGGAGGAAATTGGCTAGTTTGTCAGAAAAAATACTGTTTAATTGCAATTTTCTGTTTGTATATCTTATTAGCCAAATTATTATAATAGATTTTCATGATAAATGACCCACATCTAGGATTTAAGTTGTGATTTAACTAATATATACACTGATATATATATATATACACACATGATTACAAAATTGGATATCATTGTTATTATATTTTTAATACTTAATCTCTGAAACATGAAGAACCAGAATGGGTTTTTCAATATCTCTAGAGAGACGTGTCCTATTATTAATATATAAGGTTTGATTGTATTTATTTTCCTGCATACTGTTGTGTTTAGCAGCTTATTATAATTCCAGCTTCAGTGAAAGTGTCCTGCATATGAACCTGTTCTAATCTCCCTTGAGAACGCCAACCAAAAATTCCCCCTCATATTTGAATGAAAGGGAAATAGTCCACATTATTACAATTTCATGTAGCATTTTTTTAAGAAATAAAGAATCTATTTTCAAGTTTATTACACAACATATTTGCTTACAAAACTAAAACTTTAAAAAAGAAAAGAAAAAAAAAATCTAACCTATCAAACTTATAGGATCCTTTTCCTCTGGTGAAGTGGTAAAGATGATGAAGAAAAGAGATTCCATTTGTGAGAAAAGCCTGACACTTAAAGGATGGAGACAGCAAAGGTGAAGCTTAAGCAACAGCAAAATCAGCAGAAGTCTGTCCCTCTTACTTCTTATAAGGATAAGTATGCAACATTTGACAGGTTTTTTGAGTAAGCTTAATGTTTTCAAACTGCAGTACTCAACATTTTCCCAATATCTCTAAAGGTTTTTTGGAATTGCATTTGGCTGACATGAAACTGAATAGTTTGGGAAAAAAACATGATGAGAAAATGACTTTGTTTTCTGTGGTCTCAGCAACTGATTTTTGCATTTTCATGTTAAAAATTTTGTGGCCCTGCGACAGACTAGTGACATGTCCAGGGTGTACTCCGCCTTCACCCAACAATACCCAGGGCAGGCTTCGGCAACCCCGAAAGGGATACAGCAGGTTAAGAAAATGGATGGATGTTAAATATTTTACATTCATGTCTCACGTGTAAACATTATTTTTCATTTAGTTAATTACAGGCAAATACCGGTAATCTTTGATATCTTAAGATAACAAGTAATGCTACGAACACATAGGGTGTGTGACATGCTTTGTAACGCGCATTCTTCCACGTGCTTCTTGCCTATGGTGTTTACACTGGACTGTCTTTACTCGATACTACAGCATGTAGGTACAGTTGGAAGAGGCTTTGTGTGAAATAACGAAGCAAAAAAAATCTTGTTTATCATGCTCCAGGCTTTTTGTTTCACAGCTCTATTCTGATATATAAAAGACTCATCATCATATACTGTAATTCTTTTGGCAAAAACTAAAAAATCCTAAGGGGAAATTAATAATTTTGTAGTTTTTTTCAATGTGGTGGCCTTTTTGAAACAAACTTTTGCTTCAACATCTGAACAAAAGCAAGCGGTTAGAGGAGAATTTTCTTTCTGAACTGATGCTTTAGCGTATACTGTATATCACTTTCTTTTGCCACCGCAGTTAAGGTCTGTGCAGGTTCAACCGTTACCATGACAGTGTGCTGCAATGTGTATCAAATACTCCACTTTTTGTGAAAAAGCAAATTAAATGTTTTTAGTTCTGCAAGCATGAAACTCACTCATTGTAAAACATAAAACGTTGTTTGGATCTATGTTTTTCTGAGTAGAGGGGAACTGAAAAAAAAAGGATGCAGCTGATAATTGATTTTGAACCTCAAAATCTGTTTTCATTGTTAATAGAAAATTATCCTACAAGCATGATATATGTCGAAACAAAGAAACTTTGGCTTTCCCCTTTTAAAACCAGAGCTAATATTATATGATTTATATCTTACAGTTTGGCAACCTAAAGAGAACAAAAATAATTTAATTATCAATAATTAACAAGAAAGCCCACTCAGACTCTGGAAAATACTTGAGTTTTAAAAAGCGCCCCTTTCAATACAATATATTATTATTATTGTTAAGACCATACACTGCTGGGTCTGTAAGTGCTTTTTAGACGTGCAGACTCAACTGTTACAGACAAACACTTAAAAATTACAATAGTTTCAGACTGCACCTACAAAAGCTCTCTTCTAGAAAACAGAGCCAAACGTTTATCACAGGTTCAAAGTGAATGTGCCATTACAACAAACAGAAGTAATACATTCAAAATAAATACATAAACAAATTAATATAGTAAATACAAGTAACAGTATACAGATTGACAAAAACTATTTTCTCAATTTTTACCTAATTATTTAATGGTTCGCAATGACCATGACACATCTTCAGCTTACCTCCACATGCTAACAGACCCTAAGATGTGATTGGTTACAAAAAAATGATAAAGTTTTAACAAAAGATTCACCCATTGTCAGAAAAAAACCTATAATAAAAAGTCACTGCAGCAAACAGTGATTTTGTTAAATATTTAAATGAATTTTGACATTTTTTTGTTTGTCATAAACTAAAAGGTATATTGGATCAAATAATTTTTTAAATGTTTTATATTTTTTTACATTTTATCACTCCTAAAGAACAAGAGAGTTTTAAAAAACTGTCTCTTGCTAAATTTGATTCTGTTTTACCAAAAGAACTTTAACTGAAAAGCAAGCTGAATTTTTGTAAACAAAACCTTCACAGCACTTATGTTGAGATATTGATCTCAGTACAAATTATTTAACACAATTGAAAACGTAAGATAATGGGAATTTGTTTCTATTTTTTTCCCTTGATAAAAGTTCTAAAACTTCTTGAATAGATATATTAGCATCTGATTTTTTATTCCTTAGTTTTTTTCTTTAATAAATTATTTATGGTAAAGACACGTTCATATTCCAAATACCAGCATTGACTTGAAGTGTTATTGATTTGAGTTCCAGCTCACAGTGGATTGCTGCTCCATTGTGACTTGGAAAGCAAAACCACATTTTAAAGCCCTGAACTAACTTATTAAAGCAAAAAGTGATTCCAAAGAAGCAGAAAAGCTTTGCCAATCCTACAAACATGTCGACTATGATTCCTTTTTAAAAGTGAATCAAGTCTCAAACTGAGCAAAACTGATATATTTCAATGAAGTTACAGTAAAAGAAAGCTGAACAAGCAGGTTCACATCTAAAAAATGCATAGATAGCTTCTTTTTGAGATCTTTGCATATCTTTGTTGACATAATCTTAACTGACATGTTTAGCTGTTTTACATGCAGAGTGTGGGGATTAAAGGAGGAGTTAATCCTTATTATTTAGTCCTGTCAGTCATGTGGTCTTAGATGGGCTTAAAAATAGTTTAAAAAGCAGAAAGTTGTTTTAAAAATTCAATGAATGAAAAATTGTTTGAAAGATGCTTTTTGCTCAAAAAGAAAATTAATGTAATGTTGCATATAATGATGAATGATCATAAATTTCTTTCTAGTATGAATCTTAAAGATAATATGTTGTTAAGTTGCAAATAATAACTGAGGTGGACATTTATTCAGGGTTTTCCTATTTTTCAAATTATTTTTTTGTCAAAATACACTGCTGCAGAAGCAAGCATGCCTCTTGTAAAAAAAATCTATAAAATATTAATAATCACATTCTATCTGGATTTGTTATTTTGCACGTGACTCAAATGAACGCAAAGCTCGGCCTACAAAATGCTCCCATTTGCAGCACAGAGGCCTAAATAAAGGAGCTATGTAAAAGTACGTTCATGTAACATTTAATTTTGAAAGTTTAATGAAAGTTGTAGGCCTACTTTTATTTTTTACATCATTTTCAACATTGTGTATCTGTACAAGCGCACACATTCCACAGGAAGGATCAAATCAGTCTTAAACCCCAAACAGTTTTTGTGGTTTTCCCTTAATCCTCTTCTGCAAAGATAAAAAAATCTCTACTCTTCTGCATGAAGGAGCAGGTCTGCAGACAGCTGTGAAAATCCTTCGGATATAAAACTTTTGCAGACACGTAGACACCGTCTGACAGGCTTTGTTTTTTCCACAACACTGTTTCTCTTTGAATGAAAAGCGCATCCAGCTCTCCTTTCATTTATCAATTTGTCTACACCCTGACTGCTGTGCACAATGTTTTCTGAAATCAATTTAATGACCTGTCAGATCAAACCGTTGAATCCATGCAATCTTTTGATTTTTGCAAATTGCATGCCGGTTGATGTGTAAATAAATCAAAGTGAGAGATAGCATCAAGTATAGTAAACCATGCACTGATTTATGTACCCTTTGAGTTCATTTTTCACACAAGACCTAAGATTTATATGTGGCTGAGCGGATTTGTCAGGACTTCACCGCAAATGTTTTCCCCTTAAAACACATTGATGTACTTTTGGCAAAAAATCCTTACATTTGCTATAACATCCAATGCTAAATTAGGTTTTTAACAGTAAAGACCCACTCCAATAAAAATTGTATTTTTGATCTTGTTAACATGTTCTTGCAGCATTTTTCTGAACATGGACATTTATAAAGAAAATAAAACTCAACTTTACACTTCTTGATATGTCTTTATTAAAATAATTGCGAACCAGGAGCAGATGAAAAAATGCTGTTTGAAAAAGATTGTATTTGTTACATAGAAAATACACTGAGTGAGCCACAAGATCCCTGCTCTGCTCCATTCTGATGCATCCACCTGTTGATCCACCTCCGCGCAAACGGTTCAGCTCCTGCTCAATCCATCTGTTTTCTGAACCCTTTGTATGGAGAGAAACTAGTATCAGCCAGATTTGTGCGTGCGTAATTCTTGATTTGTGTGTAACTTTGGAGTTACAGTTAAAGCAGAAAGGGTGGGGAAATGTCAAGTTTTCACCAGCTATTATTCACAATATCAGTTCAAAGTTCAAAGCGGCTGATAAGAAAACTTTGATGAGCATTCTAGCAGCATTTAAACGCATCACTTACACACGAATCTTTTATTTCTGGGACACATGAAAGAGTCTCACATGAGATTTGTGCGCAAATGCGGTTTTGTGTGTGTGTAACAAGTGATTTGTGCATATTTTAAAGATGTGTGCTTGTAGTTAGTTTCAAGCTGTTGTAATTTTGCATTGTGCATGGGTAATTTGTATCTTGTATTTTTTGAATGTTGTAATTTTTGAACTTATGCACAAAATGTATTGTATGAGTAGCAAATCAAGAATTACGCACGCACAAATCCAGCTGATACTATTTTCTCCCCATGTTATTCTTATTACCAGGAAGAAGACAAGGCAGGTTGTAACCTATGTACTGTATTTATGGCAAAAAGGTAACAGCATATTGAAATAATCACCTGCAGCTTTTCACTAGCAAAACTTCAATTACATCCAATCTACTCTCTAACAACTTTGTGGCTACCTTTTGATCTGAGTCTGCAGAACCAATTCAGGAATAGTGCTGAGATGATGAAGAGGCGATACTGTGCAAAAACACACAGAGATGGTGCAGAAGTGGTACAGAGGCAGTAAAGAGGTGGTAGAGAGACAGTACAGAGGGGTACAGGGACAGTACGGAGAGGATGAAGAGGTGCTACAGAGGTAAAACAGAATGTGAAATCACACTGCTGAGGTTTCCTACAGAGGAGTGTAGTGGAGGATGTACCTAAAAATAGAGTTTTAAATAAAGCTTCGTTTTTGTTTTTCCCAACAAAGCTTTTCCATTATTGCTGTTACAAGTAGGACTTATTTTGAATGTGAAGTCCTTGGCCTTAGTTTTAAATCCCCAGATAATTCTCCAAATTTCTCCCACAAAGAGTTAATGAATAGACAGTGACATGCAGGTGAAGGGGCTCTGCATGTTTTTGTCTTGCCGAGGTTAAATCAATAGCATGACATTACTCAGCTGGCACATGTATTTGGTGAGAGGCCAGTACAACACAGCACAAAGTGGAAGTGAGTACTGTATTGTACTGTATTGAGGACAAGTAGCAGCATGCATTATTCAAGAGACACACCATTGCTTCTGTCCCTGCTGTATTCCCAATGTTGTCAGCTTCAACCCTATTGTTCAGTCCTTATTCAGAGGAGTATTGAATAATGGGCAGTTCCGTATATGCAGACCAAGGTCCATTGTGACTCAGAAAAGTCAGTAGGAAGAGTATTTAGTGCTGTAAAGAAGTCTGTTAAAAGTTTGGTGGATTCTAGATGCATACTGCAGCTCGCATTCGTTTTTTTTATTTTTTATTTTAGGGGGTAAAATCCAAACATCGAAGTGACAAAATAACTGCTTATTTGCTTCTAAATTTTTGTTTCTGACAGATTTTTTAAACTACAGTGGATTGAAAATAAAGGTAACATTTCAAAATAAGATTCCCTTTGCTGTAATGCATAGTTAAGTATTAAGTGACCATGAAATAAAGTATTAACATGCACTTTTATACATCGTTACGTTTTTTACCTAACTCATTAGTCTGCAAATAACCAGTGTCTTTTATTCAACCTTACTTAATGCATTACAAAGCATTAATAAACCAGGCTGAAGTCAAACACAAGGAGTGAGGTAGGATGACAATTAAGCAGGCAAGGGTAAAACACGAAGAGGCAAAATGCAAGGAAAATGCTCAGACTGAAAACAAGGTGTCAAACAAGACTTCACATGGAGCAGAGTGCAGAACAGGCTTATAAAGAGCAGTGTTGATGACCATAATGATGAACGGCTGTGATGGCAGGAGAGTGATGCATGCCGGAAGTTTAAGTGAGAAAGGATGCCAGAGCCTGTCAGAACTCTGGGGAGAGCTCCCTCTGGTGGTCGGAAGAGGAGATGATCTAAGGATAAATGCTAAATAAACTACTTATAAGACATCAGCAAGCATTAGTAAGGTGTTACTAAGCTGCCTATAAGTACATCCATGAGCATTTTTAAATGTCTTACAAATTACTTTGGAGTTGAAATAAGTAGTTTATCAAGGACACTTATTATAAAGCGTTCAAACAGCTTAGATGCTAAGTTTATCTGAGGAAGACAAAAGGATTGCAAAACAGGATCATGTAGCATGAAATGATGCATACAATGATGTTTGATGCTGTCATACTTCTTTTTTTAATAACAGATGATTGGTTAAGTCCTTTCCTGGACTTTTGACTCTCCCAGTCGCTTCAGTGCGTAGTCCTCGGATGCCACTCACCTGAATCCCAATGAAAATCATCCACCTAAGTCTTGAGCTCAGTGCGAAGTATTGTTTGTAAAAAAAAAGTTTCATTAACCTAAATAGAAATTACTTTTTGTCTAATGCCAACCTTTTTTAAATGGCCATGCCAAATAATATTTTTATTATTTTCTTTTACTGTTTTAAACTAGAAAATAAATAACCCATAGACATTTAATCAAAATATTTGCGCCAAAGTATTTGCCTCAACATCAAGCTTGTGTTCACCAGTTTTCAAAGTCATCAAGTCAGACAAAATATTTCTAGGCTTTGTGGATAGTTGCTTAAGGTAAACTGATTCAGTGTGATTGGATTTTTTTCAAAATAATTTATGACCTGCATGACCTAATATTCTATGCCAAAGCAAAAGAACACAAAAAACACATTGCGTCTCCTAAATTACTCATATAATTCAGCTTCAACTTCCATTAATAAGAAAAAATACAGAAATTTAAAAAAAAAAACCATCAGAAAATATTTATTGAATCCTTTAGTTGAAATAACAGATGCATGTCTACAAATGAATTCAGCTATTCATGCAACACACCAGTAACTCACAAATATCACTGGAACCATTAGTATTCCATTTTATTATTTATTTAAATAATGACTGAGGTTAGTAATAATTATTATAATAATAAACTTTATTTATATTACACCTTTCAAGATAAAAAGTAAAACACAGAATACAAAAGCAGAAATAAGAAAAAGCAATTATAAAAAGATATGACTTTAGCTGCTTTTTAAAAGGTTAACAACGCACCGGTGATCTGAGGTGACAGAGCTGCTCACGATCGATGTCTCCTGCTCTCTTCGTGTATGTCACACGACCGGAGGTAATGCAAAGATGCTTTAAAGATTCCATGAAAATCCAAACCAAAAAAGACAGACGTGACAAAAACCATTAAGGCAACAGCAAATACAAACAAAAGTAATAATGCAGCAGATTCACAAACCTGCTCCTGTGCCCTAAAGCAAATCAGAGTTGTGAGTCAGCTATTGGAAATGTGGCAAGTGGGGAAAACACTTGATAGGCAGGCATCTGCTTTGTGGCTTATCTCCACTGCTCAACTGTGCAGAGCAACTGCTGCTTGGCTTACCCTGAAAAAGAAAAGGTCTCTTTAATTTTTCTCTACTTTGTCTAATTTCCCAGCTCTCTTAGAGTGGATCGCTACACTTGTTAATGGCGTTCTTGCAATTTAGAGTTCTACCTGGAAAAGAGGAATACATTAATGAATCATTTTCAAATGTATAATCAAGAATAAAACAGACAATGACCCCTAAAAACTGTCTGGTGCTATTTTGAATGACTTGAAACTGTATTTTGTGATAAGGAAACGGATGGTTAAGAATAAGAATATTATTAAACTAAAACCTCAAGATGATCTAAAAATAAATGTAAGTGACAAAATGTTTGCCATAACTCATCAACTGTATTTCACTTTCTCAACTCCTTTTGAATTTTGCAGCCTTTTTTTTTTAATTAGCTGTAAAGAATAGAAGATTTTCATAAAAAATCTTAAGGTATGAATAGTTTCTAAGCCTAATCTGACACACAATTCATACCAAAGCTTGTGCTTTTTATATATATTAAAAATAATAATAATGATTAAGCGCCATCTTTATTACACATTCTTAACTCCTAATTAACATTTTAAAGGTCATTTTCAGCAAAAAGGGGTTTATTGGAAGTTTAGTTTTTATTTCTTGAGAAAGAATTTAAAATTTCTCATTTATTATTTTTGTACAGGCATTACACTCAGAATCGACAGGCAGCATTTTTCTCCTTTTGCATGAGCTTCACACTAGAATTTATCACACTAAAATTCATTTGGGAACACCTATCCGTCCAGGGACAGCAGGTGAAAGATTGCAAACCAGCAAAAACATAGAACAAAACATATTCCCTCTTGAGGTCAATACAATGGTAACCTTGTCCCTGTCAAATAAGCAGATTCCATTCCATCAATTCCGTACCCATTTTGTCCCTTTCGGGGTCACGGGCCTAACCTGGCCACTTATGGGCGAAGGCAGGGGACACCCCTTGACAGGTCACTAGTCTGTCCAGGGGGGTTTTGGACTTTTAAAGCTTAAATAAACAGATATGTTTATAATTAAATAAAGCATGAAGTTTTGTTGTGCACACAAAACTAAGACGTGTCATGGTTACCATTTGTAATGTCAATTCTTTATGGGCTGAAGGCTGCTATATCACATTATGATGATGCTTCTTCAACGAAATCCAGTGTAAAACTAAAGTTTAAACCAGTTGTAGAAATTTTACAGAGGATGAAGAATAACCTCTACCCTAAAAAGTTAGGGGAAAAAAATGCACGCCCACTTTAGCCATGTCCTGGCTGATCTGTAAAAATAATGTATGATGTTAAACCGGTCCTTAGCCTAAAAATATTGCTGCTGTCCTAATTTTTTCTGACCATAAGTGTAACATTGCTGGAGACGCTTATAGAAATAGCAGAGACATTTCTAGTTTCCCCCTTGGGGATTAATAAACTACGTTTGAGTTGAATTGAGTTGACTTAAATGAAAGAAATTGTTATATTGAAGTGAGGGGAAATACACACTTTCAATGAAAAGACAAGTTTTTAGTATCTGTGATTTTTCACAAGCTTGATTATTGTACGTCAGTGTTAGACGCATATCACATTTTGAATGTTTAAATGGTTTCACTTTTGTAGATCATTTGAGTTGCAATTAGTACAACTTTCTAACTCTTCCTGCTTTTTTGCATTGTCATTTTTATTGTTGATTTATGTGTTTTTGGTGTTTGTTGTTTGCAGCTAACACTGGCACATTTACAGATATGTTCATTAATGTGCACTGTTCAACTAAATATAAAATAAATTTGCTTTATATATCGGCCTTGTGAATTTCCAAAATTAAGGCAAATGAAACAAGTAAACAACAGGGTTTTTGCATCACTCAATCCTAGTATAGCAAACCTGGCCTCATTTGGATTACCCAAACATTTTAATATATGAAGAACTAATATGATGCAAAGCTAGTTGTGACATTTTTCTTGATCTAACTAGAGGTGGAAAAACATGGAACCTTCAAGTATGTCTGCACTGAAATTGTCAATGCATTCGATTTTGTGTCTCACTTGGTAATCTTTGTTGGTGTAAGCCTGAATAATTCATTTTCAGGTGTGACTAAATTCATTCTGAAGAATAACACCGGAATGCCGATCTTTATCACTAAATAACACAACTGATTTATTTTGTCGCCTTTTTTCAAAAGCCTATCCGGCCTATCCGATCACAGCAGTTGCATTTTTTTCATTCATTCATTTACACACCGTATAACCTTTGAAAACGTCGTCTTTGTTTTCCTTCACATGCCTCTGTATGAAGGAGCAAGCAGCAGACAAATGATAAGGACTATTTGTCAGTTATTCCCAGTCCACACCCATCCTATTAGTATTTTATGCAGCACTCTGACATGTTTCCTCGTGCCCACATCTATCATCCTTGGTTGCTTTTGTCTCTCTGGCAGTAATAAGGTTTCTGGCATTTTTTAAAATATATTTAGCACAGTCAATGTCATGAGGACAGGAAGAGAGACTATTGGAACTTGGGGTTTAGTTGACAGAAAATCTGTCTTCATACAACAAGATTTTCTGTCTGTCTTTGTGAGATGAACCCAAAGATGCCAAATAGAAAGAAGAAAGGAAAAAGAGGTTTTATTTCACCCCAAAAACAGGAAATGCATTTCCAAGCATACTGTATAAAGACTTGGACTCAAATGAAAGGCCAATTCAACAAAATTTAGTCAAAGCAATAAAACAGAAAAAATAAATTAACTGTGACAAAAACAAATACATATAAGACAGACCAACAACCACACAACCAGTACAAGAGGTTGTACTGGTTTCTTCAGAGGGGAATTCAAATAACAACCTTCACAACCATTTAAATAACTGTACGATAAAAAAAAAATGTTTAAAGTTAAAGTTCCATCAGTTGTCACACACAAAGGTGTGTGAAATTTGTTCTCCACATTTGACCCATGCCCTGGGGGAGCGGTGAGCTGCAGACACAGCCGCGATGGAACCATGCCCTCCATGGTCAAGCCCCTTCATATATCAGTGATCTGATTGTCCCCTACAGACCACGCGCGCGCTGAGGTCAGTGGATCAGAACCTGTTGATGTTTTCGGACCAGAGGAGACATCTTTCCAGGCTGTTGGTCCTAAACTATGGAATGAGCTCCCGCTCTCCTTACGTTCCCTGGACTCTTTTCACTCTTTTTAAAAGCCATCTTAAAACTTTGTATTTTGTTAAACATTTTAACTGAATCTGTTTTTTATTTGGGCTTGTAATGATTGTTTGATGTGGTACTTGTTCTTGTCTTTTTTGTCTCTTAGCTTGTGAGGTTTTATCTTTGATGTTTTTTACTTGTGAAGCTTCTGTCTTTTATGTTTTTATGTTCTGTTTTATGCTTTTTAACTTGTGAAGCACCTTGTTTGTGACTTTTGTCTGAGAAAGGTGCTATATAAATAAAATGTACTCACTTACTTACATTTGGCGGTTTAACAAAAGCTATATTTGAAAGTTGAAGAACTTGTGTCAAATAAGGTCAAGGTACACAAGTTTATTAAATTAAAGACTACAATTTATCCTCTCTCTCTGCTACCAGTGGCTGAGTCCCATCAGAAAATCTGTGTCAGATAATGTAGTTTAGATAGGTTAGTTAGATCTTCCTCATTAAACAATCCAATGCTTAGCTTGAACTCCTGCTGCCTCCAGTACCACCTCTACAGCTCTCAACATTTCTTCAGAATTTGTTCTGTTCAGTCAAAATGAGTAATCTGGGTTTTTAGTGATTAAAGAAAAACATTATAACAAGCTACTGATCTTGTTTTCTCCTGTTTTGAATTAAGGATTTAGGATTTAGTAGGCCAGGGGTGTAACGATGAATCGATGAATCAATTACTATTCCTATGATCCAATCAGATCAATCTGTCTGAGGCAAAATCAAAACAAAATGACCTATGCCATTTAAAAATCATTTCAAAATAGTTTCACCTGCACTGTTTAGTACTCAGGTATTTATCTCTGAGTTGCACTGGTTGAATTTTTGGCTAAAGATGTCCTGGAATGATTTTAAGTCAGTGAATCGGGTCGAATCAAATCGTATAAAATGAACCCAGATCGACTATGAATCAGATGGGCAACCACAAATTATGATATGAATTAAATTGTTAAAATAACTCCTGGTGTAGACCTATTTCTTTTAATTTTTTTAGGTAAAGTTAGGGCATAATTGAGGGTTTTGTTTGGCTTGCTCACTATTAAACAATAAATGGCCTTTTTCTGTGAAAATGAGTCATTTCTCTGACCTTTCACGATTGAAACATCAGGGGGCATGCGGCACACATGCGAGACACTGGGGTTCACCCAGCCCTGGATGTAAAAAAATGTAAATTCAAATATGAAATGCTTTTTCAATTGGAGAACAGAATAAAGAGCCAACAATGTCTCTCTGATAACTTATCAAAGTAATTTACTGTTTAATAGCAGTCTTGTTCTAGCTTTCTTCTTTTGGGTGTCAGTTACACAATTAGCCATTTTCTCCACTGATAGTTCATTCTGCCTCCATTAAGTGTGTTTAATGAAGAATAGATTTTACTGCTACCATTAACTTACACACGTTCCCAGATACAACTCTGAACACTGAAAGAAGGTTCTATATTTGGCTTCAATTCACCTCAGAATCAGTCTTCTCTTCGTAGCAAAAATTAACGTAGCAATTCATTAAGGTTAACAGTTACTTCAAAAAGACCAGCGACACCAGTACCCATCTGGAGTTTAATACAAATGATGCATAAGGGAAAGGTCTAGGATAAGAAAGATCAAAAAATTGTTTATGCAAAGCTGTCTTTTAGGATGGATGGTATGTCAGTAGTCTAGAAAAAGTGAATGTTTTTATTGGACATGAAGGATTTGTAAAGATGTACTTAACAACTAAAAAGAAAATAAGGTTTTGGGGCGTATAAATCTACCTGAGCAACACCCATCCCGCTATACAATATTGGCATGAAATACGAGCGCAGCCTTGAAGTGTGAGTGATTGATAATTGCTGTAGTGTGGCTGCTTGCCTTCCATCTCCACTGTAGCCTGCCAATTCATCAGCCATCACAGGCAGATTGGTCGAATGAATAATGTCTGTCTGTGACAAACCACAGCTACAGCTAAGGCTTTCACCTGCAGCCAGCCAGCACCCTGCTTTGCAAATCTAGCTTATTAGGGAGCGACACACCCAACCTTTGAACCTGGCATCAAATGATGACACAAGAAGAAAAAAAATATTTGAAGTGCCAAACCTTCTGACACTTCTAAGGAAAAAAATATGTCTCAAAGTGTAATAAAGTTTTAACTACCTGGCGTTGCCCTTTTTTTTTTTTATCAAAGATGCAGCTATAAATAATCACATGCCATTCAATCTTTGTGTTAACGCCGACTGACTTCCTATCTCTGTCTGGCATTTGCAGATTAAGCAAATGACTGACTGCTCCAGTGGGCTTTGCCATCAGATTGCTGAGACTGGAGGTTAATGCATTGCTGTTCTCAATGCGGAAATCTTAGTTCAAAAGGGAGCTCACCTATTATTGGCCTTCTGCTTTGTATTTGATGTCTCTGACCTACTGTCAGCAGTTTCCGTGAAGGACGGATCATGAACCTAAATCTCAGGAAAACAGCATTAACTCAGGACTTATTTATGTGCTGGAAGTTGTTTTTGGTGTAAGTAAAGATGAGCTGTACGTAGCCTACAATAAACAAAGTCCCTGCTCATGCTGGTTTTAAGAACCAAGGAAGCAAAATGTCTTCTTTTGTAAATAGCGTATACTTATTTAGCACTTTTCTACCTTCATTCACGGCCCAAAGCGCTTTACAGTCACAGTCCCATTCACCCATTCACACACTGATGGTGGTTCTGCTGCCAAACACTTCCATCAGAGGCAACGGGGAGTTCAGTGTCTTGCCCAAGGACACTTCGACAGATGGGTGGGCAAGACAGGAATCAAACCTGTCATCCTTCGATCAGAGGCTGACTGCCTTTTCCACTGCACCACGGCCACCCCGAAATGTAATTAAAAACTACATTCAAACCTTGGATTTGTAGTTACAATTTAATGTTTTGCTGCATCCAAGATTATCATTATGTCTGGCCTGACAACTGCATTTAAATATTTCACATTTTTCACAATCAATTGCTTTGCTTTCTTATACAAATCACACATCAAATGTTGCAGTCCCTAAACTGACCACAAAGCACATACAGGTGCAAAGTCCTGTTGGCCAATGACCAAAAAAAAAAAACAACTATATATATATA
>BSAI01000108.1:36061806-36095062 GCA_036245035.1 Adrianichthys oophorus
ACAGGTTGTAGGTAAGAACAAGGTCCAAGGTGTGTCCTCTGTTGTGAGTGGCCTTCGTGACATGTTGCTTAAAATCCATGCTGATCAGAAGATTTTTTATCAACATGTAAATTCAAATCACCAGTTATTAAAATCCTTTTGTCCCTAATGTGGAGAGATGATGAAAATTCTGAAAATTCCTCAATAATACAGGAAGGAGCGTTCAGTGGTCATTGGGAAGAATGGAAAGGATGTGCAGCAGGTTAGGGTGATCAATTACAGGAATGGAAATGTGTTGACAGGTCCCACAAGTGTGATGGAAAGATGTAAGGAGATTTTTGAAGAGCTGATGAATGAGGATCAAAGAGAGGAAGTGGCTGTTGTGGAGCAGGAAGTAGCAAAGAACAAGATCTTGTAGAATTCCTTAAACATGGATAAATGGAAACTGGTGCCCGTTTTTAAGAACAAGGGAGATTTGCAGAACAACAGAGGAATAAAACTGCTAAGTGAAACAAACTTTGGCTCTGAAAAAGACAGGAAGGAGAGCTGGAGGTCGAGACCGGAAGTTGTTGAGGTTCTCTTTGGGATTGACAAAAATGGATAGAAATAACTATATCAGAGGAACAATTTCTGTTAGATGTTTCTGGGATAAAATAGAAGGAAGCCAGACTGAGATTGTTAGGACCTCTTGAGAAGCAGGACAGAGATTACGTTGGTGAAAGGATGGTCAGGTTGAAGTTGGCAGGAAGGAGGTACACTGGAACAGGTGATGGTGTTAGATGGAAGCAGAGGATTCACTGTGGTGACCCCTGAAGGGGACACCCTAAAGTAGCAGGAAGTGACAACTTGCTTCTGCCTTTACAGGCAAAGGATACAATTTATTGTATTCTCTTGGATCTGGAGTGTTTTAAAATGTTTTCTTTAAGCGTGTTTGAAAAAAACAACCCAACACACACACTTACAAACATGCTATGTACTGTTAAATGATAGTCTTTATTCTGAAAAAGACAGCTTGTAAGCAGTTCACTGATTTAGTAGAAAAGAGTCAGGAGTTTGTGTTAACCATTTACCTCACAACCCTTAGTTAGATGTTTTTTTTCTTTCAATGTCTTCTTTTTATCTTTTTCACAGAAGATATTCTGTGACGCAAATTCAATACGCTCTCCAGAGCCCTGCCAGAGAGGGAACGTGTCACAAGAGCCATCTTCAGTAATTGTTATGCTGAACTCCAAGGCCTTTGCTTCCAGCTGCTGCTAAAACATAATTGCAGCCAAATCCCACAGCCGCATATGCAGGGGATGACTACACAGGACTGTGAACCTATAGCTTGTTTGGGATGAGCCCTGTTGGATCACATGGGTCTTATCCTTTAAACAATTCTGTCAGGTGGTTGACCAGAACATTAGAGTAGATATATATTTAAACAGGGACAAATTAGCTTCCAGAAAAATGTGGCTGGGCATCCATAATGGCTGCTGCAGGGCAACTGGACATTATTATTGTGCCCAGTAGAAAAGTGTTAGAGCTTTACAGCTGCACAGGAAGTTCACATTGTGGACTTTGATTATAAAGGAAAGTGGTTGTATAAGTCAGCAGTTTGGAGTAAAGAAAAATGCTTTTCGACGATTTGCAGCAAGTGACATCTTACCACTGACTCATCGTAGCTTTTGTGATCACCACTTTAGCTTCACTGAAAAACGATCCCCTTTTAGATGTCTTAGTATGAGTTGAAGTTAAATTGTAGCTGCAACTTTGGTTAAAACTTCTCAGCACAATTTCCATTTCCATTAATTCAGGTTCAAACAGACATTTTATTGCCTCCCTCAATTTTTTATTGCTCCAGCAGATGTTCTTGTGGCTATCATCAAAGAGATTTATGCAAGCTGATTACAGTCAGATGTGAATAAACATATCCCGGCTGAAAATGGACCCACACTTCTTCTGTAAGGTCTGGGCTCTTTTGGTCTGATGCCTATCCTCTGTGTGGAGAAAAACTGGGTATGTGTTGGCAGGCATTGAAAATATTAGGTTCTGTCTGCACTTTTTGAGACTCATTCACATTCTGAAGCTCATTTTGACTGTGTGCGTTTTAGTTTTTGCTTTCAATTCTCACTCAAATTGCAGGACTTTCACAGATTTTCTTGTCTCGATCTGAAAATGTTTTCTTTTCTTTTTTTGGCAATTGAAAAAAAAAAATTTAAAACAATTTTAGTGACTTTTTTTGTTGGGTAAGAATCAAGTGATAGTCCTGTTTTAACAGGGCATGAGCTAAGATGGTGGAGTTTCATTATTGTATTTCTGAAAACAGCACGGTTTGCTACTGAGCCAATGTGATGTCCGTGAAAAGTGGAGCTGTATGGCAGGAGAAGGGGTTTATGTTTTGTGTGAGATCCGCCAGAGGGGAGATTCAACCATTCTCTTTAGGAGCAGCCGGTGGCTAACTTACCAGAACACACCCTGTGCTGTCAAAAATATCTGCTAATTTGTCAGAAATGGAGGGCCAGGACACAGAGCAGAGTAGGATATCATAGACGACATATAAAAGATAGATGTCTCCCAGGGGCATGAAAATGAAGTCTCCAACTTGGTCTTGCTAGAGATAGGGACCATATTAAATGGGCAAAAAAACAGGAGTTTTATATTTTGAAATAATTGAACATCTGACTAATGCTTTCTTTTTATTTCCAAAAGATATACCAAAACATGTTCTACAGCCTTTTCTTGTGGCAAGACTGGACACTTGAAATATTCACAAATTTGTTTCCTTATTTTTTAATTTGCTGGAAAAAGAACTTATTAAAAATGAGTTTGGTTTTATTAACTGTCCTTTAGCTTGTGTTTACCTCACTGGAGGTGCCATATGAATTGACATGCAGAACCAAATGCAAGATTTTATAAGAATGCACAACTGCAGAGGCACGCACACTTGCTGGCTCTATATGGGTGGTAGCCTAAGCACCTTTGATTCCCTTTGGTCTGCTGCTGGCTTAGGCTCTGTTAATTTCGCAAACCACGTTGGCCATTTTCTCCACAGTCATCATTAATCACCTCCTTCTCTTTCCTTTTCCTCCTCACTGACTCTACTAACCCCTCCCCCACATCCTCTCCTTTCTTTATGTTTTTTACTCCGCTCTTCTGCTGCCAAGTGCTCCAGCATTAGAGTGAAAGCTGCAGTGATGAGATTAGAACAATAGGGATAAAAACAAAACTGCAATAAAGCTAACAAAGAATTTTCTAAATTGAAATTGTCCGGATAATGTGATGCAGGACTGTTGGGATTCACTGGTAACAGGAAAGTACTGGAAGTGCATTTGGAATGCTTCATGATTTGTGTTAGGATGCACACAAAAATGACCATCTCTACAGAAATTGATAAATTAAGGTGCTAAAGGTGCTTACACACCGAATGCGATTCATGCGGCAGAGGCCAGTTTCAATATAAAGTCAAAGGTATAGACGCAAATTGAGGTTCTGCGGCGCAAACCGATCAGCCAGCGTGGCGTGAAAGTCTGGAAACAGCGCGAATTGAGCAACGCGGCGCGAATTCAGTGGTGGGTGAGGTGAGCCAGAGTAAAAAAATCTAAACTATGGAGAGGTCACCACATCTGTGTCAACCAATCAGGGACTCAACTTTGGGCACATTGATGGTTTCAGTGACAGCGGGTAGAATACACATCCAATATGGTAGATCGGATCTCCTGAACTTCCATTCATTTTCTTAACCTGATGTATCCTTCTTGGGACTGCGCGGTTTCCTGAACCCTTCCCATAACTGTTGGGTGAAAGTCTGCTTCAAACCCAGTCAGAGAGAGACGGAAACACCACGGAAGCGGCCGTCATCCAGACACATTGGGATTGAAGCTCACTATACCCAGAGAACCTCTAAATCAGGGGTGGTAACACGTTTTGGCATGTGAGCTACTCAAAACTCATAAAAAATGTGAAGTTTTCATTTGTAAGTGCTCAAACACAACAACATGCTGTTACAACAGAAACATAATTTCTGTTTTAAAACTATGAAAAATCCATGGGTGAACAAATCCTTTTGTGACAACCTGAGTGAGCCTTTCATTCAGCATTCTGTGGGTAGCTGTCTTTATAAAGTGACAAACCCCGTTGTAGGTCATTTGCTCTCGTGGTGAAAGTGGTTAGTCCACATACATTGTCCTTTCTGTTATCGAAAGAACCCTGGGCATAAATCCTGGCTTTCATAGTTCGTTGAATCTTTTTTCCTTTTTTTGCTAAATTACTTAACACACATTACTATAAATATTAATTAAAAACATCAGGATCATTCTTTAGATTAAAAATGTCATTGGAATGTATTTTTATAGCCATGAGCTTTTTAAGTAATACATAGTTAACACAAAGAAATTTAGTCTTTGAAATCTTTAGTTTAACATTTCTTCTTGGTTTTAAAAAGATGTTCAACGAAGTTTATTTAAAAAAATTATGTATTCTTAATGCTTAATAAAATACAAATATAAATTTAAAAAGTAAAGTACTGCAATACTGAGGTTGGAACCAGGTTAAATCTCAAGTGTTAGTTTCCCAAGTGCAGGACAAACCGCTGTCGCCACAAGCACAGATTCATAACAAGGAGTGTTTGCTATTTGATCACTGAATCTTACTATTTTTGTGGGTAGATGATTTGTATATTTGTTAATTTATTTTTGATGGCCCGCGATCTACATTGAGACGTGACCAGCAATGTTTTTGAAGAGCTCTTCGAAAAAGAAAAAAACTGATCTCTAAACATCATCTGTGTTTTTCATGGATTTTAAATGAAATACAGACAAAGCTTCATGTAGTGATCAACAACAAAATTAGCTGCTAGCTCCTCCCACACGTGAACAAGGCAGCAAGCTAAGGGAACACATTTTTGGCCACGTCGTGAGCAGCGAATTCGCAGCGCGGCGAGAAAGGGGCGGGACAAGTAAATTGGCCGTGCAAATTGCGTTCGGTGTGAATGCACCTTTACACAATCTGCTTCTTTGTTATGATGTGTAGAAAAAAATGTATGTCAACATATTCTTCCTGAAATTAGTCTACATCATTGGGCAGCCAATCAACCAAGTTCAAAGAATTTGACTTAATTTTGCTCACATGCCTAAATTGGCAAACGTCTAATGCTACTTTCAAACCGCCCTCGGCAACGTGCACTCAAGGGACCACTTTCAATGAAAAGTCTGTAAACATGTAACGTGTTCGATTTGGCCTTCCACATTCAAAACTCATGCTCAACTTGCATCGCCACACAAATTTTACCGTTATTGGGCTCTATGTACAAAATGTGCGGTCATTGAACACCCGTTGAAAGTTATGACCAATCAGGGACTCAAATTTGGTAGTAACATATAGTTAGAGTCCTTTTTAATTCATTAAAGTACCAGCCATTTGAAAATTGATCATGGAGGAGAAATTGTGATTTGTGCCCGGCCGAAATTAAATAACACCAAGGTCAAATCCGAATTGCTTCCCTACCCCTATGGTTTCTCCCTATCCCTACATTTACCCCTCCAAGCAAAGAGATGTGGTAAAAATAGTGTATTTGAATGCGGACGTTACTGCCGCTTGATGACTTCATCAATCTTTGCAGGTCATCTACATTAGTGTGTAGCTGCGAGTGCTCCGAAAATATAAAACATCAGTTTCATAACTTTAAAAAGTCATGCTAACACAAAAAGTAATTACTTACATTTCTACAAATGGTAGAAAAAGAAGAAGCCCCGCCTGCTTATCATGTGTGAACACCATATGCTAAATGTGTGTTCAAGAACGCGTGTCACATCACAGGTGTGAACATAGCTTTAAAGCTTTGAAAAATAACTTGATACCTACATTTTTAAATGCATTTCTTTTCAGTGACTCCGTACTACGAGGAAAATTTGTGATGTTTGTGATGATTTCAAGACTTGCAATACATAAACAAATTGTAAAACAAAAAACAACTAAAGACATAATTTTCATTCACTGCAACGGTTTTAATCAAATAAAAGTCAACATAAACTATTTTGCAAGTTATCTCAATGGTAGACAGGTAAGAACTTGTATGTTGGGGAAACGCACAACAGAACAATTGTGTACCTTGCTAGTTGTACTGGCCAAAACTAATATTTACAATAATTATGTAGGCAGAGTGAACTTGGCTTTTTGAAAAAACATAATGGTTTCTCTGTCTATGCATGTGTGTAAATATTCAAGGTAACTTTTGCATGTAGCAATGCAATAATTTCGCATTTTTGCATGTTGAGACAGATGATGTATTTAAGCTGCAAATATAGAGAAGTTTGTACATCTGTCAGATAAGCTATGAATAAAAAATAATCAAAGGAAGTTCATTTTCAACCGTTATTACAAAAACACATTAATTTATCTACAACAAAGAAATGCGCAGCAATGCAGAAAATTCAAAGAGCTGGCTCTTCAGAACAGGAAATGATATCTTCCCAGAATCTCATAAAGCTTTAGATTGGGGCAATGTGGCAGAAGCTGCCATCCTAGATGAATTATTTAACTCCCATATTGCAACATTTGGATGTTTTTCTGTTTCACCTATTAATCACTATTAACATTTTTGCATTATGCAGACTTCAAATATATTTTAAAAAATATGATAATGTGGCACTTTTGTCTAATGATAATGTAGAAAATAATGGATACAGAATTACAATGCAGACAAAATTACCCTTTAATGAAACACTTCTAAAAGTTATGGCCTGTCTCGCAACATTTGTGCAGCCTCTCGTGCCAAAAATGGGAGAATACGGAGCCAAAAGTCTTGTCATTATGTGCTCTCATCAATATGTGCTCTTGTTAACCTCTCCTGTGTGTTTGTTTCCTATGTATAAATATTAATGATGATCTTTAAATGAAAAAATATTGAATCTAAGTACTCGTTATAGCTCTTATATTTAGACTCCGTACTTTAATATGATTCTAGAAGGCAAAAATTACTGATTAGTTAAGCAGTCGAAGTATATAAATCTCAATTTTAAACTTGTGATCAATCTTTTAAATGATAGTGCCTTGTAGCCCCAAAAATTATGTCCTTACAAGTTTGAGACCTTTACGTACCACATGTTAATATCTAAGCATGGATAGCTCAGAAAAAAAGAAAATGTGTTTTAGGAGATTTTTTTTTGTTGAAACAATGCTTTATGGTAATAAAACTTACTGTATAAAAACTTTACCGCCAACGTTAATCAGTGTAAATCAGAGTTACAGTACGGTAGAGTATATGTTGTGGGCGACACCTCCAGTATCAATGGTTTAACATGGTTAAGCAATTGAATTTACTATGCATTTTATATTATCAATTATAATGTGAACAATGTAAATGAACGACTTAGATTATACTATTTTCATCATGGCTGAAGCTTAAAGAAACAGGAAGTATTTGCAACCTTACAATTTCATCCTCTTACAAAAGGCATGAACAAAATGCTGAAGTGGATCCCACGTGTTCACTGGCGTTGGGGTCAGAAATGTTGATGCAGTCGCTGTGTGGAACGCAATCTTTTTCATTTTGGAGAATATAGTTCTGTCTGGGACAGACTCTTGAGATGTGAAGGTATTGGATTGGCACTATTGCTGCAGAACTTTATATCATTGTCTCTCTCTGTAATGATATCACCTCTAATAATGACAAGCCTCCCCCCCCGCTTTTTTTTTTTTTTGCAGTGAGGGAGATATAACCTCACACATAAAAGTGCCTCTTCCACCACTCCAACAGCACAACAATCACCATGAAGTCTGCTTCAAATACTCCACATTTTCCTTGTTCAATCTCAGTTCAGAAGGCAACATCTGGACACATGGTCAATCATTTTGTTCCACTAGATGTTACAGTTTTGGTGCATCAGTGATACTAGTGTTAGGCTGCAGATGAACATCAGTGATGACAGGCCTTCTGACGGCCCAATGGAACCGAGGATGGACTGTGAGCACTCTTCTAAATTGTCCGAGCAAGTCTCATCTCCATTCAAATGGATGGATCTTGGTCTTCAGTTTAGAGATGGCATATTAACTAAATAATGCTTGGTTTTGCTTAGAGTTGATTGATGGCATCCAGACCAATCAAATGTGGCATGCCCATTCTTGGAGCAGACACTCTCTGATGGCTAAGGCAGGGTAATGTGCTTATGTGCCCCCAATCAGCTACAATTTGACACCTGATTGGTCTCACCTGGTTGAGAGAAGTAGCTCAAAACAGGTGTCAAAGGCAACTGTAACACAGGCTGTTTGGTAGTAGCAGAAAGTATTTTCTGATCATCATAACTTACAGAACACATGTACTGCTGATCATTTGGCAAATTCAAGTTCCTCACAATATTCAAAAGGGAAAAGACTGAGAGACAATACAACTTGTTGCATAGAAGCTTTGTTATTAACAATTAAATAATCCAACAAACAAGTATATCTAAGGAGGGTAAGAAAAAGGTTCATTTATTAATTATGAAATTGGATTATGAATTGTCACCTAAACTGGAATGACATATAAATACTGTCTAATTCTTTTTGTTTTAACTCAAAAAAGAGGTTTTTAATTTTCAATGAGAAAGAAGAACAGCTTTTTGTAAAGTGTGATCTTAAAAATAGCAATTTAACATTGGCACCCAGAGTCTTGGGTTCCATCCTGATAGGGCCCGCTCAAAAACATACTTCACACTGACATTTACAGAAGTTAAGCCAGTCAATGTTGTGAAACTGAGTGTAATTCCTTGTATTAACAATGGAGTAACTCCCAATGTAGGACGCAGAGCAGAACTGTTCAAAGGTGAGAGGATCTCTGCAGTCATCCTGTATCCTCAAATGGTGAGCAAATAGAAAACCTCATACATTCTGCACTTCTGTCTATTATCAGAACTCAGCAGCTTTCACAGAACCTTTTATACCAAAAAGTTTTAAGAACAGCTGATTAAAAAATGTTTACATTTAAATTGGGAAAGTGTGAAAAAAGTGCAAATACTAAGCCCAACACATCAAAGCAAGACTAATAAGGAGAAACACAACAGCATAGAGGAAGACAACGAAGCCTACAAAGTGTGTGAATTTAATAACAAAAAGTTGCCACACAGTGTTGCCAAAACTCCAAAGACAATCAACAACGAATGAACTAGGCGCAGACAGGTATGACAGAGTCAAGGTGAACCACAGTAGGGGGCGGGGTCCATCTGGGAGAAGCCACAGGTAAACTGCACAGGAACTAAACCAGATGATAAAATAAAGAACCAAAAAAAAAGACTCAAGCCATGACACTACCAACAAAAATATGTTTACATTTGCAGTAAGGTTTCAAGTATAACAATGAGAATTTGACATTTGGAAATTAAATTAGAGATTGCTTCTTCTTTCTGCCTTTAAACCAAAGCTGTTGGTTTAAAGGGAGAACACTATGATTATAGGATTACTAGCTATCTTAAAGTATCTGTAAAATATTAAAGCCAATTTAGTAAAATATTTTTTAATGTTGACTTAGATAAAACTGTGAACACTGTAACATGACTTTTTATTATGTATGGGATTTTAACGATCCATGATCCTTAAACTTTATGGCGTACAAGGTTAAAGGTAATCAAATTTGAAAATTTGAGCTAAAAAAGCTGAATGAATTTCATAGGGGTGTAGTTAATGAAACAGTATACAGTGGTACTTTAATTCATTTGCCTTTCCCATACTTGCATCTCACTAAACTGCAATGGCATTTTTATGATGAACATACAATACTGTACAACTTGCACAAAGCTGTTCTCAGTGACACTCCATAGCTTTCATGGCATCTTGCCTAAGTAGCTAATGAGCTCAAATGACAAATTACACAGTCAGTTTAACCAAGGTGCTTGGGACTTCAAAGACAGATTGCAAAGGGTATGTTAAACCAAATGCTGTGCAAATAATTGCTTGCTTCACGCCAAAAAGTTTGACCAGGATGCACCAAAAATGGTAAACAAGAGGAAATTTGAAGACCAGGCATGGCAATTCAGCATAGTCTTAAAGGTCATAAACCGTGCTGCCCCGCTTGGGATGCGATAATTGCTGAAAGGGTAAAGCCACAGTGATTGACAGGTGAGTTGCAGCACTAAAGAGAAATGAGAGCAAGAAAAGGATGTAATTGTTTTTCAAAACTTGCTTAAAAGAAAAAAAACTGACATGTTAGTATTATGTTATATGATTCAACTGATTTTATAAAGTGCACCACAAAGACAGAACCAGTTATAAGTTTCATTCACAAATCAGCGGTGTGCAATTTCATTGATATTCTATCTTTTTAATCTTTTGAAACACAGCATACTAAGCAAAAGGCAAACATGTTTATCATAATTAAAAAAACAAAAACAAAATAATATGATCGGGGGGGGGGGGGGGGGGGGTGTACTTGTTTTTGTTTAAGAAGTTTAAGAAAATCTAAAAGTTGTAGGCACTAATGGCAACTTCAGGACTTTTTTAATAGTAGTTTTGTTCCTGTTGTGCAGGATTTAAAGATGCCTATAAAATATGTTGTTAAAGCAATTTTTCAAAATAAAATTTTCTAAGATACAATTTTTTTGATCATTAGTTGAATCTAAGGTCCATCCTCTGCTGAGACCCCCTGCCTGTTCCTTTACCCCCCCAGATAAATCTTCCCAGTTTTGCCACTGAGACTTTTTTAAATGACTTAGGCTTTTTATACCAAGCCGTATTTTATGAACTGTACAAAAAAAAGTTGTCTGTATTTTAAGTGATGGATTTAGTTGTGATTGCAGCTTCATTTTTCTTTGTTTGGATACTGTTTAGCTACGTATAGCTTAGTTTTTTTTTTTTTTTTTAAATCAAACTAGTCCAAATTTTCTGCTTGAAATAGCTCGCTGCAGTCAAGCCTAACTAGAGCTTTTAAAAGAAAAGGAGAAAAAAAGGATGAAGCCACAGGTAGTTTATAGGCTATCATTTGATGGAATATTTTCCTGCTGGTTCCAGGTGCAGTACTGGATAAAAGAGTCCATGACTTCAGACTCAGACAGGTAATTTATTATAAAAAGTGGTACAAAATTGTGGCAATGTCTAATCTCCTATGTATTTTATCTGGGTCTTGCTTGATAATTTAATGAATTACAAGGTTCTTTAAAAAAAAAAAAAAAAAAAACCTCTATAAACTCATTTAACCAAAGAAATTATTTTTTTGAATGCTGTTGAAAAATTAAAAGAATAGGGCTCTGTTTACAGTTTATGTCTTACTTTAACAAATAAATGCAATGCCATATTATTTGCAGTTTTGTAAAAATAATTTATTTTTGAAAAATCTTCAGTGGATCTCACTAGTTTTAAGGGTTTAGGTAAAAAGGCTCTCCAGAGATTCTTTTATCTGGACAAAAGAAAATGATTCAATTTATCTACAGATAAAGAAGCCAATAGAAGCAGGTCATAAGTAAAACGTGCTTTGATGCCAAGTTATTTGTAGAAAAAATATATATAAGTTGTTATGCCTGGATGCCCCATTTCCTTGACTGATTACAATTACAGATTTAGTTGAGGCCGACAAAGCACGGTAGCTATCTCTGGCAGAAATGATAGACTTCCTTAATTAAAAATGGCAGACTTTGAATCTGCCGTTGAACAAATTATCTCTCAAAGATGCCCCCCAAACCACCCCCCCCCCCCCCCCCCCCCCCCCCCCCCCCCCCCCTAATTATTGCTACTCAGTCAAGGAGACAGTTTGTGCAGCTAAACTGGAAGAAGGTTTTAAATTTACCAAGGCTAGTGTTGCATGCAGTGGACCTGATAAGCCTCATTTGAATATTTCTCATCCAGCATTGTTAGTTTATCTTAGAGGTTTACTCCTCACAAACATTTGATGCCATGCATAAGAAGTTGTTGGAGAACATAGCAAAAGACTAAATATATAAAATATATATATATATACATATATTTTCTTAAAGCTTTGGATCATACTTTAGCTGTATGAGTTCATTTGCCTCGTGTCTAAAAATACCTACCAAATTCATGTAGTACAGATAAAGTGAAAAAAAAAAGCAGAATGGCGGCCTATTATGTTGTTCTTACTAACATTTAAACCAAAGTATAAAATTACTAAATGGAAATAAGACATATTACAAAGCATAAAAGTGACCACACTGAAATGACTGAAGACAAAAGCAACAAAAAAAACAATATATCTCAGAAATCATTCCCTTTTGATCTATTTTTTTCGTAGGCAAAAAGTGTTATTTTGTTGGCACAAAAGTAATATTATTTGCTTTCTTACTCTCCCCCAGAAGTTTGTTTGCTCTAGTCTTGAACTGTGAACTTTTATCCAGACTTGTGTGAAGTTCTAGCAAGTCTTGTAGCTCAAATTCTTGCTTTGAGAACTTATTGTTAACAAATTGCAAAATACTGGAAAATGAATGCAATACAACATAAGCAATGAGAACTTCCACCAAGAAGCTATTTCTCAATCAAAAGGTTTTGCAACTAGATAACATGAATAAAAATTGATGTTATTTATATGAATCTCATATATGCAATATTAACATATTGAATGTGTTTCTTTTTTTTTTTTGTTATAAAAGCACAACTATGCTTAAAAAATATAAAGGGTGAGCTCAGTCACAGAGGCTGAGTGAAGCTACTGCTCTTTCACATCAGAAAAGCCAGTTCACGTGGCTCTGGAATCTTTTTCAGATGCCTCCTGGATGCCTCCCTAAGTATATCCCCCTGGGAGCAGGCCCCTGGGATGATCCAGAATACACTGGAGGGACTTTGTCTTTTGGGCAGCCTGGGAACGAATGCCTTGGGGTTTTCTTGGAAGACCTAGAGGACGTTTCTGTGGAGAGGGAGGCCTAGGCATCTCTGCTCAGACTGACTCTAAATAAGTGGAAAAAGATGGATGAATAACTGTTAAATTAGTTTTAAAAAATTTGATGTGTATTTTTCCCAAGATGGCCTTAGTGTGAAAGAACTTGATGTATTCATTACTTTAATACTCATAAGATCATCTTACAAAATGTAGCTTTCCTCGATCAGAGGTTTTGGTGAAGAGCTGTAAGATTCCCTGTGTTTTCTCAAAACATAAACTGTAACATTGTGTCATATAGAGGGAAGGAATAAAGATGCCAACATTGTTTAAACACAAACAACAAAACTGTTCTACTCTTGTAAACTATTTAGTCAACATCTATAAATAACTGTCTAAGTTAAGCTTGTTGGATCGGAGTACCAATTCAATCACTCTAACCAGTATTGCTAACATGCAGATTGAGGGACTTTGTCCAAGACTGCAGCACAAGGATCAGAAGATGGATATTGTCTCCTGGATGCCAATACTATTTTGGGAATCGAAGCCCCTGCGTTGTCCCTGGACACTTCTGATCAGCTTTGTCATCAGGTGTGAGAGTGACTCTGCAGTGAGCGCTGATGCATACTGACACATCTCTGCAAAGTATGGCTGCTTTCTAAGTGGTAGAAGGGAAACAAAAGTTTCTCTGCCAACAAGTTAGTCTACATTTCCAAGAAAGATTACAAACTTGTGGTTATTAACCCCTACTGATGATTATGCCATTTTCTAGTTTCTGCAGAGCGGCAAAGTTCATTAAAAATTCACCTTCGAGTTGTAGACAGGACTGTTGGTGTGGAGTAAACCCACCTTTATTCCCCATCATCCATCTGCTTACATTGTCTATCACTAGGTTATTGCCTCTCACACCCCCAATTTAACAATACCGGTGCAGCAAAAATGGCAATTAATACTGAAGCTTTCCAGCCATGCATTTTGGAGACAGATACCAGCTTAAACAAGAAACAAACAAAAAACAGTTTTTGAAAGCAAATACTTCAGATTTTCATTTGCAAATTATGAAGTTTTATTCTTAAAACTTTATTTTTTTTTTCAAAGCCCCCTACTGCGATAGACCCCCACTCTGTATGGACTGTTTGAGGGGTAATTTATATACCCGTCGCACAGTATGCAAGTAGTGCATGAACCATTGATTGTTGCATATATGTAATTAAGTAGTGATTCATGCGTCAATCACGCAATTTTAACAATATGTGCACTGTATTTACACGATATGAAACTTATACATTGGTGGTACATGCGTAAAAAGTCCGTTAGACATACGTGGAATGGTCATGAAAAGCCACAAATGTGCATATGCATCATGCAAAAGTCAAGGTTTACATAATAATTGCATATAAATTACATAAACTTTATTATAGTTTATAGTTTAAAGTAATAAACTGCATAATTCTCAACCAACCAAAATTTTTGACCAGCTCAAAACCGATTTCACATAAAAACCTGTTGGCCGAGACACTCGACGAACACATGTGCACATCGACTAAATACATGTAAAAAACACTTGAGAATTATCCATATCACGCATGTAAAGACCAAAATTATGTACATGGAAAATGCGCATAGAACAATGACGATACGTAGCAGCAGTGTGACACAAAAACCATTATAGTCAGTAAACAGGTGTAGTTTCTACTGTACATGTATGTCTGTATGTATGTACTTTTGCTTTTCATTCCTAAGTGTGATATATCTATAGATGTACTGAATATTTATTTTGTCTGTTTTCTTTTTGTTACTTATTATTAATGAACATAATCCAATGCCAACGTAAAATTGTAAAATCCAAACTTTTTTATTTTTTAAACTCACCCTAAGCATCTTACGTCGAAAGTTGTGTAAAAATACAGCGGTGTCTTATCTCCTTTGGCTTAGGTGTGTTTACGAGCATGCGCGTTGAAGACGTCGGGTCGAGGAGAAGTTTCGGCGGGAAAGCGCGCGCGAGGATTGCGGCGCTTCTGCTGAAGTCGGTGCTGAACTATAGGAGGGAAGGGAGGAGGAGGAGGAGTAGGAGGAGGAGGAAGGGGATCACGCTTTAAATCCTGCGTGCTGCGGGAAGCTTCATTTGTCAGCTGCTGAGACAGGGAGACCCACTCCGCGGGTGAAAACGATGGAAAAACCTGCTCAAAATTCTACATAATGTAGATGTTGTTTTCTTTCATCCTCATCCAGAAAAATATCTTGTCATTTTTTTTCTTTTGAAATTTGTTTTCGCACCAGAAAAGAGTGACTTCAGAACGCCGCAGGGATGAGTGTTTGGTGGTCTCGTGCGCTTCAAACGGATCCCAGCTCCTGATGAAGGGACCAAACAGGACACAACGAGGCAGTCAGTGATGGTTTCCAAGAGAAGATCGCAAAGGTGGAGCGATTAGAGGAGGGCTGATGAAGGGACTATTAATCCTTTCTGTGCATCAAAAGCACCAAAGGGTATTACAAACGTTTGGATGGAAATCTGGCGAGTGTTTGGGACGAAACTGGTGATTAGTTGGAGCAAATCAGTGATTTTTTTTCTCTCTTTTTTCCACTTTAAATGTATCTCCCCCCAAATTAAAGGCTGTTTGGTTTTAACGTGTAACTTTGCAAATAATAATAATAATAATAATAAAGCAAAAACTAATCTCGTGCCCCCCTCCCCCCCTCTATTTTTCTCTTCCAAGTATTCTCAAATATAAATGGAATTAGTTGAATCTGAAGCCCTTTGTGAAAGGAACAGACATGGTACATGGACGCAGCTTCCATCACGGTAAGACGTCTTTATTCCTCACTTGATGCACACTTGCTCCAAAGCTCCTACAGCTTTTCTTCCCCTCTTTCAGAAAGAGTCTAGTAATCCTTTAATCAGTTTGGGAGAGGAAGGGGAGGACTTGAAATATCAAAGCAACAGATAAGCTGAAATCAGCCTCTGAATGAAGGTTTATTTTGGTAAAAAGGAAAGGGGTGAGGTGATAATAATCATTTAAAAAGATGTGGTGCATCTTGTTAACCTTAATCTCCCAGTTAAAGGTCACAGTGTAGATTTTTTTTAAATGAATTTATCAAAAAATAAATAACTCGAACACTTGTGTCTGTTTTGAAAAAAGCTTCATAGACGTGCACTGAGAATGTTATCATGTGTACATCTAGGGTGCAATTGACTTAATTCATTAATCAATTTATGTTCCTACAAATCAACAAGATCAATCTGTCTGAGGCAAGTTGTCATTTGAATTGACCAAAATCCATTCAAAATGAAACAAATTGATTATTTCAGTTTTGGAATATACTATTTGGATTGAAGCACAGTATTTTATTTAGCAAAAAATGATAAGCTATCATTGATCCAATGTGGAAAATGTTGCAAAGACATGACCATGCAGTGGTTCTGCCATTTCTGCTATTTTGATGTGGAAAAACAACAGTGGGCTGAACTTTACAAAACTGAAATGTGAATGGATTTGTCATTAACTCTTGTTTCCTTGTTTGTTACATATTTAATTTAGACTTGATTATTTTGCAAGAAATAGATGGAATCTGAAAAACTTCCCTTCTACCACTTAGCAGGTATTTGACTATGGTGCTACACTGGGATTGGACTCACATGTTCGAGCGACTTCTTCCAATGAAAAGTCTATGTCAATGCACGTCTTTGCATGTTTCAGGCTGCGTTCAAACGTCTTGTGTTCATGATTTGCAGCGCAAGTTTTTAAATCAGTTTTCGGGCTCTCTGAACAAAATGAGTGTCCATTGAACTTTCACTAAAAGTTAAACCAGTATAACTTTAACCAATTTGGGATTTGACTTTGGTAGCAATGTATGAGTAGTGTATTTTGTAGTTCATGGAAATGCCAAACATATGAAAAGTGATCACGAAGGAGAAATTAATAATTGTGGTTTATGCCCGGCTGGAATGATGACACCAAGTCTTTCATGTATCGGAATAGAGCTGTGAAAGAAAAAGCCTGGAGCAAGATTTGAGATTTGCACTGCTTAACGTGTCGCACCAAGCCTCTTCCCACGCGGTAATATGTGAAAGTATCAGGTAGCAACAGTTCAGTGTGAACACTACAAACTAGAAGTGCATTCAAGAACCCTTGTTCAGCATGTTCTTTAATACACCGCACATACCTGGTGTGTTCGTACCTTAAGTCACACTGGTTGAATTTTTGGCTAAATATGTCCTGGATGGATTTTAGGTCAGTGAATCAGATCAAATCAGATTGTTTAAAATGAACCAATATCAACTATGAATTGTATCGTCAACCACAAAATATTATATGAATTGTAATGTTGTTAAAATAAGTTGTTACACCTCTAGAACCAACAGCTGGCTTTTCTAACTGGAGCCTAAAAACGTTGAATACCTGCAAAAATATATGTATTTTTCTTTTGATGTTACAGTTGTTGCAAGTCTACTCATGCTTGGGTTGGCCATGGCAACAAAAAAGGACACTTCAGGTAATCTCCATCAATACACCGTCTTTCCTGCATAAATATTCTTCGGCTGAGGCTTTGATCTCTGACTTTTTTTCCTGTTGTTTTGTTCTGCTCTGTGTTTTTGGTTTAGTGAGGAACAATTCTGGAGTGAAGCCTGCAGGTCAATGTGGAACGTGGGTGAAAGAAGCAGAAGGAGGGCTCTTTACTTCTCCCAATTACCCAAACAAATATCCCCCGAACACAGAGTGTGTTTACATCCTTGAAGGTGAACATTGTAGTTTTATTTTTTTCATACAGCAGCAGTACAAATGAAAAGGATATGTAGCTATATGTGTTCATAGTTAAAGAATTCAAGTTAGTTTTTCTAAGGAGTAAATTTGTGAGTCATTTTTCTTTTTGCCTATTTAAAAATGTTCACATCCAAGTATTTAATCAGTTTGCACAAAAAAAATCTGATTACAATTGATCTCATTTAGACATAATGTTTAACAAATTTGGATAAGGAACCAACTGTTTCAAATGGACATATTTATAGGTGCCAACAAATAAAAAATTGCTTGAGCCTCTATCATTTCAAGCCTGACCATCAATGTGTTCTCTGCTTTCTCCTAATACCTTGTATTGTATCTTTCAGCCCCACCAAGGCAGTGTCTTGATCTGCACTTTGAGGAGAATTATTCAATTGAGTCTTCTTGGGAATGTAAATTTGACAACATCGAGGTCCGGGATGGCCCCTTCAGCTTCTCCCCGATCCTCGGACGTTACTGTGGTCAGCACAGCCCGCCTGACATCAGGAGTAGCGGTCGGTATCTGTGGATTAAATTCGAAACAGATGGAGAACTGGAAGGAGTGGGATTTTCAGCTAGCTACAACTTCACAGCAGGTGTGCATTCCATTCTTTTTGTTTGTTTTGTCTTAATAATTTCCAAATTTGTAACTTCTTTCGAAATAAGACATCACCCTAAGGATCTATCCCTTTAGAGGGGATGTTTTATTGGTTACCCATTAACAAAGTCTACAGTCTCTTTAGAAAATTTTGCATTGGGTGCCATGTGAGGGCTTGTTATCATTTTTCTGTTGTTATTACGGGTATTAGGGTGACATAAAGTCAGCTTTATGGTCAAAGACAACTTTTGCTGTCATACTAGTACTTGCTTCTACTAATTCTTGTCATCTTTAGATTGGATTTCATTATAGAGGTAGTTCAAGAATTGATGACAGAAGAGGGGAACACCAATGATTTAACAGTCTCTCTCACCAACGCTTGACTGGGTTTATTAACCCTACTAATGTTTTAGGTGTTTTTGAGGCTTTAAAGGGACATTCAAGGAACCTGAAAGGCGTTTGGTCATCTGTCTTCTATCCATTTCACCTTTGAAGTCCCTTTGCCGTTGGATATTTGTTTGTGTTTATTTGATGTACAAAAATCTTCAATCTGATAAACACGCCGTCCGCTGCAGGCTATTGAGGAGAAAGTTACTGAGGTGTGTAAGAGCTATAGATTTATCTCTGATAGTGGCATTGTTATTGAGAAATCAAAATGGCTGAGCTCTTTATGGAAATTTATTGTGATGGAGTACAACTGATAACACAGAAACCTAGTATGCGGAGGTAAATCTAGCATTATCTAGCCATCCATGTGGCAGCAGTTAAAGTCACAGTACAATCAGTTTTTCCTTGTGCCATGGGTGTGAAAAAAACAAAAACAAAGCTGTAATGAAAAAGTTAATGAGCAAAAAGACTGGTTTTGCAGCTGTGACATCAACATCTCTTGTTTTGTAAATTGGTTCCAAATTTGTTTGTGAAATTGCTGCGTGACATTTGCATTTGCATGTGGGCAGCAGTCTTGATGCATTTACTTCCTGACCACTTCAACTAGCTCCCTTTTTTCTGGGGAATACCCTGAGAGTACTCAGTCACCCAGCAAGCTATTTTCTGACCCTTGTGCTTCAAACTTTACATATTTATTTACAACCCCATGGCCACAGGTAAGGATAGGAACAAGGAGTAAGAAGCAAACTGTGAATTTTGCTTAAATTTTTGTTTATGCCCAACCCGTTGAAGGTTGAAATTATGTAAATCAGGCCAAGTTCATGCTGGATCTAAGACATGCAGACACATTGAAATAAATTGTTGATTGTTTAAGTTAAAAAAAAATAAGAATCCAGAATTTTAACACATTTGCATCATAGTTCTTTTTTTCTGAAAAACAAACAAACAAAAAAACATTATGTTTTAGACCAGACCAAAAGCAGATAGATAAAGCAGAGAAAAACAGTCAGTTTTCATTTATAAGGTACCCCAGATGCAGAGCGCATTAGGCATAACTAAACAGTCCAACAACATCGAAAACTACACTACCGAGACTTCTCACAGGGGCCAAGAAAAGGCAATTGGTCAGAGGAATTGATAGGAAGTTTTACGCTTAATCTTTGTCATTCAAGTGTGTCTTTTTGTTCTGCAATAATCAGCCTTTGCAGGTGCAAAATGACAGAAAAGTCAAACTTTATTCAACTCATTCACTGTAACTCAGTTGTAATACATATAATACAAAACAATCCACTCACGTTTTCAGTTCATTATAACGAAACGCAGTACCTATGACTACATTAGCTGTAATGCTCAAACAATCCATCAAGCCATGCAATTTTGTGGCTCACCACACTGACACATTTTGACAGTTTAAGGTCAGCGAGTACAACAAAAATTTATATAAAAATTAGGCATACTAGATGATAGGATGCAGTCTATTTCTGAGAAACTGAATGGATTTTTAGTGTGTTATGCTACAAAAATTTTATAATTTTTGTGTGAATGTAGAAGGTACAGCATCTTCAGCTCAGTGGCCTTGTGGAAGAGTGTCCACCCTGAGAACGGAAGATCGTGAGTTCAAATCCAGGCCGAATCATACTCAAGACTCTAAAAATGGGACCCAATGCCTCTCTGCTTAAGACTCAGCATTAAGGGGCTGGATTAGGGGGTTAAACCACCAAATGGTTCCTGAGCGCGGCAGTGACTGAAGCTTCCTGCTCCCCCGGGTAATGGGTCAAATGCGGAGAACAAACTTCACACACCGACTTGGGACTTTCTTGTAGACCTGCAGCTCTTCACATCCACTTCCAAATCAAAGCTGTTGCTGTTTTATCTGTAAAATTAAGGCTGTATTCACCCTGGAAAAGCGATTTTTTTTTCTGGACAGCGAGTCCCGAGACAGCTTAATTTGTTCCAGAGTCCTAAACCTTGTGTTTGGTCTGTATTCAGACTGGGGTCTACCGAAGATTTCTGTTCCGGATCAAAGCTTGTAATTACAACAACATGACTAAAGATCTCTTCAGTCATTGGCCAGCAGTTCTGGAGGCAGGTCAAAACAAAAAGACAAAGATGGAGGTGCAGCATTTTGCAAATCTTTGCCAGGACTGTTCACCCATTCAGACGTTTTATTTTGTGGACCAATTTTTAACATCTATTTGAAGGCCAGATTCAGCACTTTTTACTGCTATTTTGGTACAGCGGAGGCATGCTGCAAGGCGGTTTCTGGCGACGCTATGGCTACGAGGTACGGTGATAATTGTTTGTAACATAGATTGTCAGAAAAACAGTGTGAGAAGCAATGAGTATCACGTTAAAAGTTTAAATGAGTCTGCATTCATCCACTAATGACTGGCTACTGTGGCCGTTTTGGTCTGAGACCAGAGCGTATTCAGACTATTTCAGAGTAAACAAATGCAGTTCTATCCGATTGGAAACAAACAAGGACCACCTCAAAAGATGGGTCAGAAAGCAGTTCCTGGTCCTAGACCAGGGTTTGATTGCACGTATTCAGACTAAATTTCTTCCGGATTATTGGGGGGAAACAAACTCTGGTTCACTTTAAGCGGACCAAATATGTTAAGTCTAAATACACCCTAACATAAATGACAGTCATTCACCAAAAAATCTGACAATATCAAATGGCATTTTGGTGCTAGTTACATTTTGTATCCTTACACAGTTTTAATTTGAAACAAAAAAAATCCTTCTGTTTCACTAATGTTGGGAAGAATGATCTTAAACAGCTAAAAAAGTTTCCTTCTTTTATTATATGTTGTATAATGGTATATAATAGTGTATAAATGGTGTATAAATATATAGCGCTTTAGAAGGCCCAAATCATTTTACAGTCAGTAAAGTGCTGGACCATTTATGTTTTTTCTCAAATATGATACAAAGGTACGAAAAATCAGCACTCAACTGCAGAGGGACTCAAACCAGAAACATGCATCATGCTGCTTGTGTGCATGCAGGAATCCATTAACCTGAAACCCAAAATGAGGATCATTAGTTGGTGTGACATGTAACACACCTGACAAGCTGCCAGGCTGAAGTCTGTCCTGCTTAACAGCCATAACCATCAGATTTTGTAGAATGAGAAACATATAGCTTTTGTAGTCATCTTAATTTGGTTCAATTCTACAAACCCTGAATTTCAGTTAATTCATTCTGATTTCAATGAACTTAATGCTTTGCCATTTTCTTTTTTATTGGGCTCACAAAACTGACTGACACAACAACATCCCAATCTCTTTGAAAAGTCCATAGTTTTCAGCTACTGCACCAAGCTCAGAGACTGTAGGTGGTAGCAATGGGAGCCTCCTATTTAAAGAGGGGCATTAATCTTCTCATCCAACTCCTGGTAAGAAAGACGATAAACTTATTAATCAAAATGTCAAGCTGGTTCTCCAAACATATGAAGGACGTCTTAAAAAAAGTTGCAAATCTACTCTGAGTATACAGCATAGCAAGTCATCACATTCCACTGCAAAGTAATTAGGCCGATTTATAAAATGTTGTCAATTTAGAGCTGAAAGCCTTAGAGGAGGTAGTATAGTATCTGTGCCAGTATTTGTTTTACAAAAACTAGCCAGCCAAAAATATATCTGCTTTTCCTCATGCAAATGAGCCAAATTAATTTCTGTGTTGAAGCAGCAGCACCTTCCTCAGCTTTTATGATTTCATGGCCACGACGAAGTTGCATTTCATGAGTTCTCATCACCTTTAGAGGTCATTGACACACCTAATATATTCCACCAGAATAGGCAGCCGTGTGCTCATATCTTCTAACATTGAACTGTATGTGAACTGAATACTTCTTGAGAAACAGGAGTTACTGAAGACAAGAACTATTCGGCTACAATAAGGTCAAGGTTGAAATCTAATGAGAGATGGTTTCTATGGCCTTTTACCCCTAATGTTATAAAGGCTTCTAGTATCCCAAACTTTCATCATTTATCCTTGACTAAAATACTGAGTTTTTGTCAGAACAAAAACCTTGTATTAGTTAACTGCAATGCTTTTTTTTATGTTTTTTTTTGTTTTTACCAATGCATGAAGCTGTTTCTTTATCTTAGTTTTAAAATATATTACAGTAACTCAGGCTTTTGCAGTGTTATTTAAACTGTATTAAGTTAATTTGTTAGTCTTAAAAATGAGAGTTTTAAACCTTTAATATAAAAATTATGCACATGGGTTTTAGTTCATTTGGATTTGGAATCATGTGCTGCAACCAAGACGCCAAAGCAAAGTGACACTGATTTGTTAAATTGCCCTAATTGTTTATCTGAGCTTTAACTAAACTGAGTAATTTAATAATGAAAAAAGACAAGTAGCATTTAGAAATATTGCTAAAATAAGATGTTTGGGATTATTTATGAAGGATCATAAATATCGCATTTAGATGGACTCAAGTCTAAAATTAGAACTGAAACAGTTGGGAACAACTCGATGCTCTTGGAAGAGACGTCCTGATGGTTGCAGCATCATTGCTGTCAATGGACGAAGTGGCAACTTCACACAATCTAATGCTGCTTTTAAGACATTTGCCAGAGGCAACATTTGACATTTAAACACTGAACTAAATCCATATTCACACGATAGACTTGAAAAAGAAGGGAATAAAGCAGCTTTTAACTGTATTCCAAGCTGAAATCAAAGATTCTGCTGCATGTGGTGTCTGTTTCTTTTCTGAGGTTCTGGCCAGAGTTGGTAGTTGACTTTTCAACAAGGCATTTATTTTTCGACAATTTTCAAACACACAAAGGTAGATGAAATATGTAAGAGAGAAAACTGGGAGAGAAATATCTTGTGCTGCATTTTCTAAAGTTCTCATGAGATCTCAGAGTTTGTTTGAATCAACTGCTTGCAATAAGTAGCTCTTGATACTCTAAAAACAAAGAAAGAAGAGGATCTTATTTCTTTGTTTTGCAACAGTTCCTATTACCTTATTACCTGACCTTGGCTGCTTTCTGTTCCTCACCTCTCACTTTGCATGTTTTTATCACCTACTTGCCTCTTTTCTGTCAAAGCACAATGGGATCCATTACAGTTTGGCTGTGTTTCCCTATATACTGATAAAATCACTATATATGTTCTCATGTTCTTCTCTGAGGCCCTGGTATTTCTCCAGTTTCTCATGTTCCTTCTTCTTGATGTTGCCATCCCTTGGTATTGCCACATCCACCACAACAGCTTTCCTCTGTTCTTTATCCACCATCACAATGTCTGGTTAGTTCCCCATTACCACCCTGTCCGTCTTTATCTGGAAGTCCCACAGGATCTTTGCTCTCCTATTCTTTACCACTTTCGAGGTGTTTCCCATGTTGACTTTGGGGTTTCTAGTCCATACTCTGCACACATGTTCCTGTATATTAATCCATTCATTTGTTTGTGGCTCCCCATGTATGCTTCCCCGGCCAGCATCTTACACCCTGCAGTTATGTGCTGGATTGTTTCAGGCGTCTCTTTGCACAGTCTACACCTTGGGTCTTGTCTGGTGTGGTAGATCTGAGCCTCTATCACTCCAGTGCTCAGGGCTTGTTCCTATGCTGCCAGGATGAGTGCTTCTGTGCTGTCCTGTAGGCCAGTCCTTTCTAGCCATTGGTAGGACTACTTGATATCAGTCATTTCAGTTATTGTTTTGTTGGTACATCCCATGCAGGGGCTTGTCCTCCCCTGAGGACCTGTCCTCCAGCACAGCATCTTCTAATGTCCATTGCCTGAGACATTCACTGAGCACACTGTTAGTTGGGGCCTTGAGCTTGATGCATTCATTCATCTTGGATCAATCAATCCAGGCTGTGCACAGGTTGGTGTGTCTTGACCTGGAGTTTTGAGTGACTGTTCTATCGACCAGAAGTTGGTGTTTGGCTCTTCTGGAACCTCTACCAATGCCCTTTTGTGCGTTGCTCATGAATTGATCCATGTGCCAAAGTATTTCGGTTGCAATGATGCCCGACATGAGTGTACATGTTGTGGAGAGACAGGTTATTGGTCGGTAGTTGAATGGGACTGCACCCTTTGAGGGGTCCTTCTGGATCAGGATCGTCTGCCTTTCCGTTAGCCATTCAAGATTAGTTCCATCTCTTAGCAGCTGGTTCATTTGTGCTGCCAGGCGCTCATGGAGTGCAGTGAGTTTCTTAAGCCAGTATGCATGTCTTATGTCAGGGCCTGGTGCTGTCCAGTTTTTCATACCTGAGGCTCTTTCTTGGATGTCTGCCACTGTGGTGGTTACTGGATTCTTTTCAGGGATGTTGCTGTGCTCAAATCTCAGAGAGACCAGCCATTGAGCATTGCTGTTATGTGCTGTCTCTTTCTCCCTTATTCTTTTCTAGTAATGTTTAGTTTCCAGCCTTGGTAAGTCCGATCTGCTGTTTTGACCCTGCTACTGAGTGTACACTTTCGCAGGTTGAGTTGCGTACAGCCTGTTTATCCGTCTGGGTTCATTGTATCTTGTGTACCTCTTTAGGCAGATGCTCAAGGCCAGGAGCCTTTGTTTGGCAGTTTCCAGTGCTTCAGGTATGAACATCTGGCTGTATCTCTTAGGCACTTGCTTTTTCATTGCACTTCTTTGGGTCTGTCTCAACTGACTCACTTCCCTTCGGGCTGTCTTGATCTTAGCCTTCAACTTTTGCTTCCATGGTGGGTATTGCTTTCTCCCATGGTTGCTCTTATAGCCAAGCATTTCAAGGATCACTGCTGCTGAAGTATAAACCAGTTCATTGGTTTCTGTGATTGTTGTGGTAGGAATTGCCCTCAATACGTCATTCACAGTTTTCAGGAGACTGTCAGGTGGTACTTCACTCAACCGTTGTAGTTGATGTCAAAGTTGCCAGGTGTTCATTCTACACATGCTCTTGTTTTTCAGGTCAGTTGCTGCCTCGCTCAGCGTAACAGTGGTTAATGGGGTTCTATTCACAAGTTCTGATTGGGAGTGGGGTATAGCCTCCTCTCTGACCTGATGTTGTGGTTCTCCTGTGGTGTTACAGTTGTGTTGTATTTCATCAATCTCAAGTTGTGATAGCAGTTGCCGTTTGTGAATGTTAGAACATTGAGTTACTAGTTGTTTGGCAATTAGACTTGATTGTTGGTTCCAAAGCATCCATTTACCCCACATTCCGTGCATTTAACCTCTCTGAGTAGGATTGCATGAGTAGTTGCATTCCAACAGTATCTTGTTCTCACATCTAGTCCGTTTCCGTCTTGTTCCAGTAGCCCACTTTCCACCAAGGTGCTCTGGTCCCCCAGCACCTGACGCAGACCTTGTTTGGCCGGGCGACATCTGAGCTGGCATGACATGTGTTTCATTGTCTCTCATGGGTTATGAGGTATACAGAATTGTTAAGGGTCTTGCCCAAGGACTCCCACTGGATTATGTTAATTGATCATCATTGTTATGTTAATTGTCCCATCAGTCGCCCCATGAATTGCTCATTGCACCCTCTGGGTATTGACTGGGAATTGAACCCTAGTTTCCTGCGTGCAAGTCCTGTACTTTTTTTTTTCTTTGTGACAAGCATTCTGCTCAAACTAAGAGCAGACATGTGTCAGGTGGTGCATTTCAGCTGCTCCTTCTTTCCACACTGTTTTCTCAGAATGAGATGGATGAAGTGACTTAGCATTGCAGTCACACCTCCTGCAGCTGTGGAAGAGGTCAGCGGTACCCTCAGTTTCAACACTTATCTCTTTGCTTTTCTTACGTAACACAGCCTCTTTTCTTCTCTCTCCACTGTGCATAGATTCAGGTTCTTTATATAATTCGAACATGTTAGGGGGACATTTTTCTTTTCTTACAAAAAAATTCCTAGTGACCATGCTGTGGCATTTTTTTAAGGATCATTATAATTTATCAAGTGTACTTGATGTTCTGCGGCTAAAATATCACCTTACTGGCTTATTGATTACTTGTTGGATCTAAAGTCTACAAACAAATCTAAAGTCACTTGATTAAGGTATTGTCACCAGTACAAGTTGTGCAGATTTTTAGTTTGTTGGGGCCTGTTGAGAGTCAAAGAGAGGAGTGGCCAGTTTAAGGCACATTTTAAGGGGAATGCAGGTGTGTCTTGCAGTTCCCTTCAGGCTCAATGAAAATGTAACTATTTGTGAGGATTCTGCTCTCAGATTTGGTTTTGTTTGTTTGTTTCTTGTTTTTGATCATGCTCTGGTTTGAGTTGTCCCAATCAGTTACACGCGGTTAAGGTTGATAATCATCCACAGATGTCGTAATTTCAGTTAATTGCTCTAAGTGCATTTATTTTCAGTTCATGATCAAGTTCATCTGCTTTGTAATTGTTTGTTTCTCTGTGGGTTTTGTCATGTTCAAGTATATTTATTAAATGTTTAAGTTTTTGCCAACAAGCGTGGTCTCATCTGAATATTGGTTCCAACAATATCAGCTCCTAACATTTTGATTGTTGTGCACGTGGTACGTGTATTGTGAAGTATTCGTAAAGCTAATTTAAGTTGCTCGCACTTTGGACATATGATTGACACAATAGTATGGAGAACCAATTGACACACTCTAGTGGATAGTAAAACATTATTCACAACTGCCCACACTGCTATATGAGTTGTCAGTGGGCAAGGCAAACCTGTACAAAACAGGCAAGGAGCATGCACCTATTACATTAACAGCAAAAAAAAGACACACCTTCTTCACCCTTACTTACCCTTGCATGTTGTACAACTGTTATCTACATCCTGTTGTTCGTAATGTCTGTAGAAAATAGTGTGCATTTTGGTTCTAAGGTCTCAAGGTCTATGACCTTGCTATTTTGTGCGGGTCACCTGCAAACCCCATACAGGTTTACCCATTTTTTGTCCGCAGACAGCCCATATCGAAATGGAAGGGCAGTTGGGACTAAGCCATTAAAACGACAAACAGCTTGATGCTTTTGAGGTTTTTTTGTTTTGTTTTGTTTTGTTTTCATGCTCTAAAAAATGTTTAGTTGTTGATTGAAGGAGTTTGATGTGTGAATTGATCATATCACATCAATAAGTAACTAACTGAATTCTAACTGAATTATATAATGTACAAAGCAATAAAGTCGTATACAAACTTTTGCATCATAGATGTTTCCCATTCCTCTGTTGCAAATATGGTGACCCCTAACTTGAAGTTTAGGAAAAAGCACTTGATAAAAATATAGATACAGCTTAATATTATCATTAAGATATTTTCTCTTTTGTAGTCAGAACCTCAAACTTGAAATTGAGAAAGCTATTAAGTAGAGGTAGGGGATATGAACCAAAAAAATATTGTCCCAAAAAGATACAGCCCAGAGAAAAAACTTTCAGTAAAGCATGAAAAAATCAAAAAAGAAGGAACATTACCTGCAGAATTCTGTACCAGTTTTTACCTGCAGGAAAATAAATAACCTTACTTGAATGTCTGAGACATGTCTAAGAGGAAATACTTTGATGTGAGGCTCTTTGATGTTTATTTTATATTTTTAAGAATTTGCTTCCTTTACTGTACCAAGCTGTCTATCTTGATGGGCTGCAAAGTCAACAACTTCAGGAGTTCCCCCATCAAGCCCCAAATTGAATCAACACCAAAAAGTCTTTGAAACTACATTCGAAGGCCAGATGCAGAGCAGTTGTACCACTTTTGGTGACTTGGATGAATGAACTGCCTTTTTATGCTGTTATCACATTGCGTTCCTCCCAGCTTGACAGAAGTGGGGACGCAGGCTGTTCACCAGCGAGTCTTTGCTCTCGGGACAAGTGGTTGAAGTTTATCACTCTGGTAGAACTTAACTGGTTATCCAGCAGGACTTCTGATATTTACGTCCTCTAGCTGTCTCAGTCACTCCTAGCCAATTACTCTGATTATCAGTCAGCAGTCCAGCCCACATCCTGCTTTGCTCCTCAGTGTCAGTTGGTTAACCAGGCCTGCTGTTCAGCTGCAGATGATGTGGTGCTTAGTGCTCTTTTAGCTTGATTTCTGCTGCAGTGGTAACTTAAGCTGGTAAGTGGTGGAAGGCGGTCCACAATACTGTGTAAATATAGAATCCTGAAACCTTTGTGTCTTCATGACACATTCCTTCAATATGGAGGAGTCTTGGCTTCTTCAGTGTTTAAGCCTCTTACTGTGCAATATAAACAAAATAGTGATGCACTGAAAATGAGCTCCACTGATTTAAGTGTGTGTGTTTTTTACAGGAACAATAGTTTGCCAAGGGCTCTTTATTTCATTACCCTGCCACAGTGGTAGATCTTTAGCTATCATGCTGGGCACCCAACTTTCTCCATTATGCTATATTAGACAGAACAGAAATTGAGCTGTTTGTTCCATTTGCTCACATTACAGGCTGCTCTACTCTAAACTCTGAAAACTTTGCAGTTTTAGTTTTTTGCACTTTTTAAAGGTAAAGCACTTGATTTGTGGCTTCAATTTCAGCAAAGTAGATTGCTTTATCTACATGGCTGTTGTTTCATGCCTTCTTGACAGTACAACGATTTGTTTGGGAGCCTGTAAAGACATGTTACAGTATAAAAAAGTATAAAAATAGAGTTAAAAGTCAAATAAATGTTCTCTTTTCCATTATTCTGCCCTTCCTTTTACTTTCACATCAACTTGCAGTGGCTAAGATGTCAACTTCCTGCCTTCTCATCTAAGAGAAAGTCTTATTCCAGAGGGAACTAAATTACATAAAAAATAAGGGTAATCTAATAAGTTATAGCAAGCTTTTATTTTGCTGCAGGGAGAGTGATGTCAGCGTTCAACAATAAAGAGAGGCAATGCCATAATAGGATTATTAAATAGGAATTGTCAGTAATCCTCACAATGCCTCCGAATCATAAAAAAACCACAGCAGCATATATTACTCCTTTAAAGGAAATGACAATGGAATAAGTTGATGGAACATTTTCTAAAATTATAGTGCAGGTGGTGTCATATTGGAGATTTGGACCCTAAAATCCAATTGGAGATTTAGTATACATCATGACTGCTTAACAGAATTACAGTAAAGCCTTCTTAGTTGCTGTTTCAATCTCTGACTATTCTTGTTTTAATGTATTAAACCCCAGAATAGGTATGAATTTTTTGGGCCAACAAGAAAGAAGTTAAAAAAAAGCAATGGACTAAAATGTACATGTACTGTGGATTTTATTATCCTAAATGAAGGAATTCTGTGACACGGAGCTCATAACCTAATTATAGTTAATGATGACATTTGTAAGCAGGACGAGGCTAATTTGTGTTGGACGCGTCAAGCTTTTGCTGTGTTCCAGCAGCTGACTAAACAAGCACGATGCCAGTGTTGCAAAATTAAGTAGATTCTGAGCAAGATGTTTGTTTCATCGGCTTTCCTTGCACATTCCAGCCTTCTCTTTCTCACTCCATCAAACTCATTTGGCTCATCCATCTATGATTATTGAGGGCAAGCGGAGCTTCGGTAGCATCTTGTGTTTTTTTCCTTCCTCAAACCAATGACTTTAAACCATTGAAGTCCGACAAGTCAATTAAGACGATCCTCTTCAGGTGATTGAATGAAGCGTTTTTGGCAAATTGCTAAGAGCAAAGACCTGGAAAACCAGGAAGTCGATCATCTCTTTTTCTGCCTCAAACACCAACAGCATGCTGAACAGCATGCAGAACAGCATGGCCTTGCTTGAATTTCCCTTTGCATTTGGCAAGCTCGATTAATCACAGCACTTCTATACAATGCGATGCACATGGCCACCCACCGCCACTGGCTCTCACTATTCCCCTGCACGGGAAAAATGTACAGCTAAGGGGGAATAGAGGACAGGAAAGAGCACTCTTCTACTGCAAATTCTGGATAAAAAGGATAAAAGGCAGAACATGCTGGAGACAAGCAGAGGAGGGGTGAGAAGGATTCACTGGAAAGCGGAAAGATTTGAATTGCTGAGAGTAGGTTTTGGGATAAATTGATAAAAGTCTCCTCTCAATGACTCCTCGAGGCTCTGCATTCATCTGAATATTCATTGAGCTGACACTCAATTTACTCGAGGATCTATTAAAGAATGCCAACTGACTACCTTGTGGCATCTAATAAGTAGTAGCCCCTAACACACATTCAAATGACTTGTCAAGAGACACAGACACACATAGCTGCTGCTACACTTTCTGATACTGGTTTAAAATGCCCAAACGTTTTCACTCTTAATGGTCTCAGTTGGACTAAGGCATTTCTTATATGACAGCTGTTTGGCTGCATATCTTCAGGGTGTGAACCAAGAATTGCTGAGTTTCTCTTCTTTCATGTGGGCTTGATGATTGTTTATTCATTCATCATTCTGAAATATCTGATCTGCTGCAGGGGGATAAAATTGTTCTCAGAAATCCTACAGTTTGTCAAAAAACTGGATTTTTCATTCTCTCTGTACATTTACATAATATAATTTACGTAGACTTTCAGGTTCACTTTAAAGCAACTGCCTTGTAAATTCTTGTTTCACAGGATGAAGAAAATCTTAAACATTTTTTTGTTTTTTGTAATCCCCCCATTACCTTTTACTGCACTGCCAATAAATGTGTTTTAGTTATTTTCTTTTACAGAAACTTTGGGAGACCGTTTTTTTGTAATCCTACTTCTTATCCAGCTAAATCTTAGTAGGAAACCTACTCAAATCTGTATGCTGCTCCTAGTCTCCTAATACAAACACTGCTACACACTAGACCTCCTCTGGGCAGCTGCACGTCAACCCTTAGATCAAAAAATCCATTTAATTTTGTTACTCAAGTCCATTTGGACGGGTGACATTTGTTTTGACTTGTGCGCTGGTTGAGAAAAATGACATTTTTTGCCAAGAAAGGAAGAATGATAACTCTAGAGTAGGAGAGCATTATGTTCTTGAGATTTACATGCACAGAGCACTGCTTCACTTCACATTGTCAGAAACTCTTAGAATTACTTACACATAGCCAACCTACCTTTTTTTTTATCTTGGATATTGAGGGAAAAATTCTTTCGGGGCTTCTCTGGGAAGATGAGGAACTCAACTGAGATTTAAATCACCATCTTCTCCCAAGATAATTGTGCCCTACAAGGACCCAATTTTATTTTTCTTAAATTGGAAATTTGTAGTTGAATCCATTGAAGCTTGCCTTAATTTTTTTGTTTCCCTCGAGGCAAAACAAATTTTCTCTGTATTTTTAAAGTTTCAAACTCCCTGACTTTGGCATCAAAACTCTGAGGTTATTTTCTTTAGTTGTCTTAACTTGCATTATTCTACAATTTTTTTTTCATATTTATTGCTATTCATTTTAAATGTTTTTTTTTTGTGTACTTCAGTACTTCAGCCTTAATTTTTTGATGTACCTCTGAAAAAAAGGAAATCTTTCATTCTTTACTTCCATGCTAATGTGCACCTCTTTATCTACATGCCATCAAGCTATACTTAGTCATAAGTGAAAGGCATACATCTTCCAAAATGGCTATCCTTTGTCTTCATACACTGTCTGTTTTCACAACAAAGTGTTTGAAGAGCTTCCATTTAATTTCCCCTCCTTTTTGGTGCAACGCAAAAGTAAAACCTACTGAAAGAAAGTAAACCATCTCTTATTACCCAGACGTTGAAGCAGAGGGAAGAAAGCAGATTTAAACTCTTCCAAAAAAAAAAAAAAAACTGCATGGTGTGTTTGTACCTTATTAGAGATTGACTGTGATCCAGAAGAAAGTCTGAGTCATTGATTTTATTGTGCTGTACCTTCAAAGAGCAATGCTGTGTGGAAACTGAAAGGAGTTCAGTAAAAATTGATTGCATTTTAAAAAGAGGGCATGTATTATTATATATATATATTTTTTTTTTTTGCTAGCTACAGTTTTTAACCCTTAATGTTATTGATCAATTTGTCACTTTTTCTAAGATCACAAATACACTCGTCACCTACACTCACTCGTTTTTTTCACAAGTACACAAGAACAGCTGAGCATCTTATTGATAACCTTTTTTCCTAGTTATGTGTTTCTTTCCTAGTCCTATTGCAAATGTATACACAACACAACAATAGGCACTTCCAACTTGCTTATTATGCTTTTGTCATGCTTTTATTCTCACCCATTGTAACTTTTTGTTTTTATGCAGTTTATAAAGCCAGAACTCTTTACTGAAACTTGCAATCATTTTACCACTTGCCTGTTAAAACCACAAAACCACTTTGCTGTCCTTCAACAGGTGGAGTACCTCTGGCTGTTAGCCCCCCTTTTTGCCATTAGCCCTTTTTTTTGCCCAAGGCTTTTGGCAAATTGTGCAGGAAAGAAAAAAACACTTCACATTGATTGTCTGTGCAGCAGTTGTCCTTTTACAGACAGATTTGCAGTGACTTCAGAAAAACAGTCTTCTATTTTGCATTTCTGAAGAAATGTAAAGGTGTTTGCGCTTAAAACGATTACACTTACACTTTAGCATATAGAGATATATTTAAAGACCCACTCCAATGAACGTTGGGTTATGGGTGATTTTAACATGTTGTTGTTGCATTTTTCTCATGATGGAGGACATGTATAAAATAATTCAAGATTTAAACTGCGTTTCTGAATATTTCTTTACTCAAATAATGTTGGTAGGAAATTAGCTGAGGCTAACTTCTGCACCGGAGCAGTGTTTCATTGCCACGGAGCAAGATCTTTTTTTGATCCCTCTCTTTTTTAGCACATTTCCGTGTTAGTATCCCTTCTTGATGTCTGTTTAAAACTCTCACATTAATCAACCCCCCCCCCCCCCCCCCCCCCCCCCCCCCCCCCCCCCCCC
>BSAI01000108.1:36095162-36504793 GCA_036245035.1 Adrianichthys oophorus
CGCCAACACACATTCATGCACTCACACTTTCAAAGAGTGAAATCTGACTGTAAAAGTTTGTTGATCTGGACCGAGCCACCTTAATTTGGTCCTGATTGAGTCCTGAACCTCGAGTTTGGTCTGTATTCAGACTGCCTTTCAACTGGATGCTTCTGTTTCAAATTAAAGCCTATAAACAAAACCACTAGACTATAGATCTCATCAGTCATTGGCCAGGTGGGGCAAGCAATGGAAGTATGGAAGTCCTGTGCTTTGCAATGCTTGTAAGGATAGTTCACTTATTCAAACTTTTTTCGCTTATCAATTTTGGTTGTCTGTGTCAAGGTTCGGGACAACACTTTTTATTGTCAATTTGGTACGGTGGAGGCATGCTGCAAGGTGGTTACTGAAGAGACGATGGCTATGAAGATACGCTGTTAAGTGTTTTTGACATATAGATTGTAGGGTGTGAGAAGAAACAGCGTGAGTGTCACAAATGGGCAGACGGCAGGCGATCAGAAAATAAGTCGGGTCAGAAACGGAAGATCAGGTCCAGATAGAAATGCTCAGTAATGCAGGCAGGGTGGCACAAAACAATACTTTGCACTGAATGAGGCAGTGTGTTCTGCTTAAGTGACAGGTGGGTGATTGTCAGATTGGAGCCAGGTGAGCGACATTCGGGGACTGCACACTGGGGCTGCTGGGAGGTGTAGTGAGTTTAGTACTCTGGAGACGGCTTCCACCAGTGACCAGATGGGGAGACAGAGCTCTGACTCCTGACAGTGACAAGCAATGTGCATCACATTAAGTTATTTTAATGAGCCTGCAATCTGACCACAATGAGTTGCTGTTGCAACATTGCTCCATGTTTGTCCACCAATGACCAGCTATGGTGGCCGTTTTGGTCTGAGAACAGAGCGTATTTAGACTAATTCAGAGCAAACTAATGAAGTTCACTCGAATTGGAAATTAACCGAGAGCCCCTCAAAAGATGGGTCCAGGGTTGGTTCCTGGATCCTGGACTAGAGTCCGCTTGTGTGTATTCAGACTAAAAATTTGTTGTGTATAATCGGGGGAAACAAACTCTGGTTCACTTTAAGTGAATCAAATGGGTCCAGTGTGAATACAGCCAAAGCTTTAAGGAACTCAATCAAGACTAACTTTTTTGGAAAAATTATTAATTTATCTTGTGTTTTTTGAATAGAGTTTAATGCTCCTCGGCTGATTCATGACGGCTTCAATTACCTTCCGATCTTTAAATTGGTGTAAATAAATTTTTCAATTTAGATTGTAATATGTGGTGAAAGGGGCGTTCGTACAATAAACTTTTTGATTGATCGCTCATAAAGCGACCGAGCTGATGTTCTGCATCCTTTTCCGACAAATTTGCACAACCTGATGTTGTTTTGTGCTGAAAATATTAGTCCTTCTCAGTCAGCACTTGTACTTTCGTCAAATTTTCCACCATTTAACTGTCCAGCTTCTATCACACTAAACTTGTATTTTTCTCAAATCATTCCTCCCAAACTCAAAGGCTTAAGTGTTGTAAGTGCAAGAAAAGGAAAGGGATTATGTGGGGGAAGGGGTTAATAAAAACATTAATAGGGTTTATCAAAGTCAACCTGAATGCTGCAAAAGTCTGGGTTTGAACATGAAACCAGTACATTTGACTCCACAGAACCATTCTAACATCCAAACAGGAAAATAGACCTAAATTGAAAAAAGTGAAAGATGGAGATGTGTGCATTAAAGAGCAAATACCCTGATAATGATGATGGTCTTATTCTTGCTTGGCATTGTGATTGCAAATGAGCTTGACTTATTTTTTTTTTAAGTTATCTTGCAAGTCTTGGTTTCTGTTGGAAACCAAGTAAAAGACTGGAAGAGCAACCATGTTCATTTGTAGAAAATACCAGGAAGCTGTGTGGTCTGCTCCAACACACTTTATGACACGCTATTGATTCAGGAGAAGATGAAAAGAAATGCTGTGTGATTTGATTTCTCATTCAGGGGTCTTAATTCCTCCTGACGCGCAGTGAGAAACAGTCCATTCTTTTTGATTGCTGTGAATCTGACCAACAGGGTTATTCTCTCTGGGAGATCAGAGTGTTTCTTTCCATTTTTATTAGACTTCTAAGGTTACATACAAGAATAATTTCAGAGCATATACAGTATATATAATTAATCTTCTTCATAGCTTTGGCCACACTTTATTCCCTTGTATATTTGTGTGTTTGAAAGTGTTAATATGGAGACTTCTACTGTCAGATTTGCATATTTTCCTAATGAATTTGATCTTATTTAAAAAAAAAAAGCACTATGCAACATGCATGAAAAGCTAAAAAAATATATGCAAATTGAGGTTAGTGCTTTCCATGCATCACACAAACACATCTTGGCTTCCAGTTGCGTTTGGCTCTGTTGCCTCACAGTAAGGTGGTTCAGATCCAATTCCTAGTTGGAATCCTGGCTGAGGGCTCTCCGTGTGCCATTTATGGGATTCTTCAGGTTACCTCTAACTTCTTCCCACAGTTATAAAACCTTCATGTTAAAGTTGATTTATGGCTCTCTGTGTACTCAGTCAGCGTGTACGGTTGTTTTTATTTTTTCCAAGCAACCTTTTGTTCATAAAATGTCAAAAAGAATACTAAATAAACAACCTCTAACATTTTTGACATGGGTAGTTTTATTTATATTTTTGAAAAATTTTGAAGTGTTTTTACAAATGTTTTCAATGTTCTCAGCAAAGAAATGCACACAATTAACAACATTTCAAATCTAGCGACTTAGCACCAATATATTATAATATATGTAGCAAGTAGGGGGATATTATAGTCTTGGGCTGTATGGCATAACACACTGCAGAACACAGTCCGCATCTTGATTTATACTTTTAAGGGTACGGCATGTTGACATCATCTAAGTAAGCTGGCTTTCTCAAATAAAAAAATGCTGGGCAAGTCCCTTTTTTTCATTCTTGATGTGTGTTAAACCAGCCCAATCAACTCTTTTTATATTTAAAAATCTTTGCCACCCTATCATTGTATTCATCCTATCTCATACAGTGACAGGATGAAATGTACCATTTCAGTGTTACTGGTGTCGGTTGACGAGCATCAACCATGTGTGCAGCCTTTTTAACTGACTTTTAAGGGTTGTGGGTCTTGAACATAGTGAAGATAAAAACAATTATATGACGTTGAGGAGTTTTGTATACCTTAGTGCCTCCTTGGGTTACTCATATAAATGTGGTGCAAAGGCACCTTGTGCCAGCACTGCTTAGCCAATAAAACTGAGAAATGGCAGCACAGAAATGTCAGACTAGGAACATTTGATGCAAAAACTGCTTGTCCTCTACAAAGAACTCATTAGTTACATTTTACTTTAAGTACAACCAATGTCGGATGTGCTTTATTCACATCCAATCAAATTATTGATGCCAAAAACAGATGGTGAAAAAATATCCTGCATTAGGGATTTCAAACTCCTAAAATGTTTAGTAATTGCAGGATCTGAGAACAGAGTCAGAAATAGAAAAAAATGTACTTGTGTTGACACTAGGGATACTTTCCCCGTGATTAGTTCCAACCTTGATTTTGGACAGCAGTTTTGTTTGGTTCATTATATGATTTGCTTATTACAAAACAACAACAAAAAAACAAAACAATCTGAAAAGTACTTTTTCAAATTTGCATTGTTGTCTGCTACCTCAATCATTGAAGAAACCAGAATAGAGAGACCCAACATTGCTTTATGATACCACAATTTATGATGAAAACTACAAAAATTCTGATCATATATGATTTTTTGCTTCCTTTATGCAGCCGTTTTAAAATAGATTCAATGTACGTGTGTGGTGCTGCAAGAACCAACATAAACCTGCATAGAGTTGCACCCTCACCTTAACTGTATAGGTATTGATTGCCCCACTCTATTTTGCTGAGACAGATGTTGTATTGGACCATTTGGCTAGTGGCTAGTTCTTTGCTAGAATATCCTTCATCAGCAGCCACATGCAGGCAAACACACACCAGCACTTTTACTTCAAGCTGTCACATCTCTCTTAATCCTTATCCTCTTCCTCCTGAATATGGACAGTCTGCAGTATTTGTCAAAGGTCCTTCATCACATACCTCTCATCACCAGCTTTTCCACTTCTTCAGTAGTATTTAGAATTGTGCATTCTTTCATTTCCTTCCTCTGTCCTGGCACATTTCACCTCAATCAAATGTTTCCTCCTTCTTTGTTCTTCAAAACTCCCCTGTGCCTTTGCCCCTCCTGACTTCTCAACAGACAGGACTGCTCTCTCTGTTTTATGTGGCATGTGCCAGTTTTTTCATGTCAGTTTGCAGTGGACAAGTTCCACACTGCCTGTCTCCTAACATCACTCTTGGCAACCAGCTGACTCTGCTGTACTAGACAGCTCTGTAAGGTGCAGACCAGCTTGCTTTTGTTCTTTCATGTTTATGTCCCAAACATTTGTTCCAAATATCTTCATAATTCCTTAATATTGAATTAAATAAGTTTAAATATAAAAATAAGGATTACGTGTTAATGAAATGGGCTCTAATAAAATAACAGCATAGCATAATATCTTACTTATCTTCTTATATTCAGATGAATATAAGAACAGCAATTTCTTTGTTTTCTGACAAGGTATCTTTATTTCATGAATCAGAAAAAATAGTTCATGATTTAGAGCAACAAACTCTAGATGAGGAAAATGCAAAGTACAGCTAAAGAGATTTTTTTTCAGCCTTTTTTACAAATAACAATGTGTTTAATTTAATTCATAAATAACCAAGCCAAGGACATTTTAATTACCTGGCAACTAATGAATTAATCAATCTCTTAAAGCATGTTCAAAGCAAAATATTCGGAGTTTTTCAAGATTCCATAAACTTTTCCAAGGGTTTTGCTCATTTGTTTTATGTATTGTGTCCTTTTTTTGTGATGTTTTGTGTAACTGTTCCATGGTCTCTAATACAGTTTGCTCAGATTTAAAAACAGGAAAAAAAAAACAATCAATCAATTATAAAGTTAGTAGTCTGTAATAGTAGAAGTATTTTTCATTTGATTTCTTAGCATTAAAATCTAATGTCAAGAACTTTTTTTCTGCTGATGTATTGTTTGAGCTTATTAAGTTTTTAGAAAAAGACAATGTTTTATATTATAAGAGGGAAATTACATTTTCTCTATGGTCTAAAGTGGGACAAAACATATTAAGGCTAATATTTAACCATGTCGGTAAAGTGAGCAGATAAATATATTAAGATCGAACACAAATAATTGTGATAAATCATGTATAACTAAATAAAGTGAAATCTAAAAATCAGAACCTAAAAGATCTTTAAAAGAATCTTCCTTGTCCCTAGATGGCTTGTTGTTTCCTCGTGTAAGCTGTGACTTGTTGAGTAATTTGGTCGTGGGACCAAACGTTGAACAGATTAAACATAAATAATCTCCTAATCTGGCACTATCGTCTGTGTCCAGCACAAGCAGGCTTCATTTCTCTCACTCTGACAAACTGAACTATTTTTAACATGGCCTATAATGCATGCACGGAAAGAATAATAAATGATTATAGCAGGTGTCAGAAGTATTCTGCTTTAAGGCATTTAGGGCTGACAGAAAATTGGACTGATCTTGCTGTTTTTATTTATTCATACTAAAATCTGGCAGATCTGAATTGAAAGCTATTGCAGTGCAGTATCCCTGCTGCTTACTCCCCTTACAGCTAGCTTGGAGAGCGAATGCTTGGCTTTCTTCCTTTTGCCTTCTTATTGTGCCGGTGGCATGCAAGAGTTCCAGTGCCAACTAGACTTTAGCTTTCCTTAAAGCTGCTTTTACCATTTGTTTGGGGGATAAAGTCCCACCAATATTGTTAAATTAGGGCATATGTGAGCGAAAGTGAGTCCAACTCAAGTCACGCTGAGTTATAACTGCAACAAGTTATTTTCTCCTAACTTTGGACGCATGGCCATTAAAGGCTTGTTTCAAGTTAAACCAAGTCGAACTTTGACCAATCAGGAACTCTGATTTGGTAGTGACGTATGGATAGCATCCCCTTTAATTCACAGAAGTGCCAACTGTTTGAAAATTGATCATGGAGGAGAAATTAATAATTGTGGTTATTATAATAGTGGGCTGTCTCTTCTAATAGACGCCGGTCTCCAATGAGTGGCGAGCCTAACAGGTGTTCGTTACTTTGGACGCTGGTCTCTTGTAGTGGTGTAGTCTAGTAGTCGTGCTGACACCGAGTGTCTGTGTAACGATGGACAAGAAACTCTAATTCGATTTAGCGTTAAAACTTTGTGTGGTGGCATACGTCAAAGAACATTCTGGTGAGGATTCTGTACGATGTTTTGGAGTGAATCCTAAACGTATCTGAGAATGGCGCAAGCAGATGGGCGATATTGAGAAAACGGCTGCAGAAACTGCAGTCAAATGAGCTGCTGTTCACATTTGGAGCAAACTATTTCCTGGTAGAGGTGCAAAGGAAGCAACAAATTAGAAGAACTGGTTTGAACAAGATGGAAAGGTGCGCATCTCCAGAAAAATTATCAGCATAAAAGTGAATAGGATTTTTGATACGGAGAATGATGATGCTTCAAAGAGAAAAAAAAATTTTCACAGCCAGTGCTGATCAGAACAGAATACAATGTGCTCATCATTTCAATAAATCCTGAAACGTTCATCTGGTGTTGTTATCTGCATTTGTTGATTTTGTTGAATTTCACCACAAAATGAACCCAGTAGCCATCACCATTCTGTCTGTGATAGAGTAAACATCGGTTTCCAATAGACATCTGTCTCTAATCAATGCCAGGCAGGCTCCCAAATTTTTGGAATAAAAGCCCGGGTTACTATTACAAGATGCACAGTATGCTAGACGCGCATCTAAGAACGCGCTCTTATCACATCTTCAAACAGGCATCACATGCCCAGTCTGAACCTAGCATTAGACCAAATTAATTTGTTAAAAAAATATTCTCTCAAAGTTTACAAAGCAAACCCCTAAACTCAACAAAATACAAAGTTTTTTTAACAAAAAACATCTGATTTTATGTTTTAATTTTGTCCCGTAAAGATAGTTTTTCACTTACGATCTTTTTGGTTTATACTTCTGCATCAATCTTCTCCTATAAAACTTCTGCAGTAACTAAATGAGAAGTTTGCACTAGCGTTTGGAATTTCAGCTATCCTCTGCAACAGCAGATGGTCAACCAGTCTAAGGTAGATTTTTTAGCTCAAGCAGTAGATTTAAAAATGTAAAAAAGTAATAGCACATCATAAAATAATGTATGATTTCTTTTCAGAAGAAAAAAGTGGATGTATCTACCCTATTGTTGTCTTAGCCAAAAGTATGTTATCTTAAAAGTAAAGCTTTGCAAATTGTTGGAGCTTCATATATTGGAGAGGTTTTCTAATTAAACCTTATTTCAAATAAATTATTGCATTCAGCTTGTGTTAAAGTCTTTTTTTAATGCCAGAAAGTATTGCATCTGTTAATTCAAGATGTGCTGACTTCCCAGTAAGAAATACTTTTTTCTGTATTTTTGCAAGAATAAAAAAAAAAGAAATCCTGGCACTCCTAAAGGCTATTTCACTGGAGTTATTTTTCTTCCTCAAGGCATTTAGACAAGATCTGTGTGAAACTAATTTCAGATTCTCCCCATTTGACATCATATCACCTGTATCTAATGGGTGTCAGTATTTGCACCACAAGAAGCAGAGCCGTTTTAGTTCACCCTGTCAGTATAGTCAAGGTTTGTTTTTCATTTCTTACCATTGCATAAAAGTTTACAGCAGAACATAATAGGGAGAAAAGGAATGCTGCAGCTTCTGAAGCAATTGGGTCGTGGATTTTTTCATGCTGTAAATCATTTTAATATATTTCCATTTTTTTATTCATATTCACAAAATGCGGAGAGATTTTGTAACAATTTAGACTCAAACCAACAAGCTTCAAATGTGTTTCTTTACTACTTTCTTGACATAACATCACTGTTCTGTTAAACCATAGGTATTCATCTTTTCTTTTTGCTTCTTACAGAATGTTACTGCCATTGCAAAGCTGTTTGTCAGTATAACCACTTTTAGATTCAAGATTTTTTTTCTAGAGGTTCCATGCAGCCTCAACCTAGCTCTTATGATGTCTTGCAAGTGACAGACGGAGGGGTACTGCCTCCTTAAGTTGAGTTCTTTTACATAGATGTCAGGGCGTTAACAGAGCAACACTCAATGTCCCTGACACAGAGTGATGTAGGCCGTGGGTGACATGTTTTATGGATGCGGACCTGTAGGTCAGAGTAGTGCCATTGTTTCTGAGCTGTCAGTTTGACTGCTGACCTTTGACCCTCAGAGTGACAGCAGAGCACAAAGACAGTTGATCTTAACATTTGATCTACAGCTGTTTACGTGACGGACATAAACTCAGGGATACACCGTAGACTATGGAGGTTGAACAGTAGCCAAAACAACGCCTGCACTGAATGTTAAATCTGATGGGTTGGCGTGCAGACATCATGTTTGTCAACAACACAAATGTTGTGTGTCTGACATTTTTTCACTAAAGACGTATTGACTTTCTCAGCAAACTCAAAGCTATGTAACTATGTTTTTTCAAATACACTGGAGAACTTGTATGTTGTTAAAGACATACAAAATTGGTGATCTGACTTTTTTTAAACCAAAGCTCTAACAAAAAGCTGGAAAAAATGTTAAAGGTGCCTCTGTGTTACCCATTACATGCTTTATAGCACAATACAGCACAAAGAATCATTGCAGTGTTGTCCTTCTCAAAGTGTGTCAGCTGAAAAGGCAGTAGTAAAATTTCTGCAATCTAAGAATTTTTTAGAGAGAAAAAAAATACTGTATCAATGTCCACTGAATTACTGTCTCTCCTTTTATCGTTCCAGGACTGATAGTCCTTTAGGTTTTTATGGCACCGAACAGTGCTGTGGTTAGACACTGAAAAGTCAGAGCTTGAACAGGATATGAAAAAAAAAATAGGATACCAGATATTACGACTATCCATGGACTTCCTAAAAGACCCAGGGAGATAAGTGGTCTCCCAGTCCATCAGTAATGATTGAGTTAAAAATTCCACTTGACTTGATTGGCATAAAAGTTTCAGCCACAATACGGGCTTTCCTAAACTGTTATTTACAGGAGTCCAAGTGACATTATTTTTGAGATACTGCACTATCTTACAAGACTATGTGCTTCTAAAATCTTTCCATTGATCAGCTTTATTTTCCTTCCTTTTGCTTGTTCAAATCAAAGTCATAGTTTCCTGCAGCTGTAGTAATCTAAATCCAAAAGAGAATGGTATCTTAAAACATTTATGTTTTTCATAAAAAATAGTTGAACGACTTGACCATGGAGCACAGAGAACATAAGACTGCAGGGTCTTTAAGTTAATGGCAGGTCACATTTTGACCAATCTGGGACTCAGATTTGGTATTAATATATGGATGGCATCCCTTTTAATTCACAGAAGTGCCAACAGTATGAAATTTGATCATGGAGGAGAAATTAATAATTGCGGTTTGTGCCTGGCCAGAATTATGACACCAAGTCTTTCGTACATTGGAATAGAGCTGTGAAGGAAAAAGTCTGGAGCAGTGTTTGTGACATTTGCACCACTTCGACATTTCACATCAAACCTCTTCCAACTGTAGGTGGCGGACATGCGCTAGCAAACAGTAGGGAAAAAGAAATGAGAAGAAGCCCCATCCTGCTTGGCCACTGTGAATATCTAAACTTATCATTAAAAAATATTTTCTTTGGCTCAGAAATGTTAACACTGGAGCACACTGTAATCAGGTAAGACCTATTTTAGTTATTCAGTGTGGTCACGCAGCGAGCCGTTTTGAGATATTCTGTTGGCAGAATGGTGGTGTTCTGTTGGACCCGAAGACGTGAAGTCTACCTGCTGAGTTGTAGGTAAATCACATCTGTACAAGAAATCATTGCATCTTTCTGAGGAGAAAGACAAAATTATGATCTATGAGTCGAAAGAATCTGCATAACTTTCAAACTAAAAAACGCCTTTTTGCACTTAGTTGCTATGCATTCTGTAACCCTACTACCTTATGCCTGTTGGGACATTCAAAGGGAACAATGCTTCATTACAGCTACCATGCATAGAATGTCTTGCTCTATGAATAAAAAGTCTACACAATAGAACACGGTTCTGGATTGCTGCATTTGTTGCATGCAGATCTCTTAATGAAGATGCTACTTTTTTAAAATTACATGAGAGTCAGAATGACAGCACTGTACAAGGATGTGCCATACATGATTTTGACTCAATGGTGTGAACTCCGACTGCCCTCCAGCCTTATTAGAGTTCTATTCTCTGGCCCTGGTTGACTTCCATGTTAGGGCAATCATAAAAGCAGTGTCAGTACCCATTAAAACAAAATGGACCATCTGGAAGCCCCAAGTATAGGACACATGCAAATCCTCTCTACACACATCCAGCCATGCTAATGTGTGAATCACATTCATGCATGAGCTTGGTTTAGAACGACACAAGGTCCTGCAGGATTTCTTTGACCACGACACCATGACAACCTCACATCTCACCCTCCTCACAGAGCTATCCATCAGCCCTGACTGTGACCAGTCGTGTGCTGGAGTGAGAGTGTAATGAAGTTTGGTACGTGGCGTTGGAGCATCTACTCCCCTCTGCATGCTGATGACTTCTGTGAGAGGAGAAAAGATGGGCAGAACATTGTGTGAGTGGCTGTTATTTGATAGTCAATCAGCGGCTCTTTGTGTGTGTAAAAATATTTGTTGCTGTGCCAACAGGGCGTGAACCCAGTGTTACTGCAGAGACAAAAGGAGAACACAGTTGAGATTAAATAAAATTAACTGTAGGAACGCAAATATAACCTGTAATAAACCGTCAGAATCCAAATGTGACTTCAATTGAATATTTATGGAAGAACTGAGAAAAGGAGTGAAAGGTGAAAACAGGGATAGATAGACAAAACAAATGCAATAACACTGAAAAAAAGTTGTGAGAAAAAGCATAACTGATCAAAGCAGAAATAGCAAAAGTGTAAAACTTGATCTCTTTTAATTTATTTTATTATCTGATAGTATTATGGTCCATAGAAACAGAAACATTGCAACAACATTACTTTTAGTTTGCTCTTTTGGGAATTTTTTAAGAACCTAAATAAGTGACTCCACAGAATTCAATGCGCTCACAGATTTGTTCTTTCTGTTGGTGTGGAATCAGCGTGCTATCTGACACTCCAACTGTATTGTAGTTCTTTTCACTGTTGACTGCATTTACTCATTTGGACACAGCTTGAAAATGTGATATGCAGTAAGGAAAGCAATGATGCTGTAAACTTGTCATCTATCTGGATGATTACTTATCAGGTAATTTCATGCAATTTCATACTTAATGTGAGCTTTTTCCACATAACCTCCAAAGAAATTAGCTTTCTGGTTCTCATGAATGCAAATGTGGTTGTTCAGGACCAGTTATTCTATCTTTCACAAAAAGTTTGCCTCTTTTCTTTTTCATTTTTGCTATATAAACAGTCAGGCTTGTTGTAAAATTAATCACACTAAAGTGTTTAGAAAATTCATGGCAAAAGGAGAGTGAGAGGATAAAGGTAAGGCAAAGCAGGGCAAGGAATCAGTTTAGTCCCAGAATACTGAGTATAGATGATTACTTTTGTTGCAATCACATGATCTTGTACAAAAATAATGCAATCCATTCTAATCCAATTTAAACTGACTTAAAAAAATATTTCTGCACAGAATAAATAATTAATCTAGTCAAATAAAATAATCCAGTTACATTTAAATAAATAAGAGAGATTTACAAGTATCCCCATAGATCTGAGGGGAAACCAATTTCAGACCAAAAAGCTCTGCATGTTTAGATTTTCAATGAAAGTTCTCTTCCCTATAGTATATTTGTCAAAGAAAGTTCAGGTCCAGTTACATTTCTGTTTCACTTTAACACTTTTACTCTTGCTAGCGAAGGAATGTGAAGGAACTGGGCAGCTGGAAGAAAAAATCTCCATCTGCCTTTTTCTTGACCCTGATATGGAGTGTCTTGTCCTCTCTTTATATATAAACTTAACATTACATATAACTGGTCAGCAAGTTTTCTCACAATAATCCACTAAAGTTCATTTTTGATACTTGCATACATAAGTTAATCCACATTTTATCACCCCACTGAGCCAAAGTATGTTCTGTTGTTGGTCTAGAAAAGTGTGTGAGCCATTGATTTACCCCCCAGGGTCCTCTCAAACAGCTCCAGCATGGCGGTGAAAATCGAAACAGGTCTCCCATCTCTCATAATTCAATGTCCCCGATATAAAACTCCCTCTCAAAAAAGCTATCAGAATCTTTGATTACTTTTCTCAATGGGGTATTGTTTGCAGATCAGCAGAACTGTCTTTTCTGAGTTTCTTTATGTGCCGTATCTTTCACTCAAACCCTCTCTCCTTGCATTTCAGTCACTCTGAAATAATAAATAGCAGTGTGTTGATTTATTGCATGGTTGCCCAAATGGAACCTGGATGGAATGTGTCTGTCATTGTGGCGTCACTTAAATAGAAACACCTGCGATGCCTGGGGACAAATAACTGTTTCAACAGTAGCAAGTCCCTAACCAAGCCAGTATAACAGATGCATATACACATACATGCTCTCACTTCACACAAAAGAAACATAATATTTAGGTCGAAAATCAAAATATGCAGTCTGTACTTTTAAACCTGAGCCATTGCTCACGCAAATAAGCTTTTTATAGTGGGTAGTGTACTATGTGCTTTTGTGTGATTATAAGCCTGCCTCTTGAAAGGTGGGAATTATTGTATTTTCATCATTTTTACAAAAGAAAATGCTGTCATTTCTCTTGCTGACTGTGATGTAGTTTGTTTTGCAATTTGTCTTTAAAAGAACAAATTATTGTGTTCACTTTTGAGCATTACCGGACTGTTTTAATGACAACTAATGTTGTGCATCTGTCCTCATATATGTATCTACATTGTTGAATGTTGAGTCAATGTACAGACATGATGAGAGGTCGTTTAAAACACTCTAGCGACAGTGTGCAACAACACTGCTGCACAGTTTCCAGAGTTCAAATATCTTAACGTTGGCGAAACATTGGCGAAATGTTGGCGAAATGTTGGCTTGCGTCAGCCAATCAGGAACACAGCTTTGTCAGTGACGTGTTGATGGTGTATACAGTGGCTGGAGTGGAAACCAGTATGGAGAAAAAGCTGATCGTGCTGTTTGTGTTCCTTCTAAACTTTATGATATTTTTATTTTGTGTATCAAAACTATAAAAGGCCCTCCAATTTTGTCTCTCATTTTATTGTTGCATTCTTTGAACAAATGCAGAACAGCAAATTGTCAAACTGATCCACAGAGAGATGGAAGTACTTCTAAAGCTTAAAGCAATCGTCATTCAGACGTAGCTCCTGCAGTAGATGGTGAACCTCATTGTACTGGAGGTGTCTCTGAATTGCCATGTCTTTGAACCCAGACATTGCTGACACTAGTAGAGCCCTTCAAAATAAATAACCCAAGCTCTTTTCATCATCTGTGTCTTCCATATTATAGCAATGGTTAAACGGCTTTGATGGTAGCTCCTTCCACATGGAGCGAATTAAAGTCACTCTAAAGAGACAGTCATTGGAGTCACCAATCAACCAATAAAATATATTTCTTAGCTGAGGGAGAAAGCCAGAGTGCTTGGAGATCAGGCAGATTCCACAAATAAATAATTAAGCCTGGATTTGAACCAGGTATCTTCTTGCTGTGAAGATACCTAACCACCACACCACGCTATAGCTACCTGTTCTAAATTCTAAATGGTTTTCTACTTTGAAGCAAACATATCTGAATAGAATTCTTTGTTTTAGTTAGATTGGAACACGTTTGTATTTCCCCCAATAAGTCCCCAATATCTCTACTTTCCCTACATCTATTTCTGAGCACACCAGCATACCTGCAACAACTTGTCATTTTGGCTATCCGTTTGCACCATAAAGATACACCCCCCAAAATCACAGCCTCATCCAAGTTCCACCGGGAGTTTCGCTTTACTGCCATTTCTTCACTGTTTCTGGTATTTTGCAGAGTTCTGCTTGCCTGCTGAGGATTGCATGCCTTCAGTGAAAGCGTACAATCCTAAAGTGAAAACTTTGAGCTAGTTGTTTGCAAGTAAAAAAAAACAACTCTTTGAATTTGTTCTGTGACAGAGATAAACACCGGTCTGTCAAAACATTTACCAAGCTCCAATTGCCATACTGAATTTGATCTCACCATATAGGATATTACCAGACCAAAAAGCTGAGGTAAAAAGACGTCTTTTCTGGTTTATTTGTTCCTTTATTGTATTTTTCTTTTCTTATTATTTATTTTAATCAGAGTTGCACTGAAGTCAACTTCACTGGGATTTAATTGAGTTTCATGGAGGTTTATGGATAAAGTTAAGTTGGACATGAAAGTGCTTGGTGTGAGCGAGGAGGATGCAGAGTGTAGGGACAGATGGAAGCAAATGATTTGCTGTGGCGACCTCTAAAGGCAGCAGCCTAAAGACAAAGAAGAGGAAGAGGTGTCGTCTTACAGGTGTTTCAAAATATCTGCAAACATCAATTATTGTACATTCTTACTGATAACTGGATATGTTGTTTGGTCCAGTGGGACTAAAGAAATATAATCTTGAATCAGTTTCTTGTTTCCAACCTGCGAATAGGAAAGTCATCTTACACGAAGAAATCTTACACGTAAGCAACACTTTGGATATATTATCTCCAGCAAATAGTTTTTCACATAGTTTTTTTTTCCAGTGAATGTTGTTGTTACACTCTCTAAAGACAAGTGAGAATGACAGAAAACATTCATTCATTCATTCATTCATTCATTCATTTTCCAATCCGCTTTATCCCTTTCGGGGTCACGGGGTTGCCGGAGCCTAACCCGGCTACTCATGGGCGAAGGCAGGGTACACCCCTGGACTGGTCGCCAGTCTGTCGCAGGGACAGAAAACATTAACGTGAAAAACTGGTCCTGACATTAGAAATGATTATAATTGGCAGCATCTGAAAACCCATGCCATCTTAGATTCTTTCTTTGTTTTATTTGTGATCAAGGGAAAAAAAGAGACACACATTTAGTAGTTTATAAGGTACAAATACATAAATCCAATTCATTCTTCAGCTTTTGGTGAATGATGGATATTAGCTTAACTTTTATTTTTAGTAATTAATATTTAGTGGACATCTACTTGATAGAGCTACTAATACTCTTAAGTAGGCTTATATTACATTTTTGTGCATTTGGGTAAAATATCCATTACTGTATATTAAAGGAACAACTGTGTGAGAGTTTATATTTAACAGAATAATTGGGCACATAATAGAGTTGGATGTTGGGGTTAACAAATAAAGTCTTTTTCCTAACAAGTCTAATGTCTAATAACTAAAAATGTTTTTATTGTGGGTTTCTTCCATGGATGATTACTTTCAGCTTTTCTTTCATAATACATCACGACCTGAGCAATTGATGTTTTCAGTTGTAGTGTTAGCTTTGATGTTGTTGACAGCTCAATACCTTTTGTTTTCATGGTTACCATATGTCTTCACTAGCTATTTTTTAATTCAAAGTGAAAATAGTTGGTTCTTGTTTTAATTAATCTAATTCTGAGCCTCATGTGTGGAATGCAGGCAAAGTATTTCCTTTAACCCATTCTTCCTGTTGTGACTATCACTTCTAATGGTCAAAACAAAGAGCAAATAATGGCAGATGCTGTAAGCAGGCCTAAGGATACTAACAAAAAGCGATTAGTATATGTAGTTCACATGCTACAAATGTGTTTGACAAAACAATGGGCTTCAGTGGTGACACGAGAAAGATACAATAGAGGACACAGATAAGGTCAATATTGTTTTAGCTTTTTTCCCTGTTTTATTTATTGAATAAATGCAAGTTTTAAAAATCAGCTGAAATGCAAGCCAGAGTTATTTCCAGACACTATTTAGAACAAATTTAGTGTTTATAAACAGAACATGCTGCTGCATTTATATTGATGATCTTGGTTTTCTATTACCACCAGATGCCACTTTTATATCCAGCTGGAAATGGCACTTTAAAATGTAATTTCCATCAGAGCACACAAATGAAAGTTAGTGTTTGGAATTTAGCAATAAAGAAAATTCTCACAAACACTGACCTTTGTTGGCATAGGAGTTTATAGCAAAGGTTGTAATAATAAATCCATCAGTTTATTTAGTGAAAATATAAATGGTTGTGCCATAAAAACTTGGCTGAGCTGTAATTCTAAACCTTCTGAACCAATAATTGATAAATAAGTGAAGGGTATGAGGAAAAACCCTCCTACATGTACAAAGTGTAAAATAACAATGTAACTACATGTTTTTTAATTAAAATTCAAATGCCACAAGTCATAACAAGAACAATCCTATAAGTCTGACTACATTTGTATTTGAATATAGAGTTCCTGGTAATTATTAGCCTCAAAAAATATTATTGTATTTGTCAACCTTTTCTTTATAATGTATGAATTACTTCATTCTGCATAGCATTTATGCATAAAGACATCCATTTATGTTCTTTGTCCATTTGAAAAGTTGGTGAAAGTGTAGGCTAAAAAGCCAAGGTATTAGGCATATTAGGTGACGCATAACTTGGGTAATATACTTTTGCAGATTTTTTTAGAAAGAATTTGAACAATCAGAAAACAAAAATCACATGACTGACAAAATGCTTTTTTGAAAAGCACAAATTCATTAGACTGAACACATAAAACCTTGTTGTGATTTATTTTAAAATCCTATATTGTTGTATTTGATTTCATTATGTTAATTATGGTGTTGTAATTCAAAAAAATGAATTTTAATACTGCAAATACTGGTAAACACAAATCAATGTGGTATTTGTAGCTGCTGCAGCAAAAGTGTTGGTCAGCATTTTAACCCGAGCCTTGAAGAGAAAGAGGAAGCTTTTTCAGACACCAGTTTAGAAGCCAGAAATAAACCAATGACCCAGAGAAACAGATTTTCATTGTTCAAGTGTCTTAGAGCAAGATACTGTATCTTTATGTGCTACGAGACCTTTTTTTATAGCTGCCTCTCATGTCAAGATCAATAATGCATCATGTAAATTTATGTACACTTTAGGGTTGAGATCACTCAGTTTCTGACATTTTTAGTCGATGAAGGTGCTGTGACCATCTTTCAAACAAGAGGAAGATAATTCTACAATTTTAAGTTGACGTTTGTGGATCCTGAACACCGCCACCTGAGTAACCCGGGGTTAAACGCTTTAATCAAGAGCACCTGAACCAGAGATTACTGTAGTAAGAGCGGATATTTCTCAGGGGGATTTAGGCGAGTACAGGCTCATCTTGCTGGGGTACAGTCCGTTTTTTACATTTAGAGAGTCAAGGACAAACTGTCTGCGAGTGTGAGATAGAAAGAGCCATGCTTCCCAAGATAAGTACAAGAAATATTGCATGTCACTTTGTACACCATATGCATGAGATGAGTTCTTTTTCCTTTTGTGCTCCTCTGGAGTCTTCCTCTTGCTCTTATCAGGGTTGGTGTGTAGCATGTGGTTGTGGATTTGGACTGGTGGAACAAACTCCAGGACCTTCTCATTTGGGATCATTTGCAAGGGTTAATCTGCAGGGTTTAAAAAAAGAGTCTATCAATAAATAAAGGATGTTTAAATCATAGTTTCATCAAAAGGAGTTTTTCACACTGACCTTTGGTCGGCTTTAGCATCAAGTTCAGCACAGATACAGTATATGTTGCATCTGGTTCCTCTCCACACTTTCTTTTGTTCGTCTCCTTCTTTGTTTTTCCAGCTTTTCGTTTGTCTGTCTGTGGAACTCCAGCTGAAGCTCTGTCTGCTGTGATTAATGGCAGCCATTCATTAACTTGATAAACCACTTAAGCAGAGATTATTAATCAGATGGTTATTTAAATGTCACCAGTGAGCAGCTAAGAGGAAACGAGACCGCTGTTTTTTTTTCATTGTGAGGTGACTGTCTGCAAGAGTGTGTGTTAGTGTTTATGTGTGTTTTGTTTTTGGAAAGTTGCCTCACACTGAACCCATAGCAGCTTTTGTTCTCATTCACATGCAGTTACACATTCGGTTAAGGAGTGACTGCTTTGTCACTACAGAGCTGCTGTTCATCTCAGATCAAATTTATTGTGGTTCCATTAATAAAATATTCTGGAGTCTCCATATTGTGAAGCACAAAACAATACAAATGGCATCATGCTGTTATTAGAAATTCACATTTCTTGCCAACAGTGACAACATACACTTTCTTTTCATTTCTTTACCTCTGTCGAGGAAATTCATGAATGACGTTTTCATTTCAGCTCACCAAAGCTAACCTGGAAATATTCATCTTTTTTTTCAAAGCTATGTATTACAAATAAATTCAAATTATTAATGTTATTTTTTCCTGCGTGTCTGTCTAAAAGTACACAGGTATTTGAGTTGCTTAAAGCTGCCTTAAAAAACATATGATATGTGAGCTGTTATTTGCAAGATGGATATTTTTGAAAAGCATTTGCACAAATCCTAATTTGCTTTTTTTTAAAAGAATTGCCTGATAAATTTAGTTCAAAATTTCAGTGTAATAAAAAAATATATTTTATGTTTGATTTTAGGGCAAATAATTAAAAATAATGTCTATATTTCTGTTGGGAAATAACTGAAAACACTTAAAAAGAAAAGAAAAGAAAAGAAAAGAAAGAAAGTTAAATAGGATGTCAAATCTGTGCTTTTTAATAAAAGTAATCCTCTGCAAACCAATAATTTTCAAACACTTTAAAGGTGTAAAAGCTGAAAGCAAATTTGTGAATTTTTAAATATGTTTCAAGCTTTTTGAAAATACTTTACTTATTTATTTGCCAATGGCCTGCTGAATAGTGAATGTTGTGTTTATGTGCTTTTTAACTTTAGAAATCCTGCCCAAAATTTTAGGATTTGATTACTTTTAGATGTTTTAAATGAGACAGAAATGTGGATTTCCAATGTTTTTAAATACACCTGTTGGAAGTCAAGTGCCTAAAATTGAAAGGATGACCGTAGCACGGTTTATTTACTTGTTTCATCTGGTGTGAAGCAGGTGGATGGCTCAGTTGGCTGTGCGTAGGACTGGCGCATGGAAAATCAGAGTTTGTTTCCCAGGTAGCGTGATGAGCGTATTCCAGTAGGCAAGACCCTTGCCAATACAGCCACAGCCCTGTGCCAGTCCCCAGCCCGGTTACAATACACAGTTGATAAAAAAGTTTTTTTTAACCCAGTTTTACTGTTGATCTTTTTTAGGCAGACTGGTTTATTCAAAGCAAAACTCTAACCTGCTAACATCCATCAATCATAGATGGTTTTTGGGGAGGTGGGTCACAGGGGGAAATAGCTTGGAAAATCTCACATCCTCCTCTTCCCCCTGACCCCCTCCTCTGGCCAGCCAACAGACCTTATCTCTCCAGCATGTCCTATACCTAAAAAGAAAAAAAAAGCACCAGCTAAAATTTAATGTGTAGAATAATGGAATCTACTCTTTGACACAAAGTGTTAAAACCAATGTGATTGTAGGTTATAGGAATAGAGAACAACCGTGCCTTCAGTTCAAGGAAACCATGTCTTCATTGTTCTTTGAACATTCCCATAAGCATCTAAGCCTATAACAGCACAGTTTAATCAGTTTCCAATGAAAAGCACTCTTATTTCCTTTTTTTCTCAATCGTTGTACCTGAACAATTGGAAAAAATTCTGAGCTCGAATGTTAAAGGTTCAAACGGGAGGCATTTATAAGAACAGCTTTCATCAAAGGACCGGAATAAAAGGTCCTGCTGGTGTGTCAAACACATACAGCACATGTCCTATCAAAGTTCTATAGATTCATAATGAAGGTTAAGTTAGTGCAGTCAATTCCCAATAATACATTTCTGATTCAACCATAATGGATGACCTGAAGGCCACTGATTCATTAAACATCTCCAGCTTTGATTTTCAATCTCTGACAGACTTAGAAGAAAGGGAATGAAAATGTGACTGTTAATAAAGGCAATTTATGAGTGTTGTAAATAGTCTTTATTTCTGATATTGTTTTGGAAATATACCAGTTATCTTGCTTAGTTAAATTAGGAGGACAGGATCAAGTCATAATAGCAAAATCAGACTCCAACTTCCTAAGTAAGAACTGTGATGTTCCCTGGAAACCAGCATGAAGTAGAAAATAACTTTTTCTATTTGTTTCGGTTCGGTTCTCCATCTTAAAAGGATTTGTTGTATTTTTAAACAAGACATTAGTTATATTTGTGAAGACTCTCACTCGTCCAGGGTAATTCCATCGCAACAACAATGTTAAAAAAGAATTTAAAAAATCAGTCAACTGGAAAGGATTTTTCTCTGATTTTGAAAATCTTATCCATATGACTGATTTTTAACATTTTTGTTGTGAAGACATTAGTTATGTCTATTTGTAAAAAGAAACCTGTAGATCATATGTGAATTTTACTTAGTGCTTTTGGGAAGTAAAAAAAAACTAAAAACAGGGCTTCTTGTCATTCTCTTCATTATCTAAAAGACTGCTTTTCTGAATGTTGCTCCTCTGCTCAAGTAGATATGAAACTAAGAGGCTCATTTCCACATGACCTGAATCTTTAATTTTTGTTTGTGATATTAATCTAATACAATGTGTGTTGCAAACTCCTCTAAAAGAAGGTCAAATCTGATTGGAATAAACATAATGCCCTCGTTTGAACACACCAAACAAAATGAGAAAGAAACATTTTCTGTTTGAATGCCCCGCCCCTGACTTTTTGGAATTTTGCTCACCACTTTCTTGAACTTCTTGTAAAGCCATCTTCCTCTTTTTGTTTTAACTCTGTATATTCAGAAAAGAAAAATGGCTAGCTTTTCAAAGTAAGTGACAATAGAAGGCCATCCTCACGTACATTAATTATGCCTCATCAGTTTTTATTTGTATGTAAATATATATTTTTAAGCATAGTTTTAACTGGAAAAAACCCAAAATTGTAACACGACACTTAGTTAAATGATAACCTTTTCTTCTTTTGTTTGTTGACTTCCAGTCAAATTGTCCTTATTGTTGTGTTTATGGTCACTAGAAGTTGTAAAGCAGCAACATTTGGTGCAGCAAAAATTTAGAACAGTCCTTGTGTGTTGTTTAAAACGGGTACATTTTCAATGGCATATAAAATCAAAACATATGAATGCCATTATATAGGCTTTTGTATTGCACATATATTACTGTATTGATTTTATTCTCAGCCCCACTAATAATGTGTTTCTACTGTAGCCTAAAGGGGTCAAACCAAACATTAAAATAAACACTACTCAGGGCTTTGAGTAGTTTATGTCTTAGGGGTTCATTCTTCCGTTCAATTTTTCATTTCCCTTAAAGCACCTGTATGAGTGATCAGTGACATAAACCCAGGCCCTCAGCAGTGCAGAAACCAAATATTTACTGAAGAAAAGCAGACTCTCTTAATTTCTAATGCTAAAGTTTTGACAGCGAACTGCTACTTAAATGCTGACATTTTACTTTGCAAATGTCAGTTCCATTGAAGCGACATCTCTTACCACAACACCTAAAACAAAAGGACGCCACGAAAAAGTAATGAATTCCTGCCACAAAATGCCATGTCGTATTTTTTTTGTTTGTTTTTTTACCTTTTTCCTGTGTGCTTTCAGATTCCTTCACCGATCTCTGATGCATTACTAGCCAATAAGAGAACTGGCCAGTGATGTGCCTTTCTAAAATAATGTGAGGTTCCCATAACAGCTCATTTCAGTTCAACCGTAGTACAAATTACAGGAATAAAAACATCCAAAAGATCTTTCCCCACAATCAGTCAAAAAAATACTTTTTATTGAAGTTATATGCTAGGAACAACACTTCCAATGTGGCATTATTATCTGTTGGCACTTAATGTATGATTGTTTGGTGTATGGTACCTCAAATGTAAAATGCATTTTTTTAATCACTCTTGTAGTGAGTAAATATTTGGTTACTCTTTGTTCTCATCTTGCATCTGAAGAAGCAAATGCATATTCTGAAAAATGGACGCTAGTTCACCATTCCTCTCCCAGGAGGAAAAAAAATGACCTGTTGTGTTAAAGTGCCCTTGTAATGTCTTTTCTGGGTAGAGTGTATTTGAGACATAAATTCAAGCAAAACAGCATTTTCTCCAAAGGAAAAAAAGACATATTCATTCAAACTGAGCTGTGCAAGGCCAGCAAAGGGGTTTCAGTTGCACTGTATCTCCCACTCAGCTTTGAACAGACTGAATCATTCAAGCCTTGGTTGAAAGTAGCAGTTAATCAGTGGAAAAGTGTTGTAGTATCAAGAAAAACCTTTGAATTCTGAGCATCACTTTTTGTTCACACAAATAATTTACAGTTCTGAATGTACCCCTTTTTTTCTAAATTTTCACTCAAACATTGTTAGAATTCAGTCAAGGATTTGCTGTCTTTGGTTTTCTTTTATCTTAGAGGGTGTTATCATCCAATATCGTGAATCTTCAGGCTTCTAAATGCAGCATTTTATTGTCTCTTTTAAACATCTAATGTTGTTTTAGTTGTTTTTTAATCATTTTGAAATGTTTTGATGTTTATTCATTGAGCAAATGTTGAATTGCTGACCCAGAGAGAAAAGTCAGTAACATTACCACATACATATATGGTCAAGGAAAAAAGAAAATGGTGACTTTTAGGCAATGTTTCCCGCTGTGCAATCAGGCCTCATTTTCCACTCTGAGCTCAGACAGTGGCAGTTATGTCACAATGTGGCAGGGAACAATCAGATTTTCTGTGCGTTTCTAGTTTCTGGAAAGCAGTCTGCAGATCTGAAGCAACATGTCTTTCACAGAATAATTGAATAAGATAGTCAGGAAGGGATTTTATGCTGTAGATGCGTCATAAGTTAAGAGAAAAAAACTTTATATGGCTAACTTTAGGTCCAAAATCAAGAGCACACCTCAATTACTTAATGAACTTCTCAAATTACTGAATGAATGACCATCTCTATTTAACTGATTAGCATATTTAATCAGCTGACAACTATCTTTTAGCGCTCATCAAACATCTCTCTTTACTTACCCTCCATGTATTCTTTTGATGACCATCTCTTATACCTGAAAGGTCTTTTTAACCTTAAGTCAACAAATTATTAACCAAATTCCTTTCTAATTGTTCAATTGTGTCAAGGCATCATTATCCACCTTGTCTTCCCATCATTTTATCCATCACTTCCTATGCTATGATCAAAATGCTATCGATTTATTCCTCGCTCACACTGGCTCTTCACCCATGCAGAATTTCTTTCCTCCTGCACATACAGTCTCATCCGCCCATCCGTTCTCTATACGCATTTCATTTCCATCTATTCTTCCCTCACCTATACTCCCTCTTCTAATCCATTTGTCTAGTCCTCCTCCTCCACCTACCATTCATCATTCTCATCCATCTATTTCTTCTTTCTGTTCTTTGTCTTTACTGTCACTGAGGTCAGTCTAAACTCATCAAGATGTTAGACCAATGATAGGCAACTCCAGGCCTCGAGGGCTGCAGTGTCTGCATGATTTCCAGATATCTGAGCCCTACTCATGACTGATTACCTTGTTTATGTGTGTCCAGCCAATTAGAACATGCCATAACATGGTATGTTGGAAAACACGGAGGAATGCGGGCCTCGAAGCCTGGAGTTGCCCATCCCTGTGTTAGATGGATCCCCCAAACTGAACCTCTGCACTTCAGGAAACCCAGACACCCTGATCCAATTCCTTTTCGTAGTTCATATTAATAATTATCTGGAATCAATCTTTTAACTTTTGACTTTTTGTCATGGCCTTATTTTTGTAAGTGAGCATTTTGTTAATGATCACATGGTGTTTAACTCAAATGTGTTTCCATTATGATGGAAAAAAAAAAAAGAAAAATGTAGTGGGAAGAATTTTCTCCATTTCCTTTTGTCCCACCTGAATGTGGGACAGACCTTGTTGCAGAATGCTCCTTGTAATTGAGCTATTCAGTTGAAGTTGTTACATGGAATTCACATTCATTATAAGGATGAACTATTCGTCATTTTTTTAAATCTGCATGAAGCGAAAAACCTTCAAGCACAGAATGAAGCAAAACTAATAATGTGAAAGAAGAGAGATGATCCAGAAGTTCATTTCTGTCTTTTTGAAAATCCGTCTTACGAGTTATGTGGTACCTTTGGGTCAAAGGTACTCTGATGTTAAAAATGAGAAGTCATTACACAACTAAGCTGTGCCAGCCTTGTTGATGTAATTTGTTGCATCATTATACACAGAAATGGCTTCCAACTTGCTTTATTCAGACAGTAAAAACTATGTTGTTTTTTTGACTATCTCCTGAATAAATTCAAGTTCTGGTAAAAATTAATCAGAACCTTTCATGATCAAATAACATGTTCAGGAATATATGCAACATTTCTGTTTTCGTCTTTTGCCAAATAACATTCTCGTGTTTTTGAGCTTTTAAATTGCAACAAAGATTCAAGTTAAAGTTTTGCTGAGAATAGTTCCTGTTCCTGTGTTAGAAGACAGCTCGAAGACATTTACTGTTTGCTGCTGTATCACTCTAGAAACACTAACATTTGTTGTGATCTTATTGTGAAGGTTAAGGTCCTTGCATTTTCTGTTCATGCACAATAAAGGCTGTAATGCTTTTTTTTCTTTTTACCACACTGAAAAATGCTCATTTTATGTCATTACACAAAACATAAAAGCAACATATTTTATGTAGATATAAAAAAAACACTGCAGAAGTTCTCATGTGTTTGAACCAAGTAACCTCTTTGATTTGGCAAAAAGAAGCTTGAAAATGATGAATATATTAAAATCCAGGAGCATCAAAAGACAATTTAGATGTCATTTTTGAAATTGAAAACAGGATTATGTGGCCATGAACATTTAAAAAGTATCACTTTTAATATTATTCTTGTAGAGGTTGTTATTATAATATTCAGATCAGCTGTGATTTTCAGTGTCTAAAGATGATGGATTATTAATTTACGAAGCCAGTTTGAAACCTCAACTGAAAAATTAGCAGCATTGTAAAATGTATGCTGAATTTCTTTAAGTTATTTATTCTTTTAGGTTACCAGGCTGCTCACTTTACAGAAAAAAGTCAATTTAATATGTGTTACAGTAATTTAATTTTTGTTCCTATTCGTGCAATTTTTTGTTTTAAGTAGAAACCGGTTAACCAAGTTTAATGAATAAGAATCTACAAATCAATGGAATTAGAAAATCAGTTACAAATGTCAGAAGTTTGATAAGAAGACAGACAGAGAGCAGACAGTTGTACGATTTGCGGGAGGCTCCCGTGTGTAACATTGTGTCACTGTTTTTGGCTCTGCTGAGATTCAGAATTTGTTATTGTTCTTTAAAAATGAATGTTCCCACCCCCTCTCTTTTGCTCTCTTTTCAGATCCAGACTTTGGAGACTTGGGAGTTCCTCCACCACTGCCCTGTAGGTATACTCTTCTGTCTGTGGTCCTCTGTCTTTCTTCTCTCTTTATGTCTTGTTTTCACAAGGGAAGGATTTAAATATGCCACAGTTTGGTTGGTTACAAAAACAGGAAAGAGGAAAATCAACTTAAAAAAAAAGAAAATAAATTAAAAAAAACCAAGCAAACAAACATTAAACATAAATTTTAAAATGGGAAGCCTGGCGAAAGCAAGATTACTAAAACCTTAGAACCGAGATGCACATAAAAATGAAAAACAGATGAAACAAACACATGGCAGAAGCCAAGCGGCTGCATTCAGTCATGGTGAACTGAGGCATCTGAGAAAATAAACAGAAAGCAGGTGTGATCAGTGATAAAGCAAGCTGAAAAAAAAGACATCACGAGCAGTTACTACGAAAAGACAAAAACAGTTAAAAACAGATCCTAATGAGATCTTGATTATGGTAAAGTTAGATCAATGCAATTGTTGCGCTTTCACTACAAAAAACTACAAATAATGTGAAACTGAATTAAGAAAATTCTCTACAGAACATTTCTACCCTGAAGATGAGTTCTACCATACTCATCTTAAAAAAAAGTCAAATAAAGTGATTAATTGGTTATAAATTCTTCTCTTACTGCCTAAATTTTTTAAATGTGTGTTCAGTTGGACAACATTTAACATTTATGAACATGCACAGTTAAGGCCATCTGATCTGTAGACCAAGCATCTGCACCTAACACAGACAACAGACTAAACTGTAGCAATATTGCTTTCATGCACTACCAGACCCTGCGACAGACTGGTGAACTGTCCAGGGTGTACTCTGCTTTCGCCCAACAGATGCTGGGATAGGCTCTAGCAACCCTGCGGCCCCATAAGGGAAAAAGGTAGTTAACCTTTAGCTTTTGTATCTTTCCTCACTCTAATTCAGTTATTAAAAACTTTAGCATTTGTTGTAAACAAATTATGACACGCTGGGTACAAACGCTGATTTTTCTAGAAATATTATGGACATTATCTGAATGCGAGCATGTCTGTATTTCTTGCTGAATCTATTGGCATGCCATTGTGCTCAGAAAGTCTTTAACGGCCCTGATTTAACAACTCAACAGTCTGTGCCAAACTTTAAAAAGAGCTTTTTCTAAATTCCTGTTCTTTCAAATTACATCTGTAGCAGGAAGACAATTAAAAGTGAAGATAAAGAAAAATATATATATCAGTTTATCCAACTATTTGGCAGTTTTTTGTCCTTTTTAATTTCCACTCACATTCCAAATGTGTGCATGTGTGTCAAGCAAGTGAGTCTTCCCAAAATGCACGTACGTGAACAGAAACATTTGCATGCATGTTTGTTTGTTTATACACATGCCTGTGTTTCAGCCTGTCAGTATGACATGGTTGGCCCTGAAGGGATCGTCGAGTCTCATCAGATAACCAGAGACGGCAAGGCTGGTGCTGCTGAGGCAGTCGACTGTAAATGGTACATCCGTGCTCCACCTCGTTCCAAGGTTAGTGCCATAAACTGTTGTCCCATTCAAGTGCAACTTCGGTTTAAATCTAAGTGAGGTGGTGTTTGAAAAACAACAAACCACAGAAACGTAATAAATAAAGCCAGGAAAACTGCTGATGAGGGGAAAAACAGACACATTTTCTGTATTGTTTCCAGTCTGCTTTCTACTAAACATGTTTCAAGAGGAGGGTTTGCATCAAGATGCTCTGATATTGTATGTGCGTTTGTTTGCAGCTGTAAGCATTAATATGTAAGTATTTGTGGGGTGGAGTGATAGCTTGCCATCTGACCCCAAATAGGGTCAGGCAAAACGGGGGATTACTTTTAGCCAGTGCTGTTTTTTTAATCTTTGCATTGTTGCCAAGTGGAACAGAAGGAGAAGGAATAAGAGAGGAGAGACGGATAACAGGAGGATCTAACTCTGAGAAAATAGCAGTTTGACCCTGAGGCTAAACATGCACCTAAACATGTTCTGTTTTATTTATCCAGTGCAGTTCAGTCACAAAGTGCCAATTCACAACAAAAGTAAACTTTGTATGCTTAAAAAAAAATCCATGTAGAGTAGTGATATGGGCATGTCAAGGAGTCATGTGTGCACATATAAAGTCTAAATGTAAAACTACTTCAACACCTTATACTTACTACTGTAGGTAAGCTACCAGAAGTACCTGTGTTGCATTAATCCCACAAGATGAAAAGTGTCCTATGGCTGTAGCAGCAGTGCTTGAAAAGGCCATGCTTTACAAGTGCTACAACCTTTCATCTGTGTCTAACTTGATCCTGGAAGCACGTAAAAGCTGCTGTAAATGTTCTTCTGGGATACTGCTGGTTCTTTTGTTGATGCACTAGCCAGATATATAAAATATATAGGAGCATATTTTTCTTTTTTTCATTTTTTTTCACACATTTGTGCAGAATCATTTTTAGCCACTGAACCTTTCGATCAGCATGTGATGGTGCCTTTTTAACCTCACCTTTAACTAGTAAACCCATGATTATTCTTTTTAGAGATTTAATCCTTTAGTTCACATTCTTTCGACTACAATAATTCTTCAACTGTTTACGCATTTCGCATAATTCTAGCGGATTTTGAACCGGAGAAAAGCAGCCTTGTGCTGATATGTAGCCTTTTAGTACGGTGGCCCTGAAGTGTAAATCACATCAACAAATCAATTGACGCAAAAACATTTTAGAGATGACAACAACAATTAAAAAAGCAAAACGGATGTTTAAAAAACAGCATTACATTTTAGAAAGCAAAGCAAAATTCAGAAAAAACAAAAGTTAAAAGACAAAAAAAAATCAGAAAACAAAACACAATGAAAAACCGGAAATTGTAGATACCATGTGATATCGCTGATTGGATCGCTTCATATCAAATAACTTTAGTTGAAATGATGGACTAACGTCATCATACAATCAGCGATGTCTCACAGTAACTACCTTTTCCAAGCATGTGTTATTTAGGTGTTGGCGGCAACATCTTTAGTGTTAAAAAGTTAAACATTGCCTCTTTTCTGCAACACTTTTCCAGACCCACTACCTATAGGACAATACATCTTACCACATCTAACATGTAGTTCTGCATTGACTGGAAGAGCTTAAACACGTGTTAAATAGCACTGATAAAGGCTGAAAGGTATATACATTTTTTGCACGTTAACAAACTGGTATACCAGCATGTCAAATCACATATTTCACTTCATTAAAATGTCACTCAGTAGACGAGTTTTAAGATACAAGTCAAGTTGTCAGGAAAGATGTAGAAGAGAAAAACATTTCATACCACTTTCATCTGCACTGTCAGAGTGTTGTAATGTATAAAATACATTTTCAGGTTTCTGTCAAACATGCAGCAGTGGTGGAGCTGCATTGAATGCAACCACTACAACTGCACCATCCCCCTCCCACCGTCACTGAATGCTGGATGTGCATGCATTGGGTTATACTTTTTTCCCCGTGCTGAAATAGTACTGCACTGCGCCCATTGTGCCAGAAACAGTAGAGAGATAATGACATCCCATACTGCAGGCTCTAATTAGACTGCACTGGAGCACTCCAGAGGAAAAGTCAGAAGATTGAGTGTAAAGTTGGAAAAACAAGGTGGATGAAAGAAGAAAATTTGAGAGATACTTAATAATACATTTTTTTAGAGGTCTAAATGTATAAGGGATTGGGTTTAGGGGTTAGATATCAGATGGCTGAGAAAGAGGGCAAGGGTAAGTATACCTGCAGGTAAGCAGTAATGACCATGAGTTCTTGCCAGAAGTGACAGCACTGCAGCAATTTTAATGCTATCATAGTATTACTACATGACAGCTTCTACCAAAAAATGTTATTTTATAAAAACAAATAAATATTTTAGAGAAAACAATGTTGTTTTCCCAAATAAAAATTTGCCTATCTGCTTTGGTGCATGAGATTCTCTTTGGACAACATAAATTCAGCTTGTTCCCCTTTGTTCTGATCCCTACTTTTATGTCCCTCATGAGCCATTTTTATATTCTATATTTTTATTTTTACAATACAATTGTCTGCACGTTCATTTCAGTGCAGCAGATGTGGTCTCATGAATGGTGTATGCATCAGTGAATCCAAAATCTGTGTACAAATGTTTTTAATTAGGTTTAAAATGTTCTTCGAAAACTATCGTAACAAATAAAAAGTTGACTGTAAAGGGTGTTGACAAGAATGAGTAATTATTACAAATTCTCTTATATTGAAATTTGAAGAGGAGTTCCTCTGAGCTCAATAGTTTCCCCTTATTATTTTATAAATTAACCACCACCCGTCCTATGACACTACTGCATTGAACACATGTTAATAAATTCTTGACACAAAGGAGTTTGTCTGAAACAATTCAATGTAAATACAATAAAAATAGTCAGTGTGTGAATTTTTAACTTTTTTTGGCTTTAAATTTGCCCCAAAAATTGTTAGCTTGAATTAAGTTTTAAAAACAGAATGTAACTTAGCTACAATGGCTGGTGACAAGCTGCTAAGGGGTTTTGTAAGGGAGTCTTAAAATATTTTCTTGAGTTTTAGGCTTTCTCAATCTCCCAAAGTCAGTCCTGGCACCATGTCCTTGTTTCTGTAGGATTTTGAGTACCAGTATGTTCAAAGTAAAGCTCAATAGATTTTTTGCTGGTGTCCAAAAGCTATCCAGAAACTGGCTCTTGAGCTTAAGATAGCTTTGCAGCCATTTTGGCAACAAAACCAAGTTGTGACTGATCAGCTACAAAACAAATGTTTGACATTGCAGGCCCTAAAGTCTAGACAAAGGTTGAAGTTTCTCTGGAACTGCCATGGTTTTCACATTTAGCTTGTACTCAGGATGTACAGAATTTAATTTGCAAGAATCTTAGTTGTGGACTTGTTTACAAAGGAGATATTTCAACCTACAAAGAGTAAGACAAAAACTCACGTCTGAGAGGGGAAGATAAAAGAAAGCAGTAAAGGGATTGACACCCACATGTGCAGGCGGGAGCTCAAGGATTTAAGCTGCTTTACTGGATTGGTGAATCGTGAATAATTATGTGGGTTGTGGTGGCAATTTAAAAATGAAATATAGTATCACTGTAACCATGTGCATGTACATCTCTGCATTTGCACATTGATGTGCTCCAATGCTTAAAATATTAGCACTTTACTCTTTGGTTCAACTTTTGTGCACAGTTGTGTAAGAGTCACTCAGCATGTTTTTTTTTAAACATCAAGCTTTTTGGCTCAGTTTACCATTCAAACTACCATCATTAAGAGTATTTCCAAGAGAAAACTGTCCAAATTTGCACATTTTCTCACCGGTCTTGTGTCTCTGAGAAACCACCCATATCTGTTCTTCATGCTATCACCACAGCTAAGTTGTGTGTTGATAGTTTTGTTTTCTCTCTTTTTCTTTAAAGTCTAAAATCCTAACTACAAATTATAAAGTATTATTGCAAATGTTTACACAGGAATTTATCTGAAAGTAGCCAGTGGCTTCCTGTTACTGTCATGCCTCTACTTACTCACATAAACGGCACCCATTAGTTCTGTTTATGTGAGAAGCGTGTTCCTCTTGCGTCCAGCCTGACTGTTAGGAAAAAGAAAATTAGAGAATCAGAGGGTAGTTCTGCACATCCCATCCATGCAGCAATAGCACGCAGTTAGAGGTAGAGGTACTCACACTCTTCTAATGACTAGAGAGTGGCGAAAGGGTATCACAGCATCACCCATAAGTCATAAGCAACCTACATTTTCTTTACAAATTCTTCACGATTCACTTACCACATGCACAACAAATGTGCATTCTGTTTTCATGACATTAAGGTGGTCATACAAGCCTAGAGAAAAAACCTGTAAGATACTTGCGCTCCCCATAAGATGCACCCACTCCTCTCTGCGACCCCCCATGGGTCCAGACAACTCAAAAGTTCGCAGCACCAGTACGGGTTAACCCCCTTGTGGGTGTATGTGACAAAATTTTAACATAAGAAAGCTCAAGAACAATTTTTAAATTAGTGTGAGAAATGATCTAGGCTAGACTTGTAATTCTCAACTTACAGTGTTCTACACTTGCAGCTATTTCCTTCTGACTGGAATGATTTTGCTTACAGATAAATGCTTTCAGCTAATAGGGAGCTGGACTTGGACTTCAGACTTGGACATGAGTTGCATTTATGCCTAAAATTCAAATACTTAAGACTCGACCTTAACAATTCGCGAACAATGCTAATTTGTTTAATCTTGCTTCTATCTAAACAAAAAATAAAAGGTTTGTTGAAAATATTATGCGTTGGAAACGAAGAAATACCAACTGTTTTTCATTGTGTTCCCACAAGTTAGATAACTGACAAAAATATTAATTTAAAATATAAGTTTTAAGACTTGAGACTTGACTTTTCATTATAGCTAAAGACTTGTGGCTTGACTTGGACTTGCAAAGAGGGACGAATGAGCATTTCTGGCATCCGACCCGTGGTTATTAACTAAATATCTGCCAAAAGCCCTCAATTAATATGGAGTTGCTTTCCCATATTTTTTGTGTATTTAGATAGCAAAAAAAATATTTTCTAACCAAAATTTATTATGGTAATAGTAATAGTTTCTAAATAATAATTCTAAATAAATAATTACATAATACAATTTTTCCCACTGGCAATTAGAACTAGTTTGACATTTGAGACCTCAATAGAGGTATTTTTTTAGAATCAATCTGATAGATGTAATATAAAACCTTAGTGAGAAGATGTCTAGATCATACTGTTTCCCTCATGTTGTCAATGTCAGGTTGACTTTACAGAGTTTGTTCTGTAATGCTGGTCAGATCTGTGGCCAGTGGAGCAAAGCTGCAGTTGATGAATGAGTGACAGACAATGATCAGAAGTGTGCAAAACCCATCGAGAAGAGTCAAGGTGACAAGCAAGGTAGATATTTCACTCAATAAGAGCTAAGGAGGTTAAAGTGCACAAAGTGTTTCTGTCATAAATTGCATAATGATTCATTAAACACAGCGTCTGTTTCATAGTGCAATTTTAAGGCTTCATTGGAGCTAGAGCTGCATTGAGTGTAATGGAGAGGAGCGGACATTTTTGCTCCTGATTTGGAAAGCTTGTCGAAGTTTAGAAATCTCCTTGAAGTTTAATCTGAAACCTATATATCTTAACAGTGACAGATAGCAAGTTTAGAGCTAGAAGACTGTCTCATTTAATTTTCAAGCATCATCATGACTAGCTGCAGCATGTCAATCTGCTACATCAGCTGCTGGGATGGCAACAAAGGTGCAAATGTAGCAATATTTAATAAATGGAATAATTTCTCTCATCTGATTTGTTCACTTTCTTTATGTTTAACTGTTGCTGCTTTATCAAGTCTTCCTCACTTTATCTCTTTTTCTTGTTTTTGTCCTGTTTTGCTTAAACAGATTTATCTTCGTTTTTTGGACTACGAAATGGCAAATTCCAATGAATGCAAGCGCAACTTTGTAGCAGTTTATGATGGTGGCAGGTGACTTTTTTATTCAGTCATTTCACTTTGTTTTATTTTTAATGGCAAAGTCAGAAATTTGGATGGAGTTATCTTTCTTGATAAATCTACAGGATACATTTACACTCAAAGGTCTGAATGTAAAATGTGTCCACTTTCTGTAGGATTTGCAATTTAGTTTTAACACCAAATCACTATGCTTTCCTGTAAGAAAATGTGCATTCTTATCTAACTCTGTTTTGTTTCAGTTCAGTGGAAGACCTGAAGAGTAAGTTCTGCTCCACGGTGGCCAACGACATCATGCTTGTTTCCACGCTGGGTGTGGTCCGTATGTGGGCAGACGAGCTGAGCCGTAAAAGTCGTTTCCGCATCCTTTTCACAACCTACCAAGAGCGTAAGAGCAAATTTAAAAAAATCCCTACATTTATTCACTTGTTCTGCAATTTGGCGATCTAAAATGGTTTATTCCTCTTTTAGAGAAGCTGAGATAAAACCTCATAAAACAATGATAAGTTTCTTGTTAACACAGACGCTCATCCCTGCTTTTTGACATTTGAAAGTCCTTTCTAAATCGGTTAAACACAAATAATAAGTGCAAGCAGTTTTACCTTGGTAGTTCTGGTAGTGGAAAAGTAACTTTCTGACCAAAAGTAAATGAGAAACCGTTGTTTAAAAAAGGTGTTAAAAGAAGTTCTAATAAAGTCAGAGCACAATCTTTTTATATTTTCTAACTGTGTGTACTGATTATGAGTCTTTATTGTTTTAAGGAGAATAGATGAGCTTAAATCACTATGGGCAACAGCTGTAGCAGCAGAGCAGCAGAGTTGTTTATGTTGTGAATTCAGTGTCCCTTTAGTGAGGCCTTTTCACCAAGCAGTGCCAGGATGTGCTGTTGCCAGGGCAACGCTGCTGCCTAAGTCACTCATTCGATCCCCAGCCAGACCTCAGCCTTCAGAGCAGCAGCATCCACCACAGCTCTGCAGCAATGCACCCACCCTGTCAACAGTGAAGGGACAGATGTGCCAGTGCTTTAGAAAGCAAAAGCAGCACTTCCAGGAATTCAGTCCACTCTTCACTTTTTCTCTTATAAAGATCAATAAAAAATAAATAAATAAATAACAAAGTGGACTGACATTTACCTTAAAGAAATGAAAGATCCTTGTAATAAGTTAAAACAAAAACTATTTTTAATGCTAATTTAAAAGTCAATTTAAGATGAAGCAATCCAAAAAAAAAGAATTTAAAGTGGTCTTTTATATTCAGCGTGGCTACCACAGATGGGATGTCAGACTGAGTTACAGGTACATGCAGCAGCCATGTTCAGATCACAGGACAATTTTTACAGTAAGTGTTCCCCCGCCACCATTGATCCTAAATCTTTTTCATGTTACTCCCAGAGGGACCAGCAGCTCTTTAGAGGACCGTTCACAGCTGCTGACTCCCAGCAAGTTGTTCCCATGTGGAGAACTGCATTTCCAAAGCGCACCTGCACCTTTATATATATCACGCAAACACATGCTGATGCTACTCATCTTCATTCAGCCTCATTCCCGAACGCTGCTTTTATATAGAAACCATCACAAATGTGAAGTATAAGAGATTGAAACGTCGCTTTATCCAGGAAGCAATTATGTTTTTGGTGATGAATGTGGCTGTGTGACTTCTCAGCTGTCAGCCCTGTTACGCCTCATCTGCAGCCCATCTCTGGGGCTGCTGATGAAATTATTTGCCCTGACTTCACTACACACTTAACTTCTTGTTTCTGGTGAAGCATCTTGGTGCATGGAACCACTTCAGATCAGCTCAGAATAATCAAGTCTATCAGCTAAGAGGTCTTTGCTTAGTCTGAAACAGTTTGTACTATGAGTATCTGTGAAGAGACCTGCTGTAGATCAGTCACAATTCAGTATTTGATGAATGATCTTTTTCGTCATTTGATCTTTAAAAGTGTAAACTTGAATTTTTCTTTTGTATCTTAGTAAAAAAAAAAAAGAATCTAACTTTAATCGGTGCCATGTGCCAAATACCAAGGCTTAAAAATTTGGAACAATATTAGTTCATTTTCAATTCATATGCAGCACATTTGCTGTAGAAGAAAGATGTCAGGGTGCAGGCCTGCAGAGACATGGCCACATTATTTTTTCGAGCTGCTCATTTTGGAAATAATGTATGCATGCTGCAAGGACTGTGAACATTTCTTGTGGTCAAAAGGGCACTTTAGTTACAGAATGTCTCAGAAATAAATTTTGCTTCTGATTAGAGGCGATCAGACTTTTTAGACAGTTTCAGCGTGTGGATGATTGTGGATGATCAAGTCTGCTGACAAAACGAGAAGCAGCTGGCTCCCCCTAGTGGCTGTAAAGAAAATTCCTGTTAGTGATGACAGTGAACAGTGCTTTACACAAAAACAAAATGATGAAAAGGGAAACAGAAGTAGAAGCTTGGAAAAAGAGAGGATTAGTATTTGAACAAATACTCAGAGCCAGTCTGACTTATAGACTGCTGGCAAAAATCCAGGTAGTAGAGGTTATAGAAAGAGTTGTAAATAAGTCACTTTAATTCAGTTCACGAGGGATGGGACCTGGAATAAAAACTGCCATTTATCACAGCAGTAACAGTGTCAAAGTCTCCAAAGCTGTGACATCAATACCAGACTGCTTAAGGCCCGATACCTGGCAGGGTTGTGTGTTAGAGGGTAGAGTGTAAAGATACAACGAAGCAGCGAGAGGCATTTGAAGGAGACAATACACTATTTCAACATTTTAAATATAGGTTAAAATAATGTTCTTTAAAGGACACATACCGTGATTTTTTGTGTGTTTTGGGGCTAAATATGTTGAATCATTGTATACTTTTTCACTAAACATGGCCTTAAAGTCCCGCTTCAACAGTTTTTTTTTTTTCTATTGTAAAAACATTCGCAGTGGTCTTTTAATTATGATTATGCACTTTTTAGAGAAAATCACAAAGCCCATGTCATTTTTAAGACATATTTTCTTCAGGAGTTTATTAGAAACACGGTTTTGGGTTGTGGGCGGGATTGTTGGCGCACAAGTTATCCTTGCTAATTTCCTAGCATGCCTTTGTTTACTCGCTCTTCCACGTGACAAGCACCTCACAAGCCCAAGCTAAGATTAGCGTAGCAGAAAAACGGCGAATAATATCAGAGCTATGCAGCCATAAAGTTTTGATGTCAACTCAGACCAGGAAAACAAAGACGTTAATGGATCTATTTGTCTTTAAGTGGAGGATTTAGAATTGAAACGGAAAATGGACACTGGCCCGCCCATGGCAGTGACTGCGTCATGAACCTGAGCATTTTCAAATATCTGATTTTCATATTTTCCTGATCCAAAAAAATTGAATAAAGAAATACTCAGAAACACCGTTTTAATCTTAAATTATTTTAAATATGTCCTCCATAATGAGAAAAATTTTACAAGGACATGTTAAAAATACCAAAAGCACAATTTTCATTTAAGTAGGTTTTTTAAGATCAAAACTAACATTTTCTGTTTCCGTGTGTGGCTTTGCAACAGTTGTTTTCACCCAAACCCCTGAATGAACAGTTTGTTTTACGATGTTGTTCAGAATCTGTGATGCTAGTTGATTTCAAACTTTATTGAACAAGCAGGCCACTAGGGGACAGTACAGCAGCACACATCAGGAGAAGTTGGCTCTTATTCACTTAGGGAAGTTCGTAAATGTCTGCTTTGAAGGAGTAATACCACAACTTATTGCATCTATAAATAGGCTCAATATGAGCGTTTTTCATTTTAACAAAAGAAAAAAGGATGACAAATTCTTCTACCAGTATGAAGGTTCTGTTTGTTCACTTTTCTTTAGGGAGGATAGCTTTATGAACAAAACTCAGTATAAAAGCTTCCTCAAGTCTGCCCCCAAATCAACAATAGCTCAAACCAGCCATGAGTCTACATTGGATGTGTTTGTATCAAACAGTGTTGCACTGTTCTGTGTCTGATGAAGAGCAACGCAGAGGATAAATGTCTCAGTTGCAAAAATGTAAACTTTAGACCAAAAAGGAAAAACATATGACCATATAATGACATGAACCGGTAGCTGTTGTTTCTCATCATTTCAAAGAAGCCATTGTTTCCAGATTATTCTCTCTCCACTCTTGTAAATAATTAACTGTCCTTGAACCAAACAGCTACTTTCAAACACTTTTGTCACACTTGAGATCAGCAATGGGCAAATTGTGTTTTTTATTTACTCCTGGTGGCTTCAAGAACAGTTTCACCTGCAACTGCAGAAGATTTTACTGATGTTTTTCTGCTCATCTGTGTTTCTGTGCATTGAAAATATGATAAGTCCAGCCATTAAATTGTCACACAAATCAAAAGACAGCCAGAGACAACCACTACTTCTGTTTTAGACTGATTATTCCAAAATTACGAACACTTCCATCTTGCAATATTCTTGAGGCATTGTGTTGATAATGTAAAAAGCAAGTACTACCGGATTACTTTAAAGTCAACAGAAATTATCTTTGGCTGGCTGGGCCTTTGTTCCTCTATAGTATTGGCAAGCAAAAGCAACGGAGGGACCATTCAGATGGCATATGCATTAGTATGATTGGTTGTTGAGAGCAAGGGCACCTTCGCTTGAAATCCTCCAGCTATGCTTGCATACTTATGACAAAGGTGCTTGTCCTGCTGACAGATGGCTCTGCTGCATACTGTCATCATTGCAAAGTGGGGACATAAGATATTAATGTTTGTATCTCAGACAGGCCACTCTCGGAGGGCTCGTGCCACAATACATCACACGTTCGAGGTTGGGTTTAGATTGTGTTGACATGAGCTGTACAAGGTAGACAACTTTGTAGGCAGTAGGCAGAGTTTGTTTGAGGTTTTTGCGCCAGTGATTATGATAAGTCAGATCTGTAGATGTGTACAACCACCTATGCGTGCAGTACAGACAGATTGCAGGAAATTCATTTCTGTCCTCAAGTCATTCCTGCACATGGTTGAAGATGGAAATTCATGAAGAACAGATGGGTTCAGGGAAAACAGGTCTACTTTGAGTAATGCCAATCCAAATGTATTACCTCAGAGTCTGGCGTTTAGGCTTTTCCTCAGCAGTACTTTATGTAAGAATTTGTGCAACAGCAAACAGAAATGTTCTAGAGGCCTCCACTTTTTGCAATCCACAAATAATAAGTTTCTACATGTAAATTCAATTGATTCTTCAATAGAAACAAAGCATTTTTTTGAGTCACTTATTGATAATTTCATCTTTTTTTATAGCTCCATGTGATGCAGATGCCTTCTTTTGTCACAGTAATATGTGCATAAACTACACACTGGTGTGTAACGGCTTACAGAACTGTGTCTACCCCTGGGATGAAAACCAGTGCAAAGGTGAGATACTGCATATTGTATGAATATTTTCCCCTGTTTGCCCCTCCTGTGTCGAAATCAAAATCTTGTAGCAGCACCCAGTTTTTTTTTTTTTTTTTAAAAACATGTTTAGTGTTTCAGTGTTTCAGCACCATGGACAGCGACACAATGTGTGAGACACCCTCAGAGGCAATGCTGTATAAGCCTTGTTTTGCATCTAATTCTAATTGAAGAGACTGAATCCATAACTAATACTTGTTGACACTGATAAAATTGTATTCTTTGCATAATAATGTTTAAATATCCCAGTCAAAACTGTGATATTTCTTGCTAAAGACAAATTACCTGTTAGTCAGGGCTTTGTTACCGTCTTCTGCAATTTTTCCTCCACATTACTCTTTCTGTCTTCATCATTCTCTTAATCATGACAGATTGGGATGAAGCTGAGTGTATTGTTTTATAACTGCTTATGTAAAGGGCTTTAAGTGGCCAACAGTACCTTCCACTCAGTCATTTAATCATTATCTACTCCCGCTCCATCCTAATCAGCTTCAGAGAGCCGCTGGAGTCCATCCCAGCTGTTTGTGGGTGAAGGCAGAATACACTCTGGAAAGGTCACCAATCCATCGCAGCCAACAGAACAAGAAAGCACAAAATAAACACAGTCAATGTAGTTTTTGCCAAATAACTCTCTTTTGCAGTTTGTAGAGAAAATGAACAGAATAAACAGAACTCTGCACTTGTTTTGTTTGATATATATGCCTGAAGAAAACAGTATGGTAGCACAGTGATTGTCAAGGAGCATTATTAAATGTTTGGGCACTATCTTCAGAGTATTTAAAATGTATAATTATATGAAAACAGAAGACCATATTAAGTATTAAGTATTAAGAGCAGAATATTATAATAAAGAAAGGTTTTAGAGTTTTTTTTCTTTTATACATTTTTGTTGCTCTCATTAGCCCCCGAAAAACTTAAATGAATAAATGACTGTCAAAAAAAAAGAAAATTAAATTGATATTAAGCCTCTGACAGCCTGTGTTGAACAGTGTTGAGAGTCATTTGATTAAAGTCTACATGTGCTCTGAATGCTGTACTTGCCACTTGGCTATGGTCTGTGATCATGCAGAATTCAAAGGTTATTTTCTGAGCCTGAAACTCTCAGGCCTCTCTCTTTAGTAGTGCATAGAGCCCACATTTGTCCTCATTAGTGATAAAATGTCAAGTTTTACTCCCTCCTCATTTAAATGGGTAAATGTAACTAGTTGCTTTTAGTGAGGTTCAGTGCACGGCTACAAGTTCATCCAGCTCTTTAAATGTCACAAATCAACCCTCAAATTAGTTTCCTGCACTGCATTTTTCTAATTTACTCTTTGTAGATTTTTGTGTGTTTCAAGGACTAAAGGTCAGATTTAACCTTTTGGATCAACTGTTGAAGAAAGCATAGCCATCATGGCTTTATCTTCTACATTGATGTCCTTTTATCATTTAGGGATCATTGATCACTTATTGCTCTGTACAACTTGCATCTGTTCCAGCTTTATTCAAATATTTCATAGTTTATTTCAGTTAGCTATCAGAATATGAAGGAATAACATTATTTTATTTTGTTCTTTTTACAATAAATAAATAAATTCCAGAGCCCAGATGGCATACGCTGATAATAGTTAGAGGCATAGCTGCAGGTGGAGAATGGAGGGGAGGAGGGATGGCGAACTGTGAGACAACCATTCATGAAGTTAAAAGCAAATGATTGATTGAGATTGGCTGAGAAGAAGCTGGGCTATTTAGACATTAGTTTAAGAGAAGACCTAATCAATGATGTCATGTAGAGTGACGTAGCTACCCAGTGTACCTGTGAGGTTTTTTTTCCCTTATTGAGATTGCACCAAGGCTTCATTTTAATGTTTTTGGAGTTTCTGGGCAACAAGAAAAGTGTGAATCTCCAATTCAGGATTTTTTAGGTTTCTAGTTTTGAGAATGTTAATACATTTTTAATACATTTCTCACAAAGTTTGTGGTTTAAATTAGTTTGTTTAAGCTTTTTTTTTTACTCTATTGTTACAACACCTAAAACTGAACCGTCTTGGAACAAATGTTCCTGTCAGTGCGGATCATTAAGAAAAGATAAGAGGAAATATTGAACCACTGCAGCATAGGCAGCTTCTCTTATATTCATCAATAGTTTACTAAGCTATAATGACTTCTGTCTCATTAATGACACTGCAATGTTAGTGATTTTAAGGCCAGCAATATATGTATGAATTAGATTTGCTATGTTAAAGAAGAGTAAAAAATGTTTAATTTATTTCATAAACAAACAAAAATGTAACCCATAGCACAATAAAGTCAAATATTCAGACATAAATAACAAATCCATTAAACTAGGAATGTGATTAGAAATGCTTAGTGTTTGTGGCAGAAATGTGGGAAAAGAAGCAATATATATATATATATATATATATATATATATTTTTTTTTTAAGAAACTTTAAAAAGTAAAATAAGGTTGGATATCAGCAGAAAAAACAAATGACTCAAAGTTTTTTTTTGTTTGTTTGAGGGATAGGAGTGCTGGTTTCCTTTTGAGTCGAGTTTGCTTTATTTTTTTTTTAATTCACAATTCTTCATGCCAGTAAGGCTGATTCTAAATAAAATGTGCCTCTTCTTTTTCTTCACAGAAAAAAGAAACACCAAATTTCTGGACAACCTGAACACCACAAACGGGGCCATAATTGGGGTAACTTGTTGCATCGTCTTCATCCTCCTCATCGTCTCTGTCATTGTCCAGATAAAGCAGCCACGAAAGAAGTATGTCTTGCGGCGTGAGGACTTTGACCCCACCATCTTTCAGGAGGTTTTTGAGCCCCCCCACTATGAGTTGTGCACTTTACGAAGCGCCCCCACTCCCACAGCAGCATCAGCTGACTTAGTTGACCTGGCAGAAGATTTTGACAACTACCACGCCCTTCGCAGTGCCTCATCACGCTGCGTTCACGACCACCACTGTGGCTCCTCCTCCAACCCCAGCTCCGCACACATATCCCAACTGTCGCTCAGCGGCCGAGGAAGCCGCAGCAATTTGAGCGTCCGGGATGCTGCAGCTGCCACTCTGCTGGCAGACCTACCGCAACCACCCATGGCCGTCCGGCCCCTGCTTCCCACCACAGGAAACCGCAGGAGCATCTTGGTCATGAAGCACAGCTACTCCCAGGAGGCAGCGGACACTGGGTGCGACCTAGACGACGACATGGAAGAAGTTCCCACCACCAGCCACCGACTCTCACGTCACGAAAAGGCAGTACAGCGGTCAGTATCCATAGATTTCTGATGATGGAGGATCAGCAAACCTAGAGTTTACCATAGGGATGTTTGAAATGTGCAAGGAATATTTTTGGTCTTTTTATGTTCTTGACTTTCACTTTATTCTTTTTTTTAATTTGCAACGTTAATTTATACATTAACTTTTTTGTCATTTCTCCATTTTTTCCACCATTACATTTTTTCACAAAGGGCTAAATTAACATAGATAAGTATGTCTTTTCTTGCATGCTCATGCTTGAACATATATCAAGCGGCCCAGCTATAGTCCAGTGAATGGAAAATGTCACCAACATTTTTGTCTTCACTAAAGGTCCGAAAAAGATCATCAAACAAATTCCTACTTCATTTTGACAAAAGTAAATTAAGTTTTGACCATTCACACAAGGGCTTGAATTGGTGCCTCACAGAGACAAACCAGAATCTCTTCTTGAATGCAAATTACTGCCTGGTGATTGCTGGGATAGGCTTTGGTCATCCTGTGATCTTGACAAATTTTTAGCCAAAAAAAAATGCAATTATACTCCAAAAACCTGAAAAAAACACATTTGTTTCACATCCTAACTGTGAAACTAAAAGTATTTCTTACAAAATCCCAGTAGCTCAACATTGTGGCATCTGTTTTTTAACAGCAAAAATACTTGCACCTTGACTGCTTGAGTAACAACTGTATATGTTTACAAAAGTATGGTGTGAGGATGTCCGAGTATGTTTTATTTTCTTTCTTTTTTCTTTTTGAAGAAACACGTTAAATGCAACTTTTTCTGCATGCACTTTCAACGTGCTCCTTCCAGAATGTTCCTGACTGTTTACTAAAAAGCTGCATGTCACGCTCTCACAGACTATCAGAGCACTTAATGAGGTGTATTGCTGTTATGTAGCACATGATGCATTCTGATCTCTATGCAAGAGGAGTTTGAGATTAAATAAAAGAGCCGTGACATTTCAGGTTCTGCCTCATTGGCTCTTTGAGCAAACATGAATCAGAGTACAACACAACTAGGGTCTAGGAGACAATCTCAAGGTAAGCACCCTTATTTAACAATCCACATCTCTATTTTTGTTGTGCAGTCGTCATTTCCCCTAACAGTATATGATTTTCCTTTATTTCCGACTTTTGCCTGAGCTTTTTACTTTAATTATATTTTTTGCTTGTGCTTGTTGTTGTTTTTTATTTATTTTTACCAAAATGGTCTTTTTGTCTGCAGCCATCTCACCTGTCAGTGTATAAAGTCTGTGTGATGCTCAAGTTGGACTGTATGTCCTCCTCGTGTGAAGACATATGCTGTCTCACAGATGTCTTTTTTTCCCCAAACATCCTTGTGTTTAACCTTTTACACTTTTTTGGGTGAACAACTAGTTTGTTTATATTAACTTTTCAATTTCTTTGAAAATATAGAACAGATTTCTTTGAAAAAAAAATATTTTGAAATGTTATGAAAGGTGATAACAATGCTCACTCTCCACTATGCACAGTATTTTAGTAAAAGCACAAAACTCTTTCAGTAAATACAGATTTTTCTAGTTTTAGTTTTAGGACCAAAGACTGATCAGGATCGTAATACTGACAGAGAGAAACATAGTGACTATAAATCTTTATTTTAAAAACCAAACAAAAAGTTCTGTTCTCATCTTTCTCTTAGCTGACCGTGGCTTTATATCTTTCCAAAAATGAGAACTGAAGATCTGACACTTTCCTGCCTGTCAACCAAAAATAATTCTTATACGTTTTTTGACAGTTTTGACTACACATTTGTTAAAATAAAAAAAGACCAAAAAAAAACAGTAAAAAAATAAAATGAAATCATTTAAAAAAAACTACCAGTGGAACTGATTTTGACATTAAAGTAACACTCAGTCCCATTTTGATCTATTGTAGATTTTTTGATCTATTAAAAGCTCTCCCAGTTGTCTTTTAATTTTGATTGTGCCGCTTTTAGCTAAAAAAAAAAAAAAAAAAAAAAAAACTGTGTCGTTTTCTATGACAGTTTGTTCAGAGCAGTAAGAGTTCATTAGAAATTTGCCTCTGAGTTATGGGCGGGAGCGTTGACACGGAAGTAAGCCTCTGCCGATATCCCATCATCCCGTTGTTTACACGCTAGCTTCCAGCCTCTCACAACCCCTAACATTACCAGTGAAACTAAAATGGCGAGCAATATCAGATTCATGCCAGCACAGACAAAGAAAAGAAAGATTTGCATAGATCTATTTGTCTGAAAGTAGATGTGTCAGAATGTAGCCAAGCAGGGAGACTTTGGCATCACAACTTTGAGCTTTTTCCAACTGCATTTTTTAATCTGCTCTTGATTCATTACAATTTGCATAAAATAATGGTCAAAAATGTAGTTTTAAGCTTAAATTCTTTAATACATGTCTCCCATCATGAAAAAAGTAAAGTGCTACAAGAACATGTTAAAAACACCAAAAACATGATTTTATTGAAGTGGATTTTTAAGTCTAATAGCAAAGGTTTTTTTCTTTTTTTTTTTGCGATTTCAGGATCAAACTAGTCCGCACATGGCCTGTATACATTTGGCCTTCTACATTTTTAAAACTGCACCTTTTCCTAATAGAGAATATTTCTTTTTAGACAAATGACTTATTTCTATTTTTAGTAAAACTAATTAAATTAGGTGTGACTAATTTAATTATTGTCAAATTAACACTAAATACATTTTTTGGATATTTATTTTTTTTATTTCAATTTAAGAATTTCTCCTAAATATAGTTACTTTAATGAACTTGTTAAAAAAATACTGTTTTAAATTTAAAAGCTTTTAGGAAGCTAACAAAAGAACTTTGGGTAAGTTGAAGAAATCTGTTGTCACAAACCAGATGTTTCCGTCCCAAGACCTTCTGTACATTTTGAGTAAAGCCCTCAGTGATTATGCTCAGAAGTTCTCTATATGTCTGCATGTTTTTCAGCTTGTTTTAAATATGTTTCTTAAAATGGTGCATTCGGTTTTTGCCTGTGTTAAGATTTAGTGTGCTTAATGCCCTGTGACGGTGTGTTCATGAAGCTGCAGTAAAACAACAAAAATGTTACTTTCGCTGAATTAGTTTGCAAGAAGTTGTCAGAGTAATGATGGCTCACCTTTGCAGCTTCATGTCTGCATGCCACAGAGCAGTTCGATGTTAGAGTGTGAATCTGTGTGCGTCTGCTGATGTTCTGTGTTGTGTTGCATTGTCTCCATCATGTAGACTTCTTGAGAATAGCATTATCCTGGAGCAGTTTGAGCGGAATTCTGTGACAGGTGAAAAAGCGGAGCACAGATTTACACCAGCATGATGATGATGATGATGATGAAGGACATTGATGAAATGAACTCTGGAGGGGTTTTCATGTGCAAAGCTGACCGCTGAGGACTAATTGGAATCAGTCCAACTCCTTTGAAAGCTGTTTCCTCTTCTGGACTTTAGCTTTCACGTCATTCAATTTGAGCTTCAGGTTGTTAAAACATATTGTTACAAATCCCTGCTATCTTGACTTATCGTCTTTGTTTCACGTATATAAAACATCTGATTTACATATTATGATTTAAACAGCTGATTAGAGTTTCTTGAATTTAGTCAAAATTTGAAACAAATAGAATTCATTGGCACCTATGGGGTTACCAGAAACGTTTAAGACTCAGAATATTTGAAGTTGAATGGCTTCTGCATGCTTCTTTTATTAAAACATCTACATGATAAAATTAATAAGAATATTCTTACTAATACTAACAAGTCAGTTAATCCCCAAAGAACTTTAAGTACGCTGCATGTTTAATTACACAACATTTGCCCCCAAAATTTCCGAAATTAATTTGACAATATTTCCTTCTGAACATATCAACTAACTTTTTGACAGGCTGTTTTTCTTTTTCAACTAAAAGCAAAAAACTAGAACATCTCTTTTAGTGTAGGGGCTTGATATCTTTATAAGAAAACACACTTTTATACTAAAAGGAATCAAAAGAATGAATGTTTTTAAAAGTATGATCTTTCAGGGCTAATTTTACCTATGCTTTACAAAATAAAATTGATTAATTTTAAGATTTTTGTCTTGAATTTACTGAGCTAATCTATATTTGTCTGTGTTTTTGTCTGAGGAATATTAGGTACAAACAAAAAGGATTTGTTTCTTATCAAAAAGAACTACACATTTGAGAAAAAGTAGCTTTCGAATTCTGTAACGTGTCACGTAAAAAGGAGATCTTTGACAAATAAATTCTTAAAGATTCACATAAGGAAGTAAACTAGAAATATAGATAAACATAACGATTATGGATGGAATTTTCAAAGATGTTTTTAAATAAAATTTAGGATCTGACCATCAAAAAAAAACTGTATGATGTAAAAAAACTATTTTAGCTAAAAATGCTTTATTATGCATCCTTACAAAACTGCTGCACATGATCGATGAGATTATTAGTTATGAAAAATCTTGTTTGGATTTTTTCAAATGTATTTATTCAATTCTCCTGCTCCATGTGTAGGTTGACATCAAGAATGTGGTTTGTTTTTGTCATTTAACAAATTCCTTGTCTGGTTTGCACCATGACTTGTTACATTCACATCTTCTCAAAGTCATAAGCTGCTCTCCAAATACTAACTACTGGTGATGCAATATTTTGTATTGAAAATTCCTCATTTTCTGATTGGCTGAGAGGTGTTTGTAACCTGACTGTGAAGGTTTTCATGTGCAGTGCCTTTATTCCTTCATTTTTTTCACATCTATTTCCTTTAAAGTCTTGAAAACGTTTTGATTGATAGTTTATTTATAAAGAAGACCATATTTGGTCAGAAATTCCACCTTTAAGCTTATATGTTGGAGGAAGTGATCTCAACCCTTGAGACTCTTTACTGCATGTGGCCTTTGGGAAGCAGTTGGGAAGAGGTTTTTTTTCTTTTCTCTAGCTTGGACTGTGGGATATTACTCAATAAACACTTAAAATTCTTATAATTATTTGACTTTTATTTACATTTTATTTGTTTTTTTTGTGCAATCTGGATAAAAATCTGATAATATTTTTTTAGAATTTAATGCAAAAATAATTCCAAAGATGTAATTTCTGTTTTTTTTTGCCAGTTTAGTTTCTCTAACACATAAACACACTTGTGCTTGTCCGTTTTATTGTGTATAAATGTGTTTTTTTTTTCTTTGTGGTGATATTTTAATTGCATTCATCATTTACACGCTTGTATGTGTCTTTAGTGTCACACACACCATGCAGAAGGCTTCCCACTGTTTCCTCTGATCCATGTGCACAGTCATCTCTGTGATTACAAAATAAACTATTTTTTTCTGTTTCTGCACACATTGCTTTGACTTTGTGTCTGTTTCTGCTGCACAGTTCACCTCTCACCAGAAGGAATGCTACACAGAGCTGCACATGCACTTATCGATTTTTCTGTCTGTTTCTTCTCTCTCGAACACACACAAACGCGCGCACACAAAGTCGCAAACTCATCTACCAGCTCAGAGATGGAGGCGGAAATGTCACTAATTAAGTAAGTCAGAGTCAATTCAATCAGGAGCAGCTGGGGCAGCCGAGGAGAGAGATGCAGGCCCCGCTAACTGTGCTCTTCTTTTTCTGCAGATGCATCATTCCTCTGCATTTGGACACATTTTACAGCAACACATATCAGTTTCCCTCCTACACTCATCTTTAAAGGACTTTTGCCCTTAGTAACTTTTCCGATGTACTGTAGTGACGAATGAAAACAGTTGACGGAAAGTTTGGATGGAAGAGATGGATTTTCCTGGAGTTGAGGAGCCTTGAAATATCTTTTCAAATGGATGACTTAAAAGAAATGTTTACTTTTCTTTTCTTTTCTTTCTTTTTTTGGGAGAACACAGAACCTTTAATGTAAATTTGTTTGAAGAGACTTAAAAAAAATCTTAATCAGGTTTGAAAACCGTTTTTAAGTGTCTGTCAAAATACAAAAGATTTTATTTTTTTATTTTTGACGTGATGTTTTCACTGTAGAAACCTATAAATATATACAGTGAGCAGGTAAAAGAAAACGTTAAAGTTGGTGTTTAATTAGTGGATCATCAATTATTTTTTTGGCATTTTACTAACAGTTTATTTTAAATGTTTGTGATCACGCTGCGAAGGATTTTTTAAAAATCATTTTGGACATTTATTTGATACCATATTGGGAAAATGCTGGACTGACTCTTTTAAATAAACTAATATTTACTGATTTCATTGTGTTTCTTACTTATGAGTTCAAATTCAACCACATGGTGGCGCTCTTCAGGGTTTCCAAATCCGGGTAATGGCTAAGGGTTGGGTCCAGGATGCCATCCACTGTAAAACTGAAGCCAAATCACGTGGTAGGATTTTTGTGGCGACCCCCAAGGAGAGTAGCAGGAAAATCCTTCTTTTTTTGTAATTCATTTGTTTATTCATTTTAGCCGTATTAGGCTGTTTAAAAAAGTAAATGTTGTGCTATAAATGAACAATTTTGCCTATTTGTAGTTGACCCATCTCCTGAGGAAGCAGTGAGCTGCTGTCACAAGTGAAACGCCCCAATCCTCGCCTTGATGCCCTTAGGTGGACCAGAAACATGTAATGGTATGTGACACAAGGATGGATTTGAACCCACAGTCAACCAATTTCAGGGTGGACTGTCTACCACTGGGTATTTTTTTTTTTTTTTTTTTTTTTTTTTTTAGAAATAGAGGTGGAAAGTTTTAAATAAATGTAAATGTCTATGTTTGAAATAACAACTAACTTATAAACAGAAAATCCTGTGCTGTGTGGATTTGGGAGGACACTAGGTTTTTTTTGTTTGTGTGTTTGTTTGTTTGCTACTTTTGAGGCCTTTCAAGCTGTCCCATAAATGTAAGCAATGATCACAAAGACAAAATGATGATCATGTGGATTTACTTTCAGGGAAATGTAACTTTAATTTTAAAAAAGTGAATAAAGGAGAATTGGCACATTCATCAGATGTTTCTGTGATTAGTGGGAATGCTAACTCAAACAGCCAGTCAGCACATTCATAATTATGTTTATTTAAGTTGATAACTAGAAACTGCTTCAGTGAGCACTCCCAGTGTTTTCCTTTCATTTTTTTATTAATGTGAAAGGATGCCTAATTTAAAATCAAATGATTCCTGTGGTCAAATGATGGTTTTTATTCATCAATGGCCTTTTAGATGATTTACATAATCCATGTATTTAGTACCAAGTCAGTACGTTTGTAACCTATAGCAACTTTTGGATGTTGAGAGAAACTCAGTTTCTTGCTTAAATTAATGAGGACAGGAGCCCTTTAAATAGGTCTAAATATGGGTGTTTCATTTGATCATTCAAAACAGTTGTAAGTTTAACTAAGCTTGACGACAGCTAACATTTGTTGTATGTATATTTTGATACCACAAATGGTACAGATTAAGTAAGTAGACAATCATAAAGCAGGTGAGAACTCGATTGGAGGGTCTGGAAAATGTAGTTTATGATGTAAGAAATGTAATATTTACCAACTATTACTGCAGTTTAACCTTATAGCTTTAAAAACATTTTGCATTTTCTGATTGTTTCTTATTCATTAGTATTTGTCAGAAATTGCATTTTTGCAGATATATCTGTAAACTATATGGAAAGGGACTTTTTTTGCCATTTAACCTTACACACTGGGAAATGAAACGACCTTTTAGAGGCATTGTTGAATTTCTAAGAATTAGTTAAAGAACCAAACTTGGCACATTTTGAACATTGCATATGGTTTAGTGGCACTTTGGCTCTTTTTATTAAAGCATTTTTCACATTGTTTTGACTTTGTTTATGGATTTATACATTATTATTGTGTCTTTACACATTTGGCATTTACTATAAAACAAAAAATGTTTCTACCAAAAAAGACGAAGTTTACTGTTCAGAATTTAAGTTTCTGGCAGTTTCAGCTTTATTGTGGATTTACTGTGTATTGTAATAAAAAAAAATGTCAATTTAAAAAAAGGTGGGATTTTACAAATAGATGGATATTAAGCATTGCCACAAAAAAAACATGTTTAAAGATAAATGAGAAAGCTGAAGAAAAAAAACTCAAAAGCTACACGACTACTAAGGCTGCAGTTTGGCATCCGGAACAGAAGGGGGCAGTAGCCGCTCTTAGACGTTTGATTGACCCAGCAGGTCAGTAAATCAGAAGACTGAATGGCGTTTTAAAGCTTTGCAAATCCGTGTAACCACGAAATACTGCTTTTATTTGATTATGATTTTCAGTAGATAAGTTGCTTTTTCCCCCCAGATATTGTCAGTCGGATAAAGTAATGGCTCATATTTTAAAAGCCGTGCAGCAAAGTGTGCGGAGCTCCTGGAGGACATGTCTCCCCGTGCAGGCTGGCGTGCTCTTGTACACACGTAGGACAAGAGCGGTCGTCCTCGGTGCGTTCGCCCGTGGGTCAGAGGCTCCTCTGTCCGCCCTGAGCTGCCACTGTCAAACTCGAAGAAGCTTTTCTCTCCACGTTATCCTCAGAAACAAAAGCGGCGCCGAGGAAAAGCACAGATCTGTTTCTTCTTATCAGAGTGGGAGTCCTAAAGTGTCCTCTGCTCAGAAAGGTATGTTTAGTTTCAAAGTGTTCAACCAAAGCACAACATTTACTGTCTTGTCTCTTCAAATGGTTTTTAAAGCTACTTATTTGACAAATTTTAGTCTTTTTTGGGACCAGCCACTTTTCAAATTGTCCTGGCAAAGGCAGGAATCCACCTATCACTCTCTTCCCACTGGTGTTCCACAGGATTCTGTTCTGGACCCTCTTGGTCTACACATCTTGGAGTAGTCATTCATTCACTTTTTTTTTTTTTTTTTAATTGGACAAGATTTAAAATAATAATAATCATTTTGAGTATAAATACTACATTGATTCATCATATCAATGTATTCATTGCTGTTTGCAGTTTCTAGCATTGCTTAACAAAAATGCCCATCTGCTCTATTTTTACATACAAATCCCTAAATGTTAGTTTTTCCTTTAGACCCACTCCGAATAAAGTTGTTTTGGTCTTTTAACATGTTCTTTTGGTATTTATAAAGAAATTCAAGATTAAAATTCCATTTCTGAGTATCGGTATTTCTTTATTTAAATCGTCATGGATCAGGAGAAGACAAAAAAAAATGCAGTTTGAAAATGGGGTGTATTTGTGATGTAGAAAATACACTGTAGACAAGTGTTTGTCTTTGTTTTTTTTTCCTCGTCTGAGCTGACATCTGGCTCAAAAATATTGCTCGCTATTTTTAACGATAATGTTTGGTTGGGGGTGTGTGGGGCTGTAAGCTTGTGGGACAGTGGGTAAAAAGATGGGTGATGAGAAATGGGAGCCTGGTTGCTCCAAGCCAGTGGTCCCACCCACAACTCAGAGGCGAATTTCTAAATAACTACTGCAGGAACCATGTCCTAAAAGATGATGGAGGCTTTTCGATAAAAAGCTAAAACGATTGGGCTAAAACGGCATAATCATAAAGACCACATAAACACCATAGATCATTGATGAAGTGAGGCTTTAAATTAACTGCTAGTTTTATAAACACTATTTTATTTACAAAATAACCAGGAGCTTGTGAAAATGAATCAATATTTAATCAAATTAGGAATTTCGTGAATTAAAATCCTTGTTTTTATTTATTTTTTTATGTTATTTTGGCAGTGACACTCACCCCTAGTTCCTCATTATTTCTTTGCTGATGACAAACGGCTCTTTTTTTTCTCTGCCAGATGACATGATGATTCCTAAACCTATAACTCAATCTCATGACTTTTCCAGTCTAACTTCAGAGCATTATCTTCAACTTGAGATCTTTACCGATGAGTAGCTTCACTCTACAGAAAACATGTTTGCTACTTCTAAGGCATGCAAAGAGGGTCAGACCTTCACTTAATGTTGATGCAATTTAAGTCCTCCACCACTTGTCATCTCTTATTGTTGTAATCTAACAGAACAACCAGTCTGCCTGATCACACATTTTCCTTTTGCATTAAACCTGAAATATGTTCACATTGGTTTACATTTTGATTGTTCTGTTCCTCATCTTTTGCATAAAATAATCTTTTAAATGTAAACTTCTTCACTGCTTGCTTTGTCTTTCAGTCAGAGATGCTGGGAGAGACTTCACCTACCTGATAGTAGTCCTCATCGGGCTTGGAGTAACAGGTGAATTTCAGTTGCATGAGTCCGAGGAATGGCTACATAACAATCCCACATAATTTTTTTTTTCTGGTCTCAGAACACACAACCTAAATAATCAGCTGGAGTTTTATTCTGTGTTGGTCAGGGGGACTTTTATATGTGGTGTTCCAAGAGCTGTTTTCCTCTACCAGTCCAAATAAAGTCTACAGCAGAGCCTTTGACAGAGTCAAGTCGCACCCAGAGGTAAGATCAAGCATCTCCTGTTATGGTTTTTCCTGTTGAAATGGCTAGTAATCATTGCGTCTTTCAAAATAAAAGTAAAAAATACTTGTGATTATTTATCTATTTATTTTTTTTAATAAATCGCAGGTTATTGGAGCATTTGGAGAACCAATTAAATGTTATGGTGAGACCACCCGCCGTGGGAGGAGGCAGCAAGTCAGGTATGTTGAAAAAAAAAATCTTAATTTATTCTGCTGAGTGATGTATTTGCATTAAGCAAACAACTGACTAAACAGTTGGATAGAAATCATTAGTAATCATCAGAAAAGTGGCAAAATAAGTGCCTTGCCTTAAGTTTAAGAGGAAAAGCTTTTACAAGATTTGAAGATGGATCGCGCTGGATCGCAACCTGAGAACATCAGCTATAAATCTTGTTTTAGCAAAACTTGTCACGAAGTAGAATTAAAGTTTCAGAATTTTTTTTTTTTTTAATTCTTCATTTGCATATTTCCATTTCAGTCATGCAGAGTATGTAAAGGATGGACTGAAGCACATGAGACTTAAGTTTTACATTGAGGGATCGGAGCCAGGTCTAAAAGGGACCGTCTATTCAGAGTCCAAAGAGGCATGTCTCATTTTACATAGCAACCAATGAAAGCTCTTGTTTCCTGTGTGGATTTTTTTGATCAGCTTAGATGATGTTGTCTTTCTTGTCTTGCAGAATCTTGAAACTGGCAAGTATGAATTCCGTTATGTATTTGTAGACATAGACACCTACCCGAGACGGACTATTGTTGTGGAGGACAACAGATGAGGAGCTTTTCTGACTCAGAGGATAGCGCAAGAATTTTGCATTTGTAAAGCAGGTTTTTATGTCTGTGAACTAAATTTTTTTTTTCCTGAATATTTGATTGTGAAATTTTAAGAAAAAATTTGTTTAATAAAATTATTGATCATCATTTGATACAAAACTTTTGTCACAGCGTCAAATAAAACAAACACATGAATAATTTGTGAATAAAATATAGATTTTTTTTTTTACATAACTGGTTTTACATATGATTACATTCTATAGAAGAACTTATTTGTTATAAAACTTTTTTTTTAAATAATGCTTCTAAATGTTATCTTGCCCCTTTGGTAATGTTTTACCCCAGTCGATTCAGGCACGTACGTTTTCCTTTTTTTTGTTGTCTCAAATGTGAAACTTTGTATTGAAAAAACAGTATGGACGTCGAGAATTGAAAGTGTTTTGATTATCTATTGAAGTTTGTAGCATTCCTAATTTAATCAATTAACACCAAAATAATAAATAAACATTTGTAGAAAAATATCAGTTAATATAAAGAGTCTTTTTTTTCCCTCTCCTTAGTCCAATAAAAATGTATTGTCATATTTGGTCTTTACAGCTTTTGACCAAAAGGAAAACAAAATTCTTATATAGTATTTTTTTACGCTGATATTATTCTATCTTTTGATTTTATATATATATATATATATATATATTTTATATCTTTATTTTAACTGGTATTGTTTTTAATGTAATTAAATGCCAAGTATTCTTCGCTCGCCATGTTGACACATTGAAAACGTGCTACTTTCACGGACTGTCGGAAACATGAGTAACTATCAAGGAGTCTCGAAGAAGCGGTTTTTGTCGTTTTCTAACTTTCTACGTGAACCGACTGTAAATTTGTGATGCATGGTGGGTGTGAATATTGCAGATAGTTGCCTGTAAATGTTGACACTTGATATTGTCTTGAGAAAAAATATACATATATATTTTCCCCAAAACACGATGTCAGATGAAGACCGCCCTCCGACAAAGCGAAAAGTGGCTGTGAACGCACTACTTTTGCTTCGTCGGTCAGCTAGCTTCAAGTGCCCCCGTGCGCGTGAAGTTGTTAGCTCCTCGCTAACTTGTTGCACGCGCTAAATAGTTTTTATTATTTAAAAAATAGCAGTCATGTTTTAAAAATAAGTCTGTTCTGGTGGTTGTTTTGCTCTCGCGGTGAGTAATTAAGCCCTCTCCGCCTTGGCCTGCTACATTTTAGCCACATTAGCAGCAATCTGTTGGTTTCTCGGGATTAACCTGCATATCATTAACGAAAAAGTGAAAACGAATGGCTCACCCTTAAATCTAACTCGGAAAGTAAAGACACCATTACAAGTAAGTTCACAACTTTGTTCATTTTTATGCTTGTAAAGATTCAGAAATGCTAATTTACAAAATTTTATCACTACTGTATTAACTGGTGCTAAAGTTTTGCTAAATAAATAAAATAGCGACTTAAAAGGAACTGCTAAGAACATAACGAGTAACAAAATGGTTGTATATTTTTTAGCACATCACGTTAGCTTATCAGTACTTAGGGTTCTTGTTTATTTGTTTTTTAAGAGAGAAAAAAATGTATGTTTTGTTAAAGCGTGTTTTCTCCAGGAAAAAGTTGGATGTTCGGACAGGACTTAATACGTTATTCTCCAGTTATGACATTCTCCTCTTGGAGGTAAACACCTGAAGAACATGGAGCTGTACTGGTACATGTGAGTAAAGCTTATGGTTTTATAATTACACCTTACAATGAGGCGATTTTTATGTCAACAGATGAGTGAAAAACCGCTACAGGTAGTTATAATATTGGAATATCTTCAGTTATTATATAAAACAAATGTTTGTGTTGTTTCTCTGTTGATTGTTTATCAGTTCTAACTGAGGTTACAAAGTGAAAAAAAAAATGGCAATGTTACTGCATCCAACCTTCAGCTATTGTGTGCTGTAATTATACTGAATGACAGTCAGCTTTGTCTGGAGGAGCACTTATGTGATTATCATATGAGACTGCTGTAATTATATCTAATAGTCTTGGATGTAATTTGATTTTGAAGCCGTTCTCAGAAATGCTTTGACATTTTCCACCTCAAAGGGTCATGGATTGGTAGGCCTGTGTAAACACAAAATGTCACAGAGAAAAGTTTCCTTTTTGAGGCAGGAAGTGGGCAACAGTGAGATTCTCTTGGACTCCTGGGACAATTCATTTTTTAAATTATTTCCATCTCCCTTCAGTTCTGGATTTCATTTGCCTTGACCCTCTTAAAATCTCAGAACAATTTCCATCAGACTTGCACTATTTCTTTTGCAACATGCAAAAGATTAAGCTCTCATGTTAATTGTTGTCGTCTACAGAGTTGTCATCATATTCATCACTGTAAAGATATTCTTCTACGTGTGCTGGTACCGGTCAAGACAGCGGCAGCTGGCAGCATACCTGAGCAACACGCGCAATGCCCAGATTGTCATTGTCGGAGGAAGGGCCTATCTTCATCAGATGTGTGAGAGGCAGAGTGTAAGTGCAAAACTCTACATTTAGGTCTGAAGACTCCACAGCCTGAAATGAATAACTGTTGTCGTCCTCTGAAGTGTTTCACTCCCCCGCAGATTTAGGTTTGCATTCAGTTTTGTTAGGAAAGTCTGTAGATCTGCTCTAATGTGTGTGTAGCTAACTGAAACTGTTGGAGGAGAAGCCATCAAACAGTTCACAGAGTCAAAATTACATGTAGGATTTGTCAAAGTAGGTCTCGGCTGACATTTTCAGAGGAAGTGCTTATGCGGTCTGCAGTCTGTACTTGTGGTTCCTGTTACTGACTGTTAATACCCTTCATTTTACTTCTTCGTACAACTATGGATGGTTTTTATAGTTCATACTTTAACTATTTTATTTCCATTAGGAAATTGTATTTTACTCTAAGAGAGAGAGAAGTACAATAATTGACAGGAAGAACTCAATATTTGTTTGGCTATTGATACTTTTTTGTTAAATGCTATTTGTTACTGCCCAGATGTGCAAAAATGTCTCAAGTCTAGTGGAAACACAAAAGGGGGACCGTAACATATGAAAACTGAACACCAGAAGGAATAAGAAACAGTTTATTGAATAAAAGAAATTCTGTGTTCTGTAAAGCAAGAACAAAATGAAATGAGTGTGCTCCACATCCTCCTGCTCTGCTCTCTCTGCCTGCCTGGATAAGTGAGGCCTCCTGTGTTTTAAATGACAAGCAGGTGTCAATTAAGATCATTGGTCCAAAACTGCCAGGTGAGCAGAATGACAGGGCACTGAAAACGGGTGTAGCACAGCAGCAGCAGGATGTAACATTATTGTATAAGCCAACCCTTAATATGTGTGAACTTTAGTAACTTATTGATGTGCATTTGACTTCCTTAAGTTGCTTTTTGCATAACTTGTATTCGGAAATGCGCTATCTGTGTCAAACACTGAAGGCTATTCTGTTCCCGCTCATGTTTCAGGGTTAGCTGCTTAAACCAGCTTTATTTTGAACATTAGTTCATCTGATGTCTCCTCCTGAAGGACAGAATTGCTCTTTGTTTCTCAAAATCCTCTGAAAGTATTTTTCTAAAACCTCCTTTTTACCCCCACCCCTAAAAGATTCAGAGAACTTGATTAAAACCTTTTGAAAACTTAAAATGTTAATTGTTTTGACCACATTTCTAAGCCACTCTGTTTTATCCAGTCATAGCAGTGTTTCAGCTTAATTTGAATTCGCCTCTGCAACAGTTCTCATCCCTTTTTGTTCCTTGCATTACAAAGCCCTATACAATATTTTTAGCTATTTTTAGGATATTTGTGATCTGAGAAATGTCTCATTTAAAAAAAAAAAAATCCTGGAAACATCGCTGTTCTGGACATTCTGTTTGAGCGTCACTCCACATTCCTTCTGACAGTTGTTGTTCAGTTTGCCGAAAAATGCAGACTTCCTTTTTTATTTGACAGCATACTGATATGCCTGTTTGTTGATGCAGATTCTCCTCTGTTTACTGGAACTTATTTTATTTTACTCTTACTGGATACTCTTGACTACTGTCCTCCTCTCAGAATCTCTTATGTTCAGTACAGGAAGATAAAGAACAAGCGAACATACAAAGATTTCATATTGATTTAAAGTCCAACCAATAAATAGAAAAAAAAAGTCAAAATGTTCCTGCTTTGTGGCTTCACTTTTAATGATTTTCTGCTGCACTTTGATGCAGAGGTTCCCACAGAACTAAAATCCCATAGATGTTTACAAATGACTTCATTTTTGTTCTTACATAAAATAGGTTTTTCATTTTTGCTCTGCTTGTTCTAGCTCACTACATCTGCTTTTCTAATCAAAACACTAATGCATGATGGGTTATTTTCTTATGTGATTTCATGTTGAATCCCTTCTCAATAATTCAGTGTTAGTTCACTTTTGTTCTAAAGAAAAAAAACATTGATGAGTAAGAAGTTTGAAAAGTGCATGGGAGTTAAAGTTTATTGCGTTTTTGTTTTTAAATGCACTGGTTACATTGCTGTAGGTCTACACAAAGAGGGTTTTGAGAACTGCAGCTGGTGTTTGGAGTGAACTTGAGGCATAGATGAAAGATTCTGTTTGATTTAGCAAAATCTTGTGACAGTGAATGTTTGTCTAAGATTTAGTCTTGGAGCACTTAGCTGGAGCTTGCAAGTGCACGGCACCATATCTGTTTCTTTAAAGCAAAATGCCCAATTACAAAAATAAATATCATATAATTTTAAGTTATTTTATAAGCTTTATTTCCTCTGTTACCAATATCTGGAAATATAATATGAAGACTGCTCAATAGCTTAAGTATAAATTAATTTGTTTTGATTTTACTCTGAATACGTCTGAATCCCTGAAACTTTTTTTTCTGAAAGGTTATAAACCTCTTTTTTTTTCCTGAAACTCTCTTCTTAAAGTAAATGGTTCCTTGGTTCGTTCAATGATTTTCTGTGTAAAACCAGGCCTGTTAGTAACTTCATGTTGCATGTCTGCGTGTGTCTTTGCAGTGCACTTCTGCATCGACTTGCCTCTCCTTTGTTTCTGTGTGCACCATTAAAACTCTGTTTCTGTCCCCTGCAGCAAACGTCTGTCTGGCCCAGTTGGTACGTTGTGCAGGACGACTTATCAATAGAGGAACCAGCCACAACGGGGCCACAGGCAACTTCCTTTTCTCACCTCGACATGCCACCACCATATGAGGCAGTGTCCGGAGGTACCGTGAGATTTTTCTCATACGTCATTCTTTGTTTGTAGTTAATTCAGATGCAAGGTGGTTTTAATCTATGTTGGTGTGGCTACAGTTACGTGATTGGTTGAAGTTTGAAAGGGGCAGGGTGGCAATGTGGAAGGTGGACTAAATCCATTCTTCAGTCCTTGCGCAATTTGAACTGGGGATTGCTTGAAGAAAATCTGGCGGAAGCAGCAAGGAGTTATGAAGACTTTTAGATTTCTAGTTCCTCTACGATCATCTTTAGATCCATTGTAAAAGCATTCTTAGTGATATTTTAAATATGAATATGTTGTTTTTAGTAAAAAAAAAAAAAAACTATATTGTATTTTTGGAACATCATTTCTAAAAACTACTGCAAATCGGCAGTAGTTTATTAGAAATGAATCTCTAAGTTGTGGGCGAGACTGTTGGCACAGAGCAAGCCCGCCACCACTTCCTGTCACCCATCTATTTGCACGCTCTCCCACTAGCTTGCAGCCCCTCACAACCTCAACCTATCATCACCGATGCAACAAAAATGACAAGCAATGTCTGAGCTATCCAGCTACACAGTTTTAGCCAGATGCCACCTCGAACGAGGAAAACATAGTGGTCTACAAGTGGATGCGTCAGTATGCAGCAGAGCAGGGATTTTCACAACAATTTGAGTAACTAAATATTAAAAAATACAATTTTAATCTTAATTTTCTTTATAAATGTCATCTATCATGTGAAAAAGGCCACAAGGACATGTTAAAAATACCATAAATCTGATTTTCATCAAAGTGGGCGTGTAAAAAGGATTAAACACTGCCCAATCACTTAAGGAGATAACTCATGCTTTAGTGTTTTATGCAGCAAATCTTACAGACAACGTTCCATCTTTTGGTTCTATGTATCCTTTATAGCTGTACTGCAAAGTTAGAATGACTTCAAAATGAATGTCAGTTATTGATGGGAATGTTTGTGATGTTTCTTTATTTTTCTGCTGACTGTGGTCACTGATGGTTTACTGTAAGTTTTCCCAGATACATCTCTAAAAAAAGGATGCAGAACAGCTTTGAGTTTACAGCAACAGAAAAAATCTACCTCAATTTGTACCAACCTCAGGCTTTAAATGATCGTATATAATGTGATAAATTATTAATAATCTAATATCGTTTGCAGTATGTGATAAAACAACTAAATAATGTATACTTTAAAAAAAAAAAAAAAATTCACAATTCTACTTTGAGAAGTCCTCCTTTGCTGAACTCTGTTCATTGTTTTAGTTCACTGCTACAAGGCTGCTGTTACATGTACAGTCAGTCAATGGAAAACCAATGGAAACTTGCATTTCAAATACTTGTAAAGTAAACTTTGTTGTTTTAAACTGTCCAAAAGCAAAAAGGTTTTCATAGAAAAATGCTGTTAATTTTCTTCTTTTTTGTATTTTAACAAGCCTCTTTCATCTTCATTTCTTTGTAATTTCCCTCCTTTCAATGTTGTATTTTAAAATTCTTTCAGAATTCTCAACGCATTTCCTGACTGGTCAAGGTTTTTGTGTTTTATAAAGTCGACTTCATCTAACAAGCTTTCACTTTCAATCCAGCGGCTTTGAGTTGAGCCTCTTTTTCTTAAATGGAAATCCAACTACGAATGTCATGACATGAAGCCACATTTTCCATTTCAGTGTCACATCTGATAGTTGGTTTTTCTACCACCAATCTCGTTGTTTTTTTTGCTTTTTTTCCAGTTGTATGAGACTCACTTTTAGTTATTTTAAAACTTGAGTGATTTAAAAAATACAAAAAGGAGAAAAGCTATTTGAGAAACCCATTCAAGAGTTAAACCAGTGCATGAATTAATTAATTACAACCCTTTACATTTCAGAAAATTAACAAAATGTCAACAGTCTTTAATTGAAAAAAAAAACATAGATGTGTAGTTTAAAGATGTGCGGTTAAAGTTCTGCAAATCCTCCTCCCACGGTTTGAAAATCCCCTTCATGCCTGACATGTAGCATCGATTTCCGGCCCTATTTATTAAACATGAGGGGGTTTTAACAAAGTCAGGTGCAGTTTTATCTTCTAAATTTTACATATTTTTCTTTGTAACCTCTCGTCCTGGTGTCATGTTGGCGTCTTTATATAAATCTGAAAGCTTCTAAAAGGATTTGTTGTTCTCTCTTGTTCTTACAGAGGAAGATCTGAAACCGCCTCCCTACAGCGAGTGCGCCCAGGGCGGGGAGGGGGACGCCTCTCATCCTTCCCAAAATACTCCTCTCATCTCTGAGGAGCAGAACTCCATAAACAACAGTGAAGCCCCGCCTCCATACACATTGAATCCTGTAACCGTAGTAGTTCAACAGGACGGCCTTTTAGGCCCCAGCGAGTCCCGACAAGAGGACACGTCCACCTAAACAGTCACGGATGCCACTCTGCCTTTGTTCTCATCAACTGCCTTCCTGCATTCAACCTCTTTGATGCTGCCAGCCTAACCTCTCCTAACCCAAGAGAGCTTCTTCTTTCCTGATAGATGTTTGTTTTTGTATGTTTGTTTGTCTTCACTGGGTCTTTTTTTCCACTTTGTACTAAACTGTGCTGACCTGATGACACGAAGAAGCCCATGTGCCTCGCTCAGAACCAAGCCTCCAGGAAGAACCCTCCTGCCTCTCTCCTTCAGACCTGAAACGTTCCACCTTGTCCAGCCATCACACTTGACCCACTTTGTACTTGGAATTGAGGAAATGACTCGATTCCACTTCTGAGTGTCTTCTGAAACACTCACTCGGTTTAGTGCGATTCAAAAGGCTAATGTGGACTTAATACCTTCCCTTGTACATAGAAATGCCTCATTACTTCCCTTCAGGGCTGCAGGAAAATAATGACCTTCTAGAAAATGACAAAATTCATGTGGTACAAAATAATCAAGCTAATGACAAAAAAGAACAATTAATAAAATAAAACTCCATCTCTACACATTTTACTCTTCTATACTTACAAAACAGAAAAAAATGTGAAATTTTTTAAAATATGCATTTAAAAACCAATTAATTCAAAGTGTTGGATTTTTACAATTACAAGTACTTGGATTATTACAGTTTATTACAAGTACAATTCCAATCAAATAAGTGACTACCAGTTACTTTACAATCTGAACTTTTTTTTTCTTCATTTTCGGCTGTAAGAATTTCCCCCCAAATGGTTATTCTCCTGTTTGTATTTGAGTATGTGTGTTGGGACAGTTCATCTGTGTTCGGACTGGGCCAAGAACATAACCAGAACTTGCTCCTTGATGGAGGCCAGTGCCTTGGGTTGTCGTTCCTCTATCAGACAGAACCAGACGACATTTTCAAGCACTTTGGAATAACTATAGCAGTGAACATTCTGAAAAAGCCCCAAAATTATAGAAAACTTCATTTACAACTTTATGTTTCATTCTAAAACTGTAATTCATTCAAATTAAGCATTTGTTCTAAAGTTGCCATGGTAACTGGACTTTTTATCTAAAGTTTCTCTTTAGTTTTTCAGTATCTAAATTGTGGCCATTTTATTTGTTGCTTTTATAATCTCATCTAGAAAAACCAACAGGTTTTTTTTTCTTTAATGCAGAATTCAATTGATTTCAGCTAACTTCAGTAACCTAGCAACTGTGTGATATCTTCTGAAGCTGGATCAAAGCTGTCTCATATCCTGTGACTTCTTTCGCTTCAGACACATTTCAGTTTTTTCTGGGTGCTTTCTCAAAGCAGCTAAACAAATATAATTTTGTCACCAAGTCAGGATTGTGCTGCGGGCCTCCTTGACAGGACAAGGTCATAAGACCGACCCCACCTGATCCTGTTGGTACGAAATGACTATATTCTAAGCTGGTTCTAGCCTTATCTCTTCCTTGTGTTTTAATTTTCTCTTTTGCTACTTAAATCCTGAAAATCAAGTTGCATTTATATTTGATCGTTATAGTCTTTAATTAAACCTTTTATATGACAGTCTGAGTGCACCTGACCATTAAAAGGGATATCTTTTGAAAATCTATATTTTTTAAATTATAAATGATGGTAAGTTTAATTATTTAAGATGTGCATGTCATCAAAGAGCCAATACACTTCACACAAAGTTCTACACAAACTGTTTATTATCTAATAAAAGCTATATTAGTTTTATTTTAGGATCTGGACCTGTTTGGATTATAGTAGTCTTCAATTAATTGTAAATACAAAATAAAACCAAAATACTTCTCTCAATGCTCACCTCTGACCTCAGCTTAACTTCCACCACTTTTCCATAACTTCATTGAGTGACTCATCAGCTTTATTTCACTGCGTACACAGTCCAAAAACAAACTTGGTTACATATAAGCTGGAGTTAATGGAATTTAAAGAAATTTTGCCACTGATAAATATCTAAAGAAAAATATTTTATAGAGAGCATTTTATCCAAATGTCTTAATATTTGTCTGTAGGTACTTGTTTAATTGTCAGTACTTTCGCTCTTTATTTGTTTCAGCTGCTTATCTTTTAGCTATAGCTTTAACAATCAAACTTTCCTACAATTTGTTGAATTTGAAAGGCAGACATAAAACTGTTTCTGAAATGGCACTACCTTAAAGTGCCACTAGAGGGCAGTCTGAACCAAGTAACGGTGAACTGCACTTGTTGCTGTGCAGAGCAGCTGCATGAGATCACCTCACACACTGATGCTTTTTAACAGAGATTTGATTGATTCAAAACTACTTGTTCTAGTTTCATATCACAGATGATGAAGAGTAAATAGATCCTCTCAAGAAATGTTTTCCATAAAGTTAAATTTTTGACCCCAAAGTTTAAGATGAAATATCCTTTTAAATCAATGGAGTCTTTTGACTATACATCTTAAGCAGAAGAACATAATTTCTGTGATGCAATTATTGCTGTTGGAACATTTTTGCATATATTTTTAATCTGTAAAGTTTATTCCTAAATAAAGATCAGCATACGTTGATGCAATGGAGCCGACAAGAGCTGTAGATTGAATCGTCATTTTCTTCTTTCCTCTGAAAATATTAGCATATTTGCAACAATTCATCACCTGAACTGCTTTTCATCACTTGAACTGCTTTAATAGTCATAACATCTTCATAAAAACAGCTGCTTAATGGAAACACTTCCATCAAGGATATTCATTCAAGCCTTTTCCACCACATTACTGAGGTATTGAAAGCCATTTGAAAAATAAAACAGATTACTCAATTATTAGCAATTGCCTATAAAAGTTGATTTGTATTCTGAAGATGTGCCATCAGGTGCAGTGTCTCTAAATGACAGGTATTGTGTAGCTTGGAAATGAAAGGCCTATAAAACATGAATTGCTCATTTATTTCCTGCCTTTAAGAAGATCGACTGAGGAAATGTGTGGAACAACAGGAGTTTCTTTTAAGCTTCAAATTATATTTGAGCCTTTTAGACATCTGTGTGCTGTAATAACCCCTTATTAGCTTCTGCAAGATAAATGAACTGCAGATAACTCAAAAACATTTGTTACTTTTTCTTATCAAGTTTTACTTTGCCTGTTATTTACAGTGATGACTTTTTATTTAAAAGATTCCAGACCTAAGTTTTCTTTTCTTTTATCTTTCACTTTAAACTGATTAATAAAAATGTAAAAAGGTGAAAATCCTCAACAAAAGGACATGGATTGTTAAATAGGTTGAAGATAAAAGTAGCAGCTTTGTTTTTAGAATGATGTTTACATACAGTTGGTAAAATTAAGGACACAGAAACTGTATTTTCTTGTGGGAAGTCCAGAATTCAGACTAGATAACTCTAATTTAAGGCAAGTGATTGTTTTATAATCTAAGACTTGAAGACCTTCTCCGATTTAAATAAAGGTGTTTTTGGTGTTTTATGTTCATGTGGCATTTTTCTGTTGATGGAGGACATATTTATGTATAAAAATAGACTTTAATTGCATTTCTGAAGGTATGCATTTCAATGGTTGTGAATCAGGAGTGAAAATAATGCAGTTGGAAAAAGCTTGTAGCTGTGATATAGAACCTACAACGGCAAGCCACAAGCTCCCTGCATAGCTTCATTTGGATGTATCCATTTATAGACAACTAAATCTGTTTACTATCTATCTCCCTTCTCAATAACTCCCTTCAAGGTTTAGATGGAAAAAGGTCCTTATTTTAGCTTGGATGCAGCAAAATAAAAAAAGGAATGGTCAGACACTCACGAAAACAACTTCCTGCAGACACAGACCACTAGTTCCCCCTCTTCTACTCCATCTTGCATTGTGTGAAGCACTGGTCTGGATGGTGGAGAGGAGTCTGAGATTTGAACTTTGCAGAACTGGCTCCTAGCACAGAGCATCTTTTAAATCCTGAAAAGTTTTCACCTGTTTTTCTACCCAGACGATCTGTCTTTTTGTGGTCAGGTCAAAGAAGAGTGCAGCATGTGTAGTGAAGTTAAAAAAATAAAATAAAAAATCTTCCGTACCAGCCCACCAAGCCCAAGAAAGATTTCCCCTGCGATCGCTTCCACCTTGTCTGATAAAACCTGTGCCAAGTATGTGACCCAGATACTGATGCTCTTGCTTTGCCAGTGCTGACTTCTCAGGGTTTGTTTTCAAACCTGCTCGATTACCTCTGCAACGCTGAACTTTCTCCATGTGCTTCCTCACAATCTTTGTTGTTGGCTCCATTTTCCCCCTCATCTTCAACACACAAATGGGAACGCTGGCTGAACATTGGTTTTCTCTTACTTTTTTACCATTCCAGGACTCCTGGAGTAGTCAAGGACCCTTCACGTGCCTGCTATACTAGACTTCAGAAGGTGAAAGCCCAGTAGAGGCTTGAGGTGCCAAAAGTAACTGCAATAGCCATCATTTACCACTGATGGTAGCATCTTTAGCAATAAAGGGTGGTCCTGATGCTTTCTCAGCATCTGGAAACCCTGTTTGAGTAATGTTGGCTGGAAGGCAGCTTCCTGAGTTGACAAAACATTCTGAAGAACTTCTTACTCCAAAGAGTAATGCACAAGGAGCAATGCACGTGCTCTTTGCCTTGCAGCAACCAATCTCAGCAGAAAAGCAGCAGGATAATGGGTGCTGTAATCACAGCCTTTGTCCTTTCCAAAGGTCCCACAGTGTCCCGCTAACGGGGAACATCAATAATAGCAAGTGGGTGCAGTGAAAAATGTAGAACATTTCAATCCAGATAAATGAAATACAGAGCATGATTTACAATTGTTCTGCACCTCTACTCAAAGATTTGTCCAGGTCTCTCCCATGCTGCAGTATTCAAGATCTTAGAAATCAGGTGATGTTGTAGGTACAGTATCTAACATCTTTGCTAATCTTGTCTGAAGTTTACTCTTATTTGGCTCATTTGTTATTTCAAATCCCAAAAAAGCAAACTCTTATGCTATGTACAAACCGGGCTCATTCAAGAATGTGTCAAGTGTGCGTTTAGCCCATAGTGTTCACACTGGACAAACAGGGAAGGATTTCTTCTTCTTTTTCTTCTAATTACTAGTTGGATGTGTCTTGGTGAGCAATGTTGAAGTGGTGCAAATCTTACAAATTGGGAACGAAACAGAAATGGTTCGGTTCACTGCTAGCGTCCTTGCAATGGTGGATATGGATTACGACCATGCCAAGATAGTGGCCTTGTTTTTTTTTTTCTTTAAAAACAAACATAGACGTCATCAGGCTCGTCGCCATGTCTGGGTTCACCAGATAAACCAGCTATGCTCTGAGTTCGGCGAGTTTCACCTCCAGCTCTAAATGTCACTACCAAATCAGAGTCTCTGATTGGTCAAAGTTTGACCTGGTTTAGCTGGCAAAGCACATTCAATAGCCAGATGTTTTGTATGTAGAGCCCAAAAACGGTTGTAAAAACGTACGTAGCTGCCCATGAACATGATACTTTTGAACAGGCATCTACGCATGTTCACACAGACTTTTCACTGTAGGTGGGGCCCTTGAACCACATGAACGGCTTCACAAGACTGAACCTTTTGCAAAACTGGTTTGATACATCTGAATTGGTGACAACAGTAACAGGTTTAACAAGGGGTTAAATTTAGAGGAAATCATGGTTTTCTCAGCAGCTATAACAGACACTGCTGGTTGCTCTAGACAACCACCATAACCGCATCCTAAAGAATCACAAGGGTCCTCTGATTAGAATTCTTTCCGAATGTCTTTGTTCCCAATCGAACATCAAAGAATGTTTCAATAAGGTCATCTGCATTGAAGGTTTTCTGACCCTATAATGCTGAGATCAGGGGTTAGATAATGAAGAAACTGTTCTAAAATAAGAAAATCTTCTTCTCACTCATTTGTATTCTCTATTTGCCTTTGATTAATGTCTTTAAAATAGATAAAAACACTCATATGGAGTCTTGCTAGGCTGGATGTCAGCTTCTCTGAATCTTTTTCTCTACAGCTTTTTACAGATTTCATACATTGGCCTCTTTTATAACCTTGTCTCAGGTCTCTTTATCTGCTAAAACTCCATTCGCTGCACATGCTTTCCTAGTCTAACATAGTACCAGTATTACAGGCCAGCCGCCAGCCATTCAAATGTGGTAAGATACTGCAATGTCATCACCATCATCCAACTTTTGAACTGCAGACTGATTTGAGCTCCTTGTCACTGGCTCACTGTGGGAGACTCAAGTAAATTCTGCTCGAGAGCTTGGCAGAGAATGAGGTTGATTCAGCTCTTTTGCAGTATCGTCCCTAAAGTTACTGACTTGTCCCTGCACGTGCCACCATCTTTTTTCATTTTTAACAGTCTTTTTGTCCCACCTGTCACTCAGGTCACTCTGGAATTGAAGACACCTTGAGGCCATAGACTGCTATTTAGGTCCTAAATGTGTGTCATTCACTCAAACACATTAGTGTCAATCCCACTCCTGACACCAGAATGGAAGGTTTAGAGGAGGAAAATTCCCCACTTTGGTTGGAATGGAAGCAATGACAACACAAACATAAAGAAAAGAAGACCAGAATGCAGTTTTTAATCTTAATATTTACTCCTAATTTTCCTAGATTAAAAAATGACAGTTCACAAAAAAGAGCAATCAGGAGACTGAGACATCTGATCACAGTTTTATTGCGCTTTGGGCTAAACTATTGCTTTCCAAAGTGGAAATTTAACATGAAAACTCTTTAATTAATACCATTGTCACAAAATAATCCACATTAAAAAAATAATGTGTAAAACTTTGGAGTGCCTAATAGAATTCTTTAAAATGTTGTGAAAATATTTTTAAATTGAAAAAAAAATGTTCAGAATACAAAAATAATTTTAAGAAGTCTCTAAACCTTTCAGAAAAGGTTAAAATAGTAGTTTTGTCATATCTTTCATGTCATTTCTTTGTCATTTCTCTCAACTGGCTGTAGGAAAAGCAGTCTAAGTTTTTTTTAATTAAAATAAAGTGAAAGGGTAAAATACAAAGAAGATTTATTTTTCATCCCCATGCCCCTTATAAATTGTGTTTTTTTTTTTTCGATTTGGGTTAAATGCATTTTGAGTAGTTTTGCAATGTGTGTATCTACGGAAGATACGGAAGACTGCAATTTTGTGGTTGTGTCCAAAATGGTTGTGTTTTTATGAAAGGAATATTTTTTTTTTTTTAATTCATTGAAAAATTACTAAATAAATAAAGCACACTATTTCTGTCATGGGCAGAGACTCTCCCCTTCCCGACCACTCTAATTGCACACACCACTGGGTCTTCATCTGTAATAATCAAAGGCAGGTTTTGGTGACAGAGCAGGAAGAGTTAACCTAAGAGGCAGAGAAGAGTTACAAACAAAAAAAACAAACACACAAAGCAATATACAAATACTCCAAACTTGATCGACGTTCAGAGTCCAAAAAAACCAAAAACTGTATGCTTGATAATACTGTATAAACACTGGAGTAGAAATAAATTACTTTCTCTCCAAATGAGCAGTGTATATATATATTACACGTGTTTTATTTTTTTTAACAAAAAAGCATGAATATCTTAGGATTTTAGAGGCCAGAATCATTAATCTATTTCAACAAAAAAATTACCTTCAGAAGTTGTTGAAAAGACACTTACTAGTCACAATGAAGGCTATTAGGCATCATAATGGTGAGGAAAAAAGGCTCAGGGACGACTTGGATAAATCCTTGTTGTTAGAGTATTTAATTTCTTTAAATTAACTGCTGCCTTTGCAAGAAAAACCCGCGTCCGTCATCAGTCTTTGAAAGGACGATGAGCATGTTGTTCATTCCTCCTCGGTCTGGTATTCTGCATAAAATCTGCAGGTCAGGAATATGCCTGTTCCTGATAAGGGAGGATGTCTTGGCGTCAGGAGGAGAACCTGGAATAAACACACATGATGAAGATAGCACTTGCAGGAGAGTTTCAAGTTTGTTTGTTTTTTTTTTTTTGTTCTGGTTGTTCTCCAAGTTGAAGTTTATGTTAAAAAAATGGATGAAAGTTCAGTCATAGCGCGTTGCCATGCATTCCTGGACATGCCAAAATATTTAAATCACTGATCAATTTTGAAATGCTCCAGTTGTCTTGAAGATATCAAAACTAATAAGCAGTTTGATGATTTTCTGAAATGTTTTTTTTTTGTAAGTTTTCAGAAACTTTTCCAGAAAGGCAAAAACATGGGAAAGATCTATGCTGGACAAGAAACAGGGAAGGTAAAAGCAGAAACTGAGCTGTCAGAAAATCTCTTCTTCAACCATTTTCCTGCTGGGGCTCATCGCTCACACGCTGTCCCAGATGAGATTTAAGCCTCCTGGTAAAGAGACTCTTCCTGTGTGGTGCAAAAGGAACTGTTGTTCTCGTTTATCAGCTTAGTGCAAATTTACATTTTAATTGAATTTGGATGTTTGAGCTCAACTGTACTTGCTGAGTAACTGGAGCTCCTTCATTGAAACTGCTTACAGGCTTGAACTGCAAGTCTTCTGAAGATGACAGGCAGTCAGAGCCGCTCACATCCACTATGCAAAAATTCCACTTTATGTGCCAACATCCATCCTCTCATGATCACCAGGAATATCACAAACTTACAGCTGGGCTTTTTTGTGTGTCTATTTGCTTATCTGATAGTATTCAAATGAATATAAATTTACCAAAATAGACTTTAAACCTCATTACCTGACAGGAATACACTTGAGTCGGGCCCTGTTTGTGTGTGTGTTTTTGTGTGCGTATTTACTCACACAGCTCAGCACTATATCACACTCATTAGGGTGGACACATCCACTCCTACGCTCACTTTCAAGTGACATGTTGACTAAATGTGCTGATGTGGGATTCTGTCTAACAAGATCTGAGATAAAAAGAAGAGGATTTGTCAGCATGACTTTGTTTGGTCGATCTCCTGCATCTGGGAAGAACATTACTTTAAGTGATATGTGTGCGTGCTACATGTGCATGTTGATTTAGCAAGGCTGAAGGAATTGCAGTGAAATGTAATAGCTATGTTTTGAGGAAAACACAAAACGTGACAGAGCCTGATATCCATAGTAAAGTTAAGTAGGAAGTCTCAAATGAGAACAAAAAAAAAAACAAAGCACCTGTTCATGTTGTGTTTATAGTGGGGATCAAAAGTTTTGGCACCCCAGGTAAAAAGTTGTATACTCACTGGCATCTGCTTGTCAGTGCAAATTTTTTATCCAGTCAGCTCAATGCATTTAGTCATGTAAACACAGTCAAGACGATCTGCTGCGGTTCAAACCGTGTATCAAAATGGGTAAGAAAGGTGATTTAAGTGACTTTAAAGGTTCAAAATGTTATTTTGAAAGTGTGAATAAAGCCTACATTTTTGTCTTATCTGTAATCTGATGCCTTTTAGAGTTTTTTTCTAATTTTAGAACATTTAAAAACTTTGGATCCACTGCTGTATGTATATATATGTAAGTGTGTGTACATTTTTTGATGTTTTAAGAGTCGGGGAGAAATCTTAGAATGGTTTACAGTTGACCATGAGCTGAGCTTAATTTAAAAATTATTCCATCGCTATGCCACTTCATCTATTAATGACTAAATTGGGATGGTGGAAACAGAAGAAAAAAACATGAAATTGTTTGGGGAGCCAAACTCAAAATCCACACCCAAAACCTGATGTCTGCCAACGTGCGGAAAAACGAGTCAAAATCCCCCAAATTGTGTTTAAAATTGTTGCTTAGATTTGTTAACAACGGAGCGAGGCTCTGGTATCACATAACTCAGAGGTTTCTTATATTGTAGCTCTGTGGAGCACAAACAATTCACAAATTATCTCCAGCAGAAAGCCCCATAATAATGCTAACAGGCAGCTATTTATTCTGGGTGTGTGAATCACAAACCATTAGTTAATTAGAAAAAATGTCTCCCACAAGTACACAACTATTCAAGACATAAAGAAACATGTTCTGCTCTCGACAATTACATTCAAGCATCTCAATTTTGTAGTTAAATCATCACTTCTGAACAAACGTTTTTGTAGAAAAACCACAAACATTAAAAAACTGCAAACATCAATTCCCCCTTATTCTTTCAGCTCAATGGTTTATTCCAAAACCTTAAATATGTGTTCAGTATTACAGAAAAACATCTACCTGATCTTAGTGGAAAAGACAAAATACTGCTGAGTCACAAATTTTAACCTTTTCAAAAATTGGTACACTTTTGACAAACTTTTGTGAGATTTCTCCAAAATGTAAATCCCACAGGCATCTCTCGGTCAGGGGAATTTGCAGAAATTGCGTCTGGTTCAACACTTGAATACTTTAAGTTTTAGGTTTTTTTTTTTTTTTTTACTTTTGACCTGCTTCTTCTTACTGGTAAAATTCTTAAGTTCTCATTCTTGAATCAAGTTTCTCAAATTTGTTGTTATCTTTCTAAAGTACATTTAGAATCGTGTGGATTTTCTGAAGTTCAATACTCCTACTGTCATTGACATACAACACAACTTCAGAAACTCTATAAAATATGTACGTTTAAAAGGTTAGGCAAAAATTGCACTCAAACAGATTAAAGTTCTAATGTATTAAAGTAATTAATATTAAAGTTATCACCTAAAGCATTTCTATTGCTTGAGTGAGGTATTTAAAATGAATGCCTTTTTACATTTTTTTATATTTTCACATTTGTGTTTAAAAAATGGATAGACGTCCATAGATGCAATTGAGTTCTTTAGAAATACTGCCTCTTTTGGGTCCTAAAAGTTCAGAAAACAAACAATTCAGAGCACAACTGCCTGAGATACTACCTTTTTTTAGAATGTATGAAGGCGAAGCTTGCACCGATGCATATCAAATATAAGTAGCTTAATCTAAATATGAATAATTGAAATGCAAATCCCAGGGCATTATGTTGTTATATTATATTATTTCAAGAAAGCATCTCAAGACGTAATCTAAATTGTCACTGAATAGCAGTCGGTTCTGCAGGATCTTTCTGATAGGAATCACCTTAAAAGTAAATATTGTAATTTTAACTAAGAAGTTTAGCTTGGCTTGCAAGAGCTGGATGGGATAATTATATAAACAGTATTAGGATTTTAGTCATCTGTCTGGTCTGTTGGAAACAAAAAAGCTGCACTCCTATCTTTCAAAGGAACCTAAATGCAGCAGTGCTAATAAACAGCAGCATTTAGAAATGTTTTCACTGCAGTGGTAAAGCAGATAAGAGTTAATTAACTGAAAATGCCCCTCTGTTCACTGGAAGCAGATGAAAAGCAAGGAATCAAAGAAAAAAACAGACATTCTGGGGATTTCAAAGAAAAAGAAGCTCATTTTACTTCTGCTGATTAACTGTGATCGCATGAATGCTGAGTAATCTGTACCGCAGCCGCCACGACAATGAACTGGACAAAGGAGTGGGGATTTCATCTGTCTGTTACAATGCAAGCAGCACAACACGCTTCTTGGGAAAACACACCACCTGTCAGATTACAGCCCTTTATCATATGATAATGACCTCTTTCATTCATTTTTGCTCATCTTCCAAAAGAACAATTTCTATAGATGCAGTTGATGTTGACATCATCAGAAAAACTAAAATGAGAACCAGAGATGAACACATCGGCCTGCCTTCCTGTGTGCGAGATGTTGGATCAACTTTCCAGCTGAGCAAGTTGGAGAGCTTTTATCTCCATCCTCTTCTCTAAAAAAAAAAACAACAAAAAAAGAGGGAAACAATGTGCTTTATTCCATTATGCCGTAAATCCAATCTCATGCTTCATGCTCTGTGGAAGAGACGCATGAAGAGGGAATGAATGAAACGACATGGAGAAATGTTGACACAAATCCCATGATCACCAAGGCGACACCGGGAACTGAATGTGATGCAGATTAAGGATTCTGAACAATTAACCAATCAATTACAGGGTTGACAGGAGCTCTGTGTAGCTGTTATGGTAATACATGTTTTGCTGAAATCAGAAATGTGTGTTTGGCTCAACAAGGCGGCAAAGTTAGATTCATTTAGTTGTTCCAACTGTGATATTTCACTTGGGAAATCAGTGGTGCTCCTCTGGGAGAACTTGAAACTTTACAATTAGGAGATAATCAGCATTTTTCACTATAAACTCCACAAATACATTTCTAAATGTCACTAAAGGTGTTACATTTAATTAAAACATGTAAAAACTTGCGAAGAATTATTTTTTAAAGTAAAAGTCTGCATAGCTACAAATCTAATGTATTGCAAAATTATGATACATTTAAAAAATACATTTTCAATTTTTTAATATGGTACAGCTTGATAGCCTAAATAATTTATTAATGTTTGAATACAGGTTCTGTTTTTAAACTTTAAACACTCTTTAAGATTTTTCCTGTTGAGTTACTTTTTTTTAAAACAAAGAAAACTTCATTTTTTTTATTCTACTTTTTAAAGGCACTTGAAACTAAATAAAACTATCTAACTAACTAAATACATAAATAAGGGTTGGCTTTTTATGCAGTAGTATTTTGAAAGACTTGAAGTCTCTTTTGTAAGTTTCAAAAGTTCTGACACATCCAACAACAGGAGCGAGATTTTCTGTGTGTGCAATGTTTTGAATATCCATTTCTATATTAATATTTATTAAGTTCTACCTATAGGGTGGCTGCTGAAGATCTCAGTCCTTCAAATATGAATTATAAGATCAAATATAACCTCATATATTTAGGTAATAAGTACATTTCTAATGTTCAAGCTTGGAATATGTGTAAACTGAAAGTGTGGTTTTCTTAGAACTCTGCAGCAAAGTTCCAAATCAGCTGTAGCTGTGAAACAATGAAAACTAAAAAAAAAACTGAAAGGAAGATTGCAACTCTAGTTAACTTTGCTGTGGTTGAAAGATCCATTCATCTGACCTAAGTAGAAGATTTATATCAAAGCATTTGCCTGAAATTCTAACAGATTGATTTCTGACCTGAGAGTTTAATTGAATTGCTCTAATGTCTAGCTGCTCAGAAATGTTTTGTTCTCATTTTGGTTTTCATTCGAAAGTAATGATCATTTGGTGAATGGTTTGATCAAATCAATGTCATTTGTTTAGCTGCCAACATATTGTTCTTGTTTTCTAATGATGGAGAGCGTATATAAAGATAATTAAGGACTAAATTGCATTTACGAATATTTCTTTTTTCAAATCGTTGTGAATCAGGAGCAGAAAAAAAATGCCATTTGAAAAAGAATGTATTTGTGATGTGGATTATATGCTGCGCCCAGCTACCTACAAGCTTGTACTTGTAGACAAATAGACCCACGTACATCTTCGTTTTCCTTGTCTGAGCTGACATCTGACTCAAAGCTGTAGAACTGGGTAGTTCCAATGTTGCTCGCCATTTTTGTTGCACTGTAGTGCTAGGTTGGAGGTGTAAAGGACCATAAGCTAGTTGGAGAGTGTGGGGAGGGGAAGAGGGGGTGGAGTTGCTCTGACAACAGTCCAGCCCAAACCTCAGAGGTGAATTTCTAATGAACCTGTCACTCTACAGAAACTATGTCCTGGAAAATGACACAGTTTTGTTTCTTTATTACTAAAAATGACATAATTCTATTTCAAAAACCACTATAGGAAGACTTTTACAAGAGATCAAAATATGATAGGGGTGGCACTTCTTTATTATTATTAGACCATACAATGAGAGAATTAAGATCTGAAGCCAAACTATAGACATACACGACTTTAAAACATTATTTTGTAAGCCATGTTCTCATTATCTTGGTTTTCTTTGCTTGGTTTCAGATTTGTGCTCTTTGGTAATGTCAGATTGTCTTTTCTGTTTTGTCTTCCCCCAGTCACAGTCTCACTCGGTTTCATTATCTTATTATCCACAGCTGTCTTCAGTTAGTTCCTTATCCCACAGTATATTCAGGCATCTGCTTTTCAGGTCATCTGTTTCGTTCCCTCTTTCTTTGTAATTTTTTCATGTTTGCAATTTGCTTGTTAAAGTTTTACTTCCTGTCACAAACTCCTTTCTGCACTTTGGGTCCAGCACCTCCAATTCCTGACCTTTTCAAAACAAAATGCAAAGAAACTGGAACATTTCTCAAGTTGCAAATGCCTTACAAATCAGATGTGTAGTGATGTTTAAAGTTGGAACATATGTAATTGCTCCTAGTCTTTCCGTGCAAGCACAAAAATACAGACGTCCGCCGTCCTGAAAGTGTTAGACAAGAATCGATGCATCAGTTTTGCTCTTTGTTATTGTACATAAGTAAAATGGCTCTCAGGTATTGGCTCTGTAAACAGACTCTTTCAAAAAAGAAAAATGTCCTGTTTCACTTTTTTCAGTTTTGCATTTTTCACCACTCCATTCAAACCATTAAAACTTGTCTGAAGTAAATTGTTCTCCCTTGAATTGTTGCTTTCAGAGACTTCACATGAGCAGTGTCCATACTTTGTCTATACCCTGACTGAAGAGCTCAGACGTTTACTTTCATCTTGTCTAAAGGCGTGCCTCAAAGATTGAGAAAAAGGTGAAAGTGACTCCAGGGGCGAGGGAATGTTCAAAGCCAAAGCTAAAGAGTTTTTTTTTTTTTCCTAGTGTGGCCCAAATTTCATGAAAACAAGCATGTGCTCCCATTCTTATAATACCATTTTGATGGTTCTAGCCCTACTTGGCGAGCCACACTCTCCCGAGCTCTCACCCTCCATCAGTAGGCAGAGCGGCTCCTTGCACAACTTCAGAGAGAAAACTGTCTGGGTCCTCTCTCACAGCTATCAGTTCAATATTCAGCAATGTCTTCTTTGATAAATTGAATAATAAACATAAAACTCTACCTCCTCCACAGAGGCTCTGACTTCTAACCTTCAACTGGAGAGCCAGTAATTGAAATTAATTAACTTGTCCAATGTGGGGCAAAAAAAATTACCTGAGCGCCCCTTTGCCTGTCAACAAAGTTCGTTTCTCACGAGAGGCATGAGTAGCATGTTACAGTCTTTTTCAGCTGGCCTCTGCAGGAGAGGTTCTCATTTGATGGATGTCTGTATTTCCAATGGAGCCTCCTTTCTAATTACACCTCCTTCCATATTGCAAGCTCATTATAAAACTTGCATTACTGAGAGTAATAAGAAAAAATAATATCCTGGTAATTACCCTGATTATTATCAGTTAATACAAGTTTGTCAGCACCAGTGGTTATTTACCTCTTTTTAATGAGGCGTTTCATCGAAATCAGTGTTTGCCGAAGGATTCAAAAATTGTCCTTGTAGAGACTTTGTTGTGCTTCATTCATGGAGGGAATTAAAGCTGTTTAAGGTTTGCACTTTAAATTACACAAAAATACCTGCAGATTTTTCTCATTTCTTTGGTTGCACTTGCAGATATGGACAAAGTTAATTAAAATGTTCTGGAAAATAAAAAATGTCCTGTTTGTAGGAGCAAAGGTGCAACTTCTTTTATTTTTTGACCAAGTATCTGGAAAAAAAGTGCAAACTAACATGAAAGGCATATTAGGCAGACGTGAAAAGGAGTTCCTGGCTGTGAACACTGGCAGCGCAGTGGTGAGAGTGATTCTTGTAACCTCAGTTTGTGAGGGCACAGACTTGTGGATATGTGCACTCAAGTGGACAGACATTGCGGTGTGGTGAGAGGTCGGTGCAGTCACCCTGAAACACAAGAAGCTGTTGAAAGAAGCAAATAGCTTCTGCTGACTTGGAAATTGGAGGATTTATTCCGGCTTCCTGAGACAGAGTTTGTGAACAATTACTTCAGTCCCTTGTGGCCAAAAAGAGCCGAATACAGTATATTAATCTGCTAGATCCGAGGTGTTGCTCTTTTGATGTAAACCTTTATTAAAAACTGTGTGGAAATGAAAAGGAAGTGCCTGACAGTGGTGGAGTTATAGTGCAAAAGTATTCATAAAAATAGTTGACATTTTTTTAGATTTAAGATCACAAACTGAAACAAGATGAGCTTTGAAAAAGAACCATAAGGTGTTGAGTTTTATTTTTCGTTTGTCTTCAAGAGATTAAAGCGCACATGGGATTTGAGTTTTCCCACTGTGGTTCCTGTTGATTGTATGCACAGCGAGTACTTGCATTAGTGGCTTTATTTTTCTATCCATTTAACCATGGGCCTACTTTATCTACTCTTAGATTGCTTTTAGCTGCTAAAATTACTGACTGGGAATACAATCTCTTTGTAAGACATAGAGGAAAATCACCAGACTGCACTCTGTACTGTGAGCAGCAAACATCATCCCAGCAGTCCCATACATAATTGTTCTCTGTGCTTCACTCTCTCAGTTTTTGGCATTAATTAATCTGAAGCAATCTCCGAACTGCCCATGGGGCCAAGACCTCACACCTCCAAATCTTCACTTCCCATGATTGAATTTCACAGAGTTCATGTTTTCAGACCCTCGCTCTGCCACTTTACTTATGGTCATCATGAAGGGAGGGGGGGGGACACTAAATCGGAGGAAAACTTTCACCATCAGCCATATTCTTTTCACTATCCATCATGCTCCATGGAGGGGAGGACAAAGACAAATACAGGCAGACAGAATCTCTGCGGAAAGCAAGAAAGATGACCTCCCGGACTCTAGTGGTGCATTTCATTATCTGGCTCTGTCCGTTCTTTCGCTACTATCGGATGAATCATGCCCTAAAAAGCTCTTATTACCTTCATACTGTAGCAGGCTGATGAGGACTGGAGGAAGCGAGAGCTGAATAAAATAAACTTTCACAATCATCTTTTGAAAAGGAGATGAAATTATTGATGTACAATTTTAAGCGTTTTACAAAGTTTAAAGTGTATGGCGTAAACTGTAGGTGTTTGTTGGTCACAGAGGTTTGTGAGGCTTAGTGTAATGCTGAAGCTCTGTTCTCTGTAGAGTTTTCACTGTCACACCTGGTTCCAGTTACCAGTTAGCTACAGCTGCAACTCGATGTGTGATCATCCCTCGACAGTTCCATCTTCTTGTCATCAGGTTTACAGGCTTACACGTGTCCTTAGGAGTAAAAGTCATCTTATTTTAAAGACCAACTCCAGTGGAAATGGTGTTTGGTGTTGACACATTAAAAAAATGAAAGTTAAAATTGCATTTCTGATCATTTCTTCAAATCGTAGTGAGTCAGGAACAGACAAAAATGCGGTTTGAAGAAGAGCATATTTGTGACATAGTAAATAGCCTCTGTGAGCCACAAGCCCCTGCTCCGAGCTCTTAACAATGGGGAGGGAAAAGGTGGGTCGTGGTTGGTCCCTGCCAGCGAAAAACGAAGTTGGGATTTGTGGAGCCAAAAATTCACATACTTTTCACATAATATTCTGTCATCTTCCAACAATACTGTTTTGTATTTAATTTTTATTTACCATTTTGGTGTATATCGATATATTTAATGTCAAAGTTTTGTTTGCAATTTTTTATTACTCATTTTCTTTGTATAATCGATCTTTTAAAACTCACATTTGCAATGCTTCCACATCGGAAAGTCGCAAAAAGCATTTTACTGCATGTCATACTGTGTATATTTATTTATGTGACAAATAAAATTTAAATTTTACCCGGCAATCACATTAGCCAAAGTAGTTTAAAGAGAAAACGGTCACAGGTGTGCTCATTATCTTGTTATTTTGTCATCAAACAACCATGAACTTTCTCAGATTAGGAAACCACTTAAAGTACATGTTAGTTTATCTTTCCATGACTATGATGGACTGCTAATTTGTCCTCTATTAGCATTTCATGAATAAAGTTCATTCTTATCTGGTGGAAGATTCACGGTAAACGCAAACACATTTGAGAGAAAACAAAAAGCATCACTTTACATCTTTTGAATCAGCGGCTTTAGCTCTAATCAGATTACATCCAGAAGGAGCTGTGTGCCAGCCAAGCACACATCAAACCCAAACTGCTAATGTGCCAGACTTTACTCAGCTCTATTCTGTAAAAAAAAGGGGGAATAAATACTATATTGACCTCCAGAAAATTGACCGTCGTTGTTCCAGATACCTGATAGTTTGATCTTCCCAGAAAGAAGTCGGGTGTCTTTGCTGAAATCTGACACATTTCTTGTCTTGACTGCAGCGACAGAGTGATGATGCTGTGAATTTGATCAACTACTGTACGTCTACGTTTTCCCATCAGAGACATGGTGGCAAACTCTGATAGCTGTGGTTCAGACAATGCAAAACATTCATTCATTCATCTTCCAATCCGCTTTATCCCTTTCGGGGTCACCGGAGCCTAACCCGGCCACTCATGGGCGAAGGCAGGGTACACGTCTGGACTGGTCCACAATCACACACCCATGCACACTTACATGCACACCTAGGGACAATTTACAGTGACCAATTAACCTATGAAGCATGTTTTTGGATGGTGGGAGGAAGCCGGAGTCCCCGGAGAAAACCCACGCATGCACGGGGAGAACATGCAAACTCCACACAGAAAGGTCCCCCAGCCAGGGCTTGAACCGGGAACCTGCTTGCTGTGAGGCAGGAGCGATAACCACTGCGCCACCTTGCAGCCCACAATGCAAAACATGAACTTGTATTTTCTACACTTTTGTCATATTTAACCCTTTGATGCACCAATACTTGGCTGAAGAGTAAGTGTCTGGAAAGTGTTCCCTAATTGGTTTTCAGGTTTCTGGAGGCTTCCTAATCCATTTTGCTGACTCTTTACTTTGATGAGTCTAAAATTAACTTTTTTCCTGTCTTACATGCCTTTCCTCAGACGCTCTGACTGTTACAGCATCATTGTCCAATCCTTCGTTCCGTGGAGTGTGGCGGTGGCAGTAGACTTTGCGTTGCCCTGGTGCTACAAGGCCCTAGATGCTGCCGCCGCAGGGCCTGGTAAGGCTGAGTAAGCCTGAGAAATTGCATGGCTTTGGTCCTGCTGCAGTTTAGGACGGCTCATTGAGTTTGCAGGTATGGAGCTCAGAGTGAGGAATGACTGCAGTTTTTCACAGCTGGCTGGGTCATCTCTCTCACCCGTACCATCTTTTCATAGTCGTGGTCCTCTCCAAATGCTCATATTCTCATGGGGAAGGGACCATACATGTCTTTAACTCACCTGAAATCTTCTGTCACGTGAAATTCACAGTCATTGGCGTCCATTCATGTGTGTGTATAATCTGAGCTGTCGCGTGTGAAAATGTTGCATTTGGAGGGACTGGTGTGTATTTTGCATGTCCCCGAGGCTGGCTGATATGCATGCTGTGTCTGCAAGGTGGGAGTTGACCTGGGAGTTAATTTGGCCGAGGAGCAGTTTGACAGATGGCCTGTTTGACAGAGGGAACATGGGGTCTTGGCTACAGTCAAGCACGGTTTGGCACTGAAGCTTTGAGCTTGGCTTTATGTTAGCATCCTATCACCGTTTACAGTACAAACAGTTCATTTACTCAGTTCATGTGAATGAAACTCAACAAAAAGACAAAAAATGTCCAAAATAACTATTTTGTCTTATGTTGTATGTCAGTCTTCCACACGTGTTTTTATAGACATCTGCCAGTGAAAACAGTGCAACAAGCTTCAATGTACAGGTGTGACTTTGCCCCACGTGCACTGCAAGATGCTTCCACGCCAACTTGCTTTGTGGTTGCTTTGCAACTCAAGCTTGCTTTCTTGCAATCAAAACAGGAATTGGCAAACAATGGTTGCTGCATAAACACCAGAGAGAGGAGTTTAAGACTTGAGTGTGGCTTTCAGATAGTTGAATCTGTCATGATTTGGACTCTCAGGTGTTCTTACAATCATTTATTGCTACATTTAAAGGCCGCTTGAGAGGTTTTGTTGAAATAAATTGACTTACAAGGCTGAATTAAGGCAACTGAAGCCCTCACTCTGAGATTCAGCAGGAGGTTCTGTGGATTTGGTCATCGTGGAATAAAATAAATAAAAGTTTTAAATAAAGCAAAGAGAAAAGAAAGAGGTAAAGCTTTTTTCAAGTCCAAAGTCAATTATTTGCAAAAACATCTTATTTCCCCATTGCCCAAAATTTAGCCGGCCACATCCTCATCCGGTCCACTTTGAAATGCAGCAGGTCTGCTTCGTCTGCATCCCCGAGCACCGCGAGAAAAGAGGAAAAAGGTTACCCACGCAACTCCCCAGAGTTACAGAGACCTCTTGAAATGTAAATCTCAGCCTTACTTTCTGCATGTGGGTAGCAACATTTTTATGAAAATGACCTGTTTTGAATGTAGATGTGGGCATGCGGGAGCAGAGGCATTCGCCGAGGCGCATCACCGTTTAGTGGAGGGGCGTATTAACAAGCTGTTGTTGACTCTGTATCATGCCTGTCAAAAAGACAGACGCACGCTGCATTGGAAACAATGCCCACGACACCTATACCAGGTTGATAGTGAGGCTTTCACTTGGGGGTGTTAAATCAACGGCGGAATTACCAAACTGAGGGTGTCCAAATGTGAGAGACTCCAGCTCTCCTTTGCTTTTCTGTGCCGACCAATCTAGGAATTCCAAAGTAAGTAAAGTAAATTCTGACATTTAACTCAAAGTCCCACATCGATCATCTTTTCATCTACTTTAAAAGTGTTCCCAGTTATTTGTTACAATTATGACAGTTTTAGCCAAAATCTAAAGAAACTGTCATTTTCTAAGACATAGTTACTGCAGTGCGGCAGTAGTTCATCAGAAATGTGCCTCTGAGTTGTGGGTGGGACTGTTGGTTCAGAGTAACTCTGCCCTTGTTTCCCATCATCCCTCTCTCCCACTAGCTTAAAGCCACTCACAACTCCAACCTAATAGCACCGGTGCCAGAAAAATGGTTGAGTAATATTGGAGCTCTCCAGCCTTACAATTTTGAGCCGGATGCCAGCTCAGACGAGGAAAATGAATACGTACATAGTTGTTCACTATGAGGACGCATCAGAATGGAGCAGAGCACGGAGCTTCTGTCTTGCCAATTGTTGTTTGTACGTTACAACAACAAACCTTTTCCCACTGCATTTTTTCGTCTGCTCCTGATTCACAGCGATTTGAGTAAAGATATACTCAGAAATATAGTTTTAATCTTTAACGTTTTTTTTGCATGTCCTCCACCATGAGAAAAAATGCTTTAAGAACATGTCGAAAACAGGATTTTCATCAGAATGGGTCTTTAAAACTTTTCAAAAGCAGTCTTTCTCAGCCTAAAACTGTTTCCAAAGACTGCACTGGATTACACGTTTTTTTATTAAAAGCTTATCATGACCTCTGACCTCTGTCAGGGAGATTTGAAATAGTGAATGGCGACAAGAGAAAAAGGGATGAGAGAAAATACATCATTACTGATGTAAAGCGTAAAAACCCTCTTAGTTTTTCCATTTCTTTCATGCTTCATTGAGCCCCATTCACCTGCAGGACATCTGTGCGCCGCTCCCACGTCCCTTTTCACTGCTGGAACGGACGCGCAAAGTGCGCGCTGCTCCTGAGCTGCGCAGCCGTAACTCAAAGCAGCTTTGTAGACACATTGTCCGCCTCCTGCTGTTTTTTTCCCCCTCTCCTCTCCTCCACTTACAAGCGCTGACCGCCACAGCTGGGGGAAAGTTTCACTTTGTCAAGACTGGGTGGATTTTCTGTTTTGCACTACGCCACAGAGCGGAGGCATTCTGCGTGTGTCGCTGCTGCGCGACAGTGCGGTGTCCGGTTACATCCCGTGCGCCGTGGAGCCAGCGCCGGCACAGAGCGAGCTCCTCCTCGGGGCTGAAGCAGCTCACACAGTGGGGACCGAGGAGCAGTTGGAACAGAGAGTTTTCCCACAGCTGAAGTGAGGATATTTCTTCAGTTCATCTTCATATTCTCTGGTTCATCTCCGCTCCGCTCAGCAGGACCAGACTCGCAGCTTCGCTCCGTGCTAGATGAACGGGCGTTGGGCACCTCACTTGGTGAGAATCAGACCTGTTTTATTATTATTATTATTCCTTTTTGTTATATATACATATATTATACCAGTTTTCCCCAATTTTCCCAATAATTCTCCCCTCCACGCGCGCTTCTTGCACGTTTGCAAATTTCCAGACAGTTTGAGTCCTTTTAAGACTGCATTTTTTCACACGACAGAATTGTGAAAAATCCCCCTCATATTTATAATAACCCACACTAATCTCCACAAAATAAAACCAGCAACACAAATAACCAGTTTTAGAAGTCATGTTCTATGGGTTCTCTCCACTTGGTGGAGCTGACACAGAAGGCTTCACCAGCATCCAAATTCTCACCAAGCTGTTTGTTCTTCCTCATTTTTTTAAATAGCCATATCCAGGGATCACTAAACGCAGACACTGGATTTAAAAATCAATATTTCACTAGCCATCAATTAAGTTAATAACTGTGGGCTTGAACTATTCACTTTAGAAAAATATCCCTTGTCTTTTTCTCTTAAGATGAATGGCTCATTCATGAGTGACATTTAACCTTTTTTTTTTGTTTGCTTCACAGAAATTCCTTTAATCTGTTCTGGATCTCTTTATTTTAAAAATAACGGAGAGTTTTCCTTTTACTAAAAACAATTTTTAAATATAAATGCATGCATGCTGTGTTTAAAAAATGATCTTTTGTTCGGCTTAACTTCAGCCTCTAATACAATCATATATGAGTTTTATTCCTTTTTCTTTTTTTTTTGCAATGCAAGAAACGGCACTCAAACTTTAAGGGTGCAGCTTTAACTCCACTTGGCAGTGGCTGAGACGAGCAGAATATACGATGATGAATTTCCTGCAATAACGCTGAATCCTGTCATGACACTTCGAAGTCTGGCACTTGGAGCTGCAGCCCCGTCCATCCTCATGTTCATTAGTGTATGTTTATGAGAACATCACTGTTAACTAATTCATCTATTCCCCATTGTTTTTACAGCCTGAGGCGTGCACACTATTGAAATACAGAAGCAGAATATTTTTGGTGATTTCAAATGGAAAAAGGGCCTCACCGTGCTCTTTTGCTTTCAATCACGGTAGCATTTTTTTTAACCAGAGCCACCTCTCCTGCGTCCTGTCACATTGTCCTTACCGGTGGAAGTAAGTGAACCCCATCCAGACAGAGGCTCTCTAGACTTCATTGCACACTAAAATCCCTCAGTGGGGGAGGCAGGAGGAGAAGGAATACAGAAAGCCAGGGCGAGGTCAAGAAAAGTGTTGAAGCTGGAGATAATGTGATATGATGCCTTTTGGCAAAACTTTTCAGTTGAACTTGATCCGCTTGAGAAAGAAATAAATTCAAGGAGAAAAAATGAAGAAGACACGTTGGTTTGTTGTGTAATTTATCACCTTTGGGATCTTCTTGCCCAACAGAAAAGTAAGCCAATTGTGGGAAACTTTGGACGGTGAAAAATGAACACAATATGGTTTCAAATAAAATGTTTTTACTGGGAAAGAATCAGCAGATTCATCATAAATGGTCAGCGCCCTCCCAGAGCTCCACACATAGATCAGCAGGTTGGGAGACAGAATCCCACTCACACATGTGCTTAGTGAAGAGCAGCATTTCATTAGCCTCATTATTTGCTTTGTGATGAGAACGCTGACACCAAACGCCCGTCCAGTAAAACTCTGTGATGAAAATGACCTCGGCGGACTGTGTCACCATGGAAACCTAGTTAATGACAAGCTCATTGTTGGTGTTGACCTTTGTGAATCAGCGTCCCCTGCGGGGTTCAGTCATACTAGGAGCAAAAGTGAAAGACACAGTTGTGCACGTGTAAACTAAACAGTCATTACCCTCTGGCCCCTTGGTGCTCTTTAAGGTCATTTGGTCACTTATTGTTTCGGCAAAAAGCTTGATGGGTTTTTAGGGTAGTTTGGGTTTGTTTACACAGATACAGAAAGGATTGGGGTTTATTGGCTGCGAATGCATACTAGCAGTGACTTTACAGATTCTCTTCAGTGGGTGATTTATGGTTCTTTGCAACTAAACCTGGTGATGCAAACAATGGTTGAGGAGGTTTACTGTTCCTCCCTGCTGGGCTTTGTCCTCTCACTACCACAGCTATTTATACAGTTCAACCACTGTCCCACATCTTCTTTTAGTCACTGGTCAGACTTCACTTTGATTAAAAATCTTTGTTTTTGTGCAATAAGGTCCATTTCTAGTGGAGAAAGTTTCCAGGGTGTGGGTAAACATGGTTTCCACCTCTCATTTCTGCTGTTCAGGGACATGCACAGGATTTCAGAGGGGCAGTGGTTCAACGTCAGAAAAAGGAAACAAAAACACACATTTTTTGGTTTGTTTTTTGTCCTCTAAACAATATGGAAATTAATTGAAATTTTAAAATAAAGTACTAACAGATTACTACTCATCTATATGGCCTGTGAAAGTGATCCAGTTGTCATTTTTTATGTAAACAAATTATGCTCAACATGAATTCATTCCCTTTATCAAAGACCTGGAAGCCTTCTAAAGCAAATAAAACACTGAAGGATCTTTTATTTTGGCATTGTGCTGCAGGCAGAATCAGCATTAATCAAGTTCAATGCAGATGGTAATTTTTTTAAACACAGATTTCCTACAGCTTTCATCCCCAGAATGCTAAAGTTGTTAATAATTTTAAATGTTATTATCATACTCTTGCTGTGAGGATTTGGGGATTTAGTTTGTTTTTTCAGTGGTGTTTATGATCATGTCCTGTCTCTGGTCAGTCACTTCAGGATCCTCTAAACACAGACTTTGTTGTTAAGGGAAAGATGTTAATACAAAAGATTGTGAAACTGAAGGATACAGAATTTTAAAAAAGGAAATTCTAGTCAGAGAATATTACATTAAAAAGATTCATTTTGTTTCAGACATGTAGTGAGGAAGCTATGAACTTGGCACAAATGTGGTTCTTTTGTTTTGAAATTTCACCCAGTCTTTTATTTTGTACTTAGGACCCAGTTTTCTGTTCCAGAACGATCAGTGTGCTGAATAGACCCTTTCCACGTGACGTCATACAAAATGGCGACATCACCGACAGTGTCAAGTGACTTCCTCTTTACGGGTCTAGACAGACCAAGAACAGAGAACTTCACACTTTTAACACAATTCAACATAAATAATAAAAGGCAACCATACCAATTGTAACAGAAATTTGTAAATGTCATCCACATTTATTTTACAAACGTCCTGCCTAATTGTAGTCGTTTTCCTCCCTTAGATTGTTCACAAATCAAAATACAAATTTGAATAATCCTCCAATATTTCAAGTTCTATTTAAAAATATCCACCTTTCCTTTGAGCAGATATTATTCTAACTATTTATATTTTGCCTGATGTTACTCACACGTATTTAAGTGTGACCAAGCTCAAAAACTGATGGATGCATGTCCGCACACATTTTAATTGCGTCCAATGCTAAATGTAGTTGTTGTTTTAAGGGTATTTGTCATTTTACGGGGTATTTTAAGGGGTAAAAGTAAAAACAGGAATGGTTACCAAGCGGCACAGTGAGTATTTTAAATGCGGCTTTTAAGCCACATGTTTTCAGCTTTCAAAATAAGAGCAGCCAAGAAAAATGTCAGCACTGGCGGCACATATTTTAGAAATTACTTCTATACATAAATTTTTTAATGATTATCAATTCATTTTATTCTTTTTTTCCTGCAGATCAGACACGGTTATGAGCAAAAGCAAAGGGGAGCAACATTAGAAAATAATGTAACAGTAAATAGTTCTACTTTGATGTAAGACATGCTGAAATTGCCTTCCTTTTGCTCGGTTTTCCGTGATTTTGTGAACATTGAAATCTAAGCCACTTTAACTGAGCAGAAAAGATCTTTTGCATCTCTACGTCTCATACCCATTGTGGAAAGCTATCGTTAGCATTTGCATAAATTAGGAGAATGAATATCTTAATTACCTTCACAATCAAACAAATAGCATTTAATGAAGTACTTGTAACCCTCATGTAACTTTGACCAGGCTGTGACGCAGCTGTGCAGTATTCGGCATGCAAGATTGCTTACATTTGTATTTTGATTTGTGAACAATCTAAGAGAGGAAAAAAATACAATTTGGTAGGACATTTATAAAATAAATATTGTATAGTTTTCTGCTACAGTTGGTAAGGTTACCTTTTATTATTTACTTAAAACTGTATCAAACAGCGTTTAGTTGTCAGCTTTGCCGGACTAAACCTGTAAACCAGAAGTAATTTTACACTGTCAACAACGTTGCACTTTGTCACTCCAGGACTAAGCTAAAGCATTTTTTTTTTACATTTTAGCCATATTTAAGCTCGTTCAATCGGCGAACAACAACTAGTTAGTCCAGAACTCACAAGTTAAAGACAGTAGCATCACTGTGACGTCTCTCTTCTGTTCTCTGTGGGGCAGCATCTTCTCTTGCTGTCCCTCTCTCTCTCTCTCTCTCTCTCTCTCTGGTGGCTCTGAGTCCGAATTGAGCCGCTAACACAGAAGCGGCAGATCGGAATCCCCGTATTACAAAAAAAATGGGAAGTATCACCAAGAGGAATTCAGTACTGTTAATACAAATAAAAACAAAAAAAAACAAAAGAGGACCATGGGGTACTTTTTATTACGAGCCAAAAAGGGCAGGTGCTCAAGCACCCCCTAGGACCCTATGTGTGCATGTGCCTGCTGCGGTTGACAGTTACTCAGCGAGATGCTGTAATGTCACCATGGCAACTCCACTGTTTTCCACAGTGGATTTAAGAGCCCACTCATTATATGGAAAATGAAAGTTTATCAGCCACAACAGTTTGTTTCTTTTCTGCAAACTGTCACAAATGCTTCCCAAGAGATTTCCTAAAGATTTCCTCATGGCTTTCACTTGTTGATTTTTTCGTTTATCTTCTCAGAGTCCTACATGACTCGCCACATCTCTTTTTGTCAAGGTCAGCTGTGAAGGTCTGCAATCACACCGGATGATGCCAGTGAATGCTAGACCAGTGCTTCCCAGCAAGAGATCTGAAGAAAAGAAGCACCTTCAGAATTTAGCCCAAAAAACGGGGAGGGGTTGAAGTTATGAAGCGGCTCGTGTGTGCGATCAAGGAAGAAGAAAAAAATGTACACACACAGCAGTTCTCTGATGGGACGCAACCCTGTAAAACGGGCGCAGGAAGGGGCTGTAATTTCACACTGCATGTCAAACAGCAGAAAAAAGCACCAGAGCAGGTGTTAGAAATAATTTGATTTTCGGGTGAGGCGCAGGCGAGCGACGTGCGCTCCTCTATTATTTCTGCAGCATGGATCCAACAATGAAGGTCTGCGATTTGAGTGATACATCCACTTCCATATTCACACGTCAGAGGGAATTAGCTCCGCTAAGCCATCCGTCACTCGCCAGTCCTGTTACACTACATTAGCGCCGTCCCTCTCACCACCTCAACCTCAAAGCCCACTTGAATGGCAAAGGAATCTGTCTTTTAACCATGACGCCAGCGAGGGGCGAAGACGAAGGCTCTATTTGGGTCACGATTAAATAATCCCCAAAGCCTCTTTTTCACAAGGGATCAAGCTAGCGGAGGTTTGTTTGAAAGGTTAAACAGAGACAGATTCAAACTTATGTGACAACACAAGCCATTATTGTGAAGTTTCTGTGAGTTTCCTGCACTTGCAGGGTTGGTTGAGAATGAGGGAGGAGCGATGAGAGGATGTGATTAGCTGAAATGAGTCAGGGGTAGGTGAAAAGAGGATTTTTAAATGAAAGAGTGAAGAAGACAGAGCGAATAGGCTTTGCTGCTCTTTGTTTATTGAGAGACTAGGTGCCACAGGGCCATTTGAAGGGTGAAATGAGTCATGAGTTGTCATCAAGCACACACACACACCCTCAGAGAGACCAAGAAGCGCTCTTTCTTTTTTCCTCCTGGGTCGTCACCCAGCTGTATTTCTCAGAAAGATGAATGACTGTGAAGCGTGAATGAGGGGATCATTTGATAGCTGCGCTCAGCTCGTATATTTCTCTTTTGTGGGACCTTCTTCCTTTCAGGCTGTGCTTGTACACTACCTGTGAGGTGAGAACAAATCTGGACTGCCTCCTGCGAGACTTTGGCACTTTTCTATGTATAGTTGCAACTAAATTAGCGACACCCATTACAACGTTGGAACAATGTTGTGTGTGCATTTTTCTGTCTTCTAGTCTTTTCTTTTCATATCGGCGAGAGCAAGTAATTTGACAAAAACATTTCTTGGGTTGAAGTTTTTTTTTTTTATTCCTGAACGACTGCATTTTATCTGCATGAAGCATATTATTACTGGATAAGAAGCTCTTTTGATGTGATGTGTTAAGAGCTATCTGAGCTTCATCTGTCTCGGTGACACAAACAGCCGGAGAAACTCTAATTTGATCAGCGTGTGGATATGAATACAGAGAAATCCTTTAATCTTTGGCAAATGAAAACATTTATCTCTACTTTGAAATATTACGAGGGGCTAATCAGAGCAATATCCTCAAAAAGTTGTAAGATGATGCTTCTCAGAGAAGATGAATGAGAAAATGAAATTACAGAGCGTGCCGCATTCTTTTTATCCGACCCTATATGAAAGTTTGCGATAGGATCTGAAAGATAAAGTGGTCCACTACTTGTAGTTCTGCTGCGCAGAGAAAAACGGGGAATGGATAGGATGCACAGAGGAAGATGAGAGGACAGAGATAAAGCAGAGAAAGAGAAGGCTGCTAAAGGTGAAGAGATAGGAGCTAAAGTTTCTAAGACACGAGGGGTGGTGCCTGTTGTTTGAATGGAACAATAAAGAGGGAGAGGAAAAGAAAACAGAAGAGATGGAAGGGGGGATTGATGAGGAAACAGGCATGAAGAGACATCTGTCTGGATGCTGGGTTGTTGGGTTTAGCTGTCAGCCCCACAGGCCTAAAGAAAAAGGGGGCGAAGATGGGTTGCAGCTGGAGAAGGCCAGACTGAATTTTTCGAGCCTAAAAGAGACAGACGAAAGCAGAAAACAGAGATAAAAGACAAGAAAAGGTATACTTTTCCTCACGTCCGTAATCCTCCAAATCCTCTGGACGTGAACATATTTCAACAGCACCCCCTCACTGTCAGCTCACAGAAATAAACGCATCTCCAAAGTTCAGAAAAGTGGATTTACTTACCTGTGTCGGGAATTTTTTAGACTTTTTTCCCTCCAGCTTTCACCTATCAGACAGTGCAGTTTTCCACTCTTCTGCTCCTTCTACTCCATTATACTTGAACACTCAGCCTTTTTGTACTCAGCATGCAGGACTGTGTAAACATGTCAAAACTCCTGTCCAAACTCATGCTTCTGGCGCATATCAATGTTTTTTGCTAAAAGAGTTCATTTGATGGCTATTTGCTGTCCGCTGGTTGCAAAAACTTGTATAATATACAATATTTATTTTGTATAAATCACACTAAATCAGCATTGGAGTCTTTATTAAATTGTCCCACAAAATGTCCCACAATGATGCTATATTTTTGTACTACCAAAATTAAACTGTTAAAAGTGACGCTGGTGTTATCTGCTGTGTTATTGGGTGGTCCCGTCACCTTAAATATAAAATACAATTTTAAAAAGCTTTGTTTTAAAACTACAACACAGGTTTTTATTTTGAAATCTGGACGTGTTCCAGTTCTCCAGCTTTTTGCAGCGCCATTGATTGGAACAGTCAGGAAATGGATCTCCTGAGTAAAGCTTGAGTTGCGGTGCGGAGGGGCGAACGTCATATGCAGGCATGACAGAGGGGACGTAAACATTCCAATTTGTTAATAACGTTCTATTTGTCTGTTTCTACGCATCACAAACCGTCCAATGTAAATCAGCCTTAAGCCTGTCCCTACATCCCAACATCTGTATGTTTACTTGTTGTCCCTTTAGCTTACAGCCCCTCACACACTCAACCTAACATTAGCTGTGCAATAAAACTGGCAAGCAATACTGAAGCTATCCATCTGTACAGTTTTGAGTCAGATGCCAGCTCGGACAAGGAAAACAAAGACGTACGTGGATCTATTTGTCTACAAGTGGATGCATCAGAAAGGGGTGAAACAGGGGTCTTCTAGCTTGCTGTAGCAGCTTCTGCGTCAAACCTCCAAGCTTTTTTTTTCGGCTCCTTATTCAAAATGATTTGAATTAATAAATTCTCAGAAATGCACTTCTAACCTTATTGTTCTTTATATATGTCCTCCATCATGAGTAAAATACCACAAGAACACCATTTAAAAACACAATTTTCATCGGACTGGATCTTTAAAATGCACATAAAAAAGCTTTAAAATGCTCAAAAATCATCTAAATGATATATAAAAAAAAAAAAAAAGATGATTAGAAAACCTTTATTCTCATCTGCTCCTTAATCTTCCCACCCTTCAGATCCACTTTGTAATGTTTTGCTCAAGTCTGACTTTGAGGTTGGGGACAAAAAAAAATCCAAAAGTTTTAACATAATCGCTTATTCTTTGACATAAAAAAGTCACAGATTACACTTTATGTTTTGCCAATTTCTTTTTTCTGACACTAATGTGGTTTTGAGCGTATTTATAGAAGTGACACGACAATGAAATGCTTTTTTCTATTATAGTTATTAAAAAATGGCAAAAATGGTTATGTTAAAGGGGGGAAAACAAGACATGTGACAAAGTACTCAGTGTGTAAGTGTTTTTTTTTTGGTTTTCCAAAAGCTTCCCGCTCTGCAGACTCTCCGGAGTCATGCTCTTTACTGTTTCGAGCACCCGGGTGCATGTGTAGTCTGGCTCCTCAAAGACACAATGAAGCCTCAGTTCTGAAGGTGAAACCACATACAGGATGTGTGGTTTGATCAGAGCCACTAGCAGTGAAAAATAAACCCTGCATGATTCTAACTGTATAATGTTTCATTGTTCTTTGGATAAACTGAGGAAAAATTAACCACCAGTTTAAAACGGTGGATTCCTGCTAACACTCAGGAGCTTTTTTTTTTTTTTTGTGCTGATGTTGATCTTGTGTAATTTTTCAGACATGGATAAAGAGAAAATACGTCATTTGAAGTGCAGACAAATTGATGTTTTTTTAGAAGGGTTTTTGTTAAGTGGAGCATTACTTCCAGCCAGGTGCTGCACTGCACCGATAAGGATATCAGGCACAGGAAAAGACAATGGAGTAATTCTGAAGCTATTGCCAGAAGTCATTTTTTTAAACTTAGTGTTATTTGGTGAGTACAGTGCTCTTATTATGCTATTCATGAAACAAGAAAAAGTTTTTTTTCTTCTGCTTGTGTTACCGAGATCTCCAGAGAAGTGAACTTCAGCTAAGAATTGTGCTGACTCCTAACTGGATGGGCGGAGAGATTCTTGCTCTCGCATAAAAAAGAAAAAAAAAGGAATGAAACAACAAAGCGTAAACAAAGATTTAAGTATTCATTTCGGTTCTTCTTCGTTGCACAGAGAGGCTTTTAAACTTTGCATATATTTGACTGAGGATGAGAAACAGAAGCTGTCGGGACAGTCAGAAAATCAACAAATAAATCCTCCAGACAAGGCAAACCAGAGTAGCAAAAAAAAAAAAAACAACTCTCTGGAGGTCTGGAAAAGTCTCCTTTGTTCCACTTTCTCCTTAAAGGTCAACTCAGCCTTTTTGACCTCAGCTTAACCAGACCTGACCCCATCGCTGACCCCAACTTTCCAGTTGCCCTTTCAAAGAGGTATGCAAAGAAGAGTGCACAACGCCTCCTTAATAAGGATGAGCTGAGATCAGCACAGGCTAATCATTATAAGTGGGGGGATAACACGGATATTGTTGCAGGAAGCTTCCTCGACTGTCTTTGAGCTAAGCCTCTGCAGAATTCTTCAGCAAAGAGAAAGTGAAGGGGAGAACTCCCACACAGAGCGCACGCCTCTCAGGGACTCACCCTGTACACAAACCCTTGTTGCAGTGCTCTTGTTGTCATTAAAAATAGACCTCTGCCCTTTTGAAACCAGAACCCCCACACCATCCCGATCTATTTTTTGCTCCGTGCTGCTCCCCAAAGGCTTTTAGGGTGAAAAAGTTCTCCCCTCACTGCAACAATTAAGGCCGAGAGGGGCTCCCCTCCTGCAAGGTTGACTTCTTTGTATTAACTTTGAAAAAACATGGGAGGATGACTTGCAGTGCACAGTGAGAAAAGCGTTGCAAAGGATCAGCAAGCAGCTGATTGTCAACAGGTAATTGTGCGTGTGAAGATTGTTAGTTGCTCCTTCGGGTCTCACAGAAACTGACAGTTGAAGATACACTTTTTGGGTAATTCATTGATTTGGACTTTTATTTTGTCTGGAAAAAAATCTTTTTCAGTGTCTGATTTGCAGAAGTTCACTGAGCAGGTCGTCGTACTGCTCACAGAGGAGAACAAACCCTCTTTTATGGTTGGTGTTGTGTGTTAACAGGAGTAATACAGCAGTTTCTCCTTGATGGAGCTATTTCAGCCACTTAAATACATACAGAGGCAGTGGCAGGTCACTCTGCTAACAGTGAAACCCACTGTAGCCTGTCATTGTCATCAGCAGAGCTCCCCACCCACATGGAGTTCTTCTCCTCTGGCCCTCATTTATCATAATTAAGACTTTTCTTATTCAAAATGCACGTTTTCTCATAGCCTGGTTGTGGAAAAAAAAGCATTTGCCTTCCACACGTTTTGATTTCTCAGCCTCTTAGATTTCCAGAGTTTTTTTTTTTTCAAGTTCAGCTGAACCAATTACAATAATTGGCACTCACTTCATTTCATCTTTGATTCTCACTCTTCGGTGTGGCAGAATTCCATGCCATTCTGAGTTGTCGCTTAACTTTTCAGGAGCCACAAAGGCTAATTATGTGTTGACAAAATAATTAATGCTACCTTTGGCTCGACAAGCTGAAATGACACAAACACATCCATATTTAGCTCCAGCACATGATTACAATTAAGGATGTTAATTACAATGTGGCATTCGGATCCTCGGGGGTCACTGTGAAACGCAAACACCTAAAGAAGCATCTTACATTTGAGCTTTTTTGCCTGGACTATAATCTTTCTCTATACATTTCAAAACATGGGTTCTTCAATCTGTCAATCAAAAACACCTTAAAGACCCTTGGTGAAAATAGTTTTTTGTTTTTTTTTGGTGTTTTTAACATTTTCTTGTGGCATTTTTCTGATGATGGAGGACGCATGTTTGCAAATTTAAGATTAAAAGTGCATTTCTGAGTATTTCTTTTTTCAAATTGTGCTGAATCAGAAAAAGGCTTTGCAAAAAGCTTGTAGGCACGACGTAGGAGCTATATTGGTAAGCCACAAGCTCCATTGTGATGCATCCACTTGTACACGATTAGATCCATGTGCATCTTTGTTTTTCTCGTTCAAGCTGGTATGTGGCTCCAATCGGTACCTCTGGATAGCAGCAATATTGCTTGCCATTTTGGTTGCACCGCTAATATTAGATTGGGGTTGTGAGGGGCTGTAAGCAAGCGGGAGTGCGTGTAAACAGATGACGAAAAGGAGGGGCGGGCTTACTCTGTGCCAACAGTCCCAGTCACAACTCGGATGTGAATTTCTAATGAACTACTGCAGCTCTGCAGAGCCTATGTCCTAGAAAACATTTTTTTTTTAATTTTTTTTTTTTTTTACTAAAAACGGCCTAATCATAATTAAAGGACCACTGGGAACAATTTTAAAATAGATGAAACGATGACTGCAGTGGGGCTTTAAACTAAAGACAACCTTTTGAATACGTTTTTGCTGTTATTTAGCCAACATTTGCCAGGGTGCCATGAAAAAGATGTACAATGAGTTAGCTTTAGTCATGCACACCTGGAGACCACATGTGGATTAGCCCCCCCAGCCCCCCCACTAGTGTCAGGGGTTGGAAAATTCTAAAGTCATCATTTTACCAAAGGGTGGAGGGGATCATTAAGTCATTATTTATGGGCTCTCTGCTGTTTTATCACCTCCAGATGCAGTCGCACAACACAGACACCCACTCTCACAGCCCCAGAAGAAAAACATAATTGTTTAAGGCAGCCAGGAGGTTGTGTCTATTAGAAAAAGTGCAGACATTAACAGCCTGGGCGGCTGCAGAGGCCACTCACCCACTTCTTTTTGGACTCTTTTTAACACCGTATTTAGGTTTATTCACTGTGCTCGAAGAAGGAGCATTCACTTCCATGTTTTCTCTGGTTTGAGGGGGGGCGCAGTCAAGGGGATGTTTTTACAGGCAATTTCCTCTTTACAGCGTAGTAGTAGTTTACTGCATGGGTTCGGTTCAAGCACGTCACAAACAGAGCACTTTGGACGTCTCCTTGGTCAATTGCTATTTCTTCCCCTACATGTTTTTATTTTTTTGCATTCTGTTAAAGTAAAAGCTTTTGCAGGTATTTTTGTTCTAGTCAGTTTATGGTTGAGCATCTTTTTTATTTGTATGAGAGGGAGAATGAATCGCTTTTCCTCCACGCAGTCGTAATTTTTCACAGTGGTTGCATGATTACACTTAATGTCCAACAAAAAAGTTCAGAAAAAAAAAAAGGCGAAAGCTGGTCTTTTAAAAGATTTTGGTGTTAAGGAGAGCCACTCTGCATTTGCACCTGCAGCTGCGGCTCTAGTGAAAGGCCACGCCGAGCCACTTTAAAAAAAATTCCCAGCACCGCGGCTTCTGCTGGTGTTTCCTTTCATTTTTCTTTAAAGGAAAGGTTGCTTTTCCAGCTGCACCTCACCTCCTCTGCTGCAGTTGGTTCCCTCATAGATTTCATGTCTTCATTCAATTACCTCAGTGGGACCACTCTCCTGACACATGACATACGCACAGCGAGCTGCAGAGACAGGAGGAACTGCAGCTTTACAGCATGTGGTGTGTTATTTATGGGTATTCCAGGCGTTATTCATAGCCAAACCGCTCGATTTTTCTTTCTCTTTTTCACGGGTGGTCCGAAACTCTTCTTCGTCTCCATGTAAACTTTGTGTTCTGGTAATCCTCTCCAGTTTTCTGCTCACTCATCGCTCTCTTTGTTCCAGACTAACCTCTCCTCTTCACTCCAACCTCTTCCTCCCTCAATTCCCCTCCACTCATCATCCTGCCCTCCATCTCCATTGCCTTTGTCCCTCTCTTCCTCTCATTATTATCTGCCTCTTCAGTAATCTACCTGGAGTGACCCCAAACTTGACTCTTTTGCTTCTTCTTTTGCTCCTCTTCTTTGAAGAGCATCTCACGGTGAGACCGAAGGCCATTAATTTATTGAGTTTCAGTCTGGGAGACAGCTGAGCAGCACACTGCCCTCAATAAATCACTAGCAGGCGCGCATTCACACAAATCCATTCTTTTTCATGGACATTTGCACATGGGAGCATCTGCACTTGAAAGCAAAGTGTGAAGCAATGTCGATAGATGCAGAAGACCACGAAAAACTACCAAGAATCCTCAGCTGATGAAGTAAAACAAGTTTTAAGTCATTTTGAGTCACACGTCTGCACTTGTAAATTCACTCTGACATTTCCCATCGACTGCAACGAGTCACTGTAACCATGTAACAATTCAGATACGGTGGTGGGCCCTTAGCTGCTCTCACTGAAGAAGTTCATCCGCTAACACTCCACAACATGATTTTATGTGAAAACTATTAACAAAGAAGGCTGTTTCATGTCGCAAAAATAAACATTACCAGAACATTTATGTTAAAGATCCACTCCAATGAAAGTTGTGTTTTTGGTGCTTTGAACCTGTTCGTCTGCCATTTTTCTGACCAGGGAGAACATATATAAACAAATGTAGATTAAAATAGCATTTCTGAGTATTTCTTTATTCATACTGTGGTAAATCAGGAGCAGAAGAAAAAAAATACCATTGGGAAAGGCTTGTCAGTGTGACATAGAAGCTACATCGGAGATCCCTGCTCCGCTCCATTCTGATGCATCCATGCAGTTCATGGTTTTCCTCTTCCAAGTGGGCATCTGGCTCAAAATTGTATGGCTAGATGCCTCCAATATTGCTCAATATTTTTGTTGCATAGATAATGTTAGGTTTGGGTTGTGAGGGGCTGTAAGCTCGCAGGAGAGAGTGAAAACAAATGGATGTTGGGAAGTTGGAATGGGGTTACAGTACAGTAAACATCCCGCCCACAACTTGGAGGCATATTTCTAATAAATTACTGCCACTCTGCAGAAAGGATGTCCTAGTAAACAACAGTTTTTAAAAATTATTTTTGCATTAAAAACAGCATAATCATAATTAAAAGACCACTAGGAACACTTTTACAGTACAGCAAAAGATGTTTAGAGTAGAACTGAAAGAAAAGAAGGACGAAGTTACTATAAATGCCAAAAGAGAACATTAATATACTTTTGTGTCACCTTAAGGTGACCTAAAGCTGAGACTCTGATTTTAGGATTATTGTAATACACAGAAACAATATGATTTGCTTCAACAGGATTTAAGAGCAATAGCAGCTCGACTAGTTTTGTGTTTTTCCACTGACTTAGAACCATTGCAGGTGGAAATCAATTGTGGAAATGGGATGCCAGGACCATTTGCAATATTCATGCAAGCTCTTGCAAATTGCTTTTGTGAAATGTCTTTCTCTCTCTCTAGTAACCTGGGTAACTGGTACAAAGTTCTGTTTTAATGCGCTGTTCAGCATATAACTGTCCAAAGTCGTCTTTCAGCTTGCCGCTCTAAAAACCTGTTCCCAAGCACTTATTTGCATCCACAGCGCCTCACAAACAAATCGTTTTACAACCTTAAACCTGAAAGCAGCGCATCTTATATTTGTTCTGACTTATTTCAATGCAAACCATATGGAGCCAAGTAATTTCTATTTTGACCCATCAACTTTAGTTTGTTGAAACACAGACATTCCTGAATTTAAAGTCTAATACAAACATTAAAATTAAAAAAAAAAGAAAAACACAGACAGTTTAGTTTAAAGATGGAAATGAGGCAAAAATGAAACAAATTTTATTGTTGAAAAAAGGGAGTTAACGGGTTATTTTGAGCAAGATTTTCCATATAAGCTGTTTGCACAAAATCAATATTTACCTTCTGAAAAGGCAAAAATGTGTGGACGGCGATGGATGCACAAAAAAAAAGCAGCAAGTCAAATCCTTCAAAAATTTTCTCTCAAATTAAAAAAAAATATTGATTTTTGAAGAAATAATTTGATATCTGGTACTTTTTCAGGGGGACAAGTAGCTTCAATGTATGTTAATAATCTACAATAACTGATTGAAACAACTCAATCCAAATGCGACATAATTCGACTGATGTTAACTTTAGAAAATAAAAATGTTAGCAGGATGAAATGCTTTTATAGACGCTCACAAAAAATAGTGTTTCATGCGTCAACAGCTCAGCCTTTTCAGTCAGATCTATGAATCTGAAAGGACACAGCTGTACGTTCCACAATAAGTGTCAAAAGAATAAACACAGATCACTGAATGATTTCAAACATGACAGAAATAAATGTGTTTAGAAAGTCCAACATTTTAGGAGAAAAGTCAATTTGCTTCTGCAGAAGACACTTATTTCAAAACTACACACTGAAGTAGCAACATTTCATAATAAAAATTTGCAAAAAGACATTTGCAGGGATGCAACAATAAAATACATTTAACATTCATACTAAAACAAAAAAAAGTAGATATAAGCATGAATACAAAGTCACACTTCAGCAGAATTGAACAAAGACACATAAATGAAAGCAAGTGGGTCAGGTGCCCTTTAGCAAAGGTCTATTTCAGCAGGAATAGACACATTTGAGTGCAATTGACAGCTGTGCACACAGGCCCAGACATTTCAAATAGGCTTTAAGGTTAGACAAAAAAATCACACACATAAACAGACAGAAACATCTGGTATTGAGGCAGCAATTAAGCCCAGATGGACCCTGAAGGGTACCGGTGTCAACAACGGTGAAGACCACACACTAAATACACCGGGCCCTTTCATGACTGGCTCCTGGGAACCCGGAGCAGTAAGTGGGTATTAACCAAGACCACAACCTGTAATTGTTGTCATAATTACACAGGAAGGGCTTTTATTTATTTACTGATAATACATGCCGTAATCTACAAGAGATTTAGGTCAGCGTACTAAAATGTCAGCTGCTCAAATGTCTCGTTGGACTCGTTCACACCCCATTAATATGCATTATGAGCCCAACTTGTTTTCTTTTTTATCTGCACAGCAAAAATGAGGTAGAGCCTAAACATAGAAAGTGAATTAATATACAAGAAATAAAAGCAAAGAGATTTAGCTTTGATGTTGAGCCATCAAAGGCATCACAAAAATGCAGTTCAGAGGGGCAGTGTTGCACTCTATTGTATATTTAGCTGCAAGCTCAAATTAGACCACTCACACGCCTGTTGTATCTCCCTTTATTTGGCAGGGGCATTGATGGAAGCGCTGCTGCTGATGAGGCCGTGTTGTTTTTGTTCTATGGTGGCACTTCGGGAGGAGCTGGGGAAAAAAAAAGAAAAGGTGTCAGGGAAGACAAAGATTGCTTGTGTGCTCCTGTGCCTTTGTATACTAATGAAAGTGTTTGTGTCAGTTTGTCCTTTGCAAGCCTTCATTTCTGCCAGTAGAGAGCCCCAAATGCGTAGCCCGTACCTGCCTAATCAAGTTAGCAGAAAGGCCTGCAGCTATGAAAGTTCGGAGTTAATATTGGCCCAAATAAAGACTACAGCGTCTCAATTTTGTCCTGGAAACCTTGGAGTTTCCCCCCTTGCAAAACCTATTAAACAGGAAGCTTGAGCTACACAAACTCGCACACACCTGCTCTCCTGTCCTGCTGACACAGGCATTCCTCTAACAATTACAGACCTTCTACCCACCTCCTGGCAGGACAGAGGGATAAAGGATAATTCCCTCTTTGTAGTTTCATCCAGATAAAAGGGGGTAAAGGTATGTTGCATTTCCAGTGTACGGCAGTTCAACGCCTTTCAAGTGTGTTTGAAGTGCAATTTGTACCGGCAGATAGCATTTGCGATAACACACAGGCTTAGATGGGATGTGCACCTCCGCCGTTTGTAGCGTTCGGTCCTTATCTCTGGTGAGGTTTGTGGAGATGGAAGGGTTGACATTTTGTCAAAGTGATTTGTGTCGCTTGCACGGCTCATTTGGGTCAATTAGAGTAAACTCATTATACATTGTCAGTGTTTTGGAGGCAAAGTGACAGTGGACCACAAAGAGTTGCAATTAGCTGCCAGAGTGTGACATTCAAAAGATGCGTAAAAATGTTTGTCATGAGGGGCCTGATAACACTGATTCTGTTTTTAAAGGCAAGACTGAAAAGAGCATAATTTCAAACTGTGTGCTTTGAATATACTATACTTTCAAAATACTTGACCTTTGTGTCTGCAATTCTTATTATTATTGCTATAGTAAGGTAAAATCTTTGTTAGCAGTAAAAACCTTTTTGGTAATGCAGTTGTTTATTTTCAAGACAATACTTGTATTTATAAATCCACTTTTAGCTTAACAAGGACAGGTTTTTTACAACACGTTTGTGTTGAAACTAGTACAAAGACGTCCTTCTGGGCGCCACTCTCAGGAGTGAAAAACAACTTGGAAATGGGAGATAATTGGAGATAGTTTTAGGTAATAAAGAATCGTCTTTAAGCTGTCATGATGAAAAGAACATTTATGCTCTGACATATAGCTGCAACAATGCATGTACTGACAGGTGAAGTGATTAGCATCCATCTTCTTGCCTGCTTGAATTATGGGAATCACTGACCTCACTGCTGTGGACTAGAACTGGGAATGACAGCCAAACTTGGGAAGATGTTGCATTGTTTTTCACATACTTCACTTTTTATCAGGTTTTGATTGTCTTTTTTTATTGTGTATTTTCAAACTGCACACACAGATGTTGCTTGATAAATGATAAACACCAGTTCAACTGGTCAATGGCATTATGACTTAGAATTACATTTATGTTAGGGATCTTTATGATATACTTAAAACTGAGTTTTAAATGTAAAAAGTGTAGAGGTAAAATAAAGGAGAAGAATAAAGAAATGTTTTTGTTTTTTTTTAATCTTTCAAAACATTCAAGACAGTGCACACAAGAGACAAAAACAAAAAATCAACTTATCATTTGAAAAAAATAAGGAAAGATGAAACAAAGGGAAAAAATCTAGAAGTTAATTCAAGGCAACGTCAGCTGGATAAATGAGAACCTTCTGAACAAATGAATGAGAGAATTCCAGTTTCTCAGAAAAAGCTGCTCTAAACAGATAAGTTTTGAGGTTTGACCATTGACCGTATAAAAGAAATGGAGTGAGTGACCCCACCTCCCCTCGCATCCCTAATAGGAAGTACCTGCTGGTCCCAAAAAAATACTATAGACTTCTATGGAGAAATAAACAGCTACTACTCAGTTATTTTATTATAGTTATTATTATGTCTAACTGTTAACAGAGGTGTGAAAGCTCCAACATTTGACGTTTTCTTCAACCTAATTATATTGTTCTGCTGTAATTCATCATTCTCTAGAACACACACACACACAAAACTAAAACTAAACTCCAAAAACAGAACAAAAAAAATCTGTTTTTTCTGTTCCAAAAATAGATGCAGCCAACACATCACATGCTCTTTGTGAGGCATGTGACAGAAGATTGAATGAATCTGATACACTTCACTGAATTTGGTTAATATTGATGCTAAAGTTGACTCATCAAAAAAAGTACATGCCATTTTTTTATCTCTTTGTTTTCTAAGATAATAGTTAACTTCTCCACTTCAGTCTCATCTATTTGTCCATTTATTGTGGAATGTTAAAGAGTTAGCAGTGCATGCCTCCTGTCTGGACTCGTTCAATAGAGAGAGAAAAGCAGAAGATGTGGGAAAAAATTGTTAATTAGTAAAAGTGTAAAATGATCAGCCACGGGATCAACATGGCAACCAGAAAAAATTAGCTTGATTTTTTTTCTCAAAGTACAGAAAATATGTTTTCTCCTGTCATCATCAACAAAGAGTTGCAGCTTCTTTATCTCATTCTTTCCCTACAACTGCAATAAGGTAATAATGTGTGGTAGTCGTAGTTCCTATCGTTGCTGTTGCTACCAAAGACAGATTTAGGTTGCTTAGAGGGAATTTAAGCTTTGGTTTGGTTCCTACAATTCCCTGCACAAGAAGGGCCAAGTTGCCTCCACCTCCTGAGTTTGAATTCCTTTTAGAGTATGCAAGTATGCTTCTCCTTAAAACCTTCTATGACTAAAGAAACCTCTGCACGCTCTGATCTGCTGGGGAGCAGGCAGCACAGACTGGGAAACAAAAAAATGACGTAAACAAGCTGGTCAGTTTTGTCGTGGGCTCTCCATTGGAGTCTTGTTGAGGTGGTGGGTGAGAGGAGGATGTTGGCAAAACTGAAATCCATCATGGACAACACCTCTCATCCACTACATCAAGTAGTGGAGGCGTTGAGCAGCTCTTTTAGGTGCAGACTGTTATGCTACATACACACCAGGCGTGTGATGCAATATACATTTATCACAGGCCGTTCACACTGCTACCCAATAGTAGCACATGCACTCACGCTTGGAAGAGACAAGGTGGGAAAGGTCTTTCACAGCTCTATTTTGATATAAGACGACTTGGTGTCATATAATCCCGGCCAAGCACAAACCGCAATGATTCATTTCTCCTCCATGATCAACTTTCATACGGTTGGCACTTCCATGTTTTGAAAAGGATGCTACCCATATGTCACAACCAAATCCACGTACCTGATTGGTCAAAGTCTAACTTGTTTAGCTTTTAATGCACATTCAATGGCTGCACATTTTATACTTAGAGCCCAAAACTGGACATAAAAACTTGCATAGAGGCACGTAAGTGTGAGTTTTGAACGTGGAACCCCGAAACACGCACATGCATACATTTACATAGACTTTTCATGGAAGTGGTTGGTTGAACATTAGCTTCGGTGATACGTTCTGTGAATGCTTTCAGTGTAGGACGGAGCGGTACTGTGAGCAGGTCCTTCATTCCAACCGCTCTAAGACAGTACAGCTTAACAGTCTAACAACAAAAGCAAATAACATTTTATTGCTGACAAAACATTCACTACAGTACAGCTTTTCTTGTTCTGGTGTTTATTGCATATCATGAGACATTTTAAAGACTTGTATAATTTATTACTTTTACTTTTTCACCATGAATTTTTTTGCACATTTAAATGTTTCCTTTATTTGCACCTTCATGCTTTATCTCCAGAGTTATTATGACAACTGCATTTCCTCACAGTGGGATCAACAAAGTTTATATTCATTCTGCTGCAATTTGGGTGCAGACCAAAAAAGCACGCTTTTGGCCCAGAAGCAACTGAATCCTGGCGCGGTTCAGAAAGGGTGTGAATGTAGGCAGAACAGGCAGCAAACAAAAGAGCAGCAATGAACAAAGGAGTCAATGATATAAACAGAAAAAAGGAGAAAAAACCATCCAAGTGCAAGAATCTGAAGAAGTTCCAATCACAAAACAGTTATTAATTGCTTTGCCAGTAAACAGGGTAGTTAGAAGGAAAAGGCGTTATTATTGAAGTAAATGGAGGACTGGAAGGACAAACTGTTTTCTATCCTTTTGCCTTTTTCATTTTATGATTCTTTTTACACAGTAACTCCCTCAATTCGGTCTTGTTGTAACTGTATAATGTTAAAGCTACAAAATCAAACAAAAAGTGTGAAACTTTTTAGCATTTCCTGGCCGTTTAAACGAAACTCGCAGGATCATCTTAGTGTGAAAACACACTTAAGGTGTTCTTGACAACTGTGGACAACTCTGAATTACATGGGCTTGGACTGTACATGCAGATGTACAGTCGATTCAGGAGATTCATTTGAAACACTTCTGCCTCTGCAATTTGTCAACTTGTGCTCCAACTATATGCTTGTTGTGACCTTCCGGTTGGCATTTGCAGACAAAAACGAACTTTCACGAAAGGTTTTGTTTCAACAGTTAATGAGCAAACAATGCAGAACCACTCCAGCATGTAGATAACTGAACTGGGGGGTATTGGATTGGATTGGTTCAAAGAAAACAGTATTCATTTTGCACAAAAGGGATGGTGTTCAGGTTGAAAGGGAGTTTTGACATCAATATAAAATCAGATAAATCCATGACATTGAATCACACAGAACTATAGTGTAACTTCATCGTTTTCATCATTTATCTGATGACTGTCAGTGCAAACACTGAAATGAGCTGTAGTTTTTTTTTTATTATTATTATTTAGGATTCCAACACATAGTTGTCATTTATTTAGTGACTGAACCCGTTTTTTTCTGTGCTTCCACAGATTTCCTGCTTTGAAAGTGTGGTCCAAAATGCATATGTGCTCCTATTTGAACACAGCTTGGTTTCTCTCATGGGGAAAATACTCTGGATCACACAAAATGGAATGCAATTACAGCCTCGTTGCGGAATCCATACTGTATCATGAAGGCATGCTGTTAAAAAGTTACCCTCTTTAATGTGTTGAATTTCAAAGATGCAACATAAATCATTTGGATTTTTCACCCGCAACGTGGTTAAATGCAAATAAGCTTATTAACAAGCGGTCTTTAATATGTGCAGCCTATAACCTCAAGAAGTGCGACTGACTGATTATAGTGAATATGTTTGTACATTATTGTTGTGTTGTCAGTTGTGCACTAAACAATAATAGAGCAGGGATTGTAATTATTTGACATTTGATCACTTTTGGGAAAAAATGTAGTTTTTGTAGTTGTATGTGTATGAAATGTGTTCCCTGCATTTGACCCATCCCTGGGGGAGCGGTGAGCTGCAGACACAGCCGCTCAGGAACCATTTGGTTGGTTTAACCCCCCAATCCAACCCCTTACTTATCACTGAGTGGTCCCATTTTACAAAAAGGGTCCCAATTGTAGAGTCTGACTTGGCCTGGATTTGAACTCACAACCTTCCAGTCTCTGGACAGACCATCTATCTCAAAGTGTTAAAACATGTGTAACTGTAGTTTTCTGTAGATTTGGATCATTTTACATTAATGTGAGTAGAAATTGAGCTGCTCTATAAATACAAGAGTAAGTAATACCTCATGTCACCTTGTAGTTACCTAGAGGACTGACCTGGCTTCAGTTCCGTTTTATTTTCTGAGCTGCATCAAACAGGAAGTCAAAACTGTAGCTTTTTAATTGGAAAATTGCTGCGTGGCAGGAATAGACTTCATAAGGACAAACCTGTTATTTCCAGGAATTTTAAGATTATCATAAATTTGTTCAAAATCTAATAACCTCATTGGTAGTCTTCACCATTATTTAATACTAGTGGAGTTTTGGCAAACCCTTTAACTGGAAGCAATTTTGGAGCTGTCAGCACACTCCCATGTGATGAGCAGGAGCTCACAGAATCAAGATGTTTCGGGATGTTCCCCTCTGCATGATGGCAAAATGAAGAAAAGCCTTAAACCAGCTTGCTCTGCTTCTGCAAACACAAACAAAGTCTTCTGGAACAACAGCTCTCATATTCTACAGTTATGCTGAGGTTTAACTTTCACATGGTCTTTGTTGATCCAGAGACTTCCAACATGTAGCCTGGGGCTAAGGTGTGCAGGTTGAATGTGACTAGAATTCTCTGACGTCTTTATATTTTGAGAAGGCCAACTGTCAAAAAGGGGCTAGTCCATTCAGCTGTTGGTGAAACACAATCCTTCAAACTGCTCAGTGGCATGCACAGAAAGAGGGAAATAAAAAAGAAAAAGAGGGGAAAGGTCTGCTACTCCGTCTGGCAGAGATGATCGCCCTGGATGCCCTCAGGCGCTCTGTCTTCAGCTCCACTTCTCTGTTGTTCCCGTTTACACTCGGGAGACAAGTTCAGCGAGGTGGCGGCCCGGGCAAGCGCGCACACACGCGCACACAACGGATCATGGTCCTTTCTGCGTATCAGGATTTGACTCAATTCATCGCTTCTTTTCATCAGTTCTGTTCATTTCTGTTCTGGTCTCTATCTCCAGTGTTAACAGGACAATTACAAAGGCCAGACAGTCAACAGACACACACACAGATGCGCACTAAGGCACACACCCGAATAATTAATTGGTTCCATTGGAGCCAATGGCTAATTTACTATCACTCCTGCCACATTTCTTCAGATACAGAAAGACGAGTCCTCTCCGGCAGATTCCCTATGGCTCCTTCCCATCTGTGGGTCCCTTATGTGCCTGTTCGTATATGTATATATGCGTGATTTTTTTTGTTTGTTTTTTTGCAAAAGAGGTGGTTGTTGTTGTTTTTCAGGCGTTTAATTACTCTTCCCTATAAGTCAGGCCGGGCGCTAGACTTGTTACGTTAGATGTCTTTATCGCAAAAACCATGTAGGCTGTTTTCATTCCCTGTCGCTTGCCTTTTGCTTTGTCAGTGAGGGACCGACATAAAAAAAACAATGTTTCGTTATTTATGTTGTTATACAGGCTGGACATGAAAAATTAGAAGAAAACTTGCTGTGGCGTAGGCCCATATGTCACTGAATTTATTGGTTAAAAATCACCTAATGAAGATTTCTGTTTTTTTCATATTTATTATTGCACTAATTGGTTTTCTTTGCTACAAAACATACTTTCTACACTTTCATTAAACACCAAAAACTACAGATATATATAAATCTTTAGGTCTTAGACTTATTAAAAACAAGAAATAGTAATTCACCAGCTGTTCTTTATTAGGATTTGTTTTCTTCATGAAAGAGAAAACCTTTCTACTAAACACATGTTTGATTAATCAAATAAAACTTCAAAATAAACTTGAAGAGTCATTAAAAAAGTGCAGTAAACATTTCGAGTGTGATTTCATGAAGTTTTCATAAAAAAAAAAAAACATGTTGCTGTGCCATACGGCATCAAGGCATTTAGTAAATTGCTAGCTGTTAAGAGAACACTGAAAATGGCTGCAAACTGTCTGAAGCACCATTACATTACATTAAAACTAATTTGATGTAAAAAAAAACCTGTTGTTTGTCAATTAGACATTTACCTGCAATAAATTCACATGTCTGTTTATTTGGAAACAAACTTGCAGCTCCCTCCTTCAATCAAAACAAAAAATTAAACCCACTTTAAAAAAAAAGACAACTACTTTTAAGGGTTTAAGATGCTTTTAGTAAAAAAAAATAAAATAAAAATACATGTGAATTACTTATTCAGCTTGTTAATTATGAGCAACAAAAGTGTTCTAATTTAGCATTACAGGTATCCAGCAGGGCACACAGCCAAATATTCACACAAACTACAACCACCAGCGTCTCTTGTAAGATCTGGAAAAGATTTCATCCATCACTTCCCTCAGTCATACTGTCTCACTGTGAAAGCGTATGATTGATTGCAATGTTTATAATTGGATGATTTGAAACTGCAGTCTGCTGTGTTGAAAAAAAAAAGTCAGCACTCTGTGATTTCATATTCTCAGCTGAATGAGAGGAATTTACCCTTGAATGATTGTAATTTTCTTTTCATTTGTAGTCAGGCAAGCATCAAGGTAGCTTTTCTGTGACCTTTTTGAAAGTGTGGATCAGTGGTTAGGAGTTACAGTTGATGCTGGCAGATCAGTGAGTGCTGTCAGTGTTTCTTTAACTCTGAAGGCAGGTGTGTTTGTGTAAACGCAAAGTCTGTTTCAGACTTTTCATGTTTTCACAGCTGTAGACGGTGATAGTATAATTTTCTGGCAAATCAGACTGCCGGCTACCTGTTAGCCAAGCATGTAATTAAAGCTTTAAAAAAACGTCAGCACTCCTCAGTAAAGGGTTTATGCACCCTATCCCTGCTGCCCCGCGGTACATGTTCACTCTTGGGAGTCATGTTTGAGCTCTCCAGGCTAATGGTAGCTCGTTTTTTTAAGTTTTAAGTCTTTTGCATCAACTTGTGAATTTGATGCATTGATCTGCTGAACAAAATATACAGAGAATACAATTTTGATCTCATATTTTGTGGGTTAAATGCAGAGAAAATCCACATCAACTGCTTTGATGGACTCTTCTGTGGCGAGAAAAGCGATTCCACGCGAGTGTTGTTGAAGTTCAGGGCTGGCTGATGTGGCAGGGGGACAAGTCTGTCGACTTTCAGTCAGATGTTGGGTCGACTGTGACACTCTTTGGGATTGTTTCTCTGAGATGCAGCAGACTCCGGAGCTGAAACTCGCCTGTGACAACTCTGTCCTGTGAAAAGCTTCGACACTTTGAGCTGCTAGTCTGCGGGTGTGGACAATGTGTCAAATATGTCTTTTCAGCATATCAGCACCACAGTCAGGCAAAGTACGTCTTTCATCCTTTTTTTCTGACTTTTTTGTCCCTAAGTGTACAGTCTGAGACATCGCTCGAGACTGCCAGCAGGCTGGTCATATGATCTAGACAGGTTCAGCATGTGGATGATGGTAATTGGCACCAAAAAGTACAGTTTGTACTGTGTGTAGACTTAAATATCTGTTACGAATCTTCCTTTTTTTGTTGAATGCTGCATTTTGTCTTCAGAAAAAAAATCACTTAAAGCTCCAAACCTGTTCTAAACCAACAAAAACACTTAAAAGTCCCACTCCAATCATCTTTTGATCTACTATAGAAGTTTTCAAAATGGATTTTTAACCATGGTTATAAGCTGTTTCATTTTGTAGAACATAGTTTCTGCTGAGCGGTAGTAGTTCATGAGAAATTTTCCTCTGAGTTGTGGGTGGGACTGCTGTCCCAGAGTAAGCCTGCACTGATATCCCATTAACCCTTTGTTTACACTCTCTCCCGTTAGCTTACAGCCCCTCACAACCCCAAGCTAACATCAGCGGTGCAACAAAAATGGTGAGCAATATTGGAGCTATCCAGCCGTACACTTTGAGGCAGACGCCAGCTCAGACGAGGAAAATTAAGACATACATTGATCTATTTAGGGCTGCATGGTGGACCTGAAACAGCATCCCCAACAATGGGGAACCTTTCTGTGTGGTGTTTGCATGTTCTCCCCGTGCATGTGTGGGTTTTCTCCGGCTTCCTCTCACCAACCAAAAACATGCTCCAAAGGTTAATTGGTCAGTCTAAACTGTCCCTAAATGTGAATGCGAGTGAATGTGTATGGGTGTGTTTTTGTGGCCCTGCGACAGAGTGACGACCTGTCCAGGGTGTATCCTGCCTTTGCCCATGAGTGACCAGGTTAAGTTCTGCTACCCACCGTGACCCAGAAAGGGACAAAATGGGTTTAGAAATGAGAGGCCAAAATGGATGGAACCATTTGTCTACAAGTGGATGCATCAGAATGGAACGAAGCAGGGAGTTTGCGGACTGCTGATTATAGTTTGTACGTAACAATTTTAATAAAGAAACATTCAGAAATGCAGTTTCAATCTTAGTTTTCTTTACATGTGTCCTCCATCACGAGAAAAGTGCTACAAAAAGATTTTAAAATCTCCAAAAACACAGTGTACATTGTTGTGGGTCTGTAAGAGCTTTAACATAAAGAAAACTGTTAAACATGTTTTACCCATGAGCGGATCTACTCCATTTGTTTTGGAATAGTTTGGCCTTGTAACAACAAAATTGCCATACTTTGCTTTCTGCATATTTACAGCAAGCATGAATATGCTTCTATTGACCAACTTGGCTTGAGCCTGACCCACATCAGAAATAAACAGACTTTTCTCTCTAATTTTAGTGCTAGCAGACCTTATGTTATGTTTTTTTGCTCACAGGTTAAATCACTTTCGGCTGTTAGAAACACAGGTCCTGCTGTTTATTGCTGTCAAGTGCAGCATGAGAGCGTTTGATGAGGACGCATGCTCTCCTCTGAAACATGTTGTTTCAAATGCCACATACTGTTGTTGTTGAAGCCTCGTCCTCTGTGGCATTGTGCTACACAGACACACACATGTCGAATGTTTTCAGGCACAAACTTGAGTGGCAGAGTGCAAGCAAGCCAAGTAAAAATAAGAACAAAATTCAGGGACCTCTGGGGACTCGGAACGGGATTCGGTTCAAATTGCTGGGTGTATTTTTGAGCGAGATTGTGGAGTGTGTGTTTTCTGCTGCATGATGAGTGTGTGCAAGTGTGTGTGATCTGCGTCCCAGATTTATCTGGACCAAAGTTACAGTCACGTTCGGCCTTGTCATCAAGGCTGGGCCAAAAAAAGCTTTCCAACTGTGTAAAACAAAGCTGCTGCGGTGCTGGGAATGAATTATGTGTTGTTGTTGTCTAAAAATTAAAGCACTAAATGAGAGGCCAAACTGGGCAGGAACACTATGCAGGAGTTGTGACAGATGACATTATCTGAAACTGACTCCGGAGATGCATCCTGTTATCAGTTAGCCACAGCAAAGGCTGTGTCACGTACTTCACTGAAACTAAGTGGAGTCAGTACAGCGGCAGAAAAGCTCACTCCTGTTTCTCACAATCAAATCCTGGGATCAGTCAACTGTCAGGCTCTTTTCCCTGAGAAGATTCACAAAATGTCATGCAGCTTCCTTTTTAAATCTCAAAGTTCAAAGAGCCCAAACAGACTGAAATCATCATCAAGGAAAAAACACGTTGTATGTTGGTGTCTCTTGTATGTCTCCTCCAACTTAGATTTGTTTGCTGAATGGAATACATTTTGGCCCCAGAAACAGTGTCTGCAGTTTTGGATTCAACATGAAGAACATGTAATCTCTCTCCAAATGGTTAGAGGTGTGAGTCTGTGGTTCAAAACAAACACAAACAAACTTTTATGCTAGTTTCAACTAAAAGAAAAGAACATTCAAAAAGCCAAGCATTCACATAATATATGATAATATTTATGATAATATGATAATATAATATTTCCTTTTTGGCTTTTGAAGTGTTTTGAATGGGATGGATTAGTTACCTGTTGAGATTGTTTTTTTCATGTGGACGATGTTTTGAAGATGTGTAGCAGTGGTACTGCTGCATGAAAACACGAGAAAAAGCTGCTAAGTAATGTATAATAAATTGTAAGTGAAATGAATTTACTTGTATCCCCTTTGTGGTGCTCTTCTTCTTCTCACACTCATAGATGCAGGAGGATTTATTTGATTTAGCTGCAAAAGAAATCCTGCAGAGAATGAGAAAGCCGGAGTGTGAAGTGCATGGCGGTGCAGGGAAAAACTGGGAGAGATGTTTGCTCAGCAGTGTGTGGGCACGTATTTGTGAATGGGAAGGGTGCAAAACTGAGTTTGTGCACACTTGATTTGCGCCCCAACAACCGCACTGTGCTCCTCAGATAAGGTTTTGAGACAAACAAGCAATCTGCTCCGAGTGCACTTTTCAATCCCACTTTTGGAGGCACAAACATTTATTTCTGTGGAATTAATCTGCCCTCCGATCTGGAGGGGGGGGGGTCGCTGGGTGGAAATGGCCACGCTGTGCTGCGATGAACCTTTGATGGCAAAAAATCACCACTCCATCTTTGTCTCTGTTATCTTTTCCTGAGACACCCGACTGACCGAGGTGCTCTAAAAGCATAAACACTAAAGGAAAAGGTCAATAAGATGTGGACAAAGAGGAGATGGAAGACAGCCAACAAATAAAAAGCTAAAAAGAAGTCAAATTGACCACTCTGTCAGTCAGGCTGTGTTTTATGCAGCAGTCAGTCACTCGGTCAGGCACCTCCGTAGCTTTTCTGTCAGTCAGTCACCTGTTTCGCTCCTTTTTTGTCCAATTATTTGTCAGTCAGAGTGGCATTCTGACGGTCACTTAACCGTCTTTTTGCGTCACTGGTTCTGTCGCTCTCGAAAGCTGATTTCCTTGAAACGTCAATCATTGCTTTAGTTTGTTTTAGTCCAATATAAATATAAATTAATAAATAAAGTTCGATTGCCAGCTGTTCGGGAGATGCTTTTGTTTGTGTTCTGCTTTTGAAGTGAAAGCTAAAAATCACAGCAAACAAGAACTAAGTTAAACTCCAAGCATCTCGATCAATTCCACTCCAATACACACAGAGTCTGAGGCACACAGCTTCATGAGACAGCTCAGTGTGTGTGTGCTGCGGTCTAAAACAAAGTCTGGGGGAGTTTTCCGGGTGTGTGTGTGCGCTGTCTGGCCAGAGAGAAAGAGCAGTGCAAGGGAGTGAAGTGTCCGTCATCACTGTGGTGTGACCCTGATCTCACACTCCCCTGACTGTGTTTGGACAGATGGATCATGGCTGCAGCACTCACATTTAACAAATGTGTTTGGACTCCACGTGTGTGAGTGTGGCATCAACGTGTCAGTGTGATGAATACAAAGTCAGCATTTATTTGGGAGCCTATTTATTATGCATAGTCCAATTAAACCATCATGAGTTCCCCGCTCAGACAAAATCAATAGGGCTGTTGATATGATCCTCTCCACCCGTTACTGCAGGAAGAATTCAATTGATTAGTAAGCTGACACCTCCACTCCTAACCTGTCTTGATATGGGTCGGAGTGCATTTTATTCCCTCCATGCCAGGGAATTTGTCATTATCTGCTTTGAGTTTTTGCTGCAAGGTCTTTGCATAAATGTTTTAAATAATAAGAAAAGTATGAGAGGCTCTACGAGAGACATACTTTTGCTGCTCAGACTCGCACAAGAACTAATACAGTAATTTATAAACACCAAAGGCTGCATGGTGGCGCAGTGGTTAGCGCTCCTGCCTCACAGCAAGAAGGTTCCCGGTTCAAGTCCTGGCTGGGGGACCTTTCTGTGTGGAGTTTGCATGTTCTCCCCGTGCATGCGTGGGTTTTCTCCGGGTACTCCGGCTTCCTCCCACCGTCCAAAAACATGCTTAATTGGTTACCCTAAATTGTCCCTAGGTGTGGATGTGAGTATGTGCATGGGTGTGTGATTGTGGCCCCTGCGACAGACTGGTGACCAGTCCAGGGGTGTACCCTGCCTTCGCCCATGAGTAGCCGGGTTAGGCTCCGGCAACCCCGTGACCCCGAAAGGGATAAAGCGGATTGTTAAAGTATATTCCTGCACAAATACATTGTAGTCATTTACAAACACTGGTATACTCAAATACTACTATACTCATGTAAACTATCATAGTGTCTGTGTAAGAGTGTAGTTGTGTATATTATCGTTTGTGGGTCACTCTAGTAGTATCTCTGCAAGAACATGGTAGTTTTTGTGCAGGGATTTATTAGGAATGCAGCGATTCACTTTTCCCACGATTTGGTTCAAACCTCAATTTTTTTAGGTTGTTTGATCAATGATTTGTGTATTACAATACGACAACAAAAAAAACAAAAAAAATCAGAAATAAATCTTTTTGTTTGATTTGCTACATAGTGAGTAACAATGAAGAAAAACCTCTCAGTTGGCTCATAAGCCTGGTGTGATGTAATAAATCAAAAGTTAAATATATGGAACTTAGCACAACACGTGTCTTACTCTATCATTAAAACATAAGCGAATGTGCAAACAATCCAATTTGGCTCAATGGTCTAACATACAGTTTGGTTGTAAACATATCTCTAGAATTTATGTATTGTCTCTTGTAGAGACTTGTAGAGCTGATTTTAGAAATACATCTGAATTTACTGCTGGACCATTAAAATCCCACCAACTCAAGTCTGTATGCAAAACAACTTGAGCATTTGAGGGAGGAGTTAAAGTAGATTTACTGACTCCAGGCTCTGTTTGTCTTGCAGATAAAGGAAAATAAGCACAACAAAATGTTTTCCTCGCCATCTTGGAGTCCTTCAGGTGTTTTTTAGCAAGCTTCATTCGGGCTTTCATGTGTCTTGCACTGAGGAGAGGTAAAAAAATTCAGTGTTTTTTTTTTTTTGTCAATATGATGTGCATGTACATTAAAGAGGAAAAAATGAACTTAATTATTTTAGCAAATGGCTGCAATATAACAAATATAGAAAATTGTAAGTGAGTCTGAATACTTTCCTTACCCACTGTATATAAATGGAATATTAAGATATAATCATGTATTGATGATGCAGTAATCGACTGCCTTTAGAACAGGTTTTTTAATGATTGTGTTTAACAAGAAACACTGGAGACTTTTTGTTCAAAAGTATGTTGTTGCTATCATTTTGATAAAATTATTAAAATAATAATAGAATTAGAGACATTATACAATAGTTTGTTTAAGGAAAGTTGAACTTTTTAATCAAAAGTTCTGTTGGAGCAAACATCAAACATTTTTTTATTTTAATATATAGTGTTTATTTAGATTTAAAGAAAAAAAAGTCTAGAGAAAATGACAAATTGTGGATGAGTAAAATAATAACATGATCATTTTTCTCTTAAAAATTATACATTATGCAGAGTTTTGAAACTTTGAAAAGGTCCAAAGCACCCTATATAGATATAAAAAAAAAGATGATTGGATCCGACAATAAATATATTTTTCTTCTGGTAACCAAAAAAATAAAAATGTTTGCATTTTTTTACGCTTATCGCTGCTGGCTTCAGTTCAGGGTCATAGACTGAATTTTTTTAAAAATGACAATGCGAGTTTAACCTTGATAGAGAGATTTATTTAGTTGTTGTCATTCCTCCAGGTTGCACACTCCCTCCAGAAACCTCCAGCAATAAGAAAGGGCAGTCTGTAAGTATCCTGCATTGTGCAACCGGGGGCAAAAAAATATCGACAAACACCACCACCCACCACTTGTAGAGTGCACGCGTAACTCCAGCAAAGATGGGCCTCTCAGTAAACGCATGGCAGAACAGACAATATTAAGTAATGTTTTAGTCAAAAAAGAAACTTCTAGGATCACACCAGAATAAAAACTGCAGCTACAGACTGTCTGCTGCTTTTTAAATACAGTTAACTGTTCTCCAATGTTTAATTTTTCTGTGTCTGAGCATTACTGGGTTGCTATCCATCACAAAGTCTCTGGGTGATTGTGTGCTGGGATTGCCTCCGACTGTTTTCATGTGTGGGAGAGGAGGCAGGTGTAGGTGGTGGAGCCTTGCAGCAATGCCCTGGAGATGATTTAGAGCTAAACCTGCAAACGGCTCTAAAAGCTCACTGGGCTTTTTCCCGCACGATCGTGCTGGATGTTGGCGAGGCAAAAAAAAAAGATGAAGACCCACAAGAAATCACTGCAAGAAAATGATCTCACCACTCAGACGTGTATTTTTCTAAATCCTCACCAGCTGTACTCCAGCGGAGTGACTGTGAACATCGCATTAATCATAAAAGAGCATTGCTTAAGTTTATTGCATCTAAATTTAAACCGTATCACAGATTTGAGCTGTTTTAATTATTTCATGGTGCAGTGAGGTCTTCATGTGGGTTAGCTTTCGTGCCATTGCTGGAAAAGAAAGGTTTCTCCAAAACAGCTGTAATAAAATAAATGCTTTGTTAATTAGCTGGAAATAATCAGAAGGCTTTATTACTCAGTAATCATGTTTTTAATTTGGTTTTCCTTTGTGTTTAGTTGAAGGTCAGATTCCATGCTGAACAGTGGTAGACATATGGAGCGCTGATGTTACTTTTAAATTAGAATTCTTTAGAAGTATTGTAGATTTTCTGTTTAGATTTGCATTTACTCTTCTTTCCAGTTCAGTTCACATCTTTTTTCCTCTTACATTTTTTTCATATTATTCTTTGTGTTTGTTTTAATCTCTTTTCTGTCAACCTGCCTCATTTGTGTCCGATAGTCGTTGATTCACACCATGAACCAATCACTTTGCTTGTAGGTCACAGCCAAGTTCCTGTGAGTTTTCAGACCTGATTTGATTGATTCATACTAAAAAACTCTGAAAGAGATGGGAAAGAACCTTTGAAAAAGTAATACAGATGCTAATTGTTCTGCAAGCATTTGCTTTTTGTTTCATGAAAAATATTGTCATTGTTTCTGTCTCGTCCTGGGTAAAAATGCTGGTAATGTTGTTCATGGCTTTAAACCAGACACAGAACTCTGTCTTTCAACAGCTTGAACTTCACTATTACACAAACCTTGTTGCTGACCCAGCAGCAGCCTGCAAAGATGACAAAGACTGATTCAGGAGAGCTTTGGTCACTTAAGCTAATTTATGTCTTCATTACAACTTCATTTTGACTCACATTAAGGGCTAAAGTAATGCCTTAAACTGGATGGTAGACCAATTAAGCAGTAAGCCAATTGCTCAGCCTAATTTTTGTCATATTTAGCCAGTGCCTGCACAAACTGGGCTGATTAATAAGTAAGCACATCATGCGGTATTGCTGCAGTGGGGAAATAGAGAGAAAGGCTAAATTGGAAGCAGATTAAACTACGCCTGATATTAGTATTGTTGCCATTCTGCCGATAGACTCATACATGGGTTAAATAAAAAAAAAACTGTAAAAGCACTAGCATGAATTTTTTGACTTTGCAAAGCTCATAAAACAAGAATAAATAACCCAAATAATTTTTACCCACTCTGATCATCTTTTGAGCTGTTTTAAAATCTTTCCCTATGGTCTTTTAATTATGATTATGCCGTTTTTAGCCAAAAAAACAGTCATTTTCTAGGACATAGTTTCTGCAGAGCGGCTGCAGTTCATTCGAAATGTGTCTCCGAGTTGTGGGCAGGACTTTTGGCGCGGCTTAAGCCTGTCTCCACTTCCCATTATCCATCTGTTTACACTCCCTTCCATTATTACAGCTCCTTAAAACCCCAACCAAACATTACCGGTGTAACCGAATGGCGAGCAGGATTGCAGCCATCCATTCGCACAGTTTGAAGCAGATACTAGCTTGGATGAGGAAAGCAAAGGCGTACATGAATCTAGTTGTCTATAAGTGGATGGAGCACCAGAATGGAGCATGTGGCCTGCTAATTGTAGTTTCTACATCCCACCCACAAGGTTTATTCGTTCTGTCTGCTTTTGATTAACAACAATTGAATATTCAGGAAGGCAATTTCAAATGTAATTTTCTCATCCTTCATCATGAGAAGAATTTTACAATAACAAACAATTTTCATCAGTGTGTCTTTTAAATGGATGTTTTACATCTGTTGAAGCTTGAGTTATAGGTCAGATTTCTAGGAAAGGGGCCAACAAAAGTTGCACCTTACATTGGTGTTTGCTTCTGTCAGCTTTATCTCTGCATGCGCATGTGGTGACCTGTCCTTATGCTCCCAGAACCACACGTGAATAACATACTGCATTCTCCCTGACCCTATCCACGCCCACACAAACATGGAAAAGCTGCTTATTTCAAATGGCAAACTCAACAAATACTAGAGTGTTTTTACAAAGTGAATGTGGACATACAGTGGGGATTGAAAGTTTGTGCACCCCAGGTAAAATGTTGTATTATTGTGCATAAAGAACCCAAGGAAAGATTGAAAAATCTTCTAAAAGCATCAGCTTACAGATGAGACATCCTTTTAATATGTAAAAAATTGGCTTTATTTCCATCATTTCCCCTTTCAAAATAACAGAAAACAAAATAATGGTGTGTGCAAAAGTTTTGGCATCCTGCAGAACTCTTTTCAGGTCTATTCATAGATTTTCAATGATGTTGAGGTCAGGTGATTGAGAAGGCCACTGCAAAAGTCTCTGCCTTTCAGTTTCAGTTTCTGCCTCTTAATGTAGGACAGTGTGGATTTTGAGGTGTGTTTAGGATCATTATCCATTTGAAGAAGCCATCCTCTCTTCAACTTTAACTTTTTACAGATGGTATCAAGTTAGTGTCCAAAATCTGCTGACATTTGGTAGAATCCATCCTTCCTTCTACTCATAAAATGTTTCCTGTGCTGCTGGCTGCAATACAAACTCAAAGCATGATTGATCCACCTCCATGCTTAACAGTTGGACAGAGATTATTTTCATTAAACTCTGTATTCTTTCTTCTCCAAACATATCTTTGCTCATTGCTGCCAAAAAGTTCAATTTTAACCTCGTTGGTCCACAGAACTTGTTTCCAAAATGCATCAGGCTTGTTTATATGTTCATTTGCAAACTTCAAACATTGAATTTGGTGGTGAGGACATAGAAGATGTTTTCTTCTGATGACTCTACCATGAAGACCATATTTGTACAAGTATCTTTTGACAGTAGAGCAGTGTATCACAACTCCATGGTCTGCAGGTCTTTCTGGAGGGATGGTGCAGTCAAATGTGGGTTTTGATTTGTTTTTCTCACAATCCTGCGAGCTGCTCTGTCTGAGATTTTTCTTGGTCTTCCAGATCTTGCTTTAACTTCCACTGTTCCTGTTGACTGTCATTTCTTAATGGCATTCCAAACAGAGGAAATTATCATCTGAAAAGGCTTTGCTATCTTCTTATAGCCTTCTCCTGCTTTGTGAGCATCAACTATTTTTGATTTCATTGTTCTGGACAACTGCTTGGAAGAACCCATGATGCTGATTTTTGGAGCAAGGTCAAATGACTCAAATTATTTACAATCTTTGAGATTGAAATCGCCTAGTCTTTGCAAATGATGATTGTGAACAATCCATGGCACTGTCAGGTTTCACCTTTTCCAAAGGGGCCAGTGCATACTATAAATTCTGCAGGGTGCCCAAACATTTGCATACACCATTATTACTGTTATTTTGAAAGAGTAAATGATGGAAATAAAGCCTAATTTTTTTGACATATTAAAAGAATGTCTCATCTGTAAACTGCTGCCTTTAGAAGATTTTTCCTTCATCGGGTTCTTAATGCACAATAATAGAACATTTTACGTCAGGTGCCCAAACTTTCGTTCCCCACTGTAGAAGATTAAAAGGGTTCATAACAAATGATAAATGCAGCTAGCAGACCAGCAACATATAAAGTGACATTTATGTGAAAAAAAAAATTGTAAAGACTGTCAAGGCTACACACGGACAAAGAAAACTGCTTGTAAAATTTCTAAAAGCAAGACATAAAGAGGCCAGAAGCTGATGTGAACTTGAAAGACAAAAGGGAAATGGAACAGAGTGATTCACTGCCTGTAACTTGCTTTCTGAGCTGTAGATGACAGGAGCTTTACATTAATCTGCAGGTGATGACAAACCTCTCAAGTTAACTGCCTACCTCTGAGATTATGAAACATTTTTGTGCTCACAAAACTGAGATTCAATTTTCTATTCAATTTTAGATTTTCATTGTAAAGTGAGGATGGTATGTTCCACCCCAAAGCTGCCCAGGTTTAAAGAAAATCTTTAATTCAAAAAGAAAAGGAGACAAGTTTTGTTTGTAAAGACGAAGATTTCAGCACACTTCTGTCTTTCTTTGTTCACATTTATGTATTGCCATGCTCTTTTACCTCTACACAGCCAACAGAATATGAGGCGTTATTGCTTATTTCCAACCGTACATTCGCACTAGATCAACCCATGTCACGAAGGAACTATTGTTCCATTTTTGCAGCATTTTTAGCTGTGGACCAGACAATAAGCCCCATTTTGTTTGTAGTGAAGAAAATAAGAGTGTTCCACTACAGATTGTAATCAGTCTGGAAAAAAAAATACTCGAAACCTCCAACATCTTGTGACGTATTATTGTTAGAACTTCTTACAGGTTTAATTTAGGAGCTAAAGTGATCATTTACTCACTTGACTTCTAATACAGGAAAATGAACCCAGCTTGATAGTATAATCACATACATGTCACTTTGAAAAATAAAACCACAAAAAATTGAGTCATTTTTTCCTCCTTTAATCCTCACAACAGGTATTATTTGTAATAGAATATCAGTAACCATTAAAAACTAATGATGCGAATGGGTATCAATTCATTACCATAAAAATGTTGTGCAAACCTCTTTGTTTTTTTTTTTAATATGTTTTTTTATGCAGAAGCCAAGCTTTGCAGGCAGCATGAATCTGTGTACGTTCCATAAAATTATATTTGGCAATTGGAGGGGAGGTTTGCTTATGAAGAAACACATCTCAGATTTACATCAGTCTAGAAATTTTGGTGACCCACTGAGTGTGCAGCTTCACACACACAGACTTTTAATAATGCAAAACACATGAATGCACAGTACAGATTTAGCTGTGTGCGCCCTCCATCATGATATACAGCAAAGCCTCAGCAGGGGAACAGAGACCAGAGCAAAGGGCAAATAATTTTGGATATTAAGGGACACACACCTACACAGAAACACACGCTTGGTGGATTAGCTAATGCAGGCTGTGCATGTGATTCATGCACATGGTGTCAGAGGTGGGACATCTCTCTCTGCTGATACTTGGCAAAACATCTCTCTTTTTTTCCCTCTCACATGGTCTTACCCTTTTATTTCCTTTTAGTTAAATACATTTTTTGGCTATTTTTCATATCTTGAAAAAGATTGAGATTCTAAACTTTAAGGATGTTTTACATTTAACTGAATAAATTTTTCTGTTTCTGTCCTAACAGGTGTTTCTCTCCAGTGTGCTTGGCCCTTGAGGCCTAAGGAATAGGTGAGCATACCGAGGCCCCCATGGGACGGTCTCTTACCCAGCATGCACTGCTGCTGCTGCAGTGCATGCTGGTCTTGCACACCAGAGGCGTGACTGGCAGAAGAGGGCCTGTGCTTCTACCTGAATCGCCGTGCCACAAAAAGGAGCACCCTGTCATCCCTCACTCAGGTGGGTGTTCAAACAAAGAGCAAAATGATACAAAACAGCACCTTCATCAGATGTTTTCATCTTCCTCTCTAAATCTGCTATTTTCTTTCCAAATTAAAAAATACAAATTATGGATTGGACCTATAGGCCATATAGGAAAAGTTCTGGATCATTTCATCAGAACATTTTACTGTTGCTAAGAGACATAAACAGCCTCACACATATTTTAGCTCTTCGTTCTGAATCATTTAATGACACAAGATCAAGAAAGTATAGACGTAAAGTGGCTTTTTTTAGAGCAAGTAATTTGCAGGTAGTTGGCTTTCTCGCAGTTTATGATGTGTTGTAATGCTGGCATCCATTTCTTTATATTCTTTTACATTTTGCATCTTTTGTATGGCTCTACATTTTTCTTTTAATTTCAGAAGGTCAAATTAGTTTTAATTATAAATGTATGCACCATTGCATGAAAATGAAGGTTAAAAGGAGGATCTCTTCTTTTCAGTGAAGCCAAATTCTCTTACACATTAAAAGAGAAGCAGAATGTCAAACAGATTATTTCACGCTGAACCATAATCTTTTCTTGTTTTTGCTTTTTGCATAGAAGCAGAATTTTTTCCTAAACATAACCAAGAAACTATACAAAAACAGCTAGCTATGATGCTTCACCCCCAAATGAAAGTAAAAGTTGACAGGAAAATAACAAAATATTTTTTTTAGACTTTTACACTTTCTAGACTTTTTCATTTTATTTCTACTCAGAAAGCATTCAGACACCGTCTTCCTCACACTCGCTTGCTGCACAACTTTGCAGCTTTAATATACTGCATCAGGTTTCATTGCTCCTACCCTTTATCTTACACCATTATTGAGCAAGTAAAGTGTAATGAAATGCTGAGAAACTTCGTCAACAGAGGACCTGGAGCAATCAATGCAGCACCGTCTGCACACAGCAAAGCAGTCAAATGCCATTGAGCTGTTTTCAGTGCAGCAAAGTCCCAGTCACATAATCAACATATTATTGTTGGGGTGAAACTCCAGGACCAAGGTCTTGACTTGGATTATTTAGCAAAGCCATCTCACAGAAACACATGAACCCCTTTCTCTTTTTCTTAGCAGTTGTTGTACCTTCATCCTTTAAGCCAGAGACAGCTGCCCTTATGGGTGGATATAGACTTTCTGCGGGTGGAGCATGGGCAAACCTGCAGTGCATGCAGGTGGCCTACATAAAAAGATGGTAGATCGCACAGTGAGCCCATAGAGTGAATACTTTTTTGCACATTTTTTTCTATGGGCATGCTGTGGGTGTCAAGTCAAAAACATAAGGGCAAGTAAGGGGTGAAGTAGATGAGACGCACGACAATAGTACATTCTATTTTCATGACATCCCTTGACCATTCGAGTCTCAGTGAAACTGCAAGATACACCTGCTCTCCCTTTAAGATGTGGCCCCTCTTGTCCATGACCTTCCCAAAAACCTGCAGCACCAATACAGAGGGTCGGCCTGTATGGTTGACTAAACCTAAAGTTAACACCGAACCCAATTTGTTCATTAAATTCATGTCCATTACCTCTTTTTCAACACGCATGAAGTTCACTGCTCGACGCTTGTCCAAAAATGTGTTTTTAAACTTGACGCTCCAGGAGCTACCATGAAATGTTTTTAGCCTTATCACTACATGGAAGCGGGCTGCACGGTGGCGCAGTGGTTAGCGCTCCTGCCTCACAGCAAGAAGGTTCCCGGTTCAAATCCTGGCTGGGGGACCTTTCTGTGTGGAGTTTGCACGTTCTCCCCGTGCATGCGTGGGTTTTCTCCGGGTACTCCGGCTTCCTCCCACCGTCCAAAAACATGCTTCATAGGTTAATTGGTTACTCTAAATTGTCTGTAGGTGTGAATGTGAGTGTGTATGGGTGTGTGATTGTGGCCCCTGCGACAGACTGGCGACCAGTCCAGGGGTGTACCCTGCCTTCGCCCATGAGTAGCCGGGTTAGGCTCCGGCAACCCCGTGACCCCGAAAGGGATAAAGCGGATTGGAAAATGAATGAATGAACTACTGTGCTTTGTGCAAACTTCAATTAATGAGTCACCTGTGTGGTCAGTGAGTTTGTGGGCTCTGATATTTTAGATCAGGCCATTAAGCTCCGGCGTTAAACGTTTTGGCAGCGTTAAAAAGAAGGTCAAGATTTCCATTACTCAATCACAATTACCACTAGAAATATAACACATATCACACTTTTTTGTGTATTACAGTAATGACAGATAATGAGAGTACAAATAGAGCTATACTGTCAGAGGCATTCTGTTTGAGACGCAGTCTTTCATTCTGCTTGTAAAAGGCTCTTTGTTGCAAAGGTACATATCCTTTTGGCTCCAAGTGGCTCAGTGGTTTTGTAAATGGTTTCTGACTAGAGAATTGAAAAGTTAATCAATGCAAAGATCGTTGCCATTTTTACATGTGTGACACCGTACTAACTTTCTGATGGGGGTGAAAAAAGACAAGCAACAGTTTGTGGTTTTGACTGACAAAAGTTATTTTCTTTTTGGTTGATACCTTCCTAAAATATAGTTTGAATCTTCTCAAAGTTCCTTTTAGGCACTAAAAGAAGTGTGTAGAAGTCACATATAGTTTTATGTCATCAGACACGTTTTAAAATCCCCCTTTTTTAACTTTAAAAAAGTTGGAGCTCTCCCATCCGGGGAACCCACTATGATCCAACTGTACAAAGACTGATTGAAACAACCAATCTGCAGGCTGCCTACAAGGAGGAGGTGTATCATCTGGTGCACTTAGCTAGCTAGACTTCAGCATCAGAAAAACCAAAGAAATGATCGAGGAGTTTGGAAAATCAAGGATCAAAGCTTTCTGCCTTTTACAGCAGAGAAAATGTCAAGCTGGAAGGCGAATTGTTAGCATTTCTGCAGAGCTTACATGGTCACATTAAACATTAGGTGAAAATAAAAAGCCCAGCAGAAGATTTATTTTCTTAGTTAAAGCAGTAACACCTTCCTTAAGAAGAGCTCATAAATGTATTATTTGAACCACTGAGGTTGAGCTATGGCTGCAGGTGTGGCAGAAAAGGACAAATGAGTTTTTTAGAATGGGCATTGCACCCTTCACTTTGTCTTTATTTTGACTTCCCTGCAGGCAAAATATTCAAGTGCAGAGGCTACCATTCTTTTTTTTTTCTTTTGCCTCTCAAAAACTTTGTCACCCATTTATTTGCCTCTCCATACCATCAAGATCTGTTACTGCATCTGCTTTCTCTGGTCAGTTTTAATGTTTAAAACTACTGTGTGTAGTTTGTCCTTGTAAAATGTTCCAAATGTATTCACTTAATTCTTGAAGAATGAACTTTAACCATACTTTAGAGTAATAATAAGAACTGCCTTTCTTTATAACAGCACAATGATTATTTTAAGAGATATTATTATTAGACTAAAAGCAATGAAAGTCAAAGTCATGCAAAAGCCCCAAAGGTGTCTTGTTCTCTTTGAAACTCCAGGATCCCCAGAAAAGCTTAAAAAACTGATGGGCTCTCCATAACTGTTCCGAAAATTCAGGATGTTGAAGATGGAGATTGTAGGTTTAAAATCTTTTTTTAATTTTTGAGTCAGCTGGAGCATACAGAAAGTTTTTCTGCAAACAGATTGTAAAATTGTCACTTCTAGAAGTTTTTTTAATTTCAGTCTTTACAAAATTATAAAAAAAACCATAAACTGAAATATTGTGTTTCTAATATTTAGAGCTGCTACAAAACTTTCTTTAGTTTGTTTTTGTTCTTGTATTATTATTGTCGGTTTTGTAAATATTTAGTGTACTTGTGCCATGCTGAAACAAAATAGTGTTCAGGCTGTTTGCTCCTCTAAAAGATAACTAACTTACTGACAGTGACTAATAATTTGTTATTTATAGGGAAAATATGTTTTTTAAATATGATTTATCATTATAATAATTAAAACTAACTAGCCTTAACACTGTATGTTAAAAAAAAAAACTTTTTCCAAAGCCATTTTGTAGATTCTAGCTTTTAGCTCTTTAACAATCAACCCAAGCAACAAATGAATGAAAAAAAATGTTTTTCTTTATTTCTCATTACCTGAAGAGAGTATAAACGAAGCAAACATGTAGCTGCAGGAGTGGTAAGGTTTTTAAAAATATACTTTCAAAATGTGCTTCACTGTCGGGTTGAACAGGTAATTAAGGGGTTAATTGCATCTCGATCTAATTTCTCATATCAGTGTAAAATCAGCATCTGCAAGAATCTGCCGATGCACTGTCTTGCAAAGAAATCAATGTATTATAATTGACTTCAGCAAGCTACTTACGATTGTAGAATTATGACTATATTTAATCATCTTTTATTCTGGCGCGTTGATGGTCTCTCTGCGGTTTAAACTTATCTCATTGTTTAGAGCAGTAAAACTGTGCAAAAATGAATTTTTGAAGAACAGAAAAATTACAGCCCCCTTTTTTTGCAGTGAAAGCAAAAATAAGTTAAGAGCCATTCTGAAATATGTATGTGTGTGGGATAATGTGCATAAAGTAAAAACCCCTGCTTAAACCTATCATCAATCGTTTTTTTGGAGTTGTTGTGCTTTCTTTCATGCAGCCTAATCCCTGGCTGTTGGACATGTGCATTGTGAAGCTGCCATGACTCCTCTCCAGCCAAGCTGGGAGGACTACAGATGGATTAAAATTCCCCAGTGTTTTACAGCCACCCAACACTCGCACAGAGGAATACATTATCTCTTTAAACACGGAGACTTAAAAACATGTTTTATGTCTGATATTTATTGCAATGAACCTATAAGGAGTGTAAATGATTTTTTAAAATCCTTACTTTGTTGGGAAAATTGTCTGTATGATCTGGTGCTTCAGCGATCTGATGTAAATGTCAGTCTGTAGTGAAATAAAAGGGTTGGATCTGAGGAAACATCCGTTGTATTTTGAACAATAGAAACCGTGTGGATCTCAGCTGTCACTCATAATTATCCTTCCTACTTTTGCATAATTTAAAGTCTTGTCATAATTAATACAATTTTGTTACAGGCAACAATTGTTCAATCATGCAGTTGTTGTCTTTGTTTTTCTCTTTACTATCTTTTACTGGTTCTATGACATTGCCAAATATCTGAGTTAAATTTGCTGTACAGGTTAAAAACACAATCCTCAGCCTTGGAAACCATTCATGTCAAAGCTTGTTATTTGTTACAAATTAAGAGGAAAACACAACACACAATGGTGACGTGTGCACATAAAAAAAACATTTCATCTCCCTTTGTCATTTTGATGGGCATCAAACCAGCATTTGCTCTTCTAGATTTCAAATCTTTGCACACCTCTTTGCACCTAATGCCTGATCCCCTGAGCTTTTATAACAAATGACTTCCACGGCAGTATCAATAAAGTTTATTTTATCTCATCTTTCTTAATAAATATTCTTCCCAACATATCTCGTCCCTGTTTAAAGTTGTGTTAACTTAGCGACTTATCTTAGATATAGGAGGATATATTCTTTTCTAAAGGAGAACTACAACAGCTGTATTTATACTGGGACTGAGGAATCCAGAATTGTGCTCACAGATAAATTAAAAGTAGACCTCCTGCTGCTCAACCTCTCTACTTTCTTGCCTTTCAGCTGACCTTAACCTTCCCTTCTTCACACCAAAGTCCCACGTGTTCCTGCTACAGCCATGAACCTCCTCTTTGGTCTCGGTAGCTCCACTGTCTCTAAACCAACAGCATAGCTGGTCTCAGATCAGCCTTGTATATCTTTCCTTTAATTTTTGCCGGCACTCTTTTGTCTCACTTCACACCCAAAACCTGCTCAGCCTCTCGGCTGGTAGAGAAAATATGAGAGGTTCAATTGTCCACAGAGTGGTTGGTGTTGTTAATATCCATCGTGAGAAGCCGAGGTCAAAGTTTGACCGAGTGTGTTTCTGTGACACCATTGCTCTCGTTCTGGGCAACTGTGGCTCAACAGAAGGGTGTGCCTCAAATGGGTTTGACCCTACTGAGGGATGGTGGTTTTCTGACTTGGCACAACACTTGGCTGAGAGAACTGCAAATGCGGCGCAAGGATGTTTTATCTAAAGACTGCTTTCTGCCATCTATGGCGGTTTCAGAAATGTAGGGCTTTCAAAAAGATTACACAGTGGAGTTCAACAGGAGCATTTCAAATGTTTACCCAAGGACAGAGTCCCAGCACTCTCACGAAAACAGAGCTGAATTTAGCTTCAGCGGGTGTCCAGTGTAAACATGTGCAGGAGCGGCAGTGATAGATCACATTTCTGGGGCAGGATTTTCTCTTTTTCGCCACAGTAGACCATGAATACAAAGCCTCTAAGACGTAAAATACAGTACTAATACAGTCTTCGTTTAACATGTGTTCGTGAGTGTAGACGAGTGCTTTAAAAGGTTACAAACTGTGGTATAAACACCGTCTTCACAGGCCAGACGGAGCACCTTGTCTCCCTGGAAGTGCAGCGTCAGACTTGTTTTACAGCCGCAGAACGAGCTCAGCTTTCATCATCCCTGAACAGCTAACACGTCGTTAAAAAGATGGGAGTGAAAGAAGAGACAAATGGCCTCACATCATTCATAAATGCAACAGGCAACAGCTTGCATGGCGAATGCTTTAATTAGGCATTCAGGGATGATTTTTTTTTTATTTATAAGCCTCCAAGGTTTTTGGAGCTTGATTTGTAAAACAGAAACTTTTCTCTATTAATGTCCAAGTCAGCTGTGTTTTTACTGTGTTTAATTTAAATTGACGACAAGCTGCCTGTGGAATTAGGAATGACTTGTCATCCGATGACTGGTGTGTTTTTCATCAACTTTTTTTATAAGTAACTCACCATTCTCTTTGTTTTCAAGTGTAATTGTATTGAAGTCGTGTTTCGTCCTTTGCTCAGACACTCTTAATCACACAAAATGTAAAGATTTGACTGCTCACTCTTTTGTGGCTTGTCTTGCATGATTACCGAAGTGCCTCAGGGGCTAAAATGCTTGTGCTTTTCTTTGTCGTGCTTGACTTTTGACAAGAAATCTTTGAGAAACAGAGATGTGGATGAAGGTCTGAGGTGGCCTTGCTTTATGTTCCCAGTTATTCCCAGCAATTTTTTGGACCCCCCCCCCCACCACCAGTCATCTGCTCACATAAGCACGAACAATTTGCTGCCATTCTTTCTGCTGCCCATTACCACAGAGCTGTATTTAGAGTGAATTGACTCTTCGTTTATACAAGCGCCCTCTGCCACAGAGTATTTAAACCACCGGCGGAAAAGGCATTCATGCTTTGGAATTGGTTCCACGTGTTGCCATTGATCCTGAACCCGGCTGCTCCAAGGAGTTAGAGGGCTGGCAGACAGCATACTGGCACGGATTGTAAATATTTATATATGCTGTCATTTTGTCTTTGTGTCAAGTGTCAGAAAATCCCACAGTATGTGAGCGACGGGCTGTTCTATTTTTGAGGTGGAGAAAGACGGGGTTAAGGCGATAAGCTGGTTGTGAGGGAAAGGGGAAAACGCATGTATGTGTGTTTGCTGGTTTCAAGTTGGCTCAGAGCCCTGCCAATCCACACGTGTGTGAATCTGCACGGGAGCACGCCTTTTGGTCTCATCAGGAGCCAATCCCCATGATTGTGTCAGCTCCTGTGCTAGGGTGGCCGTGATTGGATTATAGTACCGCAAGCATTTAACGTGCAGCTGATGTGATTCCGTAAAACATGCAAAGCAGGAAGGGAATCGCCGAAGTGAATTCCAGCACATGCCATACACTTTAACATGGGGTTGTCTTATATTTAAGTACAAGCTGGTTACAGTTTAAGATGATTTGTTGGGGCTGCCTTTGATGCACATAGCAACTCCCAAAACAACATTTTTCTGTCACACTGTTGTATCCCAATAGATAAAAAATACAAACAGCTAAGTGTGACTTTAAGAAGTTGTGTATGTTCAGCTGTACAGACTTTGGGGGGCCCATCCACCCCTGTTATGAATGTTTATGAAGGGCTCCATGGCCTCGTCACAAAGGCCATAAATCCTTTAAAGGCTGTTGTGTTCAATTAGAGCCTTTTGCCCCCTTTTGCTCACTCTCTAAATATCCACTCTTTTGGTCTCTCGCACGCACTCCATCACCCCGCTAGCAAGCCTCCCCTGGTAAGCCTGCGAGATTTATGGGGGGAAGCTGGGGTTTGTCAAGTTCTGTCTTCCCCCTTAGGGGGTTGTGGGGGGTGTCGCATCTATATTTGTATGCCGGGGATGTTCTCCATGGCGTAAAACCCAGTGGAGCCAAAGTGTTCGCTCATCTTGTGTCTTCAAATGAGATAATCATTTATTTTCATCTTAAATCAGGTGAAATCTTGAAAATGAAGTTGACTGTGACCTCCCTGCATATTTTTTGACGAATTTTAAAAGGTTGTTTGTGAGAAACTTGAAGAAAAATATGAGAGTGGGGATTTTTCCTCATCAGCTTCTCTTGTACAGATCACTGGAGACTTCAAACAGAACAAGAAAATGTGTCTTTTCACATCAGATGATATTGTTTTGTTACAAGAGCTGCAGTTTTGTCCCATGACACGAGTTGGAGGTGGCAGATGTTCTTTGGAGGCTCCCTTTTTTTTTCCTTGCCTCTGTTTGTCTTCATTTTGAACTGCTCTGAAATCCCACGTTTGTCACAGAAACTGGAAGTACTTGCTTTTGATGCAGTCAGGGGAGACAGAGCTTTGGGTTGAAACGCTGTCTGACAGGTGCGCCTGAAGAAGCAGATAATGTGTTTCAAGGAGGGCATTCAAGCTGTCCTTTCCCTCTGTTCCAGTCCTGATAGGGTGGGTGGGCTCTGTTGTAAATGAGAGCAAAAATTCCCTCAGAAATGTTGAGCCTGCACACATATCTCAAATATTTGTAAATCAATAGTACAAATGGTGATTTGTTCCCAGTTTAATTTATTTAGTGCACAGCGATACTGAAAGTATTCGGTTTGCAGTGATGACTGACAGAAAGGACGTGTCACCTCAATGACTGATTGACCACTCCTGACTAAACCTCTCGGGTAACCAGACAGTAGACAGTGTGTCCTCACGGCTTGATTTGATTGGTCAGGGGTTAATGGGTTGGGTGCCAGAAGAACAGGCGTGCTGTGGATAAGATGTCAGTGTCTGCCTGGGACATCTCTTTATGACTCAATGTTTGTACGTGTCCCCCACAGCACAGGGATGAACTCAGCCTCCATAACAAGTTGAAGTCTCATCCGTCTTCATGATTTGTGTAAAATACACATTTTTTTTTCTGAAACCCATCCGTCAACAGGCATGTACAAAGACAAAGAGCTTTTCCTTGAGACATAAATATTCCAGGTTTCTCTCTGTAGCGGGATTTAAAGACAAAAAATCCTGCATCACACTCTGCTGTTTGAGTGCTCTGATCCATGTAAAGCAGTTTTTGATTAAATCGTTTTTGGTTATTTAAATGTATTTTCTGACACAATTTGTCGATATTAAAGCACACAATTTATTCTGTGTAGTGAAATAAGTCTAACGTCAAACAATAAAAAAACTGACATCCCAAGGACTTTGTCTAATGGATGCCACCTTCTGAATAAAGAAAACAGTTTAGATAAAGTGATGTCCTGAATAATGCGCATGAATGTTCTGTAGCTACAAAAATGTATGTTTAAGTGTTTACAAGCACATTTTGAAAAGCTGCAACATAATGCAATATTTAGCAGCTATAACTTTAATTTCAGCCAAAGAAAAGGCCACTGTCATGTTTATCCTGTTTGTATAATGTAAAAAAAAAAAAAAAAAAACTGTAGTTCATTCTGCAAGTGAAGCCATTAAACCAGTGAGCCTCACAATAATAGTTTACAACTAAAAGGAAGATCCTAAGGATCTCATGTCCCAAATGAGACACACTCATGTTAATGTACAATGTGGTTTTATTGCACAAACACAATCCAATTTTCCTTAAGACCTGTTGATATTATAGATTTTAAATGAAATATTTGGGCATATGGACACATTTTTTCAGAAACATTCTGTACACTAATGATAAAAAAAGACTTTTCATGAAATTACAAAGTTGGTGATGAGACTATTTTTCAATTCTGTGCACTTTCAACCAAACTCTTCGGAATGATTTTGACCTAAACTTCTAGCTAACAAGCCATTTGGCTTCACCTGGAGACTAACCGGATCTAAAAATATGGTGCACCATAGAGAAAACCAGACTGGTCATTTTGCAGCTGGGATTGTTTTTAACATATTTCCAACACTTAAGCAACATTTCTGTTGCGGCTATAGATTTTTGTTTGTTTTTGAATATATCATTTACTTTAATAATTAAAAACATTTCAAATATTTAATTACTAGCAATTACTAGTTGTTGTTAAATCACTATTTATGTGAAAAAAAATAATAACAAATAAGGAAAGAGACAAGCAGATTTTTGAACATATATTTAAAAAAATTGAATTGAATGATGAAATGCAATCATAAACTAGTGAATCCAAATTAAATCCCATTAGGAATTAGGCTGTAAATCTAAGACCAAAATCTTTTAAGACACTAACCTGCAGCTGCTCGTACATGTACTTTTTTTGACTTATTCTCATGTCTCCTTTGTTTCTTCTTGTTTCCGTCAGAGATGGAGCCTTGGATCTTCAGGTTCAAAGCAGAGGGTACAGTGGATTACTCACAGCTGACCTTTGATCCCGGCCAGAATGAACTGATCGTTGGTGCCAGGTAACCCACATCTGACTTTCTTTTTTTTCTCCTTCTTTTGTTTCCTCTTTTCTGCTTGTCTTCTAAGAGTTTTTATTGCTGCTTCTTTTTCCCTGTTTGTTGGTCAGCAACATGAATAATGGTCTGTCTCTTTTTGCATGTCTTTAGAGATGAAAGAAAAATGTCTTTGGAGGTTCAAGTTTATTGTCTTTGTGAATTCTAGGCAACAATTTATTTTTACACTTTACAATATAACCTTTTTTGTCTGCTCTGAGACTAGGAGGTTGTGGGTTCAAATTCACTGTCATTCCAAATATTCTAAAATAGGACACAATGTCTCCTTGCTTGATACTCGGCATTCGAGGTTAGACTGGGAAGCTGAATCACCAAATAATTCCTCCAGTGAGACTATGGCTTCACCTCACCTCCTCTGGATCAAATACAGGATCAACTAGTGGTGCTCTCCACCTGCTTTCACCTCCCATGAAAGTTTTGGTCCCTGTTCTTTTTACTCAAGCTTCTGTTCTTTGCATCTATCCAGGGGTGTCCAAATCCAGGCCTCAATGGCCAGCTTCCTGCTGGTTTTCCAGAAACCCCTGCCTTATCTGCTGTTGGTTACCTGGATCAGGTGTGTTTAGCCAAAAAGGAGCTTCAATGGTGGGTTAGTTGGAAAACATGTAGGACGCCGGCCCTTGAGGCCTAGATTTGAAAACCCTTGCACCTGACCATAGAGTCCTACAAAGCCAACTACAGGAGGTGGGTTTCTCCATGTTACAGGAGGTCTGCGGATTTGTCTCTAGGGTCAGACCAAAGGAACGATGCTCCTTGGTTTCACCAAAGGTTAACTTGATGGCTGTCTGTGTCCATCTACCCAGGCTACTCAAGGTCCACCCAACAGAAGTTGGTTTGCTACTCCAGATCCCCACCCCCTTCAGCCATTTCGGCCCATTGCCCCTTTTTTTGGTCTTTCTGACCTCTCATCTCCCTGCGACAGACTGGTGACCAGTCCAGGGGTGTACCCTGCCTTTGCCCATGAGTAGCCGGGTTAGGCTCTGGCAACCCCGTGACCCCGAAAGGGATAAAGTGGTTTGGAAAATGGATGAATGAATGACCTCTCATCCGTTGATCGTAGTCATGCTTTTACTTGTGCCATTCTTTCTGTATAGTTCAGCCTCAGTCTAAGTTCATAGTTGGTCTTATAGACCTTCGAGCCTTTATGCCAAGTCAAGTCCATGCCAAGTTATCCCTGTTTTGACCACATTTCTGTCCTTAACCCAGCCTTTGCCGCTTGCCTTGTTCTCTTCATTGGTACCAGACCTGGATGCCTTTTGGGTTGTGCTCCTGATGATTGTGTAATATCTCTTCCTCCCCTCTCTCATTTCCCTTAAAAATCACTACAACCACAAAGTTCAAGAGGAACTTTATTTCGAGAAACTCTCCGCACCCTTTTTGACTGCAGATTATCTTCTGGAAGTATTGCAGCCACTCACTCTTACTGCTTTCTGGACACACAAACAGCCAGACATTGTCAAGTTGCCTCTCTGCTTACTCTGACTGATTAACCGTTTACCTTCCTTCCAGTGTTTCCTGCCAGCAGCCATTAGCCATACTCATGTCAGTCCAAGTCTATGTCCTTACTATCTCAAATAAGATTGATTTCTCTTCAGTTAACCCTCCCAGTACTCACTGGGAAAAAAAAATTACCTTAGTTCCCCTCTGCCACTGCTGTCTACCTCGACCGAGCTTTTAATTCAAATTTTGAACTTAACCCTCCCGAGTCTGAGTCTCACAGAGTTGTCCATCTTGCCTATCACAACAAACATAGTGTAAAAACCTTAAAAAAGCAAATGCATGTGAGATATTTGGTTAAAGTCTGTGCCATTTTGATGGCTGCTATACGTCAAACAATGAAAGATGGAACCAAGCTGGATAAGTAGCGTTCGAGATAATAGAAGAAAACTGGGATCAATGCAGATGTCAATACAGTAAAACAGACAGCCATCGCTACAGTGAGGCCTGGCTAAGAGCCATTTTTCTGAAGATTGATAGTTCTCCACCACTGTATTCCTCTGACATTGTGTGTGTATGTGTGGATGTAACATTTAAAAGATTTCTATCCTGCACTCTTTGTTTAAAAAGTAATGATTGCTGACTTGAAAAAGGCAATAAATGGTTCATTTTTCTCCCAGTTTGCAAAGATTATTGCTATCTGGATCTTAACTGGAGCAAATATTGATTTTAGTGGTTAAATTAAGCAAAAGACAAAGATGTAAGAAAAAAAGAGTAATTTTCTAGTTGTGAAATAAAAAAAAAATGGAAATAACATTTTAAGAGCAACTAGAATGTTACTCTTATAAAGTAATTTACATTCTAAGGTTTCCTAAGAAGGCAAAAAAAATATGAAACTTTTCCACCGGGCTGTGACTGCCCTTCAATTTGTAACCACCTCCAGCAAAGAGAGTATAAAAGCTTTTATTCATGCTTTTTTTTTTTTTTTTTTTTTTTTTTTTTGGTCGTTTTGTGTGTCTAATTATTCTTTGGAGAAACTGGGCCGTATCTTGCCACGGGTGCAAGTCATGAAAAGCAAGGTGGTGCTTATGTGTTTGCTTATTTTCACAGGCACGGTGACTGTTTTCCTGGTGTGCAACACGTGCACACCATGAAAACATACCTTTTTTTTTTTTTTACCCCAGAGCAGTGTGTTGACTTTGTAGTTCTCCCAGTTAAAAACCGTGTCCAGGTAAATCACAGGAGATTTAGTTTGAAATTCTGAGTGTCTTCATAATCCTCAAAAATCGGATTTTTATCACCGCTGTTGAATATTCAGTCTTTATCATGCAGACCTTGGTTAGAGAACACAGCATTTTCAACCAAAAAAAAAAAAAAAAACATATTTACAGTAGTATTTAAAGTAAATTCCACTTTAGTTTTAATTATGTTCACTTTAGGTCTAAAATTTTTTGTTGCACCATGTTTAGACAAGCTTCAAGACAAATAAAGGCACATTTTAGAAGTTAAAGACCCATTCTGATGAAAATTGTGTTTTGGTGTTTTAACATGTTCTAATTGAGTTTTACTGATGATGGAGGACATATATAAAGCACATTATGCTTAATATTGTATTTCTGATTATTTCTTTATTCAAATTCTGGTGAATCAGGAGCAGGATAAAATGCTGTTTGAAAAAGAGCGTATTTGACCGTACATGTATGCCTTCTTTTTCCTCGACCAAGCTGACATCTGGCTCAAAACTGTACGGCTAGGAATCCATACATATTATTCACCCATTTGTAATGTCAGGTTGGGGGTGTGAGGAGCACATAAACGGAGAGCTCTCAGAAATCATGTTGTGGGACAGGCGCTCTCTCAGGAAATGGCCATCAACACTTCCAGACTCATACTTCATACTCAACCCACCCACCATGGTTACAGTCAAAACTGAACCCATGTAGCTACTTCCCACGTTAAGGAACCTAATAAAGAATGATAGACTGAAGACTGTTTTGAGAAAATGTGCTGTGAAATCATTTTTTTGTTATAAGTAAATAGCTCTAACTGGCATAATTCTTTTCACAGAAATCACCTCTTCAGGCTCAACCTGGAAGACCTGACACTAATCCAGGTGAGTTCTAATTCTTTCTCGCTCTGTCTGATTTGCCCTTGGGTTTGCTTTCCTAGTTTTCTGGATAAATCAGTTTGTTCATGTCTCTCCTTATCAAAACCACCAGCTGCTTCCAGCAAACCTTTTGTTCATCCTGACATCAGCTTTAAATGGTTACAGTAAAAAGTTCAGCTCTGCCAACTGACCTAAAAGGGGACATAAAGAAAAAAAACTATTAAAAAATATGTATGGTAATAATATTGCTGGTATAGGGAAGTATAGTCTGAAAATTACAAGTCAGGATGCATAAAGCAGAACAACTCATTTGATTTTGACTAAATAAAACTCAATGCAGTAAATTTGAAAAGGTAGGTAACGATGATAAGTTTCACCTTTTCATCAAAGCATAAAATAAAGGGTTTTTTTATGACTACTTGAAAAATTAAAATCTATTAGGGATGGTCTATACTTTTGAACAAGAGAAACCAGCTGCTGGAAAATAATTTTTTGAGCCAGCTGGTTTATTTTCTCTTATAAATTATTATTATTCCTCTCTCTTAGAGATTTCATTACATCCTTTTGTAAATTTACAATGATGTAAATGAGGTGACTGTGTCATCCAAGAACCATAAATTAAATATTTGTTTTATTAAGGAAAATATTGGCAGTACTGAACAATGATGAATGTGAAATAGAATATAACAAAACAAAGAGAAAGAAAAACATGGTCACGTTTTGCACAAAATGAGAAACATTTAAGCTGAAATTATGTTTTCTTGTTTCACACCTTTGATATCTTGTATTTTCCATCTCCCACATGTTGTCACTCAGGTTATTTATCCCCTTAAATGCTTCCTCCTTTTCCCACTCTTGTGCAGTCCCACCTGCAAAGCTATCTGCTTGTGCGGCAGAGTTACCATGCAAACATTGACATAATGATAGCTTTATTTCTAGGAGGAAACAGCGTGGATTCTTTGATGGATAGAGAACTCTTGAAGTTTGCAATTTACACAATGGAGAACTTGTGGAGGAGATAAAGAGGGAGACTAAAGAGAATCAAAGGTGGTGGGAAAATCGAGACGGCACGGAAGAATGGAGGGTGCAGGGAGCATGGTTGATATAAAACTGACTGGAAGGGGAAAATGAGAGAAACGGTTTAAAGGAAAAAGAAGTGAGAGGGGGTAGGAAGGAGAGCGGGGCGGCACACAAAGAAGTCAGGTAGAAGACGGAGGAAAGCTGAGAAACCCCCCACGGAGAGAGACTAGGATTCATGCCGAGCGGGTCTTTTGTGGCTTCTCACCGGGACACAGAGGCTTTTTAAAGATGCTCTGTGCCATCCCCCCTCCTGCACCACCACCACCCTCTTCAATTATTTCATCTCCTGCTCGAATAGCATTGCAGAATCAGCAAAGAGACTTCACTGAGCCAATCAACTCCTCATGCCCCAAACATTTGCCACTGAAAGAAGAGGTGATCCCTGCCAGTGCCGGCGGCCAATTTAGGATGGCCTGTGTACAAAAGCTCTGCTTTACATGTCATTGGACTGGGGTACTAAAGTCAAGGGGAAGTCTAAATTCAAGTGTTGAAATTTGCAGGGCTTAAGGCACATTCCACCTTTGTCGTCCTGGCATGGAAACAAGGGATTATCTGCGAGAGGTTTGGATGCCTAATTCCTGTTGCCGGTGAACACATTTGCCTTTGGCAGAGTTGCTTCTGTCACATTGCTGATTGATCAAACAGATGTATAAGGTAATGCGGTGCTGAGAGGCTTCTCATCCAGTGAAAAAACGTTTTTCACAAACAGTTCTAAGTAGTTCAGCTGCGTTTATTCCAGTTGCTCCAATTTTCAGAAGAGTTGCATGAGGTTTCTGTTTTTATTTTTTTCTTTTTCCGACAGGAAAAAGAAAATCAAGTGAAAGCTACACCTACGCTTGTCTTTGTGATTTCATCCAATACCCATGTATCAGCCTTGTCAGATAATGCCTGATGGCAGTGATTTCTTCTTGCTTGGCTGGTGGTTTTGAGAGGAAGACTGTGTGTTTATTTGAAAGAGTGCATGGTTTAAAGCTACTGTAGTACAAACAGTCTATAATAAGCAAATGAGTTAGACAAAATCACACACAGTGTGACTGATCTTTTTTTGTATGTTTTTCACAAAGCAGCCTTGGAAGTGTTTTCTGCTGACTGGAGCAAAAATGTTGTTTATTTTGCCCATTGGCATGACAAGCAGTTAGATCAAGACTGCTGACACCATAATCTTCATTGTTATTTTTAATTTTATTTTATTGTATTTTTTGAGTGGATTTCTATTTGAAAATCAGAAAAAAATGTAAACCATTCAGATGAAAATTGTGTTTTTGATGTTTTGAATGTGCTCTTGTGGCATTTTTCTCATGATGGAGGACATATATAAAGAAAATTGTGCTTAAAATGGCATTTTCTGAGTATTTCTTTATTCAAATCATTGTGATAAGTAGCAATAATTCTCACAGGCAAATTTCTAATGAACTCCTGCCGCTCTGCAGAAACTACATCCTAGAGAACGACAGGTATTTTTATCTTGGTCTTTAAGTCATAAAGTAGAAAAAGTGAGCCCCTACAGATAACAGACTGTGACTTTAAACAAAGTTTACAAGCTGGAGGGTCTTTCTCACAGAATCCTAACCAAAATATCACACAGTGTTTGTTTGTAAAATGTGCTTAAAGCTCATGGCAGGCAGTGTTGAAGCTGGGCCTTGAAACATGGAGCCTCCCTGTTTTATGGCCTTACTTTAAGTCAATATTTGAATGTTTTTTTTGTGTGTGTGTGTGTGTGTGTGTGTTCTGTGTCAAGAGATCTCACGCTGTCAAACTTTTCTCTGGATCTTCACTGATCCAGAGATTTCTCCTCCTTCCCAACTATTGAAACTTGTCTATAAAAAGTGAAAAACCCCAATGAACAACTGAGACCAGTTGTGTTGAAAGGGTTAAAACTGGGACACAAATGAGTTTTGTTTGCGTTTCAACGACTTAGTCCCACAGTATAATTCACATCTGTTCACTATTGTCCTTATTCTATTCCACAGTCCCTCACTGAACTCCCTCATCTCAGCTGCTGCCAACCTTGAGAAGGCAAATCAATGCTTTGCCACTTCTCATTGTGTGGCCAGGACTGAAGAGTAGACACGCAAGCTCAATGCACCACTCAACCTTGTGTTTTTGTCTGCCTGAAAGCTCCTCATATAGTATTTCTACAACTTTCCTGTCACTTTCCAAATAGGGATCCTTCATGCTGGTCCTGCAATCCCCCGTGTGGAAGGATCAAGTGTTTCTAATCTTAGGATTGAATTAGTTAATGAGGTTTTTAAAATTCATATCACCCAAAACAATGGTTTTAGAGAGAAGCAAAAATAAAGCATTCAATACTGAGACGTAGTCCCTTGTTGAATTGAAAATGGAAGGCAGTGAGGCTGAATTTCAACAGAACCAGTGTGGCATAATGAGCTGGGATGAGCGGGATCAGTGACGTTGTTCCCCGTTCAGTACAGCAGGGGTGAAGAAAGCCCGGGAAATCCACTCCAGCCTCTGTCTCTGTGCTCCTGCACTGGCTCTTGAAAGCCCATAAGAATCCTGCTGGTAATAGAGGCTCAAAGCTGTGGAAATAAATGGGAAATTCTGCATCCACTGCCCCTCCCTTCTTTGCATATTGTCTCGTTAGTTATGGAGGAGCGAGAACAAAAACAAAAACCTTTCTCCTTTTATGCGTGCTGCATTTGACAGTCCCGTCTTTTGCTATTATACCTCATCAGCCGGACAATTAGCCCAGCTAATCAGCGACTAACAGAAACAGTCCCCCATTTCCTCTGAAAGAACTGCTAATTCAATTACCAGAGCAGTAACTTATAAAGAATAGAAGGCACAATTGGAAAAGGAGCCACACATGCCCACACATTAACTAAAACCATGAGATGACGGCATCTCTGAGCAAGGATGTCAGTCCTGAGAGGTAAAGGGAAAAGCAGAGTTAGTTCTCCCCTGAACTGCCTACTTAAGGTGTCACGATGATCCGTGGTGTGACTAATACCCACACACTCGCAGCGACATGACATCAAGACCAATTTTATGTGTAAATCTTTCAGTGGCTTACATCAGCCGACATCAGTGTGAATGGTAAATATTATGCGAGCACATCAAAAGGTAATATCAGCTACTCATAAGTCTTATTAGATTTGCCAAGCTCCTACTTGCAGCATCCCACCTCCCCCTTGGCTGCTTGTAGTGAGACACACAGCCAGTCGTTTCATAGCTAGACAGCTGTCAGCAGCCAGTGTTCTCCGGACCCTGCTTATGCAAAATGAATTCAGTATCGTGTCTGGAAACTGCTGTTTTGGAATTCAGCTCCTCACTTTCTCCTCTGTCTCCTCTCTCTGCCCACACTGGCTCCCTTGATCTGGCTGCCTTCTAAGTGGGACTCCCTGTTTGTTTTCTTTCTTTTGCGCTTGTCCCTTATTATGAATTTTCTGTCTCCTGCCTACTTTCAGTCCATCTCTCCTGCGCCCACCCCTCAGTGACAATAGCCCCTTAGTTCGAGGGCTGATGGGAGGCTCGGGCACAATGGCTCATCTCTGAGGACTGTATAGCGGGAGGCAGTGGAGAGCATAACTTATTCAGCATTTTTCTGCTTTTGAACAACAAATAATTGTCTCTTTGACTACATTGCATGTTGTTTTTTTTATAATTTCACATTTTTACCATCAAACTATATGTCAAGTTTTAAAAATGAAAGATGGTTAACGTGCTGAAAAGACATCCAACTAGAAAACACCCAGGAGAAGTCAGACAGTCTTCCAGGCTCTGCAATCCCTGTAGTCAGCTCTGCTGGAGAGAAAAAACAACAACAACAGCAGAATTATTACCAAAGCCACAGATATTACCCTGGATGTATGTTGTGTTACAAGGGAGTGTGACATTCCCCTCTGAGAAAATTGCTCATAAACGTTGAGCTTTCATGTTCCCCTTGAGGATGAGTTCCAGATTTCTTTTTCATTTTAAGGATGTGCATTTGAAACTTCCTCTGGTAGCTGTGGGTGCGGCCGTCACAAGAAGAAATACATTCAAAGATGGGAGTGATGGAGTTACTCCATTGGCTTTTTTTTTTTGTGTGATCATTGATTATTAAATATACTGTATTTTTATTTTTTAATTTGAGATTTGTCCAGCACTTGTGATATTTTTGGTAATAAGAAACAGAAATATCACAAGCTGTACATTGGTTGAAAAACACTCATTTTAATTAGATTAGGAATGAAAGACTGACCCAGAATCAGATGAGGAGTCTGTAATTTGGCATCAAATGTGGTACAAATGCTTTGTTAGCTTGTAACTGTGACAGTTAAATCTCAGTTTTTGAACTGACTCTATATTTCTGGGATTATTCTGCTCACATTGAACATTGACTGCATTTTCAATTCTGTAGTATCATACCTAGATTGATAATTTTTTCAATATGAAATTCAGATGAGGCTGAAAACGTATCTTCTCCATCATATCTTTGACACTTTTGTAGACTGTCATCCTGAAAGAAATCTAAACAAAAGTCTTTCTGTTTCTGTTATGCATTACATTTTAAAAGCCCACAAAATTAAACAGGTTAATCTTGTTTTAGTCACCCATCATCAAGATCGTATTGTTGTGTAGTTTTTTATTATTATTATTATTAGAAAGGTATTAACAGGCATTCCTCTTATAATTCATTTGACTCTGGGGTCATTGATTTCCTTTGTGAATAAAGACCCACTCCGATATGTTTTTAGCATGTTCTGGTAGCATCTTGATCATGTTGGAGGATATATATAGATATGAAGAAAATTAGCTTTAAATGGCATTTCTGAGTATTTCTTTTTCTAATTCTTGTGAGCCATAGAAACAGACAAAAAATACAGATTGAGAGAGGTTGTATATGTGACATAAAAACATGACAGGTGGGACACAAGCTTCCTGCTCTGCACCATTCTGATGCATCCACTTGCAGACAAATAGAGATCTGTGTACATCTTTGTTTTTCTCGTCCGAGCTGACATCTGGCTTAAAACTGTTCCATTGTTGCTCGACACTTTTGTTGCACCAATAATGTGAGGTTGACGGTTTGAGGGGCTGTAAGCTAGCAGGAGAGAGTGTAAACACATATAAAGTTCAGTAAGGGGTGATGGGAAGGAGGTGGTCGGGTTGCTCCATGCCAACAGTCCTGTCCACGCAACTCAAGGGGGATTCTGATAAAACTCCAGCTGCACCGCAGAAACTTTCTCCTAGAAAACAGTTTTTTTTTGGCTAACAATGTCAAAAAATCATAATTTAACCACTGAGAATGTTTTAAATAAAATTTCAGGCTAAACTGCAAAAGTTAAGGCTGAGAACAATCTAAGAACCTTATAAAAATGTTCTCATTCTGGCCTGTTTGGGAGGTACTAGAGTACATTCTTTATGATTATCTGGGTTGTTTTATCAACCGGTGGACCAAAGAGCATTAACAACATATAACCTTGACCCATAAGAGTTTTTAATGCAAAAAGTCCACATGTGGCTGGTGTGCTTTCTGGGTCTTGGTTATGTGGATTGTGCTGTGAGTGCCTTCACAGTCAGGTGGACCACAACCTCATTCAGTGGAAACAATTCTCCAAATCTACAGTGAAAACTGTAAACTAAGCAGTATTTTGTTTTTTACAGTGTCTAAATGTTAAGCACGTCATTTGTTAATACATAGCAAACTAACAAAATTACAATCTGACATTGTCACAAGAGCAAAGCAACATTAATATATTTGTAGTAGCTGTACAAGTCCCATGGCACAGCAGAAAGCAGTCCCAGCTACATTCATAAAGCCCACATGCGTCGTGCTAATGGTCTAGTATCAACGTCTTTACGGCTTAGCAGCTACATTTCCTTTAAATTGCTATAATCATTGAACAACAGAACATAAAGTGGAACATTGTCAAATTAAACCCTGATTTTAACTCCCTATTCTTTAAGGACCCACTTCACCAACACTTCCAAAGCAGCAAACACTACACGAGAGTGTGCATTAAAAAAAGACTAGCAAGCAAAAAAAAAAACAGCAGACTATCTTTAAATCTCTTCACAGTTCTCATTTGAAATCCGTCTTTGAGACTCTCAGTTGATTTGGTACTGCAGCTTACATGCTAGTTTTCCTGATTCAACTCTAATAAAAAGGCCAACAATCCACTGTTATCAGCTGACTGCTTAATCCTTACACTCCTTGTTATCTGCTGTCTTTGTTTCCCCGTCCTTTTATTTCTCCTGGTCACAAAAGAATCCAAAATGGTCTTTGCGAAGCATTTGGCCTCGATACCCCATGAATTATTGTAGTTTAACAGCAGCATAAATGCTGGTATGTTTCAGTTCAGAGTGGATTCGTCCCTGCAATGTTAAAAATAGCATTCTAATGACCTTTTAATGCTGCTTAATGAGAACAGGACAAATCATTAAGTGGCTCTGATTACACCCAGACTGTCTGAGCAGGGCAAACTAGGTTAAATGGCTTTTGTCGTCATCAATGCCATTGCTTCCTTTGCTAAAAAAAATCTGACATTTTTTAACAAATGATAAGATGATGTGGCATTCCTAAAGAACTGTAATTGATAATCACATAAAAACCTGTAATGATAAAAGCCACCACTTTCTCCTCCATTAAATGTGATCTCCAGTCGAAGCTTTCCAAACTATTTTTGATTGATTTTTTTTCTTTTTCACAGAACATGAGCAAGCAAGATTTCAAGCCATTAACAGGTTTTCTTCACCCCCCAAAGCACTTTATTGAATTCAGCAGGGGACAGCTGCGGTGCTGTGTGTGCAGGCTGTGCTGCTTGTGCTGATGTGTGTGGTTTGCATCTGCATGCAAGACCTCAAAAATAGCCAGATTTCGGTTGGGAATACAAAGCAACACACAAAGGACAAGATCAGGAGCCAGCTTTCATCGCTGCACCGTTTGAGTGCCACACACCGCGAGCTCCTTCCCGTCCTCTCTTCTTGTATGACTTTACTGTCTTGGTGTGCATTTCTGTCTTTGTGAGTACACACCAGTGCTCCTATCCCTTCCAAAGGCCAATAAGATGAAAAGTAAAGAGTTCTCACACCAAGTGAAGCCCCTCAAACTCTCTAAAGAAGGAATGAAAGGAAAGAAATAAAATTGTCTGGATGCCGCAATGGAATCTAATATCTGATATTTACCGTATGCCCACAGTGTGAGGTGCTGTATTGCAGAACAACTTATTAACACAAAAAGGTTATATCTCTGTGGCGCCGAGAGGAGATTTTTTTAGAGACTTTTTTTTTTGTGGGTTTCCTGTTGGGTAATCTTTTTTCTGCCAGTCATACAGAGCAGCTGCAAAGGGGGCTAATTCTCACTGTCACAAGGGTGAACGACTAAGTGGCCTAAAGCTCTTCCAAGGCCAACCCTCATTACATGAATAAAAATTTTTTAACAATGATGAGAGACCTTTTTCACAAAGGTTGCAATGAAATTAAAGTTACACACTACACCACACCAGTGTCTTCACCCTAGGAGAAGCTTTCACTTTCTTATTAGTCTTTATGCTATTTTAAAATGTAAGCAACGTCTCTTTTTTTGGTTTTATTTATTTCTTTTTTAAGCACATTTAAATCACATCGACGTCCTACTCAGGGGAACCGTCTGCTATGTCTTAAGATTCGTCCTTTTCCCTCCCACATAAATCAAATTGACATCCGGCTCTAAGCACTCCCGCCTCTCCTTTCTTGGGGTCTCTCCTTGGTTTGCGCCTTAATTGGATTCTGTGTCTGTATTTAACATGGCTCATAACTTGTGTGCATTTGTGCAAATGTGCTCGCGCTGGAATGAAAATACAGTGAAGATGTGATGTCAAATTCATTTACCGTTTGGTTTTATTTTAATCCATCCCTCCTGCTTTCCTTTAGCCTATTCTATATGTGTTTTTTATTATATATATGGTGCCTGGCTGGTCACCATGCAGCGAATTCCCTTTAAAAAGTTGATAATTGGGTCTTTTTTTAAGTCCCTAGTTTTTAGGAGTTTTTTAAAAGTTCTTTGAATCAAATTTTTGCTTCCTCTTGATGGGTTACTTTTTTAATTCGCAGGAGGCTGAATGGCACTGTGACGAGTTCACCAAAGGAGCCTGCTTCAGCCGAGGAAAATCCGAGGTGAGTGGAAACGGCGTGTGAAACCGTCATTCTTTTACTTTCTGTTTGAAATGGTTAAAAACCTTATCGTACACAGAAACATTATCTCTCAATCCAAGCATTTTTTGGTTGTGCAGTCATGCTGTGATTATCCAAAATGTGATATCATCTCATTTAGCCATTTTTAGCATTCTTTACCGTTGAATTAGCACTGAGCTAACCTTTGATGCAGGTGAGGATTTGCAGCCAGGTTATGGTTAGAAAGTATCACCTAAGTCAGATTGCAAGCAAATCTAAAGATCAAAGTGTTCACTGTGAACCTTGACATTTATTCACATGTTGAGGTGGGTTTTGTACCTGAAGCTTCAGAGTATGTCTAACAAATGAATTATAAAAACAAATTTAAAATCCCCTGGCATGGTGGAAGGGTTGCTCTTCTGGCTGGGCTAGAGCTTGCACTCTGGGCTTCTGTGCCTCACTGTTCCTAGGTGTTGGGGGCCTGTGTGGCGGTCCTGCGGGCCGTGGTCTGGATGCTTGACTGCCAGGCGGGCGGACTTCCTCTGTCAGCCCCACAGTACGGGTGTGGGGGAGGCCCTGGTCGCCGCTGCTGCTTTGGCTTTGGCTTTTACATTACATTATCCACCTCAGCTTAATATAAACATTCACCTGAGCACAAATCTCGACTGACCTTTGCACTATTGGTTCACGTAACTGAATGACATGATTTACATGTGCTGGTTTGTATGCATAAGTATGTGTGTGAGCTGTGGTTGTATTGTGTACATGTTGACAGGTTTGTATGTGAAGACTCTTGGAGCCAACAGGTATGTTTGTAACATCTAAGTATGTGGAGAGGCTCCACCCTTTTTAGACAAAAATTCACACCTGATTGTAATGATTATAAACTTCCAGCATCTTGCTGCCTGTTGTTTTATGATACTACCCTCCCTCCCGCGTAATCATCCTCCAATTTCTGTAACCCCTTTTCCCCTGTATTTTGTGCCATTCCCCCTCTCTCTAATCCCTCTCTTTTCTTTCCCCATTTCCTTTTCCGTCCGGTCCAACAAAAAAAAAAAAAAAAAGGATACGAACATAATCAATATAAAAAAAGTTTAGTTTAAATTACAAAAGGGGTTATTACAAATTTACACCTGGTGTGTCCAAAGAAAACACAGCTCAAACATTTCTGAGAGGTTTCAAATAATCCTTTATCATTTTACTATACTTTTGGTCATTTACAAAGCAACACATTAATAAATGGAATTTAAACTAAAGTGCAGTGGTCCTGAAGTACAAATCACACAAACAAATCACTCAATGTAAATCCTATTGAAAATCATCACAACAACAAAAAACAAACAAAAGAAACAATTAAAAAAGCATGAAAGCACAGCATTTTAGAAATCAATGCACAATTAAAAATAAAAAATAATAAAAGGATAAATAAAAGTTTTGGAAAACTGAAGTAATTTTTAGAAATGTGGAAAAAAAAAGTAAAAATAAATAAATACGTATTTTGGGACATTACGGATTAAGTGTTGAAGTTTAAATTTTGACTTTACACTTTTCAATGGGTCTTCACTGTCTGCATACTAATAAAAGTTTTATGATTAGTACGGTACATATTGAGTATCGTTTCATACCAAAAAGATTTTTGTTGAAATGATGGACAGGTGTCATCATTCAATTAGTGATGTCCCATAGTACCTACCTTTTACAGTTTCAGTAAAAAGAGAAACATTTTGGAAAACAAAAGTAATTTCCAGAAAAAAATGAAATATGAAAAATGTAAACAAAAGAAGAAACAAGAAAAGGTAGTTACTATTGGACATTGCTGATTGGATGATGATGTTTGTCCATCATTTCAACCCAAAGTTATTTAGCATGAAGCAGTACTTTAGACATTGAAGACACATTTAAAGAAAACTTCAAGCATCATCATCCAATCAGTGATGTTCCATATTACCTTTTACATTTTTCTATACATGTTTTACTACTTTGTTTTCCCAAAACATTTTATTTTTACTTTGTTTCATTTATTGGTTTCTGAAATTTTGCTTAGATTCCTAAAATGCAATGTTGTTTTTTTGTCATTAGTTTTGGATTTTTTACTGTCGTTTTGATCTTTAAAATGTTTTCGCGTCCAGTGACTTGATGTGATTTGCACTTCAGGGCCAGAGGTATGGATTGGTACTGTTTAACGAGTCCATTTTACAATAAAAGCGCTCAAAATAGCGGACCGGGACCCCTCAGAGGAAACAAGGGTTAACTTTAGAATTTCCCAACTGTTATTGGACAATTTCTACTTTAAAGATGTAATTCCGGGGCTGCACGGTGGCGCAGTGGTTAGCGCTCCTGCCTCACAGCAAGAAGGTTCCCGGTTCAAGTCCTGGCTGGGGGACCTTTCTGTGTGGAGTTTGCATGTTCTCCCCGTGCATGCGTGGGTTTTCTCCGGGTACTCCGGCTTCCTCCCACCGTCCAGAAACATGCTTCATAGGTTAATTGGTCACTGTAAATTGTCCCTAGGTGTGCATGTGAGTGTGCATGGGTGTGTGTTTGTGGCCCCTGCGACAGACTGGCGACCAGTCCAGGGGTGTACCCTGCCTTCGCCCATGAGTAGCCGGGTTAGGCTCCGGCAACCCCGTGACCCCGAAAGGGATAAAGCGGATTGGAAAATGAATGAAGATGTAATTCCAGAGATCCAGACAATTTTACCAGACCGCTGTATGGTTTTAGAAATCAAAACACTGCAAATCCAAAATGCAAAATCAAAGTATGTAAAGTAATAACTATGGTGGCTAAAACTACAACATTGGGCCCTTTATGTAGTAACATCTAGGAATGCAGGGAATTTCAGCTTTTTTTTAAACCAAAAAGTGGAAATATATTGTTTTGTTTTCTTTTGGTTTTTTTTGGTGAAAAATTCCCATCCATACTTTAACCCCTTCTGTAGAGGGGAACCCTGTTATTTGGGGGATTTTTCTTTTCTTTGCTGTGTATATTTTTGTACAGTACGTGGTCAGTTGGCACGATCTTGTCTGAAAAACAGATGGTTTTAAGTTGAATTTGACTTGTAGATGAACTGCCCTGCCCTGATCCCTGTTTGCGTGCGTTTTGTGTGCCGCTGTGTATTTATCCTCCTGTGAAAGGTAGTTAGGGAGCCATAATAGGCGTGCACAGGCTGGTCGGCGCATGATTGCTGCAGAGAATTACAGACCAAAGCTACCTTAGTCCTCAGGACTCACTGCAGTCTGGTGGAGCAGAGTTCTTCTCAGTGTTCCCCTCTAAGGATCAGTTCCTGTGATGTACACTAAGAACAGAATTTAAAGACTTTGTTCTCCAGCAGGTGACAGGGATTTCAGTGGTTTATTACCTAGCTCAGTACAACACAATATACAGATGCTTAAGCTATTATACAGACACCATCTCTGTGCCGTGACTGGATTTACAAGCGATTGTATTTTTCTAATACACGCATTCACTCTTCTCTTGTGGATGTGATTTATTTCAACTGGCAGCAGAAAGGAGAGTTAAATCGACTTGACAGGACTTGATTGCTGCCTCTGTTTTATTTTATAATGTGAGAGCCAAGCTCAACGGCCCCTGTATTACAGAACAGACGTGGAACATTTGTCAGGAAGTTTTTATAAACAAGTCAAGACTGTGAGGCCGAGCAAATATTAAATATGCCATTATTTACTACAGAAACAAACTCTGGAGAAGAATTGAATAATGCACACCCCTTCACTACCTGCCCACACACAAACACACACAAGGAAACCACGCATGACAGGCTGCACAAGCAGCACAGATATATAGGTGTGCGTTGCAAGTGCGGCCACACACGTGTGTATGCGTGGGCTGGGGCTTATCACGACTCAACCTTCAACTTGTTTGGGAAAAATAAAAGCTTTTTCCTTGCTGTGACATCCCAAACTCTTAAATCAGACTCTCTCTGAGAAAGCAGACAGTCACCCTGCGAACATCAGATGGTTCAGGTTAAGGCAGATTTATAAGAGTTAAGAGGTGTTTTTAAACAGGCCTGTTTGGGCCGTACCAAGATCTGTTTTCTTGGATAGTCCACTTAATTTGACAGGTGTAAAAGTTAAAGTCTTTTGCAAAAAAAAAAAAAAAACACTTCACTTGCAAGTGAATCCAGGTGTGATTCCGCTTTAATGTAAATTCAGATGGAAGCTTAAAGAGAAGGAAGCGCTGTGCATTTAGAAACTTTTAAACCATTAAAAGATTAGGAATGGGGAGAAGGTAAAGATGTTTATCGACTTTTAAAAGCTGGTGGACAATCCTACCTGATCAGTTTTTGTTTTTAAGCAATTTTGTAAGCAGTACGTTTCCAAGTGTTTTCGTCCACTCAAGGGTGAAAGCAAACAGAACTAAACAAAGGTGAGATATTTTTGGCATTCTGCTCCCATTTGAACTAAGTCCAAGGGATACCTTGTGCCAAAGTGCTCTAAATTTCTATGAGGTGCCCTTTCCTGTTGCAGGCAACTGCATTTGCTACATCAGGGCAAACCTGTGTATTCGTTGCTTTGTCCCACAACAAAATGAATTCTACTTTCAGGCATGAATGAGAGGGATGGATTAACTGTTTTGTATTATGAAGAAACATTTTTCAAGGTTCTACGATGTGCCAAAGGAGGCCGTCAAAAGTATATTCTCATTAAGTAGGTCTAAACCCACAGGCCATTCAAATGTTTAGAAGAAAGTGTAAAATAAACCCAAAAAAATGTTCTTATTTAACTGGAAATGTACAGACCAAGCTAACTGGCTTACAGTCTTTGATAGTTTGATAGTTTTTCAAGCAACCCCACCTAACACTGACATTCAAAGGGCAGCCGTGGTGCAGAGGTAGAGCGGTCGACCTCTGATTGGAAGTTCACAAGTCCACATGTGCGGAAGTTTCCTTGTGCAAGACACCCCACATCGCTGATCATTGTGATGCAGTGGAGTGAATGGGTGTGTGCATGGATGTGTGGGACTGTGACCGTAAAGCCCTTTAGGCCTTCTAAGAAGGTAAACCGCTATATATTTGACATTTACCATTCCTTTACAATCTGTGAAATATTTAAGGTACTGTAAGGATCATTGTATTTTGTCAGTTGTCAGTCATGGGTTAAAGAAGCTTTTTCTAGAAAACAGCACTGATTCAATGGCCAACAATACAAGTTGATTAAGGGTCTAATTATAGACTCGTTAAAACAATGCACAGCTTGACCCCTCCCCTCTCGTGTTTCCAAACGGGAAGTACCTGCTGCTTTCAAGAAGTCAAAATCCCAGAGACGTCTAATGAAAAATAAACAGTTATTACTTAGTCATTTAATTTGTCAGAATAACCATTCTTGCTCTGATACTTTTTTCTTAATATCTTTTTTCAAATTCTAATGTTTTTTTAAAGCTAATTTTTCTTTATCGCAAGTCGTACAGACTATAAACTGACCAATCAGATGCCTCAGAAAGGGCATGTGGTGCTTGATTGACAGCTTCTCCTAAGCCTGCTTTCAGTGGAAGGGGTGTGGACTTCAAACAATCTCACTCATGACTAGCGACTGTAGTTCCCTAAAAACAGGACTCAGACCAGTCGCTGTCGTCTGGTTTCAAAAGGCTGGTGCACGTCACAGGAAGCAATGGTGACGGATTTGGCTTCATTTCGCGAGAGCCGGAGGTAATACATTTTAAATGGGTGATGTCAACACCTCTATTCGTCCACTGTTTTAACGGTCTATGGGTCTAACATCACACAAACAAAACAGAACCCCAACAAAGATCCAATCTAAAACGTTGATTTCCATTGTGCACCCCACTTGCAGTTTGCCTTGCAGTTGTCAGAGTCATTAGAACAGGTATCTTTCCAGAGAGGCAATACAGAAACCCGTTTCTATCTCTTTAGCGCTGTGGTACATTGCTTTAGGGATTAGACTCATTGACGAGACTGAGACCTGTTTACAGTGACGTGCATCACCCAGGGAACTTGCCATGTCAGATGTGTCTGAGCCTTTATGTCACAAAGGGTTGCATGGCTATGCAGCTGCAGTAATCAGACACACTTTGAAAGTTTTGCCCCCGGCCCCTTAACACGTCCAGTGCCCCTGGGCAGCCGCCCCGTTACCCATATGGTTAGTCTGGCCTTGATGAATACTGATGACTTGTTACATTAGAATGGCTTCTGCCGGTGCAAATCACTGGCAAGCTTCAATCCCTGACCTTCACATTCAGAGTTCATCATTCTCGCACTATTCTCTCACTCCATCAATCTTTCACTCCGTCACCCCCACTCTTTTTGTCAAAAGCTTTTAACCAAGTGCTGAGTGGTTCTGCCGCGCCGCCAGGCCAGAAACTTAATGGAGGGAAAGAGCCAAGAAAAAGGTGTGGAGCATGTACTTTACCCTAATTTAGAGAGAAGTGTCTTGAACTGATTAACGCAAGAAGTAAAAAAAAAAGCACTTTCATTTTCCTACACTAATCATGACTGGTCCTGCATCACATGTTGCTTTTACCTGGTCTCCAGCTCACTAGGATACCTCTCCAAACCTTATCCCAGGGAAAGGAAGGTGTGACATAGCTGAGCCACATGGGCATTAGCCTTTATTTGACTGTGTCGCGCCTTGCCACGGTTTGAAGCAGCCCTCCTGTGGTACCAGGTGTTTTTTTCCCATTTATTGGCATAAAATATAATCCGGCCACTCTTCCTAATGCAGCTGCTTGTCAGTGGGTTGATAATGGCTTTCACTGCTAACCGGAATATGTTTTCTGGCTTGTGTTCATTGCAGGAGGAGTGCCAGAACTACATCAGGGTGCTGCTGGTGAATGGGAACAGGCTGTTCACCTGTGGAACTAATGCCTTCACGCCCATCTGCACCAACAGAACGGTAAGAAACACTTGAGTGTCCCGTTTGAATAACCTTGCTGGTGTTTTTTTTTTTTTTAGATTGATCATTGATGATAGTCTGAACCAATCTGGTCAGAGGAATTCTGCAGCCTGTGCATTTAATATCAATCCATTTTGTTAGCTTCTAATAAAGGTTTTTTTTAAGATAAAAAAGCAGTTTTTAGGCAGAAGATGCCTCATTTATCACCATACATCTACTTCTACATTCCAGTCATGTTGCATATTCTAAGCAAAGTCTGAGTGATAAAGCTTTTACCACCTTGCGTTGCTTTTCATTTTCACAGCAGTGAGAACAGTGCAGAAGTGCTTTGAGTGATCAACAAATGGGAAAAGAGCTAGATAAATGCAGTCCACTTGCCATTTGCAGTCCATTTGCAATGACTAACCTGTTTTGACCTGCTGTGATATGTTTGTGCTTTTACCTTTCAAGACAGGACTGATGGACATATTGCATTACCATTACCACAGCACACCAACAATGTCCTTTTTTTCCCCTTCTCCAAACAGTAATGAACAGGAAGCTAAGGGTTTAGGGTCGAGAGGAGCTGCAGAACAACATATCTGGAACATGCAAAGAGAAATTTAAACATGAAAAACAAGATTTCAATCATTCAAACACACATGTAAGGCATAAACACTCAGAAGAACATGGTTATTTATTGTTGCAAAAAATCCAAAGGCACATTTTTAAGTTTAAATTCATACATTGTTATTCTTAAAAAGAAAGATCTGTCTTACGTATTATGTGCTGTCACCTTCAAGGCAATTGAATACCAATTTCAATTCCAGCACATCTATTAATATTGAACAACATTTGGCATGCTGTCAAACCCCCTACTGTTTATTGTGAGCATTATACCTTTAGGTTTGTTTTGTCACCTCTCGGTTCTTGCAATGTTTTGTTTGCATCTCTGTGTGTTCCGCTCTGCCACAATCTCACCTGGTGTCATTTTTGCTAACAATCCACAGCTTGTCTTCATTTAAGTCAATCATCCTCGAGGGGTTGAAATGTTTTGTTTTTACAGTTTGTTGTTGTCAGATCAACTGCTGTTCGCACCTCTTTTTGTGGTTCTCCTGCTTCACAGTTTTTACATGTTTAATTTTTTTAATTAAAGTTTTGTATTACCTCGTGGGGTGCATGGTGGCGCAGTGATTAGCGCTCTCGCCTCACAGCGAGAAGGCCCTGTTTTAAATCCCAGCTGGGATCTTTCTGTGTGAAGCCCCGTGACCCTGAAAGGGATATAGCGTGTTAAGAAAACGGATGAATGGAAATTCCTCCCATCAAGCCCATCCTGCAGTTTGGATCTTACACTTTAAGTTTCCTATTGCAGATTTTTTTCAGTTCACTTTTAAATTGTATTTTATTCATTTATAAACATTTTTTGTAGCATTGTGTGCTGATTGGCTGTTGACCTTGTCAATAAATCTTGTCTGCTGCATCTCCTGAACAGAATGCACATTGCCCCATTTAGAGCAGATCTTTGTTTTCATCCGGTAATACTGCACCGTTTTTCTGCGAAGAGCTGTACTTTGAGAGTTTAATCAAAAGAGAAAAGTGTGAAAATGTTCATGTCTGTTTGAGAAAAGAGTATAGAGTGTATAAAGTGTGTAGTGAGGGCTTTGATGGTCGTAACGAAGCTGTAAGCCTACTTCTCGGATTTCATTTTTAGAACGCAACTCATGCAATAAATGAGGGAATGTTGTACTGTAAATGCAAAAAATGTATTGTTTTTTCTTTTAATTCAATACTTTTTCAGTTGTTTCCCTTAAATTTACAAACCTTATTTTATAAATAGCAAAGATAGGTTCTGAAACCCTGTGTAAGATGGGGTGTATCACTTTTAAATTGCATTTTATTTATAAAATGACTGAAAAGAATCAGTTTACAATTCAAACTATTTCTGACGAACACAAAAAGACCTCTGGTGAGGTCTGAGCGTTTCACGGATGCATGCAGTTTTACATTGCGCTGCTAAAAGGTTGCGTATCTTGCTCTGAAATCTGAGTGTACTTTTCTACATCCGTTCTAGCATCGTCTGTGTGATTCAGCGCCATCAGAGAAGTTTCACTGGAGCAGCTGAAATTTCTGCTGATCCATTTAAATAAATACTTTACACAGTTATCAAAAACTTTTTGAATGACTTTAATAGAAGCTGCTAAAAAAAAAAAAGTGTCATTTTTCTTTTTTGTCTCACACTGAGTTCAAAATGATGCTTGCATCTCTCTTTGTGCCGTGTAAATGCATTTATAATGTGACAAATGAGAACATTATTTTAGATTTTTTTAAGATTGTTAAGATATAAAAAGCATTTTTTAAACCTTTTAAAAATACTTTTTTAGTCAAAAGCAAGTGTTGTTGTTTACAAATGCCTCGTGAACTGTGATCACTCTGTATCAAACTTCAGAGTTGGACTTTCAGAGAAGGATCAAGCTGGAGTTTACCATCATGATGACATTTGTTTTGTTCCAAAAGCATTATATTCAAAGGTCAGCCATTCATAATGACTGTTTGCTGCTGCAAACATACATATTGTCGAAATGCCACGACATTCTTTTTGCTGTATTTTCTGTATGAGCTGTCGTAGTAACTCGCTGAATGTTAGTTAATGTGGAACAGGCAGGGAGCAGCAGGAGCTATTGAACTGGACTCTGACACTTTTACTATCATCTCTGCTGATGACGAAAGAGTGAACAGAATACTAACCACAATGAGCACAGAAGCTGTACATTCAACCCTTGTTAAGTGTTTAAAGATTGGCAGGTGCCTTTTTATTCAAATCATTTAATTGTTTGTTTATTAGTATTTTAATATTGACATAAATAAAGACAGTAGAGCTTGCCCTTTAGACTTCTTGAATTGAAATCAGCTGTGATCATTTTCCTAATATATTATTAGTGCCTGTATTAGAGAAGGTCACCTGAGGAAAGTGTAATTTCCAGTTTGGTCCAAATCTGGTGAAGACAATTTTTTTTATTAAAGGGTGTCCACTTGAAATGTTCTCAGTGTATGGCAGTTGGGAGCTGTCATTTGACTGACATCCTCAGTGAAACAGTGACAGCTCGGCCTATTAGTGCATCTGACAAGTGAGTGGGGCCAGATTTCCTGCAATAGTGGCTGTCGCTGTAACGTTTGAGTTTCTCATTGGGCCCATTCATAACACCAACCGCTCCCCCTAGCTTGCATTTTGTCTATGCTGTGAACTTGCTCTTTCCCAAAAGAAAAAAAAAAGTCTATTCTGGACATCTAAAGTCACTGCAGTGTCCCAGTCATGCAGCTGCTGGGTCCCACAACAGAGACGACTTTCACTTCACCTCCTCAAAATGCTACGGATGCACTGCCGCCTATTTATCGCCCATCCTCTTGTTTTTTAAATGACTCAGTTGACCTAAAAGGATTGTTTTGACCAGCTGGGGAAAAAAATGCTATCAGTGTCAGGCTTTCATTTCAGACTGGCAGAGCTGCTCTGTTTCTTATTGTGGGTTAGGTGGCACAGAGATGGCAAAAGTTTTAGCCAAATTAGAAAGCTTTTGGAACGTCACTGGGGGGAGTCTGCTAGTTTGCAGAATAGAATAGAGTTTAGTGACTTTGCACGCCACTGAAAAGAGCGAAAAGAGGGGAATTGCTTCTCCTGCCGCTGCACGTTCCTTTTTAGCGAGCATGAAGTTTTAAATGTGGGGCTCGGCTGACTGATAGGAAAGTAATTGCATCAGGGATCATCTTACTTATCACTTGGAAGTTTAAAAACTTCAGATTAGTGCAATCTTTTTTTGCTTAGCATTCACAAGACCGGAAGAACTTGAATGAACTTGGATTGGAGCAGAAGGCATGAGCTAATCCCCCATATATTTCCCATTTCTGCACTACAAGATATAATTACATCTTGAATTTAAAACTTGCACGACTCTCTTTTCGCATTCAGGTCTGTATCAGAGGGCTGTGGCCTTTATTTCTTCTTACTTATTTATGAATGGTTTATTTATTTTTTAAGTAGAGAGCTGTTGCAGTGTGTCAGGGCTAAGTCAAGGACGTGCTGTAAAGCTTTTTTTTGGAATGCAGGGAAATGGATCTGCCTTTTTATTCAAAGTCTGTTTGCAACAGGAGACTGAACCTCACATCAAACCCCTTTTATGCTCACAAAGGTGCCTCGAATATGTGGAATAATAACGTTTTAGACGGAAGAACAGCTGGCTGTCCTGTAGAGACATCAAAATCCAAACTGTGGAAACACTGCAGCGGAGATTATTTTTGCTTATTTTGAACAGTTGGCTTCTTAACATTATACTTGAAGCAGCTGCTGTGTTTGGGTTTTATGTTGCTAATTATTCTGAATGCGCTCTCTGATTATGCCTTTTGCTCTTGTCTTTGTCTGTGCTTAACAGCAAAATAAACCAAACAAAAACTAATGAGAGGAAGCTTTTCTGTTGTTTAGATTTTATTTTCCACGTTTCATTTGCATATTTGCAGAAACAAACATTTTCCACACTTTAGTTTGCATTTGTATGCAGCTCCCTGATACGCTGTCCTATATTTTTCTGCATGTCTTTGCAAATCTTTAAAATTCAGACTTCAGTTTTCTATAATAAATCTATTTTTTAGATGTCATGTCTCAGCTGAAAGTGGACAGTCTACTTCCTGTCTATGCCAGTTAGGTCTTGATCTTCATCTTCCTCTTTTTTGCAGCTGACTAACCTGACAGAGATCCATGATCAGATCAGTGGAATGGCTCGTTGCCCTTACAACCCCCTCCACAACTCCACTGCCCTCATCACTTCCAGCGGGGAGCTTTACGCCGCCACTGCTATGGACTTTTCAGGGCGAGACCCCGCCATCTACCGCAGCCTGGGGGGCCTGCCACCCCTCCGAACTGCCCAGTACAACTCCAAGTGGCTCAATGGTATAAAACCCACCAAAAAAAGAAATTTGATCAAAAACTAATGCATTTCTTAATTTAAATCTATCTATCCCAAACTTCTTTTCCATTTGTTTTTTTTTTTTCCTCAGGAAAGCTCCAGCTTTTCTAGAGTTGCGCTCTCTAAAAACAGACCACCTCGAAATAAGTTGAAAAAAAATCTTCAAATAATCTTCCATTTGATTAAGAAAAAATGTCTTAACATGAATAAAAAATTCTAGTCACTTTTCTAAAACTAAGATCATTTTGCTGTTGAAATACTTTCTTGATAAAATTATTTTTAAATAAAGGAAATAAGACACTTTTCTTGAAACAAGAGTCTTTTTACTTTCTTAAGCTTCAATTTTTCAGAACATTTTTTCAGAATGACATAAAAAATTATTTAAGTGTTTACCTTTATAGATGTTGGTGTCCAGCCTGAGCAGCTGGTCAACCGCTGTCTTGCCAGCGAGTGACTCAAATTTGAGTTTTATGGGGGATATAAATATAAAACTACCACATCCATTGCTTTGCAGTCATTTTATGGGAGCAGGTTTAATGATAAATTTTATGGCGAATTGATCTTCTTCCTGCGCAACCCCCCTTTCTCCTCGCACCACCCCTAAAAGGTGCCGAGCACAGCCAGGCTGAAATAAGTAAGGGGTGGGGGCTTTTTCATTTAAAGCTGAATTAAATCACTGTCAGTGAAAATAAAGTGTGCAGTTTAGATCCAATAATGTCAAACATAAAGATGAACGTCTGGGCTATGACGGTGTTGCAGAGGTCGGATGTTTTAGATGGGGTGGAAGCTATTAAGCTACACCTGTTTTGGTCATTTCTCTTCATAACCTTTAGGTTTGGGGAGTGAAAAATGAGTTTCCTTATTAGAACACAATGCCATTAATAACACGGGCTGTAGTTATTAATCCTGATCACCTACTGGAGTGTGGGCTGCACACTCACACACTCAAAGAGTCAATCAGTCATAACACATTCGCTCTCCCAGTACCTCTCGCTTCCACAATCTTTAAATATTTTTTCTGCCTGAATTTTTCTTCATCTCTCTGCACTTCATCTTTCTCAGCTGTCTCCAATTTTTCCTCTCTATGTCTACTTTCCCTCCTCTGTCTCATTCATTTCCCTCCTCCCCTGTTATCTCTTTTCCAACAGAGCCAAACTTCATCTCCTCCTACGACATCGCCAACTTCACCTACTTCTTCTTCAGAGAAAACGCGGTGGAGCACGACTGCGGGAGGACGGTGTTTTCCCGCGTCGGGCGGGTCTGCAAAAATGACATTGGCGGCCGCTTCCTTCTGGAAGACACGTGGACCACGTTCATGAAGGCCAGGATGAACTGCTCCAGACCAGGAGAAATCCCATTCAACTACAATGAGTTGCAGGGCACTTTCTATTTGCCTGAGCTGGAGCTGCTTTATGGCATTTTTACAACCAATGTGTGAGTAGGTTTTATGAAATGTTCCTTCAGCTCTTACATCCATTACTGGACATTAGTTTAGCTCTGGCACATTTACTTGGAGTTATTTCAGGGGAGACATATAATTTCTACACCATTTTTGGCAAAGTTATTAATTATTTAACTATGAATTGCTGATATAAAAGAGAGGCGAACAAATGTGGAGCACAAACAGTCTCATGGAGCTTCAGCTCATCACTAAGCCTTCAAAACTTGCCTTTTAATCAAAACTTCATTCATAGAGCCTTTTTGTGCAGTAAATTGTCATGTAAAATGCTTTACATGTTAAAGGAAAATTAAAACCAACTGAAGTTCCTTCTTGCACACATTACATATTGTGAAAAAATCCAAACACTCCCAAATCCCAACAGAACCTGAAGGCTAGACTGAAGACAAATTGGCCTCAGGGTTTAGTAATTGCATTTCACAAAAAAAAGAGTGAAAATGCAAAGATAAGTTTCATTTTACGCATGTTAATAATTTCTGTTAAAAAAAAAGTGATCTAGATGTGTTTCAGTTTAAGACTATTTTCCACAATAACAAGTTCTCATGATTTAATTTCTCAGATTAACAGCAAATCTAGATGTATGACATTTTCAAGATAGTTTTTTGTGGTATGACACTTTTGTAGGGGCATAAATAATTAATCAACAACATATTGAGAATCAAAATACATGAGTTACCTTAGCACATTTGAAGAAAATTGGTTTAACAAAAAAAAAATATATATATATATTCCACAGAAACTAGAGAATTAAACGTGACAAAACTGAAACACAAATAAACTGAAGCAATGCAAACAAATAAGTGGCCAAGCATATGTCCAGCAATGATTAATGTAAATACTTGACTTAAATATTTTGAGGGAAAATCAAGCTAACACATAACAGGTGTGATGATTAGTGACTGAAGTCCAGTGTTTACATGAGCTCTTACTTTAACTAAAGCATTTTACACAGCTTACTTTTTTCTTATGCCTTATTTTTTTTTGTATGTTCTCATAAACAAACTCATGAAAACGATAGTTTGCACGCTCAGACCAAGTACACAAGATGAGCGATCAATTGTTTATGGCCAGTGCCTTCACATGGCTGAGAGAGAAGTCTTTTGAAGGGTATCGAAAACATTTCCCCCTGCAGGCGCCCCATTTAATAAACAGCTGCGCTGGAATATAATTCACATTGGCTAAGTCTCGCAGTTTGAGTCGAGTGCTAATACTCTCATTCTTTACCTTCTCTTCCGTGGGAGGCAACCAATACTTGTTGAAACTGACATCTTAAAAAGTCACAGCTGTATTTCAGGACTGGGATCTATACAGCTTATTAGCCTAGCTGAGCGGCTTGATTGGGATTCACTGCTGGATTTATAATCCAATAATGACAATCACTTACACTAGTATGTGTGACTAGATTGATTTGTGGTCTTTGTGCAAACGTAAAGGTTTAATGCTATTCCTTTTTGTTATTGCAGATTTCATGCCCTGATAATTAAATCAGTTTCCTCTGTTTTGGTTTTTCTAACATTTCCGCATCATTTATCCCTTTTTTGAATCTCTGTTCTTGACTCTCAGAAACAGCATTGCGGCATCTGCAGTGTGTGCCTTCAATCTCAGTGCCATAACACAGGTTTTCAACGGGCCCTTTAAGTACCAGGAGAACTCCCGGTCTGCCTGGCTGCCCTACCCAAACCCCAACCCTGACTTTAAGGTAATCACTGCTGCAAACACGTTCACTAGGGGTGTAACGATTCATTTTAATGATTCGATTCATTTCATAGTTTGTGGTTGACAGTTCAATATATAGTTGATATTGGTTTAGTTTGTATAATTGGATCCGATTGACTGACCTAAAACTGATCCAGGAGATCTTTAGCAGAAACTTCAAACAGTGTGACTCATAAATACCTGGTCCTCAACTGTGCAGGTGACGTTTTCCAGATTCCTTGTATTTCTTGCAAGATATTCAATGGTAAGTTAAATATGTGTACAAATAAACAAGTGAACAAGAATTAATGACAAATCCAATTACATTTTAGTCTCATAAAATTCTGTTGTTTTTCCACATCAAAATAATACAAAGGGAACATTAATAGATCATTCTACCACACTGTATGGTCACATGTTTTTGCTAAATTCAGAGCGTTTCCAGACATTGGACTGTAATGATGGTTGGTCATTTTTTGCTGCATCACATGTATGTTGTCTGTTGTGATGGCTCTTCGTTTTTACATTACAGTGAAATAAACCTACCATGTCTGAATTTAAATGGCATTTTCCAATATCGATTATGATCAAGTCATTTTATTTAGAAAGGATTTTATAATGGTATAGGTTGATTCAATTAACAACTTGCCTTAGATAGATTGATTTGGTTGGATTGTAGGAATATAAATTGATTAATCAATTATTCAGTCAATCATTACACTCCTAACGTTCACCAGGAGATTTTGTGAAGCATTTTTAATGTGGTTTGAAATGTTTTGAATTTGTTCTTTTTTACCTGTTATAGCTGAGCACTAATTTACCCAGAATCATGCAGGGACGGGTAACTTTTCTTCGTTTGTCCCGTGCATTCTTCACCCAAAACCACTTTGTGTATTCATATGTGTAGCAAGGCTGTGGAACAAAACAAGCTTAAAACAGTGTCAGAACATACAGGATTTTAGGAAAAAATATAGGAATATAAACAATGATATATCTGTAAATATTGTGGGGTTGCACTTGGGTTGTTGGGGAACAGTATTTATATGGAACAAAATGAGTGTTTATGCATAACAAGATTTGTGTCGAATGTTTCTATTTGTATATGTATTTTTATGTGTAAGTATATATGTGTATACATGGTTATCTGGAGCTGAAAGTGTACTCATTAGAGAGGGAACAGGGATACGATAGGTCATGGGTGCACTGGGTGTAGCAGTAGTAGTAGTAGTAATAAGTTTGGTTTTGGGAATAGGGGAGATAATTTTTTTAGATTTTTTTCTTCTTTTAGATATTTCATGTTTCTTTTTTTTTAAATATTGTCTCTTTTTTCCTTAAAAACAAATGTCCGAAATGAAATATTACCATATGATATCATGTTTGAGATGAGTCAGCTTCATCCTGCAGAGGCTTCAGTCTGGCTCAGAAAATGTGACTACAGGACGACATTGTTATTCCTGAAGCAGTCGGGAAGTTCAGGTTTATGTACTTGCGGCTCTTTTCCTTTGACGATCAAAGATTTTCTCCCACTAGAGGTCATTTAAAATCAATGTGCTGCCAAATCTGTCATAAAATAAGTGCAGCTGGGTGCATCTCAGAAAATTTATACATCCAGTAATGTTTGTACACTGAATATATTTCCTCGATAAATTATTACACCTTATCACTCCTACTCAAAGTCCTGGAAAGCTCCTCAGTCATACTAATTTCCTGTCACTTTCAATCACACTTCTCTCTGCTCATGAACACACACTTTATGGAGCTCATTATAAAACCTAACGTGTCTTACAGTCCCTTTCTTTAAAAACTAGCCCTGTTTATTTTTGACTCCTTCAACTGGAATGGGGCAAACCAAGCACCTTATTTTAAAGCTGTGTCAGTGGCTTCCAGGGAATGTTTTATTAGCAGAACAAGTGGTTCTAAGTCACTACGGACTGAGCAGATAGTGAGGGAGTTAATCCACACGGCTCTCTGTGAGGGATTGAATTCCCTCTGAGGTCTGTCGACCACTGGGTGACATGTTGCTTACTTCACGTGGCTCCCGTCACGGCCCTCGATCGCATTTCCGTCAAGCCGGCGGTTGCATGAAGCTGGCATCGAGAACTTACTCTCAGGCATTATCTATAATGGCATTGGTTGCGCAGAAAAATTTGATGCAATTCTCATCGGTGAAAGTGGAAGTGGTCATACAACACTTAATAGACACATTCAAACACGCCAATGAGCCTGAGACATACAATGCCTCTCTCTGCAGTCTTGCATTTCTGCATCTACGTGTCAGCAGCTAGTCAACTGAAACTTACTTTCCTTCACAAATTGTACATTTCCTTATCTCGTCAAAGCTGACCACATTCTCTCCAGATTATTAGGTAGACCATTGAGGGGTTTCTGTGCAGCATGGTGTTTTCTAAGGCTGTGTTCCTCAAGGATAAACATGGATCACTTCCTCCTCTCCGTCCCCATCTCTCCATTTAAGCTCCGGCACAATGGCTGCTCCTCACCGCTGGACCGATGTACACTTTATCTAGGTTTCAGTGACATCTTCATCAAGCATTTGTCAATGTTGGAGGATTAGATTTACGAGCGCAGGCTTTATAGCCAGCCTTTTTTTCCCCCTCCCGTCCAACATGCAGGCACAAACAAACAGCCGAAGAAAGGCAGCAGCCTTGAAAGCAGCTGTCCACGTGCACATCTACTGTACCCGCCATAAAAAAGGGGGATAGCTGTTACATAGAGATAATTATAAGTGTGAACCCATCACTTGGTCCACACATACACTGTGGTCATTGATTGAGAGCTTAATTCTCTGTCTGTCTGCAGAAAAAATCCTTCCATTTATTTGAACCACACCGATTGATCCTGCTGGGTTTATTCAGGCTATGACTCATGTTCATTGTGCATTAGGAGCTAAAACCATCTCTCTGTTGTATAGGTTTTCTGTCATTCTGCAATTACTTACTGTAAAAAATAACAATAATTTCATTTTTCGGCTCTGCGAGTCTAAAATTAAGTTTTGTGAGAAACATTAAACAACAGACACAAAACATACACACACACACACACACACACACACACACATATATATATATATAAATAAAACTAAACCCTATATATTAGCTTCACGTAAAAATAACCAACTGAGCCTGAAAGGTATACCAGGAGTTCTTGACATGAGTCCATTTTGCAGCAAACACACCTAAAATCATATTTCTGAGTGGCACTTATAATCCAGGCAGAGCACGGGGGCAGCTGAGTGTTGGATGGGCCCTCGACCAAATGATGGTAGTGTCCCTCATCTTGACTGTGCCACTGAAATCATAACATCCATCTGGCTGTGCATTCACAGATGTAATGGACCCTCACTTTTCAGTGCCTGACTCTGTCTCTCAAGATGTGACCGAAGATGTAGCCACACAAGTGTTTTAACAGGTCCACACATGCATAACTTTGAAGAAAGTCTTCAAACAGAAACTTTACTCTTGGATTATACATCTATTAGCATGTATGTAGGTCGTAGTTTTCACAAAATAAAACAAAAAAGCACGATTCACATGGACAGTGTTGGATCAGTTTGTCCTTCTGGGCCTCACATTTCCATGTCCTGAGAGCATGAATCATTTCTCCTTCCTGTAAGCTCTCTTCATTACTCTAATCTTTTAGTCCAGTGAAGGTCAACGATTGATCTGTCCATCTTGATGCTTCCATGACTAGTGAACAAGAACTAATCACCAGCCAAAGCACAGTCTCACCTGTGTGCACAGTTAGCCTAAAACCAGAACACTTCAACTAAAAAAGCACCAGTGATTTGGATTATCTTAAATCCTGGTCATGAGTTATTTGTGTCAATTCCGTGCCTCAACTAAAAAAACCTCAATCCAAAATCCTGACCCCAACCTGGGACCTTTTCTACTGAAATAGACATGCATGGTTGGCTTTACTCATACAGCCCTGTCTCAGATGGATAAGCTTCATGCTTCACCTGCTCAGCATTGGGGAAGAAAAGAAAAAAGCTCATGAATATCATCTTTGTACCGTGGATACCAAGTGTCTCCAGACATCAGCTTCACAAAGACCCCCAATTACAGCAGCATGCTGAAAAGTCATTTACTCAACTGTGTGGCTTGTACTTTACATTTGAAATGTGACAGACAAAAAAAATGAAAATAATTTTTTGTATTCAATGTTTGCCGATTGGATCCAAATGCATATTTGTTTGAATGAAAGCATTATTAAAAAAAGAAGTTACATCAAAGAAAAAGATCCATTTTATTTTAAGAAGTGGAACTAAGTTTTCTGGATTGATATTTTCTTGGTGTGAGAATTCTGGTCTCCTGCATATTGTGTCCTACACCTGCAGTTCCCGACACTTAGGACTCATGTTTGGTGAAAGTTGGATCTTTGATTTGAACATTTTTGGAAATGGAAAATCTGTTACTAATGAAAAATATGAGTCATTAAAAAGTGTTTCTAATTTTCTATAAAAATGGAGGTGAATTATTTTATTTTTTTGTTGTTTTTGTTGGACTGATACTGTTTGATTTAGAAAGGTTGTTCCAAAAGTAAATACATCATTGATAGGAAAAACGAAGCTCTTTAAAACATATTTTGTTTTGCAGTAAAGAATAGGACATTTACAAAACAATTTCACTTAAGTACTTTTAACATTTAACTGCAGAAATAAATGCATATGAGGAGATAGTCTAATGAAAGAGATAATCTTTGCTCGGTCAAACATTTATTCATTCTTTTTCTGTCAGCCTTTAGATATTGACTAGCAGAGCTTGAGGGTTTAGGGAGCACAAACCCTTGCAAAGAGTCTGCAATTGTTTTTATATTCTTGTTCATTTAATCATATAATACCACTTTGTCCCATCAAGTGAAGTTCTGAGCAGAAATCCTAAGGTTTCATCTATATTGTCAGTAAAATCTTATTTTTTTTAACTTTCTCCACCTCCAACAGTGCGGCACCATCAACTCCGGCACATATGTGAACCTCACCCAAAGAAACCTGCAGGATGCTCAGAAATTTCTGCTGATGCACGACGTGGTTCAGCCCGTGGTCCCTGTGCCCTACTTCATGGAGGACAACATCCGCTTCACCCATGTGGCGGTGGATGTGGTGCAGGGGAAAGACATGCTGCTCCACATCATTTATTTGGCCACTGGTAGGTTGATTGAAATTCTTCTGTTTGTGTATTTTTCAGAATTTGGAAAAGCTTCTAATAAGTATGTTTTGTGAAGCCACATAAATACATATATTGTCTTGTTTCTTAGCATGTATTTTACCTATACATTCAGCAAGAGAGTCTTTCTAAGGGAAATAGCCAAGTCTTGTTGGTATATTTCACTTATACCTCAGTGCATACATTTTTCTTAATGTACGCATTGATTCTTACTTATACAGCCATTAATATTGATTGTAACAAAGAAATACCTCACTTCAGGGGCTTGAATCCCTTGAAGTTACTCTGAACTTACATGAAAGAAAGAGCCTGCAAGAAGAATACCAAGACCGATCGATCTGTATCATCTTGTAGACTTCAAAGCTTTTTCTAAGACAGTTTGATCACTCTTTACCTCCATATGTCCTCCTTACGCTCTCATAATTCACAAGCCTTCCCTTAAGTACATGCATTTGACACACACACACCCACTTCTTTGCCAGGAGATCACAAACACCTTGAAAATGGCCAACAGTGGTGTCAGGAAAAAGGCAGTAGTGATTAATAACGCAGTCATGCAGCCCTGTCTGATGAGCCTGCACACCTTCGTCTGCTTATCAGCAGATTGTTTGATCATAAAGGTGCGACAATGTGTAACGTTAGACTTAGTCTGGAAAACAGCATGAGTAAGCTTACAGATAAACAGCCCTATTTAATGTTACATATGGATTACTGCAAGCAGATGCCCTGAACAGAATATGGAAATAGTGAACCACTCTAGTATGCCAGAAAAAAACGTTAGTCCACAGGGAAATGTCAACAACATCCTCACGTTGTAGATTCAGCTTTATTTTAGGGTATCTCACATATCCTGCGTGGCATTTGCACACACATAATCTATGCCTCACACGCATGCACATACAATCTGTTCCAGTTCACTGCCGCCGTGCTTGGCATGTCTTTTGAAAACTCCCCTGTCATTGTTTGCATGGTGCTGTGATCAACGCAGCACTGAACCAGAGCTGCCCCACAATGCCAGTTCCCAAGACACTAACTAGACGCTAATGAAAACATCTGAAACACTGCCAGGGCAATTGGCTTGTACACATACAGTACCCAGTCGCATGCTGTTATTAACGCCTTAATGAGTGCTGCTGATTGGAGCCAATGTATAAAAACTCATACTTCAAACTGAGTCCAAAAACGTCGAGATGTGGGGTTCTTATTTGCAAATGTGGAGTACTTTGGTTAAACTGTGGGCCAGAGCTGTTAAATAATTTCCCCCCAACAGCACAATAAATTAATTTTAAGAAGATGTAAATAAATGTGAAGGATATTTACATTCCTGTTTCACAAGAGCACATTACCAAACCTCTGAGCAGGTACATGCCCTGCAGAAAAATAAAAACATTACTTAGCCAGTGATGGATCGCTCATTTAAATAATAATTTGATAATTACTCAAGAGCAAAAATAACTTGACTCTAAAATGACTCCTGACAATAGGAAGTGCATGGCTTATTTGGAAAGATTGCTTATTAGCAAATCAATGTCATTGTACTATAAAATACTGTTATTTTCAACTATCAGATTAACTTTTCCTGTTTGGTAATGCAAATAGGAAGTACAGATGTAGGTTCATACTTGGAGCAAGAACTAATTTTCTAGCGTTCAGTTCAATTGTGTTTATATAGCCCAGTTTCACAACCATAGCCGTCTTAATGGGCTTCACACCAATAATTATTCAAAGCACATAAAGTCAATCATTAAAATATAAACCATAGTTGATTGATAAACTAAGCTAAACAGACTAAGCTAAACTTACATCCCTGCCCTTTGACTCTCCTTCTCAGTGAGGAAAAACTCATAAAAACCCCTATCTTGGGGGAAGAAAATAAGAAGCCTCAGGGATGCCCACATGAAGTAGGGATCCTCTCCCAGGACAGACCGTGATTCATTTAGAGGGTAAAAAATAACCCAATTGATAACAAGACCATAAAGTTTGCCCACCTCTTTAGCGTCATTGTAGAGGATGTGTTTAAGTGATACAAATGTGAACATCCAACCAAACCATAATGGAACTCCCCAACAGTTCCTAAAAATTAAGCCATCCTTCCCCATATTAATCATATTTAATCCTATAATCATTTAAAACTCAAAGTTCAAATGTCTAGCTCCGCCCCTGCACCCAAGTATCTCTAACTAACAAATCAAACTCTGTGAAACATGCAAAACTGCAAATTGACAAAGAAATGTGCAAAGAAACTATATTTTGGCTCCTGCAACCAGTGAATAATGAAACCTTACTAACAGTTTATTAAACCTCTGAAGTTCCACACACTACTTGATTTAGGAAAAATGTAGCCATCACAAGAATTCACAATGTTGGCGATTCTGCTTAAAGTAAAACTTAGAGTAAAACTTAGCTTTTAAATTCCTTTTCCTACGTTACCTTTTAGCATCTCACCCTTTTTTCCTATGGCACCACCATTCCCCTAATTACCTTCCCTTCGCCCAGGGACTGCATGTATAATAGATTATGTTTGTTTTAGCACTCCCAAAGGAAAATTTGCCTGAAACTTGCCTCTTGCAGTGCCTCCCTTACGCAAACCAAAAGGTCAAAATGTGTTCACAATGGTGTGGATTTCCATACTCGTCTCACTCTCTCTGAACTACAAAGTGGCTTCATCCCCTAAAATACCCCCTTAAGGAAAAGTAGGCCAGAAATCAGGCATTCAGGTGGCATATCAAATCCCTGGCTGCATCTGCAGCGCTGCATATTGATGGTATAACCAAGCTTTGCACATCAGGCACCACCTTTCTTCCTCACAGGCTTATTATAGAGCCTTTGTGTTAGCAAGTAATTATTGTGTAGTTCACACTGGGTTCGCAGTGGCTGGTAGACTGCTTTCGTTATTTTGTATTCCATTCTTTTTTATCATATTGATATTATTCCTTTTTTTCTTTTCACACTTTTATTTTCAGACTTTTCTTTCACTCTTTTCTTCGCTATTTTACCTTTTTCTCTCGTGGATAATCGCCTTTCTTTCTCTTCCTTCCCTCTCTATTCCAGATTATGGTACTATCAGGAAAGTGCTTTCTCCCCTCAACCAGTCCACAGGGAGCTGCCTATTGGAGGAGATTGAGTTGTTCCCGCCTAGGAAAAGGCAGCCGATACGAAGCCTACTGATCCTGCACAGCCGGAGTGAGCTTTACGTGGGTGTAAGAGACCAGGTCATCAAGATCCCACTCAAGAGATGCAGCTACCACAAGACTAGAGAGTGAGTGCGTGCACAAACAAACACCATTAATCTCAAAAGAAGCTGTCAAAAAGCAAATGTGCTCACAACAAAGTTTTCTAGCCTTTCCTTTAATAAGATTCTCTTTATCAGAGGGAGCCAGGCCTTTGTGTCTGTTAGGGGCCTTTGTTGAGATTTTAAACCCTCCAAATCAGCTTTGTCTGAGCCGCTGGAGGTGCCCATGACTGCCCTCAGTCTGTCTCTGCAGCTGCCATTGACCCACTCACATTTTCTTCCTCGTGGACTGTCCTGCGGCGACTGTTTATCAGATATATTGAGCTGCTGTCTGTTTGTACGGGACTCCATTAGGCACATAATATTTGCAAACAAAACACCAGAGTCAGATGCTCGTGTGAGAAACCCACTACAAGTCCTGGACCTCATCCATTATCGCAGACAGATCTTTCACACAATGAGCTGTTTTGGACGGCAAAGAAGACTTGTCGCACAGCCAGCATGGAGTTTCAGAGCTCTTTTGAAATCTCTTGTTTGACTATTTAAGATGGAGAAAAAAAAGTAGCTACTGTGGACACAGAAGGGTTGGCTTTAGGGAGTTTCTGTAATATTTTCTTTTTATCTGCCTGCTTAAAAAAACAAAACAAAACAGATTTTTTGCCTATAAGACACTAGTATAGAATCTATGAGACCTGGAGGACCCCAGAGAGATATGGATACTGACATGTTTTCGTTCCTTCCTTTGATATCGTCACCCAGACATGGTGTCATCCACCTTGTGTGTGCAGACAAAGCCAACTCACCATTTTTTTTTTGCATTTTCATGTAGATGCATAGGAAGTGACAACATGTTCTCTGAGTAAGTGCTTGTTTGTTTCCACACTGTTTATAAAACTCAAAAAAACGAGAAAAAAAACGTTGGTACATTTCACCAGGGACATGTCAGGCAGACTTGACGCCTGCCGCTGACAGATATGTCACAACGCTGTCACCAAAGACTTGTATTTATGAAAAAAGGAACAACAGCCTTTTTATTGCTCCCTATAAACCAACAGAAGCACAAATCGAAAGATAGATTTTGCTATATTAAGTAAAACCGCCTCACTAGGAAGAGATGATAACTGAAAAGTCATCAACACGCAGCGGTAAGTTGACACTCCTTCTAGCCGACCATTTTTCTTCTTATCTCTCTACTTCTCAGTCTAGTGAGTAGCTTTCTCTCTTTAATCTCTGTGTTCACACCTCAAACTCTCTCCTCATCCCTCTTTCACAGCCTCCCTTTGACTTATTCCCTCTGTCATCTTGGACATTTTCTCATACCTTACCCTTCCATCTTATCTCCGCCGCTCTCATGTGTTTATACATCATTTCTCCCTCCACCTTATCTTAGAAACCTTCCACTGTAATCTTCCTCCTCATTCTGATGTTTGATTTTATGCCAGCCCACTATACAGAGCCATCTGTATGCATACATGACAGTTTAATGAAAGCTCTCTGATGGGGAATATTGTTTTTACCTCTCAGAGCCTGTGTAGGAGCGAGGGACCCATACTGCGGATGGGATCTGTTGCTGAAGAAATGCACCACCCTGGAGGAAAGTGTCAGAATGAGTCAGTGGGAGCAGAGCATCACAAAATGCCCAGTGAGTACATAGCTAATGGTTAAATCCAATCATTAAAGATGAAACCGAAATAAGTCCATACCAAAAATTTGATTATGCAAATTATTCAGTTTGGCAAGTGAGAAAAAAATCCATCCATTTTCTTAACTCGCTAAATCCCTTTCGGGGTCAGGCAGTTGCTGGAGCCTGTCTTAGCTACTGATAGGCGAAGGCGGGATGTATGCTGGACAGGTCGCCAGTCTGTTACAGTGCACACAATCACTCCCCCACACACTCACACCTACGTAACCAATTAACCCATGAGGCGCATTTTTGGACTGTGTGAGAGTATCCGGAGAGAACGCACACATGCACGAGGAAAGCATGCAAACTCCGGGCAGGAAGGTCCCAGCTGGGACTTGATCTGGGGCTTTCTTCCTGTGAGTGGGAGAGTGCTAACCACTGTTCCACCGTGCACTAAATATCAGTTTGATCAAAGTATGCAAGCCTCAGGTCATTTACATTTTTTTGTGTTTATAAGCTTCTAAATGGGATTTTATGGAATAACATGTTTCTTAGATTAATTTCCCTGTTGTGGGATCAATACCGGTAATTAATTAAAAAATGTTTGACAAAATCTCTAAAAATAGTTTGTTTATTTTATATTCCATTCAGTTTTCATTAAGATACAATGTGCACTCATACAATCTATTTGTCTTTAGTTTATTGCATTGCTTCTGCAGAAAACAGCTTTGCTATTAGATTTTATTGTCAGTAATAAGAATTTATTTAGCGCCTGATCAGAGTTCCTCATTTATTAGTTTACTTGAAAGCTCCTAACCAAGAAAATTCTTTTTTGAAAGAGAAATTTAAGTTTTGAACCAGTTTTTTTAGCTACTGATGCAACAAAACCAGTTAACTTAGTTAACTATGTTAAGATTTGTTTTGTTTTGTTTTTCTCAAACTAAATCCTACAAACTATTTTTCATTTCATTTACATAATCTGGACATTTTTTTACCTAAATATTTTAATCTCCTAATTAAATAACTAATCCAATGGCTGAACTAGATATTCTTAAAATCAGTACAGAATTTATTTAAAATAAAAACATTTTTAGCAAAAAAAAAAAGTAAAATCCTTCAAAACAATGTAAAAATGTATGACATTTGTAGTTTCCTGTAAATTGATTTAAAACATCACATTCATTTGACCCATGAAAACGAATCCCCACTGTCCAGACACACAACCTGTCCCATCATCAACGTGAAACCTCTGGAAACCATGAGAAGCCTCACAGAAACAGTCCTGCCGTCTAAGCACATTTTGTGACTGGACATCTTGACTTTCAGGGAGCAACATGTCCTCGCCGAAATGATCAAGGTTTATTTTTGAGATTAGTTCTCCTGTTTATTCTGCTAAAAACACAATTTGGAGCACTCTGTAATAAGGACAGCAATTTTAAGAGTGGCTGTCTTTTTTTTTTTTTTGCATTTGATAACCATCATTTTCATCTCAGCTTGGAGTATCTTGTCTCTCTGCTCACTTTTAGCTCAGAGGAATAATTTGGTTCTCAAGGTTTTGTGTTATTCCAGGTTTTTCTTTTAAATGTGTACATGCACAGTTTGGTAATTTTGTATAAAACATTTTAAGTTTTTTTTATCTGACGTCAACAGTAAAAACAAAAGTCACAACAGTTTGGTCTTCCAAATGCTTAACTCGGAATTCTATGGAATGATCTTCTCATTCTGTTGTAATTTTAGCCGGAAACACTCAAAAGGCTTTTTAGAAGCAGTTTTTTGCCCATCTTTATTTGTTTGTCCAAATTCAGAAAAAGATTGCATCCAAATTAGTTTAATGTTACAGTTTAAGTAGTCCATAGCTCTGGAATCACCAGAGTTTTTAAATAATTTCATTTATTTGTCATGTTTTAAGTTAGTGTTTGTTCTTTTTTCGCAGTCAAATCTCATCATCATTATCTTTGTTTATAAAGCACTTTATAAAGCACTTAAACACGATAAAAAGTTGAGCAAAGCACTATACATTACAGTTAAGCATAATAGAAACTGTCAAAAACAAATTAATAGATAATTAAATAAAAATGTCAAACATAATGAAAGAGAACTTGAAGATGAAAACAATAAAACAACTAAGTTGAAATCAATGATTTATTGGCTGAAATATAAAGGGTTTAGACATGCAGTACTTTTTAAGAGCGCATTCAACAACAAAAGAAGCCAAACATAACCGTCAATAAAAGATTTGTTTGTAAATCCATGGAAACTTTGCAAAAAGCCAGTCGGGCTGAGCCACTGTTCTGCTGCATATCCTTGAATATTGGTAGATTTGAAGCTCACTTAAGGTCTTTTCACCCAGACTCACATATGCACAAAATGAAGTTACACTTTCCCAACCTCTTCATAAATACCATCTGGCATCCCAGTCCCATCTGAGTATAAAAATGCAGAAGAGAGAGAAAGATTTAGTCAAAGATCTACAAGTTTTTACTTTTGGAAACATCTGTTTATGTTTATTTTTTACAGTCAAATTTATGATTTATTTTGCCAAATGTTTAGGATAAATTGAAACATCATTTATTTACTCTTCATCTTTCCCTTCTTTTGTTTTTGTCTTTTTCTTACTGTTTAATGAAAGGAAGTCCAAACATGTAAGCAGTACAAAATCTATTGATTAAATGTTCCTGTTTAGTGAAAGATATAAAGCGTGAAATATTCATGAAATGGATGATACACCACTACCGAGTCATGTATAGTCTTAGCTTGAATGATAATGCAATATTCCTTTATTGGCTGTCCCCATGTAGCTGTTTGCTTTCATTGTTGCAGATGCTGTCTGCCTCAGCCAAGCGTTCCTCATTTAGACATGCAGCAGAGTTCAATTACCAATAAGAGCAGTGGCCAGACGTTATTCTGTTTCTGCCAAAGCAGATGATGATCAGCTCTCCTCTGCTTGCGTGAAAGTATTCTTTGCATTTTCGAATCACCCTGAAATGTAACGGCGACATGCCTCATATCACTTGCAGTCCTGATTCCTCTCTGGTGCTTTATGCTCATATTCCAGAGACATCACTGCAAAATCTGAGCTTTCCTGTTTCATTATGTTTGGCTTCAGATATTCATTTATGAGAACACTTTAATTTCCTCCTATTTTGCTTCTGTGAATCTGCCCATTGTGTGTCTCTCTTTTCCGTTTTGGGAATTTTTATTATATTCTGCAACAACGATGGTGTCTTCATCCTGTCTGCAACGCATAACTGCAGTGTTTGGCATGTGGCAGAGCAGTTATGTAGCTATTTTTGTGTCTCTAAGGAGAACTGATTTCTCCAGACATCCATATGTAACTATAAAAGCAGCACAATCCCGTGGGCATCACTGATGTAATGACTGGTTTCTGAGAAAAGCCATTACCTACACAAATGTGATCACTTTTTTTGTCATTACCAGATCCGTAACGTCACTGTTGATGGAGGCTTCGGAGCCTGGTCAGGCTGGTCCGCTTGTAGCCATAACGACGGAGGCAGCGCAGGTTCCTGTCTGTGTCGGACGCGAGCCTGTGATAACCCCGCCCCTCAGTGTGGAGGCCAAACGTGCTTTGGGATCAGCGCTGAAGTTGCCAACTGCTCCAGGTGTTTTATTTTAGTGATCTGTGCAGATTTCAGTCTATTTAGGAAAAAAAGATGTGCAGAACTCACTGATTAAATAATGAATCAAGCCCTTTCATTAGGGACTCACACTGGGTTGAACAGCTATATGCACTGTATTGACAGTTGCTTGATGAATCCTATTTTTCTTTTCGAAGAAAAAATTTTTTCTTACAAAAGACCCAAAAAATCTGCAGGTATCCACAAAATTTGGAAGAGCTCAAACTACTTTTTTAAGGTTTAAAAAACACTTTCATCCACTGAACCAATGTTCTTTCACAGAATTCTATCAATGCTGTTCGTTTTTTTTTTTTTTTTTTAACCTAGTTGTTTTCACTTTGGCTCATTTTTCTGCTCCTCACACACTGCAAAAACTTCCATAATTTTTTAATGAATTTGCAACAAAACTTTTTTGCCTGTTAGCAAAAACCCCCAAAAATGTTTTTAAACCAAAATTATTGGCCATCAAAGGGTTGTTCTGTCATCTAAAATGTACCAGTTAGGATGTGTTGGTACTTTTTCAGCCTGGTAATTACAAAGGTTTTTTACGAGAATATCCCAAAACTACATCATGGTAAATAAAAATCTAAATGAAATAAATCTCACAACAAACTGATCAATCTTAGCAACGATTGTAGCAAAGCTCATACAAACTGACAGTAGGATACATAAATAACACTGTAAGCTCTCATCTTTGGACGTTCTCCCTTTTCTGTTGTTTACGCCTCATCAAGATCTTGTTTTTACCTTTTAAAGTGCTTGTGGCATCACATCACAGAAATCCCATTCCTTAGTTGTTTTTTTCTTCTTTTTAAGAGATGCAAGCCTGACAGATGCATGACACTTCCTTCGTACAGCATGAGATGCATAAAAGGGATTCTTGTACACGGAAAAAATCTTCACTGTTGTGAAGAAGAAACTAAACTACCCTTTACATAAATAGTTTTTTTTTTTTTTTTGAGCAATAAGTCAAATAGTGAAAATAATGAAAAAAAATAAACTGCTGTTCAAAAGTTTGGGGTCACCCAGACAATTTTGTTTCCCATGAAAAGTTGTACTTTTATTTACCAAATGAATAGAAGAAGTCAAGAAGTCAAGACATTGACTAAGTTAGAAATAATGATGTTTATTTGAAATAATATTTTTTTCCTTCAAACTTTGTTTTTGTCAATCCTCAATTTGCAGCAATAACAGCATCACAGACCTTTGGCATTCTTGCTGTTAGTTTGTTGAGCTAATCTGGAAAAAATGTACCCTACTATTCTAGAGGCCCCTCCCACAGGTTGGATTTCCTGGATGGGCCCTTTTTGCACACCATACGGTCAAGCTCCTCCCACAACAGCTCAATGGGGTTTAGGTCTGTTGACTGGCCACTCCATTATAGATAGAATACCAGCTGCCTGTTTCTTCTCTAAATAGTTCTTGCACAGATTGGAGTTGTGCTTTAGGTCATCGCTCTGTTGTAGGAGGAAATTGGCTCCAGTTAAGCACTGTCCACAGGGAATGGTATGGCATTGCAAAATTGAGTGATAGGCTTCCTTTTTTAAAGTCCCTTGTACTCTGAAAATAATCTCCCATCTTACCATCACCAAAGAAACCCCAGACCATCATGTTACCCCCACCTTGCTTGACAGATGGCATCAGGCAGTGTGCCATCATCTTTCAGTTGTTCCGGGTCTCATAGATGTTCTTCCTCAAACTTCAATTTTTTCCACCCATAATACTTTATTCCAATTTTCCTCTGTCCAATGTCTGTGTTCTTTTGTCCATATTAATCTTTTTTTTTGTTAACCAGTCTCAGATATGGCCTTTTTTTTTTTGCTGAGCTGTGCCCTGATGGCCAGCAACCCTCTTCACAGTAGTAGTTTATACTGGCCTTTTGCAGGTACTATTTAATGAAGCTGGCAGTTGAGGAACTGTGACGTGTCTGATTCTTTAAACTGGAGTCATGTGTCACATTCGCTTCCAAACTTTTGAGGTGGTCTCGGTTTGTTTCCAACAGGACTGAGGTTCGGTTCTGAATACGATCAGTGATGGGACCGGAAGAACTGAACCAAAACAGCCACCGTAGCTGGTCACTAGCGTCACTAACAAACATGGAGCAGCAATGCAACAGCAACTCACTGAAATGTCGGATGAATGCAGGCTCATTTAAACTTTTAATGTGTTACACATTGCTTCTCACACGGTTTTTCCAATGATTTATATGTCGCAAACTCTTATCACCGTACTCCGTTGTCGTAGCGTCCCCAGTAACCACCTTGCAACATGCCTCCACCGTCCCAAAGTATCAGTAAAAATTGTTCAACCTGGCCTTCATACAGACGTTCAAAATTGGTCAGCAAAATAAAAAGTTCGAAGAAGTGAACAATCATGGAAAGGATTTTCAAAGTGCAGCACCTTCATCTTTCTCTTTTGTTTTGACCCGCCCCTTTAACTGAAGGCCAATGACTGAAGAGATCTTTAGTCATGTGGTTTTGTTCACAAGCTTTGGTGCGGAACAGAAATCTTAGAGCCAGTTTGTGCTGTTCTAAGAAGAAAGTAGTACACGCCATTGAAAGAAATCTCTCTCATGGAATAGCCTACATTTCTAAGAACAACAATAAACTGTTGAGTTTCACATGAATAAACACTTTTTCTGACCATTTGGAGCGTTTAATCAACCCCACAAATGTGATGCTCCAGATACTCAACCTACGCAAAGGAAGGTCAGTTTTAGAGCTTCTCTAAGCAGCCAGACTGTTTTCAGTTGTACTAACATGATTGCACAAGGGCTTTCTAATCATCTGTTAGCCTTCTGACTCAATGAAGAAAAAATACATTGTACCATTGAACACTGGAGTGATAGTTGTTGGAAATGGGCCTCTAATCACCTTTATAGATGCGCCGACATTTGCAGCTAAAATGGTCATTTTTCAATTTTTTTTACCACATTAATAATGCATAGTGTGTTTCTGATTAGTTTGGAGTTATCTTCATTGAAAAAATTGTGCTTTTCTTTCAAAAATAGAAACATTTCAGACCCCAAACTTTGGATCGGTACTGTATGTATTTTCTTCTCCAACATTTTTTTCCAACACAGAACAGATTTAATTCTCACTATCATTACATTTCAGACACAGAAGGCCCACATTAATCCTACTGTGTTAATACACTAATTGATGTGATGTGTTCATACTGTAATGTGAACAAATGGGGTCATAGGTATAACAATGTTAAAGTACTGTTAAACGTTGACAACAACGTTAAGAGCAAAAAAGGTCCTCTACAACCAGAACCCTAAACCCTTGTGAGGAACAGTTCTCAGGGATGGGATCTTTGTGTGTCACCGTAGAAACGGCGCTTGGACTCCCTGGACTTCCTGGTCTCCCTGCAGCACTAGCTGCGGCATCGGCTTCCAGGTGCGCCAGCGCTCCTGCAGTAACCCCAGTCCACGCCATGGGGGGCGAGTGTGTGTGGGCCAGAACCGCGAGGAGAGGCAAGTAAACATTCATCAACCTGCAGTGGTTACACTTCCTGTTCGCCCATTATGCTGAATGTAAAAAAAAAAAAAAAAAACCCTTTCTTCACCAGTTAGCAACCACCAGTCGAAAGTATGACTCTGCCTGTGACTTTCCCCTTTTTTTCTTCTTCCCCTCTGTCCATGTACATGACAGCCAATTGAAGCAGGAGCAGGATAGGCCTGTGCTTGTGTAATTATCTAGCTTATGCACACAGACCAAGTCTGCAATTTGAAGCTTTGGGAGCTTTGGAGAAGAATAATCTCCTTTTTTTTTTTAAAGATGTTTGTACAGTTTCCAAGCAACTTTTACGGCTTGAAAAAAATGAAGGAGAAAGCACAAAGAGCACAAAGCAGCATACAAAGAAATACAGGTAGAAAAGGTCAGGAGTTTTTTTTATTATTATTATTGTATTCAATTCCTTCTTGTTAGCTGAAAGTCTAAAAAAGTTTTCTCCCTTTAAAAATGAGTTGTACAAGTTCTGACAGCTTTCATTGTGCCTGGCTCTGTTGCATTATTATTGAAGACTGGCACCAAGACGGTTCTCTTTTGTGAGCGTTGTGTTTGTATTAAGCCAAAAAGCATTTGTTTGATGTTTTTCAGACATCCCCTGCTGTTAAACAGAGGAGAATAAAGACGTTTTGGAGGTAGCAGATATGTTTTCTGTATCTGTCCCTCCTCCTGGCGCCCTCTCTTTCTCTCACTACTTCCGCCTAGATAGATGGATGTGGTCACCATAGAAACAGAGACAGTCTTAAGGGTAGATAGTTGGACAAGGAATCCAAGGATGTTCCTTTTTATTTAGGCTCTATTATTTTCTCCCACGTTACACCTTACCTTTCATTGCTGCTCCAGGAGGAGCAGTCCTTGAGACAGGATCAGTTACTTTGGAAATCTATCAGGAGGAAAAAAAAAAGCTGACTGCTACTACAGACCACGGCAGGAGCATAGCAGATTTTGCCTTCCCCTTCACTTCTTTTTCACAGTGCTTTAATCTCATTTGTGCTGTCTCCCCTACCTGCTCTCTGCACATGGTTTGCTCAGCTGTTCGAATCACACGGGGCTACTTGTTGACCGGAGGTTTGTTTTGATTGCTTGTGATAAAAAAAAGAATAAAGAATTCACCTTTGGAGCTGTGAAAAGCAGCATCCTTGTGGATGCAACTATTTAAGTGTGTTACTATCAGAATAACCACACACAAGACTGACTGAGTTCTAAAAAGTATTTTAACCTGAAAGAATGTTTTTATACATTATATGCAGCATTTTTACCAGCTAAAGCAAGTTTTTTACTAATAAAAAAAAGTAACATCTTTAAATTAACTTTATTTGTCTATTTCTTGGGTTAAAAGACAACTTATTTTTTAAGAAGTTTGACATTTGATTTATATTTCGATTCTGATCATTTTTGGGGTTAGAATTTAAGCTTAATTTGAGGAAAAAGAAATACAAGGAAAATTAAAGCTGCAAGCACCATTGTATGGCCTGCAGGCAGTACCCGCACTTGCTGCTCCCCTTTGACCCAGCCTCACGAGCTGAACTGCTGCTTCAGGCCTTTTATTCTCCCCCTCTGCCTCTGTCACAGTTCAGAGCTGCATGTGACAAATTGATGAAAAAAAAACATTCTTTTTTTTTTCGAAAAAGCAGCTTTTCTGCTTGTTTTATTGCCATAGTAACAATTTCATGTTTTGGTCACCCAGAAATGACGAACAGATCATTTGTAGAGGAATCAAAAAAAGTAAACGTTTGGTTTTCCTTGGCAATGGAGGTTTTTGTTAACCACCCCCACATTCCTGATCTGTTTATTTTGTATGTTATATTGTTTCATTTAGCTTGATCCAAGGATTCAGGTATTACATTTTCACCATATCCCAATATAAAATGTGCAAGTAACAAGGGAATGCCACTTTTGCGAGCAAAAGCCATTCAAAATGTACAATTTTTGATTCCAACATTTTTTTCCTAAATAGATTGTCAATGATGCTCGAGGAGTTAGAAGGCGATAGATTAAACTCACTAGGAACAGTTTAAATCTGTAGCTTGTACTAAAGGCATTTTTTTTTTCTTTTGAAAAGACAAGATGGCTCCCTCTTCCCAAGGTCAAAGGTTAACAAAGCTTCGGTTGGGGTTGTAAGCTGCCAGCTTGTATGTGAAATTTCAAGAAAATTGCTTGAACTAGTTTTGTTTCTTCCCATAATGTCAGAAAATGTGAAAATTGGAGAAAAAAAAAGGTTTTGTAGCCACAATAATCATTTCAAAACTTCATTTAGACATCGCTCGCTGACATATCTGTTTTGTTTCGTTAGTGACTTGTGATTTTTTTGCTTTTCTTTAGCCCCAAAAGAGATCTTGTCCCCATTTTTTTATGGATTTGTCCACTGTCACCTTTTCTGTTTTTTTCCTACTGGGTACTAGACGTGTGCAAATTCTTGTTGAGTTATTAAGTAGAAAGAAGAAAAAAAAATTGCAGAAAAAACCTGGTCCTTGCAATCCAGCACTACTGTGGGACATAAATAAAAGTATTATGAGGACCTCATATTCAGATATCCCAAACCATTCAGCTCATCTGAGGTTTACAGCTACCCACGTGTGAAATAAGTCTTCTTTGCAAGCTTCAGCCTGCACGGGATGAGGGTATTGTCAGCTTCTGAGTCCTTTTACCAAAAAGGAAAGCTCTTATTTTTATTGGCCACAAGGTTCTTTTCCCCAGCAAAGCTTCACTGCACACTTTGTTCTGCTGCTGTTGCCTCACTAACCTATTTGGATTAATGCACAGAGCTGACGTTCATGAATGCATTCAAGGTCACAAAAGTTGCAGGACTCGTACTTAGGAAAGCAAATACAAAAAGGAAAAGCTTCTCTCTTTTTGTTCCTTTTGAAGTCCTTTATACAAACAAACTCAAATAACTTTGGTCTTGATGGTTTTCATCCAACAGAGTTGATCCAGAGGAAGCAAATGCTATGAAACCAACTGAACACGAGAGCGCTACAGGCTTAAATCTGGATGCTAATGCCTGCATTTATAAACCTTCTGTTGGTATTTCCCTCAGCACACTGACAGCGTCCACACTGCTTACTCAGCCTATAGCGGGTAATTAGTCTCGTTTTAGTCTTATCAGCTTTGTGTACTTTAGAGAGAAAAGGAAAAGATAGGCTGCAGCAGAGCCACTCGCTTCTTCCGACTGGAGTGCGTGTGATTATAAGTTTGAAGCTTGAAATAATCTCTTCTGCATTGATTGCAGATGTTTTTTTATTTTTTTAATTTTTTTTCTATTGTGTCTGGTGCAGCAGGGAGATATTCTCCATATTCAAGCCGCATTGAGAGTTTATGTGCTGTACCTTCTTCTTTCAGGCGTGTGCGAGATTGTAAACAGCACTTGCCCTCGCTTCTCCACACTCCTCCCCCTCACTACAAGCATACAGATTAGTAAAAAGTAACACAGAAACACACCGCTCTGAGGATTTCCACTGTACTTCCAGAGCGCATAGAATGTAGGCTTTAATTTGTCGTGAACAATGGCGGAATATTTTTGTAAAAGCACAAGGGGTGAGAGGGGGAAGGGGGCTTTAATTTAAAGTTATTTTGAGACTTTCAAAAAGCAGAAATGTGCCAAAACACAACAAAATTGCACTCAACCCAGCTTTGTAGCATCTAAATGGCCCAAAAAACCTAGCAGATGTCTGTAGTTATTCTATAATGAGTAATTCTAGTTTTTTTTTTATAGACAAAGCAGTTATTTTCCTGTAAAACAATGTAATTAGAGATGAGGCATGCATCTTCATGGAAGTTTTAATTGGCTTTGTCGATGAATTATGCAAACTGCATACGCCCATTCATTAGCTTTTTGAGATGCAACTTTCTTAGCTGTACTTTTTGGCTGCATTGAGACAGATATTTGCCCGTCACCTCAACCGCCAGTGCTGCCACTCGCTCTTGTGTTGAGACAGTAAAATGTCTGCTTCCAAGGCTGCATCAAAGATGCAAGCTGAGTTTGTAAAAGTTGGAGACAAGTTCTAAAGTCTTTTTATTTCCCTTTTCAGATTTGTTGCTCCTGCGGTCTGTCTTTGTAGTTGTTCCTGCTCTCTTGCAAGGTTTTAGCAGCTTGGTAAAGTCTTCTCCGCCATGTCCATGGAAATTTAGTCATCTGTCATATTAAACTGCAGCTTTAACAGACAAACCAAAAAAATACCTTACTGAGGTTGTTAATTTTTGTAGCATTTGCTTTGTGTGTTGGAAACACCTCCTGCATGACCTCTTTAGGCTTAAATATCACTGTGCCAGCTCTGAAGATCAGCCACGAATGATGTCTTTGTCAGAAAGGGCTGGATCCTCACTCTACTCAGCTGACAGCATCACTTGTCATTCAGGACCCTCCCCTCCGTGGTTTTGCTAAACTCTACATTGACATGATTCACAACTGAGTAACTGTTGTAATGTTTTGCATGAAAGCAAACCCCCCTTTTCAGATTTTTTGCACACCCCACAAATCCATGTTCCTTAAAAGCGTGGTTCCATTTAAACGGGCAATAAACAGGGGCTTTGCAGGCCAGCGCTGGATGTTTTATTGCAAAAAAGCCACATTACAGCAGAAATAATCTTGCAAACAGTTGTTTTTACTTGTCAGGCTTAGTTTAATCCATTTTGTGTTTATTGGAGTTTTTCTCTCAGGTTTTGAAGTCTCAGATATCCTTACGGCATACAATCACACAAATCTCATAAATAATACGGTTACACCAAAACTCTGTTATAAAAGAGAGTGTTGTGACTGCAGGTGGGAGACAAACAAACACCATCAGTGCTGGTTTAGTTTTGACAAGAGTAATCTCCAGAAACAAGTGGGTTACAAACGTAACCAGGAAAATGCTGCTTTCTTTTATCACACAGAGTTTTTAAGGGTTTGGAATAACCACTTTATTTTTTTCAAAATGTCTTTCATTTTACAAATAGTTTCTTAGCTGTTTTTTTTCCTGTAAAACCATTAAAAAAGCTTTTATTATTATTTATGCTGGTTGGTGATAGCAAACTTTAGAGAACCTGCATATCTGAGCTGCACATCCAGGCTGTGAAACGAAATGAGATGGAAGCTTTTCTGAGCACAGACTTGTACAAAACAGCGTCTGAACTACATCAAATTATTTTTTGTTGTTATTCATTTTTATCTAAAAAGATCCTGTGCTTAGTTATGTTATGGCTGTTCATCTCAGCATCACTTAACACTATTTTCCAGGTGCATTGAGGATTTTTCGGGGTGCTTTCATTTGTTTATCATTGGAGTAGACAAGAGTTGCTGGCTTGTTCATTTTCAACCTGCATGGGAAGGAAAAATGCAGAGTGTGAAGTAAGCATTCACTCCAAATGCAGGGGAATCCACTTTCAATCAGGTGCGAGGTATGGCTGCAGTGTATTCTGGGTAGCGCGACAACGAGGTGCAGCAAAAATTCAGATGTGCAGCAAATACTTAGAGTCACGTCAACCAATCAGGAACTCAGCTTTGTACCATGACGTGTTTTTGGCATGATCGGCAGGTGGAGTCCAAAACCAACATGGAGGAGAATCTGATCTTTCTCCTGAACTTTCACTTTTGTTTCATTTGTTTGGAGACAATAATAATCTTAATCTTATTTTACTTGTTTTCCCCTCTTGTGCTGCATTCACATCAAACTCGGCCGGCGTGGCAGGGGCGTCAAGTTTCAATATTAAGTCAATGTAAAGACGCGATCTGAGGAAGCACGGCGCGGTTTGGGCTTTGGGCATCGCACAGCACAGCGAGGTTGACGTTTGAGTACGTGACATTTTCAGTGACTAGATCAAAGGGTAGAAAAATACATTCAAAATGGCTGCATGATTCCAGGATTTTCATCCTGAACTTCCATCCATTTTCTTAACCCTCTGGGGCTGCAGCGTTGCAGACAACTGGGTCACAGACAGACGGTAGTAATGTTTAAAATGGCTGTCAGGCGCAACTCCGCTGCAGGAGTGAAGCAAACCGCACAGGGAGAGACTCTGGCAACGTACTTGTTCAGACACGGGGATATGCTTACCGGCGCATCTGTAGAGCTCTCCAAAACATAAACACAATCTACTCACTCAGCATCATCCATGTTTTCCTTGATGTGGTCAACAACTGAAGTTTGGCGCCGGTCGCTCTGCGGCCGGGGCGTCAAGGCATTGAGCAATAAATTTGACACTCGTCAAAAGAGAGAATTTGCAGACGTGAATTTGACGTCATCCGGTGTGAATGCAGCATTAATGGGGGACACCAAATCTTGAAACTGGGTCACACAGAGATGGCAGAAAGCAGCCACCACATCAGTAGATGGTGAACCTCGCTGGACTGGAAGAGTCTCTGAATGATTTCATGAACCTGGACAAGGAGAGGTGTGTACTGAGGTTTTTTAGAGCTCTTCAAAATAAATAAACTTGATGTGTCAACATCATCCGTGTCTGCATTGTTCATGAGATATACAGTCAATGTCCCAAAAGGGATGAGGCTGAAAACTTTGGACCGTAGCTCTCTTCATACCTTAGCGGCAGTAGCATCACGTTCATGAACACATTTGTGAACATGTCCAGCAGTGTAACTGCCACATGTCTAAACAGAGGTGGAAGACATGAATTTGCCACATGAATCGAGTTTGGTGTGGACGCAGCATAAGAACGCTTTAGAGGAGAGGGATTCCTTCCACAGCTTCAACTATTTAGTAAAGAGGAATTCAAAAGATGAAAACGAATTAAGGAAATTAAAGTAACTTGATGAAAATTTGATGGTCAAGAGTGATTGAGGAGGGAAATGTGTGTTTAGCCATGATGGGACAGTAGCTGCTTAGAGATCAAGACTCAAACCTGGACTTACATTCATCTTTAAAGATCTTTGCCCTTCAGTTTAACTTATTGTTTTCTACAAATTTTCAGATTTCTGTTTAGCCAAACAGTCTCTGGTCACTGTTCCAGCTGAAATAAAATCCCACACTCACTCTGTGTGATTTTCCCTTCTCCACATAGGTACTGTAACGAACACCTGCCCTGCCCACCGCACGTTTACTGGTCAGCTTGGTCGGCATGGGATCGCTGCAATGTTCCTTGTGGGGGAGGCATCCAGTCACGACGCAGAACCTGTGAGAATGGCGACGATTGTCCGGGCTGTGGTCAGGTATGTCATGCATGAAGCCGCCTCATCCATCATCTATCTTTCTCTCCGGCTATTCAATACCGAGGAACTCCTCTGAAAGCGCCTGGTGTGATGATCACTCACTGGTGATGAAATTGGAACATCTAACGTGACCAACTCCCCTGGCTATATTTATGCACGGGCTTCAGAGTTATTACCAAGACCTATTTAATGCCCCACACACACTTACAGGCACGTGGAGAAGTCATCAGTCTGCGTTGAAAAGCCTTATTCTATGCAATAAAACACAGATGATGCAAGCGAGGGTTGGAATACAAGGCTTGATGATAGAGCGCCGTGACACTTGTGTTATTTCTGCTGCTATTTTCATACAAACATTTGCTCCCTCATCCACAGTCTGGGTAAGACTGAGGATGATAGCTTCTCACGTCCCTCTTGGAATTGGATTAAAGAATATGGGTCAGGGCCTTGTGGATGTAGGGGATCCTTGAAGTGTATTTTTGTCTGAATGTGGATCTTCTTTGGAATTCTGAAAGGAGATTTTTGTTTTTGAAGGCATTAAGCTGAAATATAATCATTTTTGGTGTAAAAAAATACATTTCTTTTAAATGGAGAAGTTATTTGGTTCCTGCTCGTTCAAAGAGGTGATGTTGAAGGATATACACTCATCACCCACTTTATTAGGTACATCTTGCTATTACCGGGTTTGCCCCCCCCCCCTCCCCCAGTGCCCCCCTCAGATTTATTGGCTGCACATCCATGATGCCAATCTCCTGTTCTACCACATCCCAAAGGTGATCTATTGGGTTGAGATCTGGTGACTGGAGGTCATTAGAGTCCAGTGAACTCATTGTCATGTTCAATAAACCAGACTGAGATGATTCCAGCTTTATGACATAACGCTTTATCCTGCTGGAAGTAGCATCAGAAGATGGTACAATGTGGTTATAAAGGGATGGACATGGTGAGCAACAATACTCAGGTAGGCTTTAGTGTGGCTTTAGTAACCATGCTCAATTGTTACTAAGGGGTCCTAAAGTGTGCCAAGAAAATATCCCCCACACCATTACACCACCAGCAGCAGCTTGAACCGTTGATACAAAGCAGGATGGATGAGCAAATGAGAAGACAGACAGTTTATAATGGAGCAGGTTACCATCAACATCCAGTGCACAATAAATGGGAGTGGTCATATACTGCATTTCTCAGCAGTCACACTTGAAGCATTAGCAGATTTTTTGCTGCATCACTCTGGCATCTTGCCTCGTTCTTTTATAGCAACTTTGTTCAAAAAAAGGATATGAACGCTGGCAAGAAAAGAGGGAATCCCGTCGTCTCTTCTCTGCCACTCCCAAAAAGGAAATCCCCTTTCGGTCTGTCGACACATTTGATGTATCTTCAGCGTGAAGAGGCGCCCGTACTCTGTTAGCTGGAGCCATTAGAGATGGTTTTTATTTAGTGGCAGAGAAGGTCATATGGCACGTTCTGGAGCCAGGTCATCAGGAAAGGTCAGATAAAAGGGTCTCATGTTAACTCAACACTCCTGCTGTCCATTTTATTAAAAGGTTCTGTGTTTTTTTTATCCTGAACTTTCACTTGCTATTCCTTTCTTCACTGTTTTGTTTTCTCATAAATTCCTTCTCTTGGAACATGGTGATATGCACTTAATTGGGTCTGTCTGAGCCAGCAGAGCTGTAATTGTGTGCAGACTTCACAAGCACCTCTTTGCCAGAGAGGACTTTTATTTGGACAGCTTGGTTAACTCGCTTCATAGCATTTGCGCTGATCAGTGAAACATTTGCTGCCTTTCATGTAAGAGTCTGATGAGGTGCTAAATGGAGCAGCTGTTGATGTACTGTAATCGCTTTATAGCATTTAAACAGGTGAAGAATTAGGAACGGCAAGCACAACTAAAACAAATATTATATTAACATTGTACAAAAATCATTTATAATAAAGGGATTATGAACAAAAAAGCCAAAATCTGTTCAATGAAGCCACCAAAAAGAGAATAAGATTAACTTTTACTTTCCAGTCGTACGATGGCCGTGAACTAAAAATCACACCAATACATCACTCAACGACAAAACGTATTAAAGGTGATAACAATTCAGAAAGGAAAACAACTAATAAAAATTACATATTTAGAAATCAAAACAACATTTCAGATACCAAAGCACAATTTAAAAAAAGAAACTAAAAGAAAATGAAACATTTAGGAAAACAAGAATAATTTCCACAAATTGAAATTAAATGAAAAAACAAAAAGACACACAAGAAGAAACTGGAAAAGGCAGGCAGTGGCGACGTTTGATTTTTGACCTTTAATTTTTTTTTAAATGCGTATTCAATGTCTGCATACTTATAAAAGTTTTTGTTTCATTTTTTAACATTGCATTTTGATTTCTGGATATTACTTTTGATTTCTGAACATTTTTATTTTTTTGAAATCGTCTTTCAGTTTCTGGAATTTTGTTTTGATTTCTAAAAGGTAATGTGTTTTTTGTTATTATTTGTTTTGCATTTGTGATTGTCGTGATCTTCAATATGTTTGTAGGTTGAGTGAATTGTTGTTGTATCATTAGCACTTCAGGGCCACCGTACATTTGCCTTATTTTCTTGGATCTGACTTGTCCATATAGTCTCCTCCACACACACACAGTGCAGATCATCATCACAGCTAATTTTTTTTCGACAAGATATCCTACTGAGATCTGAAAACAGAAAGACCGTGAATGTCTCAGACAACAGTGTGATTGGTTTATTTGTGCATCCTTGTTTACCTTTATAGATTGATACCATCTCAGCCACCTGTGGTCAACTCCAGGCACTAATGAACGGAAATGAGCCGGCATCTGCTCTGTGTTTAAAAAAAAAAAAAAAAACAAAGATGTCAAGCAGAGAAAGACACAAAGCAACTTTTCGTAACTTTTTTTCCGAAGCTTTTCTGTAAAGTTAGCAGAAGAGAAACTCCCCTGTATCACGACGGATGCGCTCTCAGCGTGCTGTAAATCAGCTGCTTATACCTTCTCCACAGGGAGCTCACATCACAGCCATCTATGGAGCAGCTGAAGAGAAGTCTGCAGGGATTACTGTCTTTCAAAATAAATATGTCACCCCTCAATATGCAGCCAGGCCTCCATCAAAACAAAATGCTGCTACATGCCTAATTAAAAGCAAGAAAATCTCCTAACAGATTCATTTGCATGAAATCGGCCTCAAAGGAGAAGTATAATGCCTTCATTTTCCAAGGTGATGCAATTTTCCTAAATCTCAATGAAATGCCTGCCACACACTTTGGTCAAACTACCAAAAGATTACAGTATCATGGCTCCCTGCTACAGCTTGCCTTCACAGCTCTGTTCAGAGCAGCAGGGGGTAGAGTGGGCTAAAGCCTTACCCTAAAATACTTGTGTGTAAAATACTAACCAGGCAATTTGATTCTCTTAATTTTTCCCTCTTCTGCAGTTTGACCTCAGACCTATTCCCTGTTTTTGGCTAAATCTTTCAGGAATTCACTCATTGATTTGCAGGATTTTTTTTAAGTCCAGGTAGAGACTTTATACTTGTTCTTTGTTTATGTCTTTATTGAGAAAGGTCAAGAACTTTGCTGACACACTTGAAATAATATACAAGTTGCACTTGCCAGCAAAAAAAAAAAAAAAAAACACCCAAAAAACTGAAGTTTGAAATAAAAAAAACAAAAATAAAAATTGCATAATTAAAAAAAATCATTTTAACTACTGTATTTTAACAATCGTTGTATATAAATTGTCCCACCTCTCAAAAAAATGTTATTTTACAAACACTGTTGTGCCACTGATTTTGTGGCCCATATTGTCATTTTAGTAAACAATATCTCACATTTCTGTCCCATCATTTAGAAATATATCATCAGATTGACAAAATAATTACTAGTTACAGCTGACTCAGTGACTGTAAAAACACTGGACATCCCAACCCCTCCCCTCTCGTGCTCCAAATAGGAAGTACCTTCTGGTTCCAAGAAGGTCAAAATCCCACAGACTTCCATTGATAAATAAACAGTTATTGCTCAGCCATTTTATTTGTCAGAATACCCATTCTTGCTCTGATACCTTCTTCTTAACACCTTCTTTCTAATCATATTTTTTAAAGATTTTTTACCACAAATTATTCAAGTTATAAACTGGCCAATCAGATGCCCCAATAAAAGGATGCACATCGGCCCCCACTTAGTGTATTCCAAACATTTGAGTGGCAGATTCTCCCAAGCCCACTTTCAATGGGAAGGGTGTGGATCTCCAAGAAGCTCACTCCTGGTTGGCAACAGGAGTAGCCATAGAAATATTGATTCAGACCGGATTGGACCAATCGCTGCTTACTAACCTCGCCTGCTCAAAAATGGTGGCGTTCATATCGCAGATAAATGGTGACTAAATTGGCTTAATTTCACTTAAGCCGGAAGTTAGACATTTTCTCTGGGTGACGTCACACATGTTCAGTCCAGTTCCTCTTCTTATCGCATTTTCACTATCTGTTTGAGGTACTTCCTTTAAAAATGTATATTTGAATCAAACAAGTCCCTGATGTCCAAGCAGTTCAATCTTGTACTTCACTTCTGTACTTGGCCTTATCTTTTCTAGTCTGGTGACTGTGAAGCTTCGGCATTTGAAGATTAAGATTGGTTAGACCACCTTAAATGATGTATTCAGGTTACCTCAAGGTTGGCTCAAATATTTCCTTTTTCTAACTCAGAAGCAGTGAGTTGTTACTGATTTCTTTGTATTCTGGACAGAAAATTAGTCCTGAAACAGGAATTGAAAAGATGAATAGCAAATAGTTGACCTCGAATACGACTTTAAAGAAATAGGGAAGAAAATTTATATTAAAGTACTTAATAGGAGACAAACAAAGTGGAAGATTGGAATTGAATATTTGAATCTAAGGCATGGTCACTTGCAATGAAAGAATTAAATCACTTAAACCTGAAGGTTACACAAGTGGTAGATTTTTAGCATTCCTACAGAAATATAGTATTACTCCTAATGTTTTTAGTGATTTTATAACCTCTATTTTCTTAGTTTTACATTTCAAAACTTATATTTACAGGTCTTAGTCAGATTCTTCATCAAAAGTCCGACTTTAATTTTGCAGTGTTTTTTGCTAGTCAAGACCACTTCTCAGCTCCAACCTTGCACACTTTTAGAAATGCGTTGAGTCTAATGTGTTTCATGTGAAATGTGTGTTTCTACATTGCTGCAGTTTCATCAAAATTTCATGTAAACTAGGAGTTAGAGCAATGTTGTCTGCATTTCCATAGTAAAACTTTTTTGTGTTTGTGTTAAAAAGTTGAGTTCCTATGCTGCTTTTCTCACAAGGTTGCTTAATTTTTAATAAGGAAAGGGATTTAGCATGCCATACCATGCCTTAGCGACCTGTGTATGATAAAAGTTTGTGGGCCTGAAGGATTTCTTGTTGGCGGAAGTGAAGGGATGAAAAAAAAGAAACTATGAATGTAAATTTGAACAGAAGGGGACTGATTCTAAACCAAAATCAATTCGATATTTTTGAAAATAATATTTATAAAACAAAGATTTGTGATTTAACTCAGAGATTTTTGAGGATAACTTTTAGTCTGAATAAATAACTTTCAATGAAGAAAAACTTTTAAATCAGGGGGTTCAGTTTCCAATTAGGTGGAAAAAAAGTATTGTTGTATTTGTAAAATCACAACTTTATTCACAAGGTACGTTCTTGAGGGATAGAAAGAGACATGTTTCAGAACATGAGAAGGACTGATCTAGTTTTCTTCTGCAAAGATTCAGCAGGTAAAACCAGATATTGAAATTTACGGTTGCATCCTTAAAAAGACATGCATATTTTGTTTTATTGTAAAAGCTTTCCTAGTGTTTTTTTTTAAATTATTATTGTGATTGCGCTGTTTTTTTGGACATAGTTTTTGCAGAGCGGCAGGAGTTGCAGATCTTGCCCAGTGTACCTTAGGTCACATATACTATCTATTTTCAACTGCATTTTTTGTCTGCTCCTGATTTGGTTAAAGACATACTCAGAAATGCTATTTTAAACTTAGTTTTCTTTATACATGTCCTCCATCATAAAAAAAAAAGCTACAGGAATATATTAAAAGCACCAAAACCATTATGTTTAATAGGATTGAGTCCTTGTGCTTCTCAAATGTTTCAAATACAAATTTTTTTTCTTAGAAAAAATAGATTAAACTAAATGTTATCTAAATGGATACTTTAAAGTGTTCTCAAATGTTCACGTCTCATAGCCATCCAGGTGTGTTAGATGAAACTTTTAGCGTTATCTTAAGAACATCACTGCAAATGGCATACTGGTATCCTCTTTAATTTTTAGTTCTATTAGATGAAAGAAGCCTTGCTTCTGGGTTTATGTGTACCTCTCACTGTGGTGCTTCCTACTGTGTACAGTAAGGTACATCAAATATCGCTTATATCCAAGGATCAAAAGAAACCATTCTGCTCAGCTGAACCGTCATCTCTGAGTTGAATAAGTCAGATTTAGGCCACGCAGAGCTGACGATCCATGAGCAGCTTAATGAAACTGAATGTTCTTCTATTTACCTGTGAGAAGTTCAGTGGTGCCACAAGGGTGTGAAAAGAAAGTAAAAGACTTGATATTTGTGCTGGGAGTCTGAAGTGGGAGAAGCCACTTGTGTATTTTTGTCTTGTTTAGCATTAGTCACTGCGTGTGCACCAGTGTGAAACCTGCTCTTGGCCAGCAACGGGCTTCATTAGGAAGCAGGACCGGTGCAGAGGTGGAGAGAGACAGAAAAAAACGGTGTTTGACAAAGCGCTGATAATTGAACTGATGTGTCGCTGAGACCAGAGGAAACCCCGCCCTCCATCTTTGGGGGTTTGACCATCATAGATAATAGGGATGTAACGATTCATTTTAACAACAATTCAATACATATCATAATCTGTGGTTGATGGTTTATGTTGTAATAAAAATAATCCTACCGGGCCTTAATCCAAATGTTTTTTTCCAATAATCAATTTATCTTATTTTTAAATGATTTTATTAGGTGTAGTCTGATTTAATTTGATTACCTACCTCTCTCAGGCAGATCAATCTGGTTGGATCTTAGGAATAGAAATTGATTCATCGATTAACCTTTACACCGCTATAAGATGAAGATGGAGGTTGCTGGATCTCACACATCTTCACCAGCGAATTTCAGACTGCTGGAGTGTAAATAAAAGTTTTCTTCGTCGTTTGCTTGCATGTTTTCATCCCTTCCAGTCTAATAAGAGGTATAATAAGTGTAATGATGGTTGAGGCGCAGGAGCTGCAGCTTCTTATTATTTACCTCTCTGAGCTGGTCAGCCACCACAGAGGCCCTTTCTGTTCAAACACTCACACATATAGAGGTAAATACATTTGATTTATTTCCTTTTCTGCTTCCCATTCATCCATTATTCCCTGTAAAAATGGAGATAGCCTGAGGGAACAGACTTTTTTTTGTGCTTGTTGTTCCTACTCTTTTTTCATTCTAACTTGTGTTTTCCACAGTTTATGACACCCAAACAAATAAGCAAAAAGTTTTGTGGATTGTTCTTGCATACAAACAAACAGTTCTGCCACCACTCATACTTTGGCCAAACAAGCTGCTTGTTTTTTTGTGAAGCAGCAAAGATGATATCAAGCGTCCTCGAAGCTTTCCAGAGCTCCAGCCAGAAATCCATTACAGAGCCGCTGGTGTCTGAGCAGCTGCCCGTTAAAGGTGCTTCACTGCCGTCAAATGGCTGCTTTCCATTTTCCCGTAGCGCACAGTGGAGGGGTGCAAGAGCGAGTCAAAATCAGCTAACTAATTGAAGCCAGTTTTGTTTTCCACCTGTCACAGTCAACTGCTTTACACAGTGTTTTTGTTTTTGCCTAATTACTCTGAAATTCAGATGTGAATGAGGCTGAGCAGAGTTTAAAAAAAAAAGGAAAGAAATCTATTTTTTGAGGCCATTATATTTTCAAATTTTGTGCTTGGCACTTTTAGACCACAGAGCATTCTTGCAATAACTACTGAACAGCAAGCTACAAGGATTAGCATCAAAGGAATGCTTGGTATGACCTGCTCACTGCACTGGCATATGAAGCCAGTTATGTGTTTATGGGTTTGCTCTGGTTTTATTCTCCCTCTTCCTGCTGCATTTTGAATGCACTGTTATGAACACTAAAGCACAAAATATTATGCTCTTTATTGTTAGGCTAATATACCACTGACAGGTTTCACAGACAATAAAGCGTCTGGCCCCCTTTAACATTAGAATCTGAATTAATACTGACTACGTTAGGAGTCCATAACTTTTACCTTCTTATAAGGTAGTATGGAGGTGGAGGTTATGATGGAGATCACCATCAGACTTACATTCTGGAATTATGAATTCTGCTTGATGCAAGGATTGCTTCAAAATATAAATTTAAGAGAATATGTCCAGAGTTAGGGACTAAAAGACACTACCCTGTAACAAACAAAAAAAATGGGAATTGGTGCTAAGCTTTATTTACTAAAAACACAGCTTTAAAAACAACCTTTGTATTCATTCATGAAGGTAATGAAGAAAAAGGATATTGTTTGTTGTTTTTGGCTTAAATGCATTAAAAGTGGTGAGATCACAAGTAACACTGTTTTTAAAAAAGGGTAACAAAAAAAACCTTGGTTGTCTTGTTTTTGGGGATTTTTGTACACAGTACTATGGACAAATGTAGATGGAAACAAAGAAAAAATTGGCACATATTCCTGTCAATCCAGATTCATCTTTTTGAGTTGTATAAAATTACATTTTTCAATATTTTTTTATGTATATCTAAAAATTAAAATATCACTTCATACCAGTTTATGCTGGGGTTTTTTTTTATGGTTCTCATATCAATGGTGGGGTCTCTACCATTCAAACATTGTACTTTCTGGGTTGGTTTAACCCCCAAATCCAGCTCCATGTTAAGCAGGGAGGCACTGTGTTGAGTCTTTTGTATGACTCGACCATCCCTCGATTTGAATTCACCACCTTCCAGTTTCAGGGGAGACTTTCTTCCACAAGGCCACTGAGCAGGTCAAAATAGTCACAATGGGCACTTTTAGTAGCCTACCTAGCAAAACACTGTGATCAAGTTTACTGGAATAATCAATTATTGTATTAAAGTTTTAAGATTGGGGATTTTGGGAAGCAAGGTGTTGATTTTTTTACAGCTCAATCATGGTCCTTACTTTACTCATTTAGATATTAAAAAATATATTTTAATTAGAGTAAAACTGTCAATGAAGTGAAATAATCTTTAATGGACAGGAATGGATATTCATCTGAGTGGAAAAACCTGGGGAATAAAAAAAAAAGGAAATCTAGGTCAACAAAAAATGTTTAAAAGACTCAAAAGCGCAACAGAACTTCAGCGTTATATTTAAAACACCAAGTTACTTATATATATATATTAGTTTCACCAATTGATTAAAAAAATAATCTGATTAATCACACTTTTGGATTGTGATTAATCACAATGTTTTACTAGGTAAATTTTATAAAACAATATGCTGCTTTTGAACAAAAAAACGGCAAGAGAAAACCTTTTTACTTCATTTTTATTGTCTGAAATGTCTTAATTTGTAAAGTGTTAACTCAGATATTTCAGAAATGTAATTTCTGTGCACAAAACACATCAACAGTTAGATAAGCAGAACTGTAAAGACTTTTATGTCTGCAGTGTTACTCCAAGAAAACAAAGATGCTGTTATACATTATAAGAAACAAACATTGTGTTTCTGCACTTTAAATGGTCCAGGTGAATACTCAAATCTGATTGGCTGCTGGATGTTGATACACACCTTAAAAATAAGTTCCAGCCACATTGCCTAAGTATTCTCTATCACTGCACATGCTTCTTTAAAAAAAACTTTTTGCTTGATCTTCTGGACGAAAACAAGCGGTAAGAGGTGAACTTTCTCCCTGACCTGATGCTTTACTGAACCTATCGTGATGATCAGCACATATATCGCTTTCATTTGTTGCTGCATTCACAATCTGCCGGCCCAGCGACCCGTTCTCGTGTTACTGTGATAACAGGCCGCACCATGTATGAAACACTCCCCTTTTTGTAAAAGAATAAATAAATAAAAGCATATTGAACCCCAAAAACACCAAAAATAAAGTAGTAAAAATTGATTGATTTTTTTTTCTTTTGTATGTGATCATGGTATAAGTGGATGAAGTGGAAGACCATCGTTTCTGACGTGTAATTAATTTGTGTTAATAAAAAATAATGCTTTTTATTTTTTATTAATCGCGTTATATTGAACCAACCTATTTTATAATCAACTGTAGATTTTACAACTGTGTGGAAAATTTCCCAATAATTCATCCACAGTTGGGTCCTCACTCTTTAAATGTGATGCTTTTATTATTTAAGCTATTAATCTTAAACTACAATACTAAACTGCTTGATTCCTGAGGTTTTTTTTTCTTTAAAGAACTAAAGAAACTTGACAAAAACAAGTAATCTTTTTAATCACCTCAAGATTGGTCTAATTTATCCTGGGAACTAATGTTGAGATTCAGCTCCTAAGTCAAGGATCTACAGCTTTGATTGGGTTTTTATATGAGGCCATTCGTTTTAGGAGTTAAGGCCTCCAGTTAGGATAAAACGTAAAACCCGAACATGCAAATAAAGGCAGTATCGTAGTTGGTTTATGTCAATGAGATGTTTTTATGACAGAGCATTACACAGTAAATGCTTATCACCTTGTAAGCTGTGCATGTTTGAGCCAAAGTTGATGTGAATTCCTTCAGAGACCATGAATGAGGTTTAGCTTTAAACCCAGTAATTATCTCCTCAGCCTTCTGCATCAATGCTAATCCTCAGAGAGTGGAGGGAGAAACGCTTACCAGACAAGCCTCATTAAATATTTACTGTATTTGGCCACCATCAACAACTTGCACAACAAACACCCCCAGATCATTTGCCCTTTTTTTGCCTGGTTCCTGCCATGTGTTGCTTCTTTGACGCTGTTGGCGATAACAAGAACCTGAAAGTGTTTTGTTGGTTTTTTTTTTTCTTTTCTTTTCATTATTGACTGATAATCACAGACTGTGCTGGTCTGTGATGCCAGACAATGTTAAATATTAATGTTTTGGTATGATTACTGCTCTAGATGGAGGGAGAGCCAGGAAGCAGGTGACACCCCCTCATTCATCAAGGGGGCCTTAAACAGAATCTAAATCCTCTCAGTGTTTTTAACCTTGGTAGCCCAGGTAGGAGCCGAGGAGACAGAAATCAGGCAGAATAAACCGCTGCAGATGGAAAAAGCAGCCAAATGTGAGGTCAGCTATGGAGTGTTAAAGCAGGGCAAACAAATCATAAAGATAGATGCAAAGTAGGGGATAGAAAAAGGGGAAATCATGGCGAAAATTAGTGCATAATGTATATGGCAGCTCTCCTCAGCTGACCTGTAACACTATCCCATGTGACAGGCTGATGAATGTGCCGAGGGGAACTTTTATCTTTTTTTGTCAAGGTCTGGCAGGCGCTCAAATTCTATGCAGCATTAAAAAAACAAGCGGCAAAGAAAGTGTCTGCCATCTTCCTTTAAGGGGTGTCATTTACCGTAGACGAGTCTGGCTTTTTTAAATCTTGCATTGAAGGTGTTAGACTTCCATTTACTCACTTATTATGATCCTTTATCATATAATCCATAGAAGAAGTGGGATATTGGCTGAGCGAATCTGAGTTAATATATATACTAGCTTAACTCCAGAATAGGCTTCACGACTTATAATAGCAGAGCCTCAGAGCTGTTACTCATTTTTACTGCCGGGCTTGCAAATCTACTTGAAGCTGGTAGGAAAAGTAGTCACATGCTGCCTCTTTCTTTTAAATGTTGCCTTTTTTCTCTCAATAAATGCATTTACACCTAAGTAACCAGGTTTCTGAAGCAAACCTGCTTACAGGCAAACATGTTCAAAATCATCTTTATCAAGAGTACATCGGTATGACAAGCAACTAGGGCCACATACACACCAAACATATGCTGTGCGTTCAAGAATTTTTGAACACAATTTTGGCCTATGGTGTTCATACTGGACTGTTGCTAGCCAATAATAGCTCGTGTACAGTTGGAAGAGGCTTGGTGCGAGATGTCGAAGTGGAGCAAGTCTTGACTTCAAATCAGCAAATTGAGCCTTAAAATCAGAGTCCATGATTGGTCAAAGTTAGGCTGGTTTAACTTTCAACAAGCGTTCAATGCTTGTGCGAACACGAGAGTTTTGAACGTCGAATCCTGAAATGCTTGTTCATGCATGTTTTACATAGACTTTCCATTGAAAGCGGTCGTTTGAACACACATGTTTCTGAGCCCGCTGTGAATGTGTCTTTACACTTAGCTTTCAAAAAAACAGAAGCAGCTTGATGAAAGGTGGGTTTTGTTCTTGTGGAATGGTGGAGATTACTGCTGGACACCAGTGGATTTCTGCTGGTTCCTTACTGCCTTATTTCCACTGAACAGAACAGGAGTTGAATGGAACGGGCCAGTTAATTCTGGCGACAGTTTCCACCCAGTTAAAGCCCCTATACCACTAAGCACTTTTTTTTCCACGGCACATGCATGATGTAGACATCTAGCGTGCTTGCGTCATTGCTAGAGTGTAGACATCATCACGTTCGAGTCGTCATCACTTCCTGCCAATCATCAGGAGGCTACAGTGGCTCTGCCCAAACCATCCCATTCCGGTCTTCAATGGACCTACGACTGAAAAGGGTCCGAAATTGGTAGGGTCCGGAACTGTTTGATCAGTCCATTTTGCAGTGGAAATGCTCAGAATACTGTTCCAGTCCCGTAAAGAACGGTCCATTCCGCTCAGTGGATACAAGTCAAATGTGAACTGGAAAATCTGGCTCCTTCACAAAGAGTAATGGAAGTGTACAAGCTTGATTCTTTCCTTTTTTCATGCAAACTCAGCTAATTCATCGACACCTTTGGGTTCTCTGTGTCGATTTGGGTCAGAGTGTAAGAGATGTTTTGAGTATCAAGAAACATTATAGGCCTGCAGTAATGTGCAACAGTAAAAACTTAGGAATGCAAGATTTGAAACAAATTTCATGAGTTTCTGCTGAGATTTTTCTAAACCATCACTATGTTTTGGGCTAAGAATTACATAAGAAATCCTAGTCATGCTGATTCAGGCATTGTACTGATGTGACTTTCTGATCCTTTGACTCAAATGTATGAAAATGTGTTTTTCATTAAATAAAACTTGAAGTTATTCCTTGATTTATGTCGTCTTATAGGAGTATCAGTCTTGCAACACCCTGCCATGCCCCGATGTCAAAAAAACCACACCATGGACACCCTGGACACCTGTCAATATATCAGACAACGGCGGCCACTACGAGCAACGCTTCCGCTACACATGCAAAGCCCGGATCCCAGACTCGAGCATGCTGGAAGTGGGTCGACAGAGAATAGAGATGCGCTACTGTTCTAGCGATGGATCCACTGGCTGTTCCACTGATGGTGAGTGCACTGTTGTCATCTTCTATCCTGGATCTTAAACTTTCTGCTCTCCGTGTCCTGAAAAAGTAGCCAAACTTCTCCTGAGTTTACAGTCTGATCTCTCTAGATTCTATTAGCAGATTACATTTGTCATTCTTTAATGAACTTCCAATCCGTAAAGCCGATTGGAGAAACAGAACTAATTCTCATGCACAAGTTCACATCGACTATTTTTTTTTCTCCCGCTTGCTTGAGGGGAAGCAGAACTGTTGCAGTCGGCAATGCCTCATGAGAATCCAATGCTGTAAATGTTTGTACAAGCAGTTTACTAATTGACAAGTTGTTTATGTTGTTAGAAGAAGTATTAGAGAGGAGACGGGCCCACAGCAAAGAGGTTTTAGATGTAAATGCGGCAGGAAAAGATTGTTTTTTATTCCTCTGGTTCACTGAAGGAGAAGCGTTTGTCTGGGTGGTCTCATTTGCTACCCCACTTACACACCACATGCAGCGCAAAGGGTTTAACTTCATTCTTAATGTACACTATCGCTGTAATTTTCCTTTGAACTTCATCTTTTTATTTTTTAATTACTAAACGCAGTCTCTGCTGCCACTGGTACAAGATGTTCTTTGAAGCCACAGCGCTTTAAATGTTCCTGAAGGGTTTCAAATGAGCGCTGACAAGCGGAGGGGAGACCTGACTGCTGACTGAAAGCCTGAAGAGGAGTGACAGCTGCACATTTAAGACATTATAAAGCAAAGTCTGGGGCTTTAATAGGGCTGTCTTGACTCTGATTAGTGCAAAAAAAAAAGAAGCAGACACAACGTGTTTCATTAGAAGTTGTCACTGGGAGCCTGGCATCAAATTAGCTTCAGTGTTAATTACAGCTAAAAAGCAAAAAGCGGTGAGTTCAGCAGTCACTTTTAGTAGGGTGTTAGTCTGCGTTATAGGATGTAAGCAGCCTGTATGCTCCAGCAGGCAGATGGTGACATACTGAGAGCTGCTCTGCAAGCGTGATGGACACTTAAAAATACTGATGTTTTGGGGGTTTTTTTTATAACTGCAGTCAGTATGAAAAGCATTGCTAACTCTCTCTGTGAAAAAGAGAAAATGATAAGCTGCTGCAGGTAACTTTTTGACCCTGATGTTGAAGGAAAGTAATGATTTAAGTGTTAACAAAGACAAGCTTCATTATACAGTTAATATCAAAATTACACCCCAGCAGTATTTCATGGAAAAATCCCCATGAAATAGAATTAAATTTAACTTTTTAGTTTTTTACATTTCTTTCAATTTTCTTCTGCCTACTTTTTTTTCCTGTTAATCAAAAGTAGAGGACCTTCAGAGTTAGAGATGAAACTGTTTCCTTAAACTCGTTTTCCTTCAGATACACTGCATCACGTCTGAGTGATAGAAAACTCTGGGTGTGCAAGGCCTCCGTGTGCAGCTTGCTGCCGTCCCATGTTGATTGTTCATTTCCAGACTTCAATATGACTCAGGTCTCAGAGGAGATTGAAGTCATAACTGTCGAAAAAGAGGATGGACTTCACTGATCCGCTTGGTCATTTCACCCATTATCAAACTCGCCATCCGTCTGGAAGGCATTGGTGTGTGTCTGTGTTGTGTGTAAGGTGCCGGTTGATGTGTGTTTGCCATTTTTGGCTGTGTGACCTGTTTGTGTGTGCACACGTGTGGGTCTAGTAGAGTTTCTGAAAAATGCTGTCGTCCTAATGTCGATATTTCAGGGATGCTCAGAGTGTGTGGTCTCTGGAGACAGCAGTTAACCTTTCATAAAGCAAAAGGCTATCATAAGATAATTACCCCCGCCTTGGAGGGTTTGTTCTGAGGTCCACAGATGGGGCAAAAGGGCACTGACATCTTCCTAGAGTGATGAGCATCCAGAGGGATTCCAATGTCTTTTATAGAGATTTATGATGTTGCAACAGGCATCTGGCGACTTGGAATTGATTAGTGCACTGTGTACTCTGAAGCAGGTGAACAGACATGAGTTATTTTATAAGCATTTAATTAATCTGTACTGAATAAAATGACTGTTCTTAAAAAATAAAATGAGCTTTAAAAAAAACAGTTAAAACTAAGTCTACAATATTTCCTAATTTTTGATCTAAGCAACAAAAAATGTAAACATTAAAAGTGTTATGAACTTGTTTTGGTGAATACATCTTCTTTACCTTCTGGCTGCTTCTTTTAGGGTTGCTACAGCAAATTACTTCCCTTCATCTAACCCCCTATCCTTCTAACTCACACCAACCATCATTATATCTTCCTTCACTACACCCATAAACCTCTTCTTTGGTGTTCCTCTTGGCGTTATTCCTGGTATGTCCAAGCTCAACATCCTTTCCTCATCTCAACATGTCTAAACCATCTCAATCTGCTTCCCTGCATTTGTCTCCAAAACATCTAACATGAGCTGTTCCTCTAGTGGATTCATTCCCGATTCCATCCAACCTCGTCACTCCTAAAGAGAACCTCATCTTCATCTCTGCTACTTCCTGTAGCTACTTCCAGCATGGCTGCTCACAGGACAGTTGTCTACATCTTTCTTTTCATGATAGCTGACTCTCTAGTCATGCACACCACTGGAAACCTTCCTATGTGTCATCATTCCAGATGACACACAAAATACCTTCCTCTCAGTCTCCCTGATCTGCTGTAGTTGTCTAGTCATCAAGAAGAAGCTCCTGATGTCCCAAAAGCTCTTTTCCTAAAAGTCACACGTCACTCTTCTTTTTTCAGCTTCCTGACTTGGTCTTCGGTTCAGCTTTTGTCCTTTTCATTTTCTTCACCATTAGTCATCCTATAAACCACCATTCAATGTTCTTTGGCTACACTCTACCAAGCCAGGACTTTGCAGTCACTAATCTCTTTTAGATTACTAAGTCTGCACAAGATGTAATCAACTTCTACTTCCACTCTTTTAAGTGAGTTTATTCTTCCATTTTCTGTGGAGAAATGTGTTCACCACTGCCATTTTTATCCCTTCAGCAAAGTTCATCATCTATTGTCCTTTTGCATTCCTGTCTTGAACATCAAACTCACAGTCAACATTGCCCATTACATCTTCATCTCATCACCCTATCCCTTCTTTGTGATCAATCCTCCTCCGTACCTCTTTCCATCCACACTACAATAAAACAGCTCAAACTTGCTCCTAATCAATCAGCAATGCTTCCTTTTCATCTGGAACAAGTATAAAATCCACTTTTCCTCTTTCCATCATGTCAGCCAACTCTGGAGTTTTCCCTGTTAAAAATCGTTAACCCAACCACTCTGATGTGACAGTTCGGTTCATGATTCACACCGTTGATTTGGTTTTACTTTTACATCAGATGGCCTTCCTGACACTACTGTCATTTTTTCAGACTTCAAAATGAAAAACTCAAGCACTAGATAGTGCCCCCTTGTGGTTGCCTTTTCCTGTGGTGGCATAATTTTTAAAATGATGTGTGGAGATTAATTTAAAAGACTTAAAGCAGCTAATGTCTCAGGAATACCTTTATATGTATTAGCAGTGATGTTGAAAGATGTCCTTTGTGTTATTTCCTGAATTGTCGTATTATTCAGAATACAGTGCAGAGGAATTTAGGTGTTTTCTAGTACAGACTACAATTACATTAGACTATATAGCGCAGATACCCAACTTGAAAAAAAACTAGGGCTGTCAACGTTAACACGTTAAAACATGTGATTAATTTTTAAAAAAATAAAGCGTTAATATATAATGCTGATTAATTACACTCCGCAACCGTCTCAAAGCAACCGTCTTCTGCCGGTTAATCTGCCGATTAATCTGATACATTTTTTTGATCGATTGACAGCAGTAAAGAATACATTCAGGTTAAGACACTTTGACACATTTTAAATAGGCCTAAAAGCCCTTTCAGCTGGTGAGAAGCTGAGGCAATTCAAAGAGGAAAGTTTGCTGCCTTCAACATGAAAACCTGATTTCACTGCTTTCCATGATTTAGGCTATTATGTCACATTGTACTTTTTGCAATAGAATTTTTGTTCCACGACTAATAATATTTAATTCAGAATATATCTTTTTTCATGTTTTATTATTAATATTTTAATGCAACTACCCAAAAGGGACCCACCTTGCCTTGCACACTGCAGCTACAGCTACATTTAAATGCAAATCAGCAGCCAGGTTCTTGTCCCATTTTACTTTAAATAACACGTGTAGACTTTAAAAAACAGTTGGGATTCATAAGTCCTAAGAAAAAAAAGCTGTGGACAAATTCAATCTTAATTAATTTGTCCTCATCCAGATAAATTTTTTTCAGTTTTGAAAAATCTTGAGCAAATTCTTAGAAACACATTAATGAATGGGAACCCAAAATTAAAATCAATGTTATCACTTAAATTAATCTATCCTAATATTTTTTTACTTGCATAAGAAACACGCATAAGTGAATAAAAAAAAAAGTAAAAATATAATCTCAGAAAATCTAACATATCATAAATCATAAGTCGATTTTTCATAAGAATTTTTTTAAATTGTCATCCAGGATGAGATAAAACTTCAGTAAAAGTTCAAGAAAAATGGGAAAACTTGTCTTTGGGGGAATGCGGGTGTAAATGTTTACACTGACATGTTGCATTTGCAAAGCCACAAAAATCTTTTGCATTGCAACTAGTCAGGTGATAATGACAAAATTATTGATATCCATTTGCATCCAACATTGTTTCATGAAGGATCCACTGCAATGAATATTTTGTTTTTGGTGTTTTGATGTTCTTGTAGCATTTTTCCTGTGGTGGAGGACATTTATAAAGAAAATTAAGCTTAAATGGCATTTCTTTATTTCTTTATTCAAAGATTTGTCTGTGAGTCAGGAACAGACAAAAAATGTTGTTGGATAAAGGCTGTATCAGTGGCACAGGTGCTATAGTCTGCGGGCTACAAGCTCCCTGCTCCGCCTCAATCCGATGTATCCACTTGAATAGATCCATTAACGTCTTCGTTTTAGTCGTCCGAGCAAGCATCTGACTCAAAACTGTTAGCTTGGGCTGTATGCTAGCAGGAGAGAGTGTAAACAAATGGATGATGGGAAATGAGGGGTGGCTTACTCTTCACCAACGGTACCGCCCACAACTCAGAGAATTTCTAACAAACTCCGGCCACAGTAACTGTGTCCTAGAAATGACACAGGTTTTTGATATTGGTTAAAAACGAAATTGAAATCACTGAGAATGTTTTTAAAATAGATAAAAAGGTGATCGGAGAGGGTTTTTAATTTCTCTTTTTTCAGTTTTGTGATTGCAGTTTTGTAGATCTGTGCTGCAAGCACACAAACTTGCTATACAGAGTCGTAAATCGGTCCTTGTATCGCCCAAGATAACGCTTTCATTATGTCAAATACTACTAGAGTCAGAATCCTTAGATTGAGTAATAGCTGCAGTTGTGCTAAGCTTTCCTCACACCACAGCCGACCATGTCATTTGTGTGTTTTGCTCATTTGAAGTTGATCCACAGATTTAAAGGCTATTTCCCCCCCGCTGTCTCATTGATGTTGCCTCCCGGTTACGAGATGAAGCTTCCATCGCCGCCACGACGTCCAACATCATTTTTGTCTCTCCCTTGCTCAGACAGAATGTCACCATGTTCGAGCATTATACCAATGAGATGCATGTGACATTTAGACGATTACATTCAAAGGCACAACAGATGTTATTGATTCCCACACGGGAGACACATGTGCCATGCAGATAAGGGGGAATCAATAATTGAGCTTTATTCTCCACACCTTCCTGCCAGCCTGCCTTTGTGTCGCCTCGTCTCTCACATTAAGTTCTCAATCTGTCTTTATTACAAGAGATAAATTATCAATATGTGATTTAGCCAAGCATTTACAATGAGCTTTTATACAACATACTCATTCGTTTCATATCAGTGATTATGGCTTAATAATAGTGATGAGTTAATTGCTTAAGATCTCTAATGATTTAAAGACCTCTCTTGTCATTTACGCCTACCGATTAGTCTTTTATCTGCTCTGGAGGGTTTTTCTTTTCCATCTTATCACATTTCTGAAGCTCTTGGAAAAAAAAATCTCAGCAATTGATTACTCGCATAATTTGCAGCATAAACATGTTTGTAAGACATCTTTGAGGAATGCAAAACAATTTATAAAAGATTTTCAATCGACAACAATTTTTTTTTCCTTCAAAAAAAAAGTATATGTTTTTTATTCAATCTCTTGATGAACAACAAAACAAAGCAAAAAGTAGCATCAATCCATATTTCATCAGTGACTTTTGAGGTCCAGAAATGTTCAAACTTTTAGCAAAGATGTTTTTATAGCTATTTTAGTTTAGTTTTTTTTTTTTTTTCAATATAATAGGAACATTCTAGAAGCAGTGGTGTTTTATAAAGCAAAAAGATGGCTGCATTAATGCGCACAGACACACACTATAAGTAAGCATACATACCATTGCTCTGCACACGCACATATATTCATGCAGATCCATACAGACATCTATACTGTGCATACTGCACATACAAGTCGCCTCACACATATATTTGTATACCTACACACGCACACAAATACATGCATATTTCATATATCGGGTAGTTCTGCACCCATACAACAGTCGTGTTTGTGCTGAGGTGATCAGGCAGGTGTGTTCAGGTGAGTGTGTTTACCAGAATGTGTAGTGATGCTACTGAATCTAAAAGAGACAATGGCTCTGTCCAAATCCTCCCTACTCCCTAAAAAACAATATTGTGCGGGACTGTGTAGTGCCCTGGATTTTAAAAGCAATTTGGAGACGATCACCTCTAGCTTCAGTTTTCTTGAAGGAAAGACCTCATCAATACAAGCATTTTACGAAAACTATTTGCTGTATGAATCCATTGTGTTCTGAAGATGTGAACTTTGTTGACTTAAACAAAAAAAACATGTAAAAACATTTTTTACACATGACAAATTGTTCAAACGTACGGAGGTCGCAAAAGGCCTACCCTACTTTTTGTTACCCTTTTCTTGTGATGATAAAATCTACTATCTTGTTAGCACGAGAAAACAAATTTTGTTATATTTTTGTGATAACTTGACAACGAAGAATATACTGTAGTGTCCCTCTCTCCCTCATCCACACTGAGACACTGAGCGCACTACATAGTGCGCTAAGTAGTGAAGGAATTTGGACACAACTTATGTAAACTTGACCCTTCATGCAGAAGACAGGACAAGAGAGACCACCACATGAGCCCCCACCGCCAGAGAGTAACTGCACCAAAAGGAGGTGCCCCTGACTGGAAGAAAGAATAGCAAGCCAGGACTGGCTTACTGGTTGCAGTCAACAAGGCGACAGTGGAAATGCAGAGTGCCTCTGCACACAAAAGGAGGGGGGGCCCAATTCCTGTCCTCTGAGGACAGGAACTCCTTTCTAGCTTGGATGTAATATGATCCCAGGGATCAGGCTCACTCAATGCAATGTGGGTGATGTGATGGAATGAGGCAGCGAACCTGTGGGAGGATACCAATGCCAAGTAGTCCAGTCCCCAAGGTGTGCCTTCTCCACATGTCCTGATGAAATGTCATATAACAAGGGAGGACAGTTAACCCTCAGAAGCTTAAATAAGACCAAACTCAACAGGAACAAAATAAGAAACATCAACAGAATTAGAAAGATTAGTAACAGCGACACCATGAAAGAGAAATATTGACACTTTTACACTTTACTCCCACCACTGTCCTCTGGGGGGGGGGTCTCATGTCTTACATTAAACAATGGCCATATCTCGCTGCTTCTGCAGACCTGTTTACATTTCGTGCTGAGGTCGCACAAATGTGATAGTAAAGCTGTCCACAGCACAAGACCAGCAACGAAGACGATTACTGCATTTGGTTCAAAGCAAATATATGCTGTCACACTCACTTTTTCTGTTATTTTTCTTTTGCTTTTCATTCAGCTTAACTTTTAAGACTGAAACAAAAACACAGCACTCTAAATCTTTTAATATCCACCATGAATCACCACTGATAAGATGTTTTCAGCTAAAATGTGGCGTGTCCCTGAGGTTTATTGTTTGCATCTGACAAAGACGGCGACAAACACAAGGCAGCAGAAGAGAGCATAGAAAGATGAAAGGGATTTTTGTAGAAGGTTGTGATTTTGTAATTTTTCTGGATCGTGTCATTGAGTCATGGCTTCATTTTTTTTTCTTTTTTCCGTGGGAGAAACAGCCTGATCTGGTTTGAAGGCCAGGTCTGTCTCATGGACGAGGGATGTTTTTTTTTCTGTGCTGGCGTCATGAGCCGACACTGAACAGACACATGACAGTGTTGAGGGACGATTGATGGATGGAGACTATTCCTCTGTCCTTATTGTCTTCCCTCCTCTTCGCTCTTACTTTCCACAATCAGCACTCCTTTTCTCCTGCTGTTGAGTCAACATGCTAATGCACAGTTTATTGAATTTATACAACACAAGCTCTGCATCCATTCCCCATAGTCTTTGTTTCTGTAAGAAATCGATGCAAAATGAGAAACGCATGAATACATTTCAAATGGTTTTCTAATATTTATATTTATTCTAATTGAGTCTGAGGATCATTAAACCATTAATGTTGAGGTGTAGGAGGCAGACAGTGCAATTCAAGACTGTTGGGGGAAAAAAAACATCCCCAGAGGAAGTGAAAATAGGATTGAACTGTAGTTTTGTTTTGAAAAAAATCTCCAAAATAGGTCAATTTACTGCCTGTTTCTGTTGGCCTGTTACTTAATGACACCGAGTCATTTGTGACTTTTAACTGCAACATAATGGCCTCTAAGGGTGGTTCTTAAAAAGTTGTAGGTGCCATCTGTCACACTTGGCTTATGCCAAAAACCCATTTCTTTTTCCAGATCTGTGGAATGGCGGACACAACCTTTTATGCTAATGACTAGATGGCAGATTTGCAAAAGAAGACACCACCGATTTCGCTTTTACTTCAGAGATGCCTTCAGTGGAGGCAAATGCATGAAAATACATGATTGCACCACTCTGCTTTTCTTTTTAAAGTCTCACTCCAACTATATTTTTCTTTTGTAAAAGTGTTCCCAGTGGTCTTTTAAATATGATTTAGCCATAATCAAAAGCCTGTGACATTTTTTCAGACATATTTTCTGCAGAGCAGCAGGAGCTCATTAGAAATTTGCATCTGTGATGTGGGCAGAACTGTAAGTTAATTCCACTAATTTCCCATCAGCCCTTGGTAACAATCTCTCCTGCTAGCTTATTGAACCTCACAAGCCAAAGCTAACATTAGCGTAGCAAAAAAAACAAAAAAAAAAAAAAAAGACGAGCAATATCAGTACTATCCAGCCGCACAGTTTTGAGTCAGACGGCAGCTCAAGTGAGAAAATTAAGATGTTAATGGATCTATTTATCTGCGAGTGGATGCTTAAGAATTGTAGCTGAGAGAGGACACCCGCCCATGGTTGCTGCTGCGTCACAAGCCTAAGCTTTTTCAAACCAAGGATTTTTTTCTGCTCCTGATCCAGCACAATTATACAAATAAATACCCAGAAACTGCTTTAATTGTAAATTATTTTATACATGTCCTCCACCGTGAGATGCTACAAAAACATGTTAAAAGCACCAAAACATGATTTCTATTGGGTTAGTCATAGGGTTGGACTAGCTGATAACGATGTGTTTTTAACAACATGTTATAACTGAGACATGTTTTTTTTTTTTTTTTTTTTTACTTTCTCATCGTCTTTGACACTTTTTCTCACTTTGCTGGCTTTTCTTGACATCACAAGCTGCTCTCCTTACAGACAACATCTGTGGTGTCACACCAAGATTGCCAGCTTGCTTGAGGTTTTCTTAACAGCAATACATTGAATTTTTTTTTAGATAAGTGTGTATCTTTTGTACAGGTAATAGTGAATAAACTCTGAAAGCTAAACGGGGCAGCAAACTGAGATAGTTGGTACTAGTTCATGCTACGTGGTTTTTTTAATTTATAAATTGAATAAATCCAGAGTTTTTCTTCTTTTTTTTTTTTTAGACTTGGCCTTTGCTGCTTCAAACAATTACATGAAAAAAAGGCAATGTCATGCTGCAGCCATGGCAAATGGTTAAATCAGGTAAAATACCATAAAAACAAGAAATGAAAATGAAATGCTGGCTTTACAGAACCCTCTCATACGTCAATACCTGTAACGAGGTAAAGATTTGGGGGCAGTTGGAGTAAGTGGTATATTTTGCCAAAGATGTGGCGAAAAAGAGGTTACAACGACTACAGTTTTGTTGCTGGTCTTTGACATTTCTAAGACTATGGATCAACTTAACCCTGGCCAAGAGGTCCGCAGCACACGTCACAAAACATGATAATATAAAATAAAACAAAAAGATTGGGAAATGAAAAAGGAATAGAACAAGAAAAATAAAATCCCTCAAAATTGTTTAACAGCATGTTTTCATATGTGTGTGTAGACATCTGTTTAAGAAGTGAAGAGTTTAAAAGAAAAATAGAAGTAAAAGATTAGAAATAATAATATTAATATTAATTGTTTGCACAAAAAAAATCCAAAAGATTCAAGACATAAGTGACTTTTAAAAAAGTAATATTTCACAAAATATACAAAATATTTTAATTAGAGAATAAGTCTTAACAAAAAATGTGTTGAAGCTTAGATTTTTTTTTTTCTTTCGGATCCTCCAAGATCATTATTGAATTGAAGCACTAATTCTGTGAACCCCCTACACCCCACAGTAAATTAGTTATCCAGCATAATGAGGCAAAGAGGTTACATTAGAGCAAACCTTATGTGTCAACTTACCAAAGAAACTGTATATGCTTTCAGTAGCAGATGCATGCAATTAAAATCTTATTATGTTTTATGTGCTCTTCACGTTTATAATCAAGCTTGTTTTTCCTTCTTGGTATTTTAGCTAATAGGATCACAGATTAGAAAATTGATCACCTTAATTGTGATTTTCTCAGATTTTCCATTCAAGGGCAGAAAAGATTCTGACATCCATGTCTGGGAAAAAACCAAGCATCAGGTAGCAATGAAAGCAAATCGTTGCTTGGCAATTTTCAAAGTCTCAGACACATTTTCAGTTCAGCGTGGTACAAAGTCAGCCTTCGGTGACCTGCACATGAAAGGTAATTTATCAGAAAAACGATTTCATTGTCTGTTCAGTGTTTTGTTTCCGTGGCACCTCTGGGCACCAGAACCACTGTCAGCATGCATTCAAGAGCAAAAACGCCCATCAAGAGAACAGAAACGTTGCCGTGCAGTGATGACCTGTCCTGCTGGAAAATCAAAGCCTCCAGATCCAAGTAAATACACAAGGACAGAGCGGAAAAAATGATATTGAAACCTCGCTTTTAGCTCTAAAATGTCCATGTTGGATGTAGGCACTGCTGAGAACTAAATGAGAATTGAAGGTAATGATGTAAAAGTGCATCCATTAGCTGAAGTTTGACCTTCTAAAAACGTTAAACCAGTCAAACACTACAGAGTAATTAAGCAGCTGTGGGTGTAGTAACTGTCAGAAAAAAGCAAACAAGAAAAACTACACTGCAGTCAACTTTTAACTCAATCTACCATGGTAGCATCTCAGACCAATGTTAGATTGTCAGGGAATCACAGTGCATGTAAACAATCATTTCAGTGTGCTACAGAAATCACCAAACGCAGCGAGAAGCATCTGCCCATCCTCGACCAAACTTTGCTTTCTTTACACTGGGAGGGCAAGCAAACGTAAGAGTAAATTGAAATGTGGGGCAACGCTGGAAGACACGTACTTACCTCAGCATGGGCCACCGTTCTTGCTTGATGAAACATGACAGCACGTCTTTTAAGCTGAACGTGGTTATTTTCCCACCCTATGTTACCCACCCCTGTCCGTCTTAATGTAAACTGACCTTGCAGGTGTCGGTTCATCTCCATGTCCTCCGCGTGGGACTCTTTGTTGTGTCCTTATCAGTGCACTCCAATTGCAGAACACCCTTCTATCTTTTTGGAAGTGCATCCATATTTTTGACACATACAATAGTGCGCAAATGCAGTACATTTTATTTTTTTGTTTTTTGCTGAAGCACACTTATCAAGAGAGTGGAAAATTATATCTCTTTAGCCGTGTGTGGCTCGTGTTTGGATCAATAGATCCAGTCACTACCCGTTTGAGGGAGAGGGAGCCATGCTGTGTGTTTTGGCGATGGGAGGCCAGGCAGTTCCTGTGAGGTGGCTTGAACGGTATGCAAAATACATCTAACATGCACAAGTTAATGCTTGTGTAAGCAAAAAGGAGCAAAGTGCAGAATATGTATTGTTGGCGGCAACTTAATTAAAGGTCCACGTTTGGGCGCGCTTCTTTGTTTTTTGCTTGCATTTGCACATAAGTGTGTGTGTTTGGGATTTGTGTGCAAGATGGAAAGCTTGATTAAATTAGTACTTCATTGCCTTTAGAGTAGTGGTCTGGGCTCTTAAGCCCCAGAGGTCAAGATAAGGAGTACAAGTCACAGTGGCAGTCAGGACTGTCCGTGCCACTGCCTGCTCCGAATCAATAAAGAGTGAGGGCCCCAGTGTCCTCAACGAGCTTGTCAGTGCTTCCGCCAGCTTGATGGCGGGGTGAACCGGCCTGTGCATTGCCAAGGTTGGCCACAGTTATGAAGAGCCGGATTTTCACTGTGTAAACATGCCATCCTTTCCCTGAGAATACAAAGCAGCCGTGCAGCGATAACTGTCAGTAAAAAGAACATTCTGACAAAACAGAGAGGCAGAGTTGGAGGACAGACAGGGGAAGGGAGACAAAAGACAGGAAAAGATGAATAATGACAAACATAGAAAGGGACACGGTCCAAAGAGATACAGTGGCGGACAAAAAAAAGGAGGATTAGCGTAAGAATTAAACAAAAAGGTTGCTGTGCCATGGATGAATGACTAAACCAAAGATCCAGATGCTTTTTTTTGTCTGTTTATAGAGTGTATATTTCCTTTTAAAAACAGGCCCCAGTTTCATATAAGTTCATTGAATGGGTAAATTACTGGAAAAGTGCTTTTGGATCAAATTTAATTTTAAAAAAGGTGATTATCATTTATTCTGACAGATGGGTTCACTCTTTTCATTCAGACTAACAGAGGGTTTCTCTACTCTGTTGTCTCTTAACACAAGGCACATTTATGAGGCTGATTAATGCATGCAGTAATTAGCATTTAATAGAAATTACATTTTCAGATTTCATTAGGAATCCACCGCTTGACTCATTTCAGATGATGAAATACACATTACTCACCTGATGTTGTTTGATGAGGGGCTCGTGTTGACAGGACACGCACAGCTTCCATCTCCAGAAAAAGACAAAATGAGCGGAGAAGTGATTAATGACGGATTACCTTTGTGTTGCTGCTTTCTGACAACAAGGAAAGTTCCTCAAATAGAGAAAAAGAGGTGGAAAAATGTGTAGAGCTGCCTGTTAGAAAAGAAATTCTTCCAGTGTATAGGAAAAAACAACTTTGAAAAAACAATGAAATTGCCGGTTTGTTGATGACATTTTTTTTTTTTAAAGTGGAATTATTTGACTTTATGGCATCAAATTTTGTGATACCAAATAAAGTGGAAAAATGTAATTTTAAACGGTAGTCGGATTGTCTGTGAAAGCAAAACACAAAATTTAAATAGTTAAAAACAGAAGTCATTGGGTGTGAAAGATTTTATAATAAGATAGTCACCTGCTGCTGCAACATATACATTTCCCAAGCTGGGATCAATAAAGTATCTTTATCGTATCTTATCTTATCTATAAGTAAAGATGATGACTTAAAAAATAAAACTGTGTAGTACCAGCACAGTCTCCTAACTGCTAGATAAGAATAACAGATGAAGATTCCTTTTGTGTGAAGCCAATGCCTTAGTAAGTTCAAGCTGTCTGTCAATGCATAGTATTTGTACGGCTCATTAAACAGAAACTAAGTCAAAAGGTTCATTAGTGTGCAGGAGCAGTACAAACAATAGTGTAGATACATCACGCATAGCAGCTGCTATACCTGTTCTCAGTGCCACATCTTTAGTCTTATGATCCTATTGAAGGAAGTCCCTAGAGTACGACAGGAAGTGGACCAAAACATGGAAACCGTGGACTCTTGGGGCTCTCTTAAAGCTGAAATATGTATATTCAGTCTCAACAATACTGCTGTTGCATTATTGTTTGCATTCTATGCAAACAATAACATAAAACAAACAAACAAATGCATAAAAAATGATTTTGCTTGTTCCAAAAGGCTATAGCAAACCTCCGTAAACTGAATCAGGCAAGAAATGATGGCATTTTAAGACGTCCTTGAGTGTGTATAAACCATGAAGACAAAAGGATTCAGATACTCTGGATAGATGTCCAGCCATTTTCTAAACCCATTTTGTCCCTTTTGGGGTCACGGAGCCTAACCTGGCCACTCATGGGCGAAAGTAAGGTACACCGTGGACAGGTCACCATTCTGTCACAGTTACAAAGACTTGTACATTTGCTTACAGCTTTTCCAAAAACCCTAAATACATTTAGAGTTTTTAAAAACACAACCTCTTTTTAAATATATTACTTTGGGTCAAGGGGATTCTGCTGCTTTTTCTAATGTATAATTGCTTTAAAGCACTTATGCGTTATTGCTGTATGAAAAATGCTTTATAAATAAAGTTGGGTTTGATTTGATTGTTAAAAGTAAAACAAACTATGTAAACCAAAAACAGCTTTAGGATCCCTAGAAAGTTATTTCAGAGTTCCACCTGGAACCAGGAGAAGGTGTTCCCAGATAAAGGCAGATGATTTGAGGAAAACTTTGGATAAGCACATCAAAAGCTGTTGTTCGTTGGAAGGGGGTGACCAGACTAATGAGGCCAGCTTGCACTGTTCTGAGAAGCTTGTTAGCAGGATAACACTTGCTAATTAGCTCCTCAAACAGACTATAGCAGAGGTATGAAAATGCCACAGGTTTTGCAGGGGTTTTTTTTTTTTTTGGTTCTGTGAAAATCCAACGGTTTTTGATGAGAAAAGGTCTCCAGTACTAATCTGTTTGGTGACTTCATCTGTCCAAACTGATGGCCAGAAGAGTTTGACTTTTTTTTCTCTTCTGTGAGGATGCTTTTTGTGCAACTTATAAATTTAAAGGTTAATTGGTAATTCAGCCATTCCTATAAGATGTATTTGTATCTATTTCAATGCGACTATTTTATTGTTATTACTGCTTCTTTGCGAAATTATTGTAAACTAGCTGAAAGGCACTTGTGCTTTTTCCACACAAGTAAAGAGTAGGCTTTTATCAAGAGCTTTTTATTGATTCTGAGCCCCCCTATTTGTCTTCAAAACAAATGCGCACAGAGCTGCCAGGACTGGAAGACAGTTATCATCTATTTTCCCAGGGAAGACATTGTGTATCTTGAAGCTTAACAATGAGAAATGCTGGCTCTACAAGAGAAGTTTCATACTGTGTGAGTGTTTCACCTCATTGTTAGTGTTACTCTGTTGGGAAACAGGTGAAGTGCTTCGTCTGGGGAGGATCTCAGGCCACACGGTGAACGGTGGCTGGTCGGCGTGGAGCTCCTGGTCTCAGTGTAGCAGAGACTGCAGCCGGGGCATCCGGAGCAGAAAGAGGACCTGCAGTAACCCCGAGCCCCGGTATGGAGGTCAGACCTGCCTCGGACCAGCACAAGAGTATCAAGAATGTAACATCACCCCTTGTCCTGGTAAGAAATACAAAGGTATTTACCAGCTTCTGAAAAAGAAAGAATGACTGAAAAAGAAGACATACAGAGATAAAAACACTTTAGCTGGAACAGAGGCACTGAATCACTTTCTCTTACCCTAATAAATACACACAAGATCATATTTAAGCTACATTTTCCTATTCTTCTCGATCAATGGCTGCTGAATCACAGTGACAAATGACTTGCCAAATTGTTAGAACCTACAAAAGAAATCTGTTGCAGATAAGAGGTGTGGCAAAGACCCCAATTTAGACCAAGAATCAAAGAGACAATCCCTGTGGCGCTCTGGTATGTAATTACATTGCTGGGTAATTGTGCTGCCAGCTATGGGAGGCCTTACTCTTACTGTGAAAAGCCCTGAGACAATGCATTTTCAACACTTGTGGAGTGGAAGATAGTGAGAGGAAGCTTTCTAATTAAAAGAAAACTGCGTCACACGGGGGAAGTAAGTTGTCTAAATGGAAATGCAACACTTAGTTTGGCTCCAAGCCCGTCGTGCATCCAACACTGTTGCTGAAAAAGCGAGTAGGGTGTCATCTCGAGTCAGTGTTAATCAAACTTTGCAGAAAGGCTGTGGTGTCTTACTAAAAGATTTCTCTTTGAACCCCAAGAACATGTCTTTTTATGTGTCTAAGCTTCTAATGATTATTTGGCCCAAGTCCCCAAAAACCATGTTGTTTTCTAGGACATAGTTTCTACAGAGCGGCAGTGGCTGATTAAAAATTTGCCTCTAAATTGTGGGCAGGACCCTTGACATAGAGCATACTAGCGTCTCCTTCCCTTCCCCAATGCTGAGAGCTTGCTGATTAGATTTCCTTCAACGATGTTTACTACTCTCTTTAGAGAACAGCACAAACAAGAAGCTGAGCAAGAAGATGGAAACATTTGAGTCTCCTGTTTGAGAAGTAGACACCTCACAGGTCCTCAATTGGCACCTTCATTAAATAGTACCTGCAAAATGCAAGGAAATCTACAGTTAGACTGTCAAGTTTTACATTAAAGTTCTCTTTTTCTGGCCCTTTTGAGCGTTTAATCGACCCCACAAATGTGATGCGCCAGATACTCGACCTATTCAAAGGAATGTCAGTTTAATAGCTTCTTTAACCAGCCAACTGTTTTTAGCTGTGCTAAAATGATTGCAGAAGGGTTTTCTAATTATCTGTTAGCCTTCTGACACAATGAGAAAACACACTATACCATTACAACACTGGAGTGATAGTTAATGGAAATGGCCTCTAGTCACCTATGTAGATAATGCACCAAAAAAATTTGCAACTAGAATAGTCATGTTTTACTCATTTACCTTATGTTATCAATAAATAGTGTATTTCTGATAAGTTTAAAGTCATCTTCATTGAAAAAAATACTGCTTCTCTTTCAAAACTAAAAACATTTCTAAGTGACCCCAAACTTTTGAAAAGTAGTGTATGTATTCTATCATCAGCAAAATACCATAAGAGCGTGTTAAAGACACCAAAAATACATTTTTCACTGGAGTGGGTCTTTAAGAAGCCTGGTAGTGAAAGCATGATCTATTCAAAGCACAAGTAGTTTGAGCATCTCTGTCCACAAGAAAATAAGAGTGTCAGATTGGCCTTATCTGCATGGATGGGAGTGTGTCCCTTAAAGAAAATAACCCATGAAGTCTGAATTTTTTTTTCCTACTCTACATGACTATGCTAAAACATGTTCTACGCCCTCTCTTGGATGCTGATTATAATAACTCTGCAGTTACAGCGTGTTGATCAACAACTCAACACTTCTGTCCCTCAAAGGAATTGGCTTAACTCATGCTTACGGTGAATACAGAGCACACTCAATTAGCACCCCTCAGAAACTGAGATATTATTTTGAGACGGGCGGACTGCATTGGTAGCCCCAACGTGATCCCCTGACTTTAATGCAGTGCTTTCTAAATGTCTGCTGGGGAGAAAGGTGAAAGAAATAGGTAGGAAAAGGTGTTTTGCCTTTTATCTATGTGGCGTGGAAACAAATGAATCCATGTTTTTATTGTGTCTGCTTCGAAGATGAGACGATTGTTCACAGAAGCCCAGAAATCGACTTTAATGTCACCCTGTGATAGAGAAATTACACCGAGATGACAAAAAGCGTCAGCAACTTCAATTACCTGTTTAGTGCTGCCAGCCATCCTCGGGTCTTTTAAGGGAGAATTTCACTTCAATGAAGTCAGGCTTTAAACAGATGAGGGGTAAAAGGCTATTTACTCCTGCGTAAGTGTTAAAGTGCCCTATTTTTTTTTCTCCTGTGTTTCTAGTGCTGTCATAAATGCAGCTTTTCTGTCATTTAAATATACAAACAAAGAGAGGAATAATCAAATTTGATAATCAGGTGTAGAAAGGGCCGTGCATTTGCTGAAATAAACACACGGAGAAACACATGCACACGCATTTCAATAAATTGAAAGCATCTCGTATTTCTTCCCGTGATGCTGGTAATAGATTGGAAAGAATTCAGGTCACTTGATATCCAGAGGAAATTGTCTGCTGAAATGACCTGAATACCAAATCCTAAAAAGATGACAGTTTTTAGGACCTATTCCCTTAAAAACATAGAATTCAAATGAAGAGACTCTGTCCTACTGTCCTAGTTTTGTTTAAAGGAAAACATTTTATGCAAAAACATCAAGAAGATTTATTTTTTTTGTAATTCAACTGTTCTTAGTGGATGGCAGTTGGTCGTGCTGGTCTTCATGGTCCAAGTGTTCGGTGACATGTGGAGGGGGGCACTACATGAGGACCCGGACCTGCAGCAACCCCCCACCTGCTAACGGAGGGGACATTTGCCTGGGTCTGCACACCGAGGAGGCACTCTGTAACACACAAGCCTGTCCAGGTACCGACAAACACAAACTGGAGTGACAATAACCGATCCATCTCGTGTTCATTTCATGGTTTCTTTAAACTTCCCATACATCATAAAATGTACAAAGTCAGCTAAAGTGTTGCACGCATACACACAAACACACAGACAAGCTGTGAGATGTGCTGTCATGGCTGTTTCCAGAGAGTTGGTCCAGGTGGTCGGAGTGGTCCCACTGCGACTCCAGCGGCGCCCAGCTGCGCTTGCGTCACTGCGATGTCCTTTTCCCCACTGGAAACCAGTGTTCAGGAAACAGCAGTGAGACCAGGCCCTGCTCGCCTGACTCCAACTTTATACCAGGTGCACACGCATTCACATAAAACACAAGCGTTCACTGGCCTTATTGATGTGTCGCTCAGCCAAGCAGAACTTAGCGCACACGGATAAGCAAGCCCACACCTTCTGCGCCACCCACCCACCACCATATGTCTACGGTGTTAATTCGGTTCATTTCCAAGAATGGTGTGAAAGAAATACATTAGTTTTCCTTCTGAAAGAATGGCCTCACGGCTGAGGTCAGCTTCAGAGGCGAGCCAGAACTTTTGGAGATGTTTTAGATGAGTTTTAGCGTCAGAGCTCCCAAGAGCAGAAAAACACTACATGGGCACAGACCATTAAAGTGCAAACAATAAATTCAATGTTATTAAACTACTGACAAATTTTATATTGATTCCACAAGTTCTGCTGACTTCTAAAAAAAATGCTATTGTCACCTAATTTAATGTCTGCACATTTTTAAAGTATTTTTTTCAATCTTCTTTGGCATTTCGGTTGTCATGACATTCTAGTCTTTTTTAAGGCAACAGTGTGATTGCATAAGACACCCAAACTGATAAAATAAGATAAATGTTATTGATTTCCTACAGAGAGCTAGTACTCACTATGCCTGCCAAGTTTCAAAAGGCACCCACGCTGTGTTTTTCTCACAAGTTCTCAATCTGCCTGAACAGATTTACAACAGATCAAGTGAAGCATTAAAGGCACTCTGTTTGAAAAAAAAAAAAAGCAGTTTGCAAAAGATTAAGCCGACTTTCTCCACAACAGTCAACAGGAGAGATGGCCTTTTTGAAGAAATTTTTTTTTTAAAGTTTTTTTTAGGTGTTTTATTTTTTGTTTGTTTGGTTCTTTTTGCAAGAAACATTAAGTTTATTTAAATATTTTTTGTTGCTGTTGTGATTCACTTATTTTAAATTTTTTTCTACTATTTTTTGTAAAAAAAAAAAAAGTTAGTTGGCAGCAAAATGAGCTATTCAATAGAACTTCAAATTCCAACTGCTGCCAAAAAAGCAGGAGCTAGCAACTCAAAAACTAGCAAATTATTACTTGATCCTCACTTTTTTCACACCTGACATTAGCTGCGTTTACATGGACACTAGTTATCAGTGACGTGCAGTCAGTGGAGGCAGGAATTATATAGCTTAAAACATGCATTCATAAAATAAAATGAATATACTTTTTTAAAGTAAAAATAAAATTTAAAATATGGTTTTTTGAACAAGTCTTTTCTATGATTATCTTTTTTCTGTTTGGGTTTTCAATGTTTCTTCTGTAAAAAAGCAGAGAATTTTCAAGTTTCCTGTTGAAATACATGAGACAGTGGCGGGTGAGGCAGCAGAAAGCCCGTGCCTCCAGTGCTGCACACACTGACTGGAGCTGCAGCTGAAGGATGCGCTTTACTAATTCGGTCTTTTTATCATCATAAAAGATGCTTTATTATAAAATTACTTAATTTGCTTATTTCTTGCCATCTGTCTAACTACATTGGTGCAAGTTTGCGACTCATTTAGTCTTTTATCCGCTAAAAATGCGCTTTAGAAATGAGGCTTCAGAGCACAGTCCAGCTGCGAACTGTGTCTCTGAACAGAGCAGCCGGACGCCGGAGCTCCGTGTCTGTGAGCCGTAGTCGGTCACACATATCATCCTAACCGTAACCCTAACCCTTCCTCTGGTGCGGCCAAGAAAAAAGTTTAGCACTGGCACTTCCATGTATTTTGGAAAATTATGCGTAAATAATGACTTTTAAAAAAATAAAATAAAAGCCCATTCAGAAGATCGTTCGATGTTAACTGCAGCCAAGTTTGTTTATGACACTCCGCTATTTCTTCTTTTAAAGCTGTTTCCAATATTTTAGATAGTTTTGCGCACGTCAAAATGATTTATTCAGATCAAATCAGTATAAAGACATTTTGCACATGTAAACGTCGCTACTTCTAGTATTGTGAGGTTGAGTCATGGCATCAGGACTTTAAAGCCTTGTTTCCACTGAGCGGTCTGGTTCGGTACGTTCCAGTAAGGAGTGGTCTGGGATGGTGCTGTTAAGTCTAGTGAGCGTTTCCACTTAGTTAAGCCTCTCTTTCACTGAGCGGTTTATTTTCATGGCTCATCCGTGGTGTAGACCACTAGCGCGTTTGCGTCATTGTGGTGCAACGACTAGATAAGCAACAACAACGGGGTCATCCAGCAGCTTTTCTTTCTATTTCTTTACAGTATTCCCACCTTATTTGGGGTTAGGGACCGGAGACTTCCGGAGAACCCTCTGTCCCTGTCTCACGCCCTCCACCTGAGGGGGTTATCTGACGGGCGCTTCCGAAGGGGGCTCCGCTGGGCAGACATAAACCTCAACAACGCAGTACCTCCATCGGACGCAAAAACTTCCAAGCATCTTATCAGAATTTTTGTGACCGAAAAAGTCACGTGTGTGAAAAAAAAAAATCTGCAAATACATGAAACCGCGACTAAAGAATCGCAAATATGAGGGGGAACTCTGTACCTCTGGTACGGCGTGTATAACAGGAATTTAATGTAGTTTAAAAAACAATACAGGTGACTAAGAGGAATTTCGCTGTGAAAAGGAAAAAACGATTCCTTATGAGCGCTAGCTTTAGAGCGCTATATTGGCGCTTTCTATAAGTTGTCATCATTTTCTAGTCGTCATCACTTTCTACCAATCAACAGGTGGCTTTAGCGACTCCGCCCCAACCCTTCCATTTCACTTTTCCATGGACCTACAACCCTCTAGAGGCCCACTACAGGTACGGATCGGTCCTGTTTAATGGGTTCATTTTACAATAGATGCTAAAAATAACGGACCCCTCAGTGGAAACGAGGCTTAAGTCCTTTTTGTAAGAAGACCTCGATAAATGAGAACCTTCACTGACATATCAACATTTTTACTTCTGGTAATCAACCAATCCAATTTGATAGTTTGGGGATTTACTGCTCATTTTATAACATATGTAGCCTGTCATATTTGGTGGTATTCTTCATGTTTGTTCCCGATAGCCTTCATTGCTGTTTCAGATGCAAGGCCACGCTCCTCTGAGTTAAGAAAAACATGACCTGGAAGCTGAAAGGAGGAATAGGATGTGATGATTTCATAGATTTAGTCAGGATGAAAGGCTGGAAGTTTAGCAAATCCTCGTGAATATACTCAACCATCCCACTCACACCATTAGTGTTGACAGATGCCCAGACAGACTGCTCCTTATTGACAGATTGTAATGCAAGACACAGAAAAGTATTGATCTCTGCATCACTGCTCAACACAGATCATTAAAACTCCTCCTTTTAACAAAGGACAATTGCTCTTCACATTGTTTGACCGGAAACTCTTTAGGCACCATAAAAGGACTGTTTTTTCGTGATGCGCTCCAATAGCACTCATTTATCATATGGTCAATTTCAGCTGGGTTTATTCCGTGATATGCAGAAAAACAGATGATTAAAACGTCTTTTTTTTTTACTCTCCTGTAATTACTAATTAAAAATCTTTCCTATAAAAGGGTTCCCCATTTACCTTTTTAACTTGCCATTCATTTCTTTTTATGGGAAAGCTAGTCTATCAAGGTTAATTTAGTAATGTCTTATATTTCATTTCCTCTGAATGGGAACTAGTGCTTTTTATAAACCACTCCAGGTGCCACGGCCGTGATTAGCTTATGAAGTTTTATGATTATGTGTTTTGCAGTGAGAAACAGCTTTCATTTTCATACTCACCTCGAAGAGCGCAATTCGTCACACTGACAGAGACATGCTGGTTTTGGCTCTAATAATGATGCCTTTTGGTGTTTCTTCTTCTTTGTCAGAAGTGTCTATTGCCCGCTCCAGTCAGGAGGAGAGGCGCTGTGGAGGTAATTTCTGTCTGTTTGTGTGGGCTGAAACAGATGGGGGTGGTGTATCTTGCTTAAAACATATTCAGAATAATGGTTAACAAGACAATCAAACACATAATGTGCACTATAACTGTAATGTGATTATCAAACTGCAGTTTTGGGGAAATAATAACAGGTTTATTCAACATAAACCCCACTTAGTTGAAAAAAGTGTTTTACTCTTTCAGTATTTCTTTAAAAATGATGCTTTATATTATAATAATACTTGAAATAAACTGTTTTATGTTACAAAACTTATAGATTATCCTTTTTAATCTTAAATGCACTGGTCTGCCTAAAAATCTGGGTCTTGGTTTACTTGCAAGTGAACCTTGTTGTCAATAATCCTGGAGATTCGGTTTATTCTCTAAAGTGCAAAGTAAAAGCAAACCAGCTATTACCGGCCCAGTCAGATGGTTTTTTCTGACCTGAAGGTGCTTTAAATTACAAATCCATTGCTGCTTTCCTCTAAATGGTCCACTTTCAGCAGGATGTGTGAAAGTTCAGCTGTTCTAGTGTGGACCAAATAAGCTAACCCTGTGTTTTTCTGAAAATAAAAAAAAATGTGTTCATTTGCAAGTGAACTCCAATGCAGATTACCCCAGTGTGAATACAAGTGAACTAAGCAGTAAGCTGAAATGAAGAAACTTGTATGCAAGCATGCTACAACAGGTCCCAGCACAGTTCTGACTCATGAAAAGGTCAAAATATGTTTAGTCGGCAAAAATGGTGGGGTACAGATGAGATAGATCGTGGTCTCCAACCTTTTAACCTTTCTCCACCCACGGACTAGCTTATTGTCAGACATCTTCACTGACCAGCCTGAGTAAGGCTACAGTGGGCACCTGATTATTTTTTAGGGTAAAGTTAATCTTCATCATCTGTAAAATATGCCGCTGGTTTAAATTTCATTTATACATGAGATTTCAAGTAGGAACCATTAAAAATGAGATTTTTCCTTAACCTATAACTGCCAAAGTGAAAGCTTAATAATAGAACGCCAACTTAAAACCGTATTCAACTTTTAAGGTTCAACAAATAAATAAATGATGAAAATCAGTCACTAAAACTGGTATTTTCTAAATATAATAACAAACGTGAATCCACCATTTCAGCAATTTTACCTGTTTATCAACATAAAGCTTTCTTTAGAATAAGATTATAAATAAAATGGTCATATTTTATTTGTCTGTGGCCCTGTACCAACTGTACCACCGGTCTGTGGCCCAGGGGTTGGGGACTGCTGTGATAAAAGACCTGTTGAACTTGTTACATTTCTTCTTTGTTTTTCTGGGCACCATCACATCCAAAATCACATTAGAAAAGAAAAACAAACCAAATGAAAGTGGGGATTATTTTTAGGGCTTTCCTCACCTGTTAAAACCAAGCTCTCTTGACTATCCTGCTATGAAAAACACCCAAAGTGCATGAACTGTCACCATCATCCTGCTAACGCGTCCCCTGTTCTCTGTTCCAGATTTCAACCTTTTCCACATGATTGCTGTTGGTCTAAGCAGCTCCATTCTTGGCTGCCTGGTTACCCTGCTAGTCTACTCCTACTGCCAGCGCTACCAGCAGCAGTCCCACGACGCCACCGTCATCCATCCCATCTCAGCTGCGCCACTCAACACCAGCATCACCAATCACATCAACAAACTGGACAAATATGACACTGTGGAAGCCATCAAGGTCTGTAGGCAGATGTGCTCTGGTCTTATTATTTCACAGATAGATGTCCCGGTATGGAAGCAAAGTCTCCTCTGTGACATTTCCTGATATTTTTTTGGCTAAATTAAATGATGTTATAGTATTTCCGTGAGTCAGTGAGCAAGGGTCTGCCTCCTCCCCCTTCAGTGTCAGCTGAGATTAAATACATGTCTTACTGCATGACTCTTACTGTCAAACCACCTCCTGTCACACATCACACTGTAGTCATGTAACAAATAGGCAGTCATGCGTTTATCCTCCCTCCGCATGCTCCTTTGTTCTGTGCGTTGGTGTGTGACTTTGCCTCGTGGTAATGGCCGCATTCTGCTTTCTCATAACATACTAATGCAATTACTTAATGGTGCATAGGTAGGTAATCAGCAAAGGCCCTCTGTGTCTGCACATTTCTCTGCCTTGACCAGTTCTTTGTGTCTGTATTGCATTCTAAAGCAGAGACAGTCTGAAGTACCAGAGTCAGTGGAGAGGATCCAGCTACTCTCTTGGTGCAAATAGCCTCTTATCCGCTGTTACATCAGGCTTCAGGTCCAGGCTGGGCCGGATATTAGTGCTTGTTCTCAGAAACTCCATTCTACAGCTTCTACGGCTGTTTTTGAGGATTCCCTTTGCTCTGTGTTAAAGAAGCTTTTACCACTTTCACACTCTTACTTAGAAAAGGGGCTTGAAGACAGAATATGATACCATAATTTACACCCAGAAGAAGAAAAAAGGGGTCCGAGTACATATTACCTTTTCAAGGGTCTCTCTATTTAATTTGCAAAGACAACTGTTGCCCAGAAGAGCTACATACTTAGAGCTTTCTGAATATTTGCATGAAAAACAACATTTTCAGGACTATTTTACCAGTAGTGTTGTTTAAGAACTAAAATCTTTGGCCAATTTAGTTATAAAAACATTACAAAAACAGACCCCTTCTAAATAAGTCAAAAATTCTTTGAATAAGTTAAAACAAATCTTCCCCTGGGGTGAGAAAAATTGTCTCACCAATAATTCTTATTTTAGAAAAAAATCTAGTGACTAAGACATGTTTTTTTCAAACTAAGATTATTTTGCTATTGAAAAACTTTTTTATAAGAGTATTTTTTTACAAGACAGAAAATAAGACAATTTTTCTTTCATCAAGGGTTTTTATACTTTCTTAAAATTCAGTTTTTGCAATATCTGAAGTTCTGAACTTCCAATTTTTCTTTGACTTGTAATAAACTTAACTCTTTTCTACTTTAACCTTCAAGTCTGAGCATCAGTACACCCTGCAAGATAAAAAAAAAATCAGATTTGTGTTTTTATAATATAAAATATACTCATATTTAGGGCTGTCACAAATTATTATTTTAAAAGTCGATTAGTCACCAATTATCTTTTCAATTAGTCAATTATTCACCGATTATTGTTTACATAAGATGATTTTTTTTCCCCAAAGGTGATAGTGTTGGGTACCAACCATTGAGGGTCGAGTCATATATGGCACCACTAGTGCTTAGCATGAGCTGCATTCACAGAAATTGAAAGTTTACATTGAAAGTTTATGAATTTCGATTTCTCTTTATGAAATATAAAAATATAAAATATAAAAACATGTGCTTTAAACTTAATTCAATAATAAACTGTTCTGACAATTGATGTAATCTATTACATGTGTGCATTCTGGAGGATTGATTGAACACAAGGCCTCTTAATTTAGTGTCATGTCAGAAGTGGTTAAAAACGCATTTATTTTTATATTCTAAGATCATCTCATTAAGAAAAATAAACGTAAAAACGGTTGACAAACTGTAACTAAGAAATCAGTTATTGATACGCAATAAGAAACAAATCAGGCTTCTGTGAAGCTCCATGTAAAAAGCATTTTAACAAAAGAACAATTTTACAATTAGAACAAGTCTAATTTTCTACAACTGCAGAGCGACCGAGTGCACACACACACACACACACCCCCACCCCACACCCCACACCCCCACTCCCATATTTGTATTCTTGTATGACAGTATCTGTACTGGACTTTTTGTAAATAAGTTTCATAAACTATGTCGCAATAAACACATATGTCGTGTATCCTAATGCTGTTAGATCCCATCCTTTTTGGCTTTTTTTCTTTTTTTTTTTGGATTCAGTTTCAACAGCTGGCCTAGTTGTTGTAGTTGCCTGCTTCTTTGTTAACTTTCCTTAAAGCTCCAGACAACCAGAATGTTTTCTTTTGCTCTTAAGGACACTGGGAAGCATCTTTACTCTGTTTTTGAGCTCCTGCTGGTGGAGTCAGAGGAATTTGAAGATATATCAAGGTCATCCCTCAACATGCAGTAACTAAGTTTTATTAAGAGATTGATATGTATTGGAAGGATTTTACAACAACAAAATTAAGCTATGAAAGTCTCCTGTTCTTTTTTCCAAAAAAAATGTTTTGGTGGAGCTTTAAAGTTATATGTTTATTTCACTTTACGTTTAAGGATGGCTCCTTGAAAGAAAAGCCAGTTTTAGAAAAAAAAAGTGACTTAATTCGTGATTTTTATAATCTTTTCCAACATGACTGTTACCTTCACTGTCAGCAGTTTTGGACTGGATAAACTAAGTGAACACACAAAAACTGTTAACACAGATATGCAAATATTTCATAAAGCGTTTTCAAGAGTGAACAGACTCTTTGGCTTCCAGCAGAATTATCTAAAAAGCAGCGCCTTCACAGGTGTGAAGCCTCTGTCTTTCATGCAATTAGATTCAGGAGCATGCAGCAATAATTTAGTTGGTGCAATTGCAGGTAGAGGTGGATGTGAATGCAGACAGTCGGTGCAAAAACTCAGGAGTTGCATGAAAAATGAGAAACACTTTTTTTTTACAAGTGACTTTTACCTCCAGCTTCTAATCACAGAGGATTAAAATCCCACAGTTACAGAGATTTTTCATTATTGTGTACATATTTTTTAATTTATCTATTGTTAAGGCTTAGAGGAGCAAATAATTTGCATATTGCCTCTATACTAACTGGTTGGTCACATATTTGAGGCTTCATTTACCTATATAGTCATTACAAAGTCCTAGCATTTCCTTGAGGATGACTCTCGCCCATTCCTCTCGTCCCTGCAGCCAGATGTGTCTGTACTCTTGCCCTTGGACGACCCCGCCATGCACCAGCCTCTCTCTTCTAACATGGGGGTGTCCATGCGTGGACTGGAGATTTTCTACTAACCACTGACATCTGCAACTGCTCGCCTTCAGACCTTTACCCCAACAACTCTTTTATACCCAACTCCGACTACTTCCTCTTCCCCAACGTGCCCTTCCACTTCCTGTGTGTGGCAGGTTGGAGCACGATTCTCTTTCCGCTCAGACCCTTCATCCTCCCATCATGACTGCCTCCCTTTCCCATTCTGGCTTGTGAGAAGGCAGCGTATCTCTTTTTGTTCTCTTTTAAGAAGTGCTTGCATTTGCATGTTCTTTTCCTCATGTCTCTTCTCTTTGCTTTTTATTTATTTCACCGCAGGTTTGATTTGATGGGTAAAGATGGATAGCTCATTGTGATGTTGGTTTAAAAACCTCCTCTGCTGCCTCTCTGTCACCAAAACCACTCAAAGAAAGGAGACATGGTAGATGATGCTAACAGCCACGATTCCACAGCTGCTAAAAAGTAGATACGGGGCCGCCTGCAGAGATACATAACTGTCTGTGGGACACCAGGAGAGCTGATTACATCTCCCTCAAATCACATAATGGGAACACAGCAAAATATGCTTTTTTTTGCCCAGCTCACTTGTTTTCTATCAGTCAGAAACATCCATCAACTGCAAATGCTGCATCATCAAGTGTTCAATTATTCTTCCCCAAGGGGTTCCCATCACGCTTTCTACTACAACAGACTGCATATGAACACATCTATTTGCCAAACTGCTGATGTTGTATTGAGCCGCACATCAGCAGCTCATTCCCTGTTTTTTCGCGTCATGCAGGGCACAAGACGCCTCCATGACTCTTGCTTATTGTTTAACAGAGAAGTGGCCCCCTTTTTGATCGATTTTTATGGCTTTGATTGTCCTGGAGGACCAACAATCTGAGGGCCATAAAAACTGCTGATGCTGGTTATTAGAGATGACAGAAGTGGACGTTCGGAGGTGCATCAAAATAATCTAGCCCTGTGGTTGCTTATCACTTTTCCAGCCTTTTTGCAAATGCTTTGACCTTGCTCTGTGAAATGTATGTTTCATAGGGCTGAGTGGCCTCCCATTGATTTGTGTTGCTCTTTCTTTGTTACCCGTTTTTTTCCCACCCCGCTTTTGTGGTTGTGGATGGATTTACTTTTACTTTGCCATCTGGGCTGAGTAATCACTTGATCCATGTGGCATAAACAAGTCTATTCTGACTCCTCTTCCTTTCTTTTTCTCATCACTTTTGTTTCAATTAATCTTTTTTTTCTTTCTTTCTTTTACAGGCCTTCAACAAAAACAATCTGATTCTGGAGGAAAGAAACAAGTACTTCAATCCACAACTCACTGGGAAGACATATACTAATGCATACTTCACCGACCTCAACACCTACGATGATTATTAACTTTAGACTTTTATGCCACATTTAAGACTCCTCCCCTGCGACTGTCAGTTTTTGTGCTTTGCAATGAGATTTCTGACCCCATGCGTGGGATTGTCCCACTGAGACTTCATGGCAGCTGGTTTGTACTGAAAACCTAGACACACGATGCTGCCAGCAGGGGGAAATGCCTACTTTCTCTTAGGTGCCTTGGGGTACACTTGGAAAGCTCATAAAGAAGGGACCTATCCTGCATTGTCTCTGGATTTGGGAAAAACTGGATCTTTCCAATGAGGACACAAAAAAAAATGATGAAACCAGATCTTTGTTGGAAGATGCTGTGGGAAATCCCTTTCAACTTTCCTGTGATACTCCCGAAACAGACCTGCATTTCTAACGGAGGGAAATAAACACAAAAGGCACTGCATGACTTCATCCGACGTGTTTGCTCTGCTGTTTGTCTCATTTTTTTGCATGATGGACCACATCCCAGGGTTCAAGTGGCGTTTTCTCTTGGTCTTGGGTAAAAGGACTTGTTTTGGAAATCCTTGGAGCAAATGTTTTTGATGATGCTTGTCAGATTCTACCATTCACTGAACAATCTCTAAAACAGATGAACTTCCATCAACTGTTCTGTAGTCAGGATGTAGAAATTTAAAATTCGTGATAGTTGGTTTTTTTTTTTGCTTTCTTTTAGTTTTTGTTTCTCTTGTAGTTAGCAGTTTGACCAGTTCATGTTTATATATATACATATATATATATATATATATATATATATATATAAAAAATTATATTTTGCTTTGAAATTGTACATCTATTTGTTGTACAGGAGGCTAGATTTGACGCTTACGTCTGTAGATTTTCTAAATAGCTTTATTCAGTGTTGCAAGTGTTTTAAAAACATATTTTTTCTTTTGAAAAGAATAAAAAGGTACGTGCATTACAGCAAGTGATTGGGAGTATGCTTAGCATACTGGATCATTGTGAGTCGCCGTCATCGTACTGTTTATGTATTTTTTGTAAAAAAAAAAAAAATTTTTTTAAAAACATTTTCTTGTTCATCATTCTTTTGGCTTCAGAATTGGACGTGTATCTGTAAGCAGGTTGTTAACAGCATTAACTGTACAGGTGGGGCAAAAACTCTTTTATCTAGACCCCCAACTCATGTACCGTAAAATTATCAGATAATCCGTTTGGCAACAATTAGGTTACCAATATGTTCAGTTCAAACTTTTTTTCCTTTTTTTTTCTTGTTTGCTTGTGTTATTGTGCAGAAATTAAAATTTTAGTCCTACAAGACGTGTTGACTGTGAGTTCTCTAAAGTCCCTTTTCTAAATGCTCCTTTCTCTAATGAAAGAACAAAACATAAGGTTAATTTTTGTGAAAATAGGCGTCAAGAATTCACCGTCTAGTGTAATTCACCCTGACGATGTATGAGGCTTGGATTTTCCTAAAGCAAAAAGCTGTGAAACCAGATCACAACAAACAGAAGAGCGCACAAAATCCTTTCCTAATCACCCGACACCAGAGAAAAGGGCTATTTAGACCATTTTTAGCAGAGCCTGATGGGGGGAGAACCATAGGGTTGAGTATGTGCAAAGTGGCATAGGTGTTAGGCTGCTGTTTAAAGCTTGAACTCTAATCATATGATAGGAAGTAATACAGCACATCAGGCTGTTCTTCATCAACCTTTACCCTGGTTTCCCATCTGTGTGTTAATCAACCTCTGTTTGGCCTGTTAGACTTCAGGGAATAAATCCCTTCACTTTGCTTTACCACAATGAACTTATGCAGCAACAGAAACCAAGGTAATAATGTGCTAGAGCTGCAAGTGTGTGTTGCAGGTTAGAAAAGTTGTGAAAGCAACTCCAAATGTGCACATTTCCCTCCCAGCGTCCGCAGAAGGTCTTTGCACAGGCACGCTGTGTAAAACAAGTCGTCCCCCAATGACCTCGCTCTGCTTTGAGCGATGAAAACTGTGAATATATTTCCTGCAGGCACGCAAGCACACATCCGCAGCCAGCTGCGTAGTGCTCAAGTGTTCCCAGCACTTTCATCTTTCTGTGAGGTTGCCAGCAACATGAAGTATGCAGCTCATAGTCAGTCGGACACGTGACATTCTCCTTTGACAGCAGGGATGGAGGATAAATGACTTTCCTAAAGTGGCATTTGTGTGCTGCTAAAGTTCACAGCTAAAGGTCACAAGAGCAGGGCACGAGCATGTCGGGAAAACTGGCAGTGTGAGTACTTGCATGTGCACTTAGGAGCATGAGAGTCATGAGATGGACCACGATCTGGTATTTAGCAGGTTGATATTTTTCACTTCATGCATTTGGTCCTCAAATTATAATGACTTTGGTGATTTTCTGGCAAAGTTGGTTTCTTTTGATCTTGTTTTTACTGTCACCACAAAAATAAACTTTTATCACATTTCTGTTGTAGTCAAGTAAACAAAACAATATGCTTGTGGAAAAACTTTACAAAATTTAAAAAATAAGTTATCTCGGCTGCATGCCATCTTTTGAATGGGCAAGTTGTTGTCTTATATTATACTGGAACTCTTTGCTATCTTCCATCCTTTTTTTTAGGTTTTAAACAGCCACAGTGATGCATGTTTGATTTTGAGATTTATGCCACTAGATCCAGAACTTTCAAAATTGAACTACTTTAAGATAAAAGCGCAGTGGTCTTCAGTTGAGAAGATTTGGAAAATGTTCACAAAATTTGGTTAAGTTCGTTTTCCCAATGCATTTTTGATAGAGATGTAAAAGACAGATACGTACTTAGAGGTGTGAATTTGGGAAACTTCCCCTGCACTGTTCAGTACCCAGGTATTTATCACTGAGTCACACTGGTTGAATTTTTGGCTAAAGATGTCCTGGATCAATTTTAGGTCAATCGATCGAATCAGATTGTTCAAAAGGAACCAACTATGAATTGCATCCGCCACCAGAAATTATGTTATGAATTGAATTGTTGTTAAAACAAATCGTTACACTCCCAGTATTCGAAGATTGATCTACCACTGGGAGTAACAGCAGTGTCGGTTGAAAATAACAGATACAAACAAGATTATGTTGGTAAAAAGGTATAGGATTTATCAGAAAGTAAGAAAGGGTTCTGGCAAACTGTCAATTTCTTTTTCTGTTGTGCTCTCTACTGCCTGCCTTTATATGAACTTATGATGCAAGCAAAAAGATATTCAATCACAAGCTTCTTCCAGTCAAGTCAATCACAGTTGGGGAGCGAGGGATGTTTACCCTAAATTACCCTAAAAAAAAGGTTTTTCTCTGTCAAGAGGCATTTGCATTTATAGTCTGAAAAGCCAAATTAATAATATTGATTGTATCTACTTTTTCTAAGAAGTTTATTGCCCTTAAAATTACAAAATTTCAGGGAATGAATATAACAGTAACAAACAGTGACATGTATTGAGATTGGGTTCCTCCTCGCAAGTAAAAAAGAATGAAAGAAAAGCTGGATACAAATTTAGAATGGGGGTGTGACAATAAGACAGAGGCATTTGGATCCATGTGCAACTGGTTTAATAGCAGGAGCAAACAGACGTAGGCAAGGCAGAAAGAAGTCAAAACCAGGCAGGAGTCAAAATACACAGAGAGAGCCAGGACGGAGTCAAGACAGGCAAGGGTCAGGATAAATGGAGAGACAGCAGAAGAAACGTTCAGACTGTATGTGAAAACATACTTTCTAAGGTGATTGCTTGATGCAGAACAGCTGGTGCAACACAACGTCACTCCCAAGTCGTCTCATATTGACGCATGGGTAAGGAACCCTCTGCATCACCCTTAGACGCTTTGGATGACCCCTCCCAATCCACCAGATACTGAAGCTGACCTCCCCGGAGCCAGAATTCTAGGATCTCCTTGACAAGATAGGCCGCCATCGTCATCGGTGTGCCGACGTCAGGGGGCTCTGTTCTTGGCCCCTCATTGAGGGTCCAGCGGTGAGCTTCGACAGAGAGATGTGAAATGTAGGTGAGATGTGGTACTCGGGAGGCAGTAGAAGGAGCCCACAAACCTGGGGCTGAGTTTTTTTGTATGGGACTGTCAGTCGGAGATCCCGGGTGGAAAGCCAGACCCACTGACCAGGTGTCTGGCTGGGATCTTTGCAGCAGCACTAGTCAGCTTGCTCTTGTGACCTGCGGACAGCGTGCCTGAGCTGAACATGGCCTGCCTCCCAAGTTCTTTTCACAGTGGCAAAACCAGTCATCTACTGCAGGCAGCTCCGTGGGTTCCCTTGACCAGTGGAGAAATAGTGGTTGGACTCCCAATACGCACTGGAAAGGGCGAGACCCCCATATCCGTCTTCTTCAAAGAGCTCTGGGCGTTCTCCGCCCAGACCAGGAATCATGCGGTTCCTTTGAACTGCGTGATGCCCTTGGTTGAGGCATTCCACTTGGCCGTTGGACCGGGGGTGATAGCCGGAAGTGATACTCAGATTAATGCCCAGCCTCTTGCATATTTGCCGCCATACTCATGAGATGAACTGGGGACCGCGCTCTGATACAACATCCTCAGTGAGTCCGTAGTGCTGAAAGACATGTGTGACCATCTGTTCACCTGTTTCCAGAGCTGTGGGCAACTTGTAGAGAGGAGTGAGACGGCAGGCCTTGGAGAATCGATCAGTGACAGATTAAATAGTGTTTCACCACAATATGGAACCAAGGGTGTTGTGGGTTTTGAGGTTGAGCCGACCTCCTGCAACCTCTTCCCATACGGCAGAGGTTGGAGGAGGCCGGCTGGAAGCTGACGAGGGGACTTTTGACAGGATGCACATGTCACAAACTCGGCCACATTCACCTGCATCGTTGGCCACCAGGAGTTCATTAATGTCTGTATGCCAACCTTTCCTTGGTGTCCCTCTGTGAGCGTGTCATGCACCAAGTGGGGAACCGGTCGCCGAAGAGACAGGACATAAGCTCGCTTGTACGGTGGGTCACCGGCGTGAATTCTGCCGGCACCGTCATGATGTCCCACTGTGCTGGGGCCAGGATCAAAGACCCAGGCACAAAGTGCTCTGAAGCCACTGACTCTCCTATGGAGGTTTTGTGGAGGTGGAATTGGAACAGAGAAAAAAACAGGGACCATCGTGCTTGAACAAGTTCAAGTTCATCTTGGTGGACTTGATGTATTTTAGGTTCTTACGATCCGTCAAAACTAGGAATGGCTGAGACGCCCCTTCCAGCCAGTTCCTCCACTCTGAGAACACCTCGTTCATGGCAAGCAACTCTCGGTTGCCTACGTCATAGCTTGTCCCTGTATCGTTAAGCTTAAAATTTTCACATGGGGACATCTTGGGCGGTTGGCCTTGGCGATGTGACAAAACAAGACTTTGCACTGAGCTCTGCTCTGTGCCAAACTAAACACTGTTTGTGGTTGATTGCTTTATGCAGAACAGCTGGTGAGACCTAGTAGCAGGGGCCAAAGGCTGATGGGAGATGTAGTGAGGAAGGTGCTCAGGAGGATGTCAATACTCAGGAGAGGGCTCCCTCTGATGGTCGGAGGAGAAGATGGAGGCTCTCGCCCTGACAGGGGGCAATACAACAGTATACATTCAGGGATCAAACCAAAATTAGCCCCAAAGAGTAAACACTCTTGACTATCTTTGAAATAAAAAAGTCAATTTTCAGCTATAGTTGGGAAGTCAAACACAGCCATCAAATAAATCTACCTTAACGTTTGTGTTCACTGAGCTATAGCAGATGGGTTGGGCTTAAACAAGTTTAGTGTGATGATCTTTATTGCATCCAACAATAAACCATACAGAATATAACACTGATCTTTTGCGAGTAAATATTACATGTATAAATCCATAAGGAATATTAGAGGATCAATGAGGAAATCTGTCCTTAGGCATCCTGTGTTGTCTTTTTGATATTCTTCCAGAATTATCTTATTTTGGGGCAATTCCAAAAGACGTGTGTGGTCACCAACCATGCCACAGTTTCTCCAGCATCTGCATGTAGTAGTGCTTTTAGACATACAGATCCTTTCCAAAAAATAGGATACTATGAAAATGTGCATTAATGCATGATTCCATTCAAAAACTTAGATTGTTATAGAATATAGACTAAAGAATAAATTAAAAAAAAAGAATATAGAATAAAGAACTAATAATTCAACAACAGATATGCTTTGATGAGTACCGATAAGGATATTCAAATAATACAGATATAAATATAACCAATTATTTACACCTCACATGCACACGTTTTTACAGTGTTGAATATTCCATTGCTTAATTTTTCAAGGATTTGTTTACATTTGGATATGAATACAATTTTTGAGTTAATCTGAACTGAATGAGAAATGTCTCTTATAATGAAGATCTTAGTTCTAAATAAAGTGGTTTTATCAAACCAATCAACCGGAAACATAATAAATGGAAACAAGTAAATTTCATTACGATTCAAACATCATTTGAAGCACCAAGCCTCATATATTTTCCAAAGGATGTACGTTTCTTTGGCAGAAACTCGAATAATTAACAGCTTGCATACATAGGTTTCTGAGTGGCTAACAAAGTGAGTGAGATTGTTCCTGTCAGGAAGGTAACTAGGGTTGGGCACTGATTGGGTTTTATTCAGTTCCAGTGCCAAAGCGGTTCTTTTGTTTCAGCTTCGATTTTGGTTCCTATTCTGTGCCGATTTTGGTATTTCAGTAATACAAATAATGCCTGCCTCTTCCCAAATCCAAAGCAGAACAGCGACAAACGGGTGCAGACTCCGCAGAGTGCCTGAAGCTTTTTCTTTCCCCCTTTTTTCATATTCTTTTAAGTCAGTGCACCATGCCCATTTACAAACAAATCAAAGTAAAAAATGTGCATATACTTTCATTCCAAATGGGCAAGTTTTGTTTACGTTGGAGCGGGGGGCATTTTATGTCACTAATTCCAATCAGGAGGATGCTATGTTACTCACCCAGAGTAGAATGGCTGCTGCTGCTGTCACAATCATCTCCATCAGCTGATATTTCAGATCTGGAATTCTCCTCATGAGGTTCTACTAGGCCCAAAATGTTCATGCTAGCCCCGGAGGACGTGCAGACCATACAGTTTTCAGCATTTAATGCAATCCCATGCGTTGTCAAGTGCCACCTAAGATTTGAGGTGTTACCTCTGCCGCACAAGATCATTTTGTTGCACTTGTTGCACGTCGCTGAATTTTCTGCTTTTGTTGTGAAATTCAGCCAGACCTTTGAGCGCTTCAACATCAGCATTTTGGAAGCGCGTGCCCTGGTGCGCCCACACTCGCCTCGTCAGTCACCGCTCTTATATGGTCCCGCCCACTATCGCAGAAAAGGCAAAAGGATTGGCTAAAACTTCAAAGTACTGAACAGAGTAGAAGTGATTGACATGTCTTGGCTGAGATGAATAGACCTTCAGTGCAACTAAGCAACAAAATGAGGAACCAAATGCAGCAACTTCTTTCAGTTCCTGTAGAACCGCGATAGTCATAACAGTTCCTACTTAAAACCGAATTTCGGTGCCCAACTCTAAAGGTAACAGAGCGTGAACATCTCATTGAACACCTCTTTTTCCTCCAGAGGCCTTTTTTCCGAGTTTTGGTGATATCAGCCCCTCCCTGAGCGAATACTCCAGCCTGTTAGCAGTGCTAAGTAGACAGAGTCAACAAGTGACCATCGCACTGGTCAGTTAAAACTGGTAAGTATCTGCAAAGATAATCAGAAGTTGCTGACATTTATTCTGGCTAAGACCCTGTGCCATCAGCAAAAAAAAAAAAAAAAAAATGTAAAGGCTTTCAGTGAGAAAAGCCAGTGATGAATGCAGGTTGTAGTCTAGTGTCTGTAAGGGCTTAGGGGAATGATGATAGTAGATGTTGACTGAACAGCCTGGGGCAAAACTGCAACCTACAGAACAAATAACGAGCTGCCACAAAGTGATGTATTTTTTGCAGTAGGAAAATAACAGTGATTACCAAATACCTGTCATGAAATCCTATATCCTCCTTTTCTGAGGTTACTTTTACTGTTAGAGTTTTTAAAGCATCATTGAAGTCTACCTTTTATTACAATTACTGTGTATGTCTAACCGTTTCATGCCACAGTACTTTTTTCACTGTGGTTGTCATTTTTTGGCTGTAAATTGCATTGACATTAAATGCTTCCTCTTAAGTGCTTTTTTACTCTCTTGTCGTGTAGTTTTGATGCAACTGATGTTTTTTTTATTTCAGGTTAACAGCTCTTACACTTTGAAATATGCTCAACTCTGTGATTCATTATTTTTTTATTTAGAAATTAAATGAGAGAAAACTGCTCTCATGCAATGATCTGTTGTTAGTTTGCATTCTGTAATGTCTTGTGGCTTCCAGACAGGAAGAGGCTCGACTTCCATCAGCGCTCCTTCTCAGCCAGATATGTGTAGGCTGATGGGAAGCTGGCACACCACTGCCTCTTTACTCATGCTAGACTGAGAGGTGAATGTCACCCGAGACTTGGATGCCAGCTGAGAGGTGCCACCATAAATCCCACCCCGAGACATCTGGAATCCCAGGTGCCTGTCGGGCAGATTCAGGTCTCGGCTCCAGGAAAACAAGAATCCTCACGGATGCCAAAAAGCATTGCGAAACCCAAGCCAAGCCCTCCGGTGCTTATCGGCTTCACCACAACCCTTTATGGGCCTATTCACCTCATTCAAAGCTGTTATTTAGGTAATGAGCCAAGATGGAAGATACTGCTGTGCTCCAATTATCCACTACGTCTCCTTGCTCTTTCCTTGCCAGCTTTCCCACAAGTCCTGATTCTCTTCAGAGAGACCAGCTGCTCTGGCACAACTCTGCTTCCTCTGGAAGGGGGACCTTTCAGGACAGAGAGGCTCTGTCAGCACTAGATTCACTCACAGGGGCTATTGATGACTGCCATGGAGCTGAGCTGAGCTCTGGACGGTCTTATCAACGGTGTAGAGGTGTCTTTTTGAGATTTGCGCCATAAGTGTCCAATGGAGCACCTCGAAGTTGGAGCAAACACTTTTTGAAAAATCCTAGAGTGTAATCGTTCAAGTTAAAAACCAATGCAAGTACAATGGAAATGATCTGCCACAAAATTATGTTTATAACTTTGTTTCCATTCCATAAAAGGCCAAACAAAAAAGAAAACTATTTCACTTGACATTTTACTGTTTGCTAAAAGTCTTTTTTTTCCCTAAACTCACACAATTATAATTAAACTTTACTATGAAAAACACCAGAAAATTATTACTTTTTGTGAATTGTGAATGATGAAACCATAATCCACTTGCAGGAGATTCAGAAGTGTCACCAAAAACATTAGGTGTCTTTAAAAAACGGAAACATCCAAGTTCATTGTTTAAAACTCAATTATGGGAAGAATCACAGCCAAAAAGATGAAAATTCTCATTCAATGCTAAAAGTTTTGTTTTAGCAGCTAAAGCTGCATACTTAGATTCTCATTCTTAGTCAAGAATTCAAATTACTGCAACTCTAAATGCTTTAAAACACTTTAAAAAATCAAAATGAAGGTATAGATTTGGTTAAGCAATGCTAAGACCTTAAAGCTGCTTGGTAGAGGTTGAATTGAAAAAAGATAAATAATAAATGGTGTATGTTGGCTCAACGAAAGAAAGTCTGAAATCAAAAGCTGAACAAAAGGAGTTACAGATAAATTGCATGGCAAATTCTCTATAACATAAAGTTCAACACAAGTTTTCTTAGTTTAAAAACAACTACTGACAGTATGATTATCAGTGTGTTAATAACTGATGCTCCCGAATTGTACAATTTTAATATCCTGCTTTCATAAGTCAGTTTGTTACAGTCCCCACCATAGTCACACAAGCTTGTCAGTTTATATTTAGGTTTTAATTTATTTGCATATAATAAACCATTTCCACAATAAGGTGACAAGATGAAGGTCTACACCTACACTGTATGATTTCACCAGACAGCGAGAAAAGATAATTAACAATTATCTTCCTCTACATTTTCCAAATATCCTTTTTTTTAAATTACTTATTGTACAAAATGCAGTCTGGAGGTATAGACTTAGAAACTTTAAACACGAAAATCATACATGAAATTAATTAACATGAAACCAAAGTTTCCATTTGTGAACACCCTCCATGGACCGCTAAAGAGCTTGAGTGATATAGATGCCTGTTGGGGTCAAATATGCCCAGTAGGGTCTTTCATTGGAGTTAGTGTAGATATGCTTATACCCCTTGCACATCTCAGCTCTCAAGTACTGAGGTTCAACTCAGTGAAGAAGAGGCCTGTGTATCTGCAGCTCCGGATCAGGAATGGGTCTGTGACTGTGGTTTGGACTTTTGAACCGAACAGCAGTAGCAACATATCTGTTCCTATTAATGCCTATTGATGTGGATCATCTTTGGAATTCAAGGAGTACCACTCTTTGGGATGGTATTCTGGGCATGTATAACAAAGAGAAGACATGCTGGGACTTCTGTGTTTCTTAAAAGTTCTCAAGTATCTTATTATAAAGTACTTTCTCTTATTACCATATTCCAAAATGAACAATAGAACACCATGCATTCCCCTAAGGCATGGTTTGTCTCTATGATTAATGAAAGCACCATACTTAGCCAGTGAAGCACTTAAGGGATTCATGCTCATACAAAAATTGATTACCTTTAACAAGAAAATAATGGGGAATAGAGAGTACCTGTTTTACCTCACAATCCCTGCTGGAAAGCAATCATTGGCTCTGTAAAACTCTGGTGATAATCTCACGTATAAGTGCAAATAAAGCACTGTAAAAACACTTCATATGACAACTGAATGCTGCCATCAAGACACAGTAAGATTACAGAAACGCAAGTCCCCTTTGTGGTCACAGTAAAATTACAGCTTTTGAATCTCAAACAGTCACCCAAAGCATGATGTGAATGAGAATGACTGATTATAATGTGTGACGTATTTATTCAAACTTCTGGTTAAATATTCAACTTGCCTTCTTTTTTCAGATGAGAATTAGAAGCGACTTTGCTGTTGTGCATTAAAGCAGCTCCTTATTTTAATTCTCTCATTAGATTTTTCCTCTCTGCTAATGGGCCTTGTGATGAGGTATTGATCTGCATCAAATAAGTATTAAAAGGACTGCAAACAAAACCCTGAAATTTGAAAATAATGTTCAAAGTGCTGTTGGAGGCTTTTCAGTGAGCCTGCCTGAAAAAAAAAAAAATTGCATGCAATGCCTGTAATTGACGATTTGTGAGGGTCTCCAGCTGCTGTTTTCTGATCTTGAATACCACAAGTTTCACCTCTGAAAATTTGAAGCCATTTTTCACAACAAAGACTTCACGCAGCAGTGAAAGAAAACTCTGCGGGCATCTTGTTCTTTTCTGCCGAATGAGAATTTTGACTGAAAGAAGAAGTGAAAAAAAACAAAACAAATAGTATTAAAACCTGAGGCTTAATCCCTGCATGTTTTTGAACACAGAAAATGTATGCAAATCAAAACTGCAACTATTATCCCTTAAAAAAATGGAACCCAACCTGAGCTCATTTAAGTTAATTAATTTAAATTAATTGTTTTTATAACGCAACAGTTTAAAATGGAGTTTGTCTAAAAAAAATAGATAGAAAGCAAACAAATGCAATCAGCAAGTCTTAGTAATTATGACTGTTGCATTCAAATTCAGCACAGAAGAGTCTAATAAGGCGAAATTATCTTAATGGTATACAATTTACCTGCATATCTGACCACTGGATTATATCAAATATTTTTTTGGTGTTGTGGTAGCAAGCAAGCAAACAGCAACAATGGAGAGAAAAACTCCCTCTAGATCGAAGATTATGCTAGAAACCTTCAACAGAACCAAATTATGATGATGACCACCTGCCATGAGAGGAGGGGAAAGAGGCAGATAAATGGGAAAAATACTGGAGCTTTTGTTGTCAGACAGACAGGCAACGTAGTAACCGCAGCAACAAGAAAACAGTAGGCAGATGGAGGAACACAAAATATCTGTTGTTAAGACAAAAAAAACACGTTTGTCAATGCAGCAGAAAGAAGCCAGGAAGCAAAAAAAAATCATTGAACACCTGTTATAGGACAAAAGAGATGTGTCAGTACCCCAACAACAAGAGAACATGGTTAAAATTGACAAACATGAAACATATGTTGTTGAACAGAAAAGATAAACTATTGCTGTGGTGGGAGAGCAAAAACCAGACAAGGATCCAATCACTGGAACCTCTGCTTTGAGACAAAACAAGATTTGAAAACAAGAAACCAGGATGCAGATGGACAAAATCAAAATCTGTAATATCTTTAAATGCAAAAAATTTGTTAAACAATGTAACAAAAAGAGAGTAGACATAAACAGACAAAAACACTGGGACATCTGTTAGACAATAAAGCCTTAGTCATAACTGCCCTTTTAGGTAGATACAGGAATGTCTGTGGGCAAAAAAAAAGAAATTGTAATTGGGAGGAGACAGTTTTATTTTTACATGATGCACAATGGCTGCTGAAGTTTCAAGAGAAAGTTCAAATTTTACAGTGACTGTATGATTTTTCTTTAAAAGGCGACATTGATCAGTGTCCACCCAGACACATTTCGAGGTTGCGCGATGGCAGTCCAGTGACAGCTGGGTGGACCACAGGACGGTGGCTGCTGGATTGCCAGCCGGCAGCAGCTCTGAATGGATGATGTGTAAATGTTACCGTACAGTGGCTGTCCATTTCTGGTGCCACAAGCTACCCAGTAGAATGGGGATATATGGACCATTCTTTACACCTGACCGCCACCTGGCTCCCACTGCCTACGTTCATGACCATACAAATGATTTTCAAAAAAATCAAGAGAGCATGAAATCCTGAAAATTCTGTCAATGCCTCCCTATCGGTGGTGGTTGTATTTGTGACCAGAGCACAAATGTGGCGCCCACAGGAAACATCAAGATCGCAGATCACTCAGTGAGCCCTTAAAGCTTAAATGTTCATGCATATTTTTTATACGCTCATGCTGCATCAACAGATTGTAGCACATACTTATACAACATGTAAGCATAAGTAGGGACGAAGTAGAGAAGACACAGGCATGTTGTACAGATTTTTTATTTTTTAAACTCCCCAAATCCTGTGCATTGCATTATGATAGTAGTTTGTGTGAACATCCTACAGGCACTTACACAGCACTCGCGCACCCTGTGCGAGCAACAGTTGCGCATAGTCAGGAGTCAGTTTGCACACCTCACTAACACAGGATGTGGCATCAGGGCACACTAACCCTAACCCTAACCCTACTTATGTTATTCTTACAAATATTTAAGTATAGACTTACCACACTCACAACAATGGTACGTTACATTTTTCATTACATGCCTTAAGGTGGTCGTACGAGTCTCGGGGGAACTGAAAGACTTAGTCATTAAGGAATGCAGCATAGAAATATGCATTAAATGAAAAAAGAGGAACCTATGCATGGCTTTTTAAGCAAGTATTAATTATAACAACCCGTTAAATGTAAATGAACTAGTTGTTCATTATCTGAATTTTCCCTTATCAGATTATTAAAGTGATTATCTAAATGTCATTATTTGAGGTTCTTTTTCAGATAAATGGCAACTCATCTGTTTTATTTAATAATTTACTTTGGTATATCCTCATTAATAGAGAAGTAATGAAGATTTAATTACCCCAGATCTGATTAGGACAATTATAAGGAGTCTAGTTTTTTTGATTATGTGAACACTAATATAAGTCAACTTCTCACGTAGCTCAACCATCACAGATTGTGGTTCAGTGGGAACAACATGCACTGCAAAAACTGAATCGTTAGAAAGTGCCTTCTTTCAAGAAACATTTTATGTCTTGCAAGAAAAGAATATCCTATCAAGAAAGTTCTTCAATTGCAAAAAAACCTTTGTTTTAGAAAACATGTATTAATTACAATATTTTTTTCTTAAAATAATAATTCTTGATAGGATTTTTTTTTTTTTTTGCTTATTTAAATGTTTGGGGCTTCCCCGTTAAAAACTCCTACATTCATGTGTCGCTACGCAAGCTTTTAAGTCGATTTTTGAGCTCCAGGAACAAAACGCGTGGCCATAGAACACAAGTTTAAAGTTAAACCAGTTGAACTTTGACCATTCAGGGACATGGATTTGGTGGTGATATAGTGTCCTTTTTATTCACAGAAGTGCCAACCATTTGAAAAGTGATCATGAAGGAGAAATTGATTGTTCCGGTTTGTGCCCTGCCGGAATTATATGACACAGAGTTTTTCAAATATCAGAATAGAGCTATGAAAGAAAAAACCTGGAGCAAGATTTGCGAGATTTGCACTGCTTGGAAATTTTGCACCAACGCTCTTCCAACTGTGAGTACATGTGCGAATATCAGGTAGCGACCATCCAGTGTGAACACTGTATGCTAAAAGTGCATTCAAGACCCCAAATGAAGTCAAATGTTTGACTTCAGAGGTTATAAAAGTGTCAGTTTGTGATCAATGGTCAATGGTTTGTTCACAGTCATACATGAACTGAAAAAACAAAAGTTGAAGTCACACATCATGACCAAGAAGAGTCACACTATTGGCGCATCCAAAAGAGTGAACATCTTTCTCTCATCTGCCTTTTCACATCATATTTCTCCCAGAAAAAGCTGCTGTTTAACCTCAGAGCACCTTGAAAATGAAGCAATTGTATCAGATAGAAAGTGCCTAACTCTGTAAAACCCCTTTCGTCTGCTCTTTTGTATTGACTATTAGACCCAATGATGAGGTTTTTCATTTCCGGGAGAAAGGATCAGATAAATTAAGAGACGGAGTGAGTGATGACAGTAATTAGGACGGAGCTGTCCTGTTTTACCCTCTGCTCCTCCACCTTTTGCAGACCTTTAAGGACTTCCTTCTCTTCTCAGGCCAGGTCTGAATGGATGATTCATGAGATCTATCAAAAAATTGGGTTATTAATAAGACTTCAGCTGGACCCATCTGGGTCTTTTAAACTCATTAAATTATTTGACCCTGCAGTGATGTTTATGCTAATTCAGAGGATTAGATCACGTGGAGGAAGTTTCATTGTCCCAAATCTGACTTGTTTTCTTTTGCATCTGCATAGATTACAGATTTTCTCCTTTTTTTGGTCCTTCTTGATGTATTTTCTTTAACTCTGCTTTTTCGTCACACGCTTTACCTCCTGCTTGCTAAGATTTGCAGAGCAGTAGAACCTGATCCTCCCCAAAACAAATTGAGATGTAAAGCTCTTGCAGCGCTCAGCAGTTGGGCTGTCCAGCCGCTCAGAGAAGCCATGTTGTGCTGACGATGAACTTAGGAGCTCACCTCGGTGAACACACAATAGTCCTGTACTCCCAAACTCTACTGCTCATCAAAAAAAATGCAAGTTCTCTAAATATTCTGCAGTATTCTTAATTTTTTTTAATGTATTTATCACCAAAAAAAAAGTCAATTTTTTTTCTCCCATGAAGGTAAAAGAGCAGCAGGATGAGCGCCTCTTTGAACCAGCGGAGGACATCTAACTTCAAAAGACTGGAGTTGAATCAATACCCGCCACAAACACACCAACACCGTCCCACTCATCTTTTCTCGTGATTAGATTGACTGCAATTCTTCTGTGTCCAGCAGTTCTAGAAAGTCTTTATGAAGGAGAATTGCCTTTTTACTGAGATGAGGTTTGTCTCTGGTTGCTGCTGGCACCAGTTTAAAGCCACAGGGTACTCAGCTACCAGACAGCGAACTGCCTCTTTGCATTTATAGTTGGTCACTAACAGGGAAATCTCCTGTCTGATATTGACTTTAATCTCTTTTTTTACACACGACAGGCATGTTTGCCCCCAGAACTAAGTTTGGAAATGAGTTTATCATGAAAAGCAGTTTCTAATACGGAATGACGCTGCATTATCGCATGCTGCTGTGACACTGAATTGTCCTACAAGTTCATCCTGTGTGACTTTAATGGGCATCAATGTGAGTAATGTCCACAACACTGCATGCTTGTGTTTTTTTCCTTACCCTTGGCTTTTTCCCTTGAGATTTATATCAATTTGTCCTCATTTCTACCTCATCCTCTTGTAGGGGCAGTAAGCCCAGATACAGACAGAGGAAGGAAATGTATGGTCTCACAGCATGTGTGTTTGTTTATTTATCCTCCTTTTTTTTACCAGACTAAATGAGAACTATGGGGGGAAAAGAAAAGAGAAATAGTGTTAAGGATGGCAGGTGGAAGGAACGAAGTTGGGGTTTCAGGGAGAACGTCGGGCCTGTGACGAAATGCCAACTAAAAGAGGACGGATCAGAGGGCCGAGCACGAGCCAATCTGAGCCCCTATTAAAGAGCACAGAAGACGGATGGGACTGCTCTTCTTTAGAGAGAAGAAACAAGCATGCACAAACACACTCTCACAGTATCGAAGCCTCAAGGACACTGTCATACACAAACAAATACTATGCACTGCAAACAAAGAAACAGACAAGAGATTGATGAAGGTTATGCAGAGGAATTTGCTGGGGAGGGTTGGCTCTGCTGTCTGAGAAAAAAAAAACACAAGTCTCATTACGTAGCAAATGAATGATTGACCTCCAAGATATTCACAGTTTTAACTGCAAACGTCTACTATCAACGAAGGGTCATGCTAAATAACAATTGCCAAATTGTCAGCCTCACAGCCAGAAATCAGCATCACTAAACCATGAGAACAAATTGGAAATGTACAACTAAAATCAAAGTTTTGGCACAAGCACATCTGAGAGCTTGAAACGTTTCTGTGGCAATCATTTGAGTGTGTTTTGTCTTTTATGTCTCCAAATCTTGACAAATAATTCCCTCCCACTGTTTTCTGACGGCTGCAAAGTGTATCTTTATGAGCCATGACTAAAACTCTTCTCATTATTAATGTTTCTGGTCAACGGTTTCCATCAGAAGGAGAGCAAGGCACCGTGGAACAGAAGCAGCTGAATGAGCGAGATTTATGGAGCAACCCTGGTGGTGTTAGGCCCGTATGAAGCAGCACGACAGCAATAAAGTCCTTTACAATGGCTGAGCATCAGAAAGCTCTCTCTGTGTAATACATTACTAATATCACCCCTGCTGTGGAGGAAAGAGGTGCGGGAGATTTAATCTTATTCAGTCACCATTCAAGTGCACTTGTGCAAACTGCGTTTTAATGGATGCATGGAAAGCCAAGCACCAGTTCAAATCACAAAAGTTAAACTTTTAGAATTATCAAACCATATTTCTTGGTCGTAAAAACCTTGTTGCTGTTCAGCTGCAAAGATTTGGGCAAATATTTGCACGACAGTTTAATATTATGTGCATCTATTGTCAGGGCCTTGTGGTCATTTTTTGATCCTGACTCCTCCTATTTAGCTGAATAAAAATAAATGGAGTAATTTTATAGTTCAAGGCTTCAGCAGAGGGAATTATCTTTAAGATACTGTTAAGTAATATCTGTCCTGATGCAAAGTGAGTTTCTATGTTTCTTATTGCTGCAGCGAACACCAGCTTTTGCTTGTGAGAACTACTGTAGTTTAATCCAATTAAGGGTACTGTATTAATCCCAGAGAAGAGATTAAAAGCTGTCGGAAACCTATTTTTAACATTCTTCAAAGTCAATGCAGGGGTTATGGCTATGAAGTTTGGGTGAAAAGCTGTAAAGTTGCTAGCAAAACTGTTTTTTTTTTTTTTTTGGATCACTGATAACTGTGTAGGATTTTGTGTTTTTTCATTGTTTAAACATATCAAAACCTTAAACAGACTCAAAAGATTTGATGATTTGAGCCATTACATTATTTTATTCCGAATTGAAGTCAGTTTTGGGATTTGCAGTCATTGCCAACTTGATATGAAAACAGCTTGCAAACGTTGAAGAGAGACAAATGAGCTTGACAGATGCACGCCCAATAAAACTGCTCAAGAGCTGATGATTGACTATCTCCTATCAATCAAAACACCACTTTTCTGCGCATCTATACGATTAAATCCAAACTGCAGCAATGACATTCAATAAAACTCACCAAAGTACAGTTTTCACGAGTGTATATTGTCCCCACAGCAGCAAAAGAGGTTTCCAACACTGAGAACTCGTGTCAAACTTTCTCTAGTTCATGTGTAGCACATAACTAAAAAAAAACAAACACATAGGGATGGTTCAAATAAAATTCAAAATACAAATCTGTTCAAAATTATTGGCGTTTATACACTTTAAAGTTGTTTCATCAATAGACCTTTTCTTTACCGATGCACCAGGGGCATGTTCCAAGACAACACACTTGGATTTGGATTTGATGTGCTAAAAGTCTCACTTAGATCATCTTTTGTATTTTAAAAGCATTCCCAGTGGTCTTTTAATTATGACTATTTCATTTTTAGAAAAAATGTATAAACCTGTGTTGTTTTCTAGGACATAGTTTCTGCAGAGCAGCAGTAGTTCACCAGAAATTCACTTCTGAGTTGTTGGCAGGAGTGTTGGCACAGAGTAAGCCTTCCCCTTATTTCCCATCATCCCTGTGTTTACACTCTCTCCCTTTAGCGTACAGCCCCCCCACAACCCCAACATAACACTTTGGGTGCAACAATGATGGCGAGCTATATTGGAGCTTTCCAGCCGTGCAATTTTGAGCCAGCTTGGATAAGGAAAACAAAGACGCTCATGGATCTATGCGTCTACAAGTGGATGCATCAGAATGGAGCGGAGCAGGGAGCTTGTGGTTTGCTCCCATTTTCAAAGAGAATGTATTTTTCTGCTCCTGATTCACAATGATGTGAAAAAAGAATCAGAATACTCAGATATGCAATTTTAGCCTTAATTTTCTTCATATATGTCCTCCATCAAAAACACGTTAAAAACATCTAAACCAAAGATTTCATTGGATTGAGTCTTTAAGTTGTAAAGTAGTAATTTAGGAGGCACAGCACGTCCTTTTCACGCGTGGATAATCTACCACAAGTTAATCTGAGCAAGATCTTGACAAAAAAATGAATGCATCTGTGCATAAGAATAGATGCTCTGATTTAACAGAAGCTCATTGAATAATGCCACAGTGAATGAGAGCTATGATCAAGGTAAAACTCCTGTGAAGATTCACAGTGAGTCATCAATTAAGTCTGGCCTTGAAGAGTTTTCTGAGTAACTTCTATTTTCTACTTGCTTCTTTAGTCCAGTTGCCCCAAAGAACAGAATTCTGCCAAAGATGCGATAAAATATTTCAATATGTGACTTTTTTTGAACAAGTGAACTTTGATCTGCAGTTATTCATATAAACATTGTGGATCAGTTGAGGTGTGGGCTGCGAGTTCTACAATGGGCAGATAGTAGATCTATCTAACTGATAGTAGATCAGCTGGAAGGCAGAAAAGTCATCTCAGGTGGCTCTTTCAAGCACTAAACTATTATTAACTCAATTAGAAGTCCAACCAGAAGTGATGAAATCTGCCAGTACGGGTTATGTTTTCAGCTGGCGAAATATCAGGGCTCCTAAAATTATAAGTGTGCTTTTGTCTGCGGCTGCAATCAAAGACCATCTGTTTGAAAAATCACTAACATCATTAGGAGCAACCTTGTCCCTGTTATCATTAAGTGCATTACCTGTCATACAGGAGCAGGAAGCTGCTCTGCTCTCCCCGCCGCTGGAACTAAAGGGCGGGGAGGGGGGGCAAGGCATGAAATGCTCGGTTAAGTCTAAATGCTGGAAAACATGTTTTATTGAGGCTGCAGGCTGGAAAGTTGCCAACAAATTTCTCAATGAATCAGCTGTGTGGAGGTAGAGCTGACATGAGGCCCGTAACTCAAGGTGAGGAATTTTGACATGAAACGCTGGGATAAACAAAGGCTGACAGGAGGGGGAGAAGGGGAGGGGGGGTGGGGATGGGGGTGTCCATGATAGTATTGCATATCTGAAGCAAATCAGCTGCATCCTTTGTTTGTCAACGCAACTCTAATGAGCGACTCATCACACAAGCAGTTTTTCTTCTTCCATCTTTAATGAGAGCAGATTGGGAAGTCAAACCAGAGACAGCAATGAACTCAAATGGAGAAAGATGTGAAATGTGTGAGCAAAGCTTTATAACCCTTATTTCTCCCCTTCTCTGTGGGGGTTTGGGTCCTGCTTCAATTAATTAAACTGTGAGAAGCAAACATGATCTGATTTGGCCTCGGTAATCAGCTTTCGTGTTCAAATAAAATTTGGATGAAGGCCAGAGGACACGCACCTCCTGTTTGTTGATATTGTCCTTAGGGATATTATCATACCTGTCTTCCCAAGTAACACCCGGAGGGTCTTTCAGAGGGCCGTGTCAACACCAGCGCTGAACACAAAGTTATGGAGAACACTGAGAATCGGATTTGTCCTCAGGCAAGTTATATGGCTTCTGGGTTTGGCAGCACCAGAAAGCGGAGGAACAGTACAACGTCTAAGGAGAGAGCTGTCTGTAAACAAAACCTGATCCATTATTCATGCCTGTTTCAAAAAGTTACCCACCAGTGCCCGATGCTGTGATACGGAATGACACTTCACATCTGTTTGCTAATGAATCAGAGCTGCAGTTGCTGCGCACTTGTAGAGCAGAGAAGAAACTGCATCGCCTTTAGGCCTGGCCTCTGCCACCACAAAAAGACAACAAGCAGCTGCAAAGCACTGGGAGAGCACTTAGATTAATCCACTAAAAGGATTAGACACAGCACGAGTGAGGAAAAAAACACACCACAGAGAGAAAAATGGCGTACATGAAGGAATTAAAAGCAAATTGATAGAGACATGGGGGGGTAGAGATAAAGTAAACAAAGCGGGAAGAATCTGAGGAAGGAGTTAAAACCAAATCAGCAATAAATCATTTAAGTTGCCATGATATAAAGTTGCAAAAGCAAACCTTATGAATATTTCTTGAGGATGCAAGGACACAGATGAGCTGTTTGTGCCGAAGCCGAGCTGACACCAGAAAGTATGAAATAACTCAACCTTGGTGAGCTGTGCAGTGAAATAACAAGAGATTTTCTCTCAGTCTGTGCACACCTTCTCATAAATTATCTTGACCTGAGGTTAATTTGGTAGTTCAGTGCCCCCTAGAGGTTACTACTGCGTCCCTGCAGTCTAATAACCCAAGCTTAGCAGCTGCATTTTTGCAACCACCATAATTAGTTTGCTCATTTATAGGACAAGCAGTACATAGAAGTGGCACAAAAATGTATGAGTAACAAAAAGCTGAAGAGGAATAACTTTTTTAACTTACATTTATAGAATATTTAGAGCTAATTGTTAAACATTCAAAGGAATTATTTATTTGTAAAACCATGTCAGTTTAAAAGGTCCTGCGGACTATTCATTTTTATTCATTTACTCAATGTTGCATGCTGATTGATGAAGCACAAGGACAAACGGGCGTAGTGGGAAATATAATTTTTTTGTTATTCTTCTTCTTAAAGAGCAACCAAAAGAAAGTGCTGTTTATAACATGTTCTTACAGCATTTTTTTCTCATGATGGATGTCATATGTTGAGAAAATTAATCTTAAAACTGCATTTCTGAGTATTCCTTTATTCAAATTGTTGTGAATCAGGAGTAGATTCAAAAAGCTTGTAGTTGAGGTATAGAAGCTACAGTCAGCGGGCCGCATCCCTGCTAAGCTAAATTCTGATGCATCCATGGATGTCTTCATTTTCCTCATCTAAGCTGGCATCTGGCTCAAAACTGTAGAGCTCCAATAGTGCCATTTTTGTTTAAAAATGTTTGGTTTGGGTTGTGAGGGGCTGGAAGCTAGCGAGGGGAGAAACTGATGGATAACAGGAAGTGAGGGCGGGCCTACTCTATGCCAACAGACCCGCCCACAACTCAGAGCTGAATTTCTGATGAACTACTGCTGCTCTGCAGAAACTGTGTCAAAAAAACAACACAGGTTTTTGGATTTGGGCTAAAACTGTCATAATCATAATTAAAAGACCACTATGAATGCTTATAAAATAGATCAAAAGATAACCTAATTAAGGAATGAGGTCTGAAAATTATGCCACAAATAAAATCAGAGTCCTAATATAAAACAGCAGCAGCACATGTGAGAAGATTTGAATCTTTGCCCTTTCAGGATTTGTTTGATTGCTGCATTAAAGCGCTAAATGCTAGGCTTTGAAAAGGCTCCTGACATTTACCACTAGTAGGAAACGACAACGTGGTAATCTGCTTTTGAACGTAAAGGATAAAGAATATTCTGGTTTCATCATCCCTTGTGGTTTACATTTGACGATTCCAGACAGAAGATAAATAAAGAAGCAGAAGAAGAAAAAAAAGAACACAAAACGATCCAGAAATGGAAAGGTGACCACAACACCTAAAGAGTTCAGGGTGCACGCTAACAAACGAGCCGGCGCTTCCTTATGAGTGATCGCTCATCCAAGTGTACTTTGCCTCCTAAAAGTGCTATGGAAAACATACGCCCACAACTCTCACAACACAAAACAAAGAGGGAGTGCAAGTAGCGTGAGCACCTAATTTATCAAACCCCAGTTGGCCACCGGTGGGTGGGCATCACTGTCAAAAGGCCAATTAACAAGAAGCCCATTCTGAGCACCAAGGAGCAGCTCAGGAGAGGCTTACCATTAGCAGAGATTCATCACTAGGAAATAATGGGACCAGAACAGGAAGCCCGCCCTCATCTGCTAATAATGTCAGACATGAAGGCTGTTTTCAGCATAGTAATAGGATGAGGATGGGGTGTCTCCTCTATATCCCTCTGAAATTTTAAAGCTCAACTTCTTGTAATGGTTTTTTGCAGTTTAGGGAGTCTGAGCTTCGATATTTTATCCACAAACACCTCAATGGCGAAAAGACAGCTTTAGCTATCAGCCAAGCGCCTTCGCTTGATCTCAGCCTGACGCTACATTTGAGGCATATACACCAGTGCTGCACACTTTCAGCTTAACTTGTCAATACCCAAGAAAAATCTCTGCGCTCAGACGTACAAGGAGAAGCGAGACAGTTTCCTTCTGTAAGCGGTCAATACAGCACGAAAATATCTGAACAGAAAACAGACGGGTTCAGGTGTTCAGGAAGACTGGGATTTCTTTGGGTTTTGGGAGTCTGCAAGGTTTGTATAAATGTTTCTTGTGAAATGCTTTCGCATTGCTGGAAACTTCCTTCCTCCACAGGCAGAAGTTTGTGGTGTTGAATGTGCACTTTTTAAAAACTGTCTGTAGATAGTTGTAAAGTTTTTGTAAAGAACCGTGAAAAAGTCTGAATCCCAACAGAGGACACTCATTTTTAAGAAAATTCATAGTAATTCTGGCTTATCTTGGCTGATTCTTTATTTATTTATTTTAATAAAATAAATAATTGCATTTAAAAAATAAAATAAAATAAAAAATATACTGGTTTCTGGTGCACACCAGAAACCAGTATATTTTTATTATCTTGACGTCCCTTTAGGGGCTCCATGTGAAAGAGTCACTTGCAGAGTGAATTTAAGAAGACTGTAGAGCTTTGATGGCTTTGTTTCAAGAAACAAAAAGTGAAGAAAATTCAAAAGAAGCATCTTTCAATGTCACAAAAAATAAATAAAAACCAAAAAAGAAAGACTAAAAATCCAAAACAATGAATGACAAAACCAGTCCTACAAGAGGTGCATGTAATGACAAAAATGCACTTCATAATGAGAACACGTGTAATAATCAATCCATAAAACAAAACTTGCAAAAAAAAGATGCAACATATTCTAAATTAATGTAAAAAAGGAGTTATTCAAAATAAACAAATGTTTTACTGTGGGTAAAAGTCTGTAAATGTCTGCCACATGGCAAAGCAATAATACAAGGGCAATAGGATATTGTCCTTCACTCTGTTCTGTCTACTCTGCTCTCACCTTGATCAGCTCACTGTCTTTTATTTGAAAACCAGCTTTCGATTAGTCCGTAGATGCAGGTGTGCGTTTGCTACCATGTATGTGTTCTTGTGAATGGCGCTTCGCTGGAATCCAGTTGTAGGTTGTAGGTTTTGCTCCCTGGAGACACAGGCTGATTAAGAGGCTTTGTAGTGTTTAATGGCTCTGTGGTCCTTCTGTTCTCCACCAGCCACTCAAACAGCGACCACAGTCACCTTATTCTCCTCTATGGAGACTCACTCATGACTGTCTGCTGCAGCCCCTATATTCATCTTTAGATCCACATTAACCACAAGTTTTCACTTTTCTTCATAGCTGTCTCTCCTTCTTTTTGAGGGCGTTCTTTTCCCTGCTTCTCTGCAGTGAAATTGATCGAGTGTCTTTCACTCAGAGAGCCTGATAAGGTATGTGTGGCCCTGGAAGAGATTTTTGTTAAAAAAGACAGATTTTTTTTTTTCAAAAAGATAGGCAATATCCAGACAGGCAAATGCTTGAGGTTCTAACTCAGAGTGAGGTCCTGAGAAGTCAAACCAACTTAGATGTATGGGAATATGTCAGGATGTTGCCAAAGCTTGATGAGCCTGATGGGTGTTGGAAATATTGACTGTATATAGAGAACTGGACTGAGAGACCTACCCCAAACGTTCCAAACAGGAAGCACCCACTGCCTCCAAGAAGCCAAAATCTCATAGACTTCTTCTGAGAAAAAAAACAAACAAACAGCTATTACTCATTCATTCTATATGTCAGAATAATCACTCTTACCTCTGCCTGTCTTTTTTTAAACAGGTCCTGATAAAGCTTTTTTTTTTCTTTTTTTCAAGTTATTCAAGTGATAAACTGCCCAAGCAGATGCCTCAATGAAAGTATGTGGTGCTCGAGGCCCCCACGGTGAACGTTCCAAATAGCAATAAAGCTGAGGAACACTTTACTACTCTGAGCATTCAGCAGACATCCTTACTGTCCATTTTTCAAAAACTCCTCAAAACCTACTTTTACTGACAGGCTTTTGACACAAAATGAGATTCTGCTCATTTACTGTTTGCTGTGTGTGTTTCTACGTTTCTATGGCACTTATTTATGCTTTTTTTCCCCTTCACTTGTTTTAACCTTTTGTTTTTCTAATGTTTTCAGCTTCAAATGTAGAGCCCCTTGTTTTATGCTGGTTATTAAGGCGCCATGTACATAAAATTGAGTTGAGTTGAATTTGATTGACGGATTCTCCTCTTTCAAGAGTTGGAGGTGTGAATTTCCAACAAGCTCACTTTTGATTGGCAGGCGTGGCTGCCACAGAAATGTTGACTCAGACTGACTTGAACCAGTAACTGCTTGTTTACATCATCTGGCTCCAACATGGCAGCATACACATTGGTTAAAGAGGACGACTGAATTTAAATCATTTTGTTAGAGTTGGATGTAAGTCATTTTCTCTGGGTGACGTCACACTCACTGAGTCCAGTTCTCATATACAGTCAATGGTTGGAACACATCAGGTAATGGTGGAGTCAAAAATCTTTTGATCACTGTTTTCTTTTTGTCCCACAGAGTACATAGTCCAGTTGTTTTGTGTTTTTTCTGTCTTTTCTTGTTCATTGAGATGAAGTCTTGTCTCTTTAGTCACCTGCTTGCACACTTCTGTGGTGGAAAACATCAAAAGTCTTTGATGTGTTTTGTTGGTTACTTTTAAAAGCCATTATGAAAATAAAATTCTATTAAAAGACAATCCAGCCTTAATGACCTGGGCTGAATTGTTATTATTATGAAATGTAGTAATTCATTACATTATTACATTCATTTTTTTTATAGGAAATTCCACAGGACAGGAAGTTTTGTTAAGTATGTCCATGGGTCCACCTGCCTGTCACTCAAAAAAGAAGAAAAAAAAACTCTATTTCTGCACATACTTGAGCTCTAGTCGTGTCAAAATCACAGATTTACAACGAGAAAATTTTGAGAAATTGAAACATAGCATTAGTTACTTCTGGGCTCGCTTGCACTTCTGGTAAGAAACACACACACTTTTACTATTTAGGAACAACAGTTTTTACAGGATCCTTCTAAATGTTTTCTTTGGGCCCCTGAGTTTCCAGCAGCACCCCTGCAGGTCAGGAATGGGGGAAGATTTTCAGAACCACCTCCCTCCTGCAAAGTGATTTCTTTAAAATGGTGTGTCCTTTAAACACTTCAGATGAATACAATTTCAAGATGTTTTGCTTCTGAGGAATACAATCGGACTTTTTAAGCAAATAAGCCGTGAAATAACAGTAAACAAAATCCTCAAACTTCCCTGACTTGTTCCTGCAGTATCTTCTATTGTTCTGCTCGTAGTCTCCTTTAATTGAAAGAAGCTATGTGACTTTTCACGGTAAATGGCGTCAATGCAGCGAAGTTTCAAATGAAGTGCTGCAGTGTTGAAGATGAGGAAATTAGACTCTCTACTTACTCACACACTTCTAATCTACGGGCTCATGTGGGATGTGCTAACCACATTAGACAAGAAGGAAAGACTTTACCTTATCTATTGTTTCACAGATTTGACACACAAAGAAAAAATCTCAATCAAGGGAAGCTAAAAGTTATATCAATGTTAACACAAGTAATTGCTTTCCTTGTGTGGGAAATTGTGGGTGAAAGTTTGTTCTTTGGTGTTTGACTAATGCTGCGTTCGCATGTGAACGCGGGTTCTTGAATATGCGCTTAGCTCATTTTTTTCACATGGACGGGCAGAGAGGGGTTTCTTCTTCTCTGTTTTCTTTTGCTGCTGTTTTACTTGCGCACGTCTGTCACCTACGGTTGGAAGAGGCTTGGTTTGAAATGGAAGCGGTGCAAATCTCGCTCCAGGCTTTTTCTTTTAAAGCTCTATTCCGGTATTTGTTTAAATTGGTGTCATATATTTCCGGCTGGGCGCAAACCACAATTATTAATTTCTCTGCTACGATCAATGTTCAAACGGTTGGCACTTCTGTGAATTAAAGGAGATATCATCCATGTTATTACCCACTCCAAGTCCCTGATTGGTGAAAGTTCAACCCGGTTTAACTCACAATGCTGTTCTGTGGATATGCGCTTTTTACATTAAGCTTGAAAGCAGTCATAGGAACTTGCATAGTTACACATGAATGTGAGAATTTTGAACACGCACACCCAAAACAGGCATGCATGCTCATTTATAGACTTATCATATTTTACATGGTGGTTGCTTGAAAGCGTGTTGCTGAGGGTAAACATAGCTTAAGGTGTTTCATCTTTACTCCTGATTTTGTTTCCTATTTAGGACTTAATCGGTAACAGAATACGCATTTTGACCTTAAATTGATTTGAATAAAGCCATCAAACAAAGATAATTAATCATGTGAGAAATTTAGAGAGTAAATCTTTTTGTACTTCAAATAAAATCATTAAATGTTTATGTTTACCTGCAGGAAACAGATGCTGTTTTTGCATCCAGAAAAATAAAGACAGTGAGAAGGTGCGGCCACCCATGTGCTACATGGAAAAAGATGTCACTCATTACAAAAAAAAAAGCTTGATGAGGTCCCTCCTGATGCATCCTTGTGATATCCTGCTTTTGAATTTTTAATAAAAGTATTAAATATTTAAAATATGAAAGAGTCTGAGTTCACAAAGCAATTAGATATTGGCTGACCTTTTCAGTGAGTTTAGTCATCTCTATCGTTCACTCCATGCTCATTTCACGCTGCGCTTGGGGGGGGGGCATTGCTATAAGTGCTACAGCTCTCTTCAAATCAATCAGAGCCCGAGGAGACCGGGAAAAAAAGTGATCACATTCAAGGCAAACTTGTGCCATAAAGTGATTTTATAAAGGAGGATGGGGGAAAAATTGAAACCCCGAGGAGGAAAAAGAAGCAGTTGGATAATTTTAATCAAACGTTTTAGTTGGAAAATGTGAGTTTGTGAGAGGTTGTGCCGAAATTTGAGTTTTGAAAAAGCTCCAAGACTGAGGATGAAGGACAGAGTTCTGACTCATCTTAGAAATTAATTTCACAGAAAAACCTTGAAGATTAAAAAAAAATGTTACTTAAAGTTAACAAATAATTGTAAAATGCTATTTTTTTCCCTCATAATTGACAAGTGCACACATTTTATATCTGATAGGCTTTGTCAGTGTTTTTATGCTAAACATGCTTTTTATTGTACTGTTCCTTGTAAAATAAAAGCCTTTTTGAGGCTCTGTTTCCCCTTTCTGAGATGCAATAAATAACTTTTTGAGGATTTCATTTTGAATTATTATTTATACTTTAATTTGAATGTTGTAAGATAAATTATAATATGTATTCCACCAAGTCAACTTTAATTTATTAACTTTTAAACCCTCGAACTACCTGCTCAACCAAATGCTGGAACGCATTCTGGAAAATATATATTTTTAAAAACATTCATTATTCATTCAAGGCAATAAGCAATTTGATTTTGAATCAGTTTTTTTTTCTTGGTTGGAGTTGTTAAAGGGTTAAAGAACGGAAAGTTTTTTTGTATAATTTAGAAGATGAATATAAGAAATATCTTACAAAGTCTTGTGGAGCTCACTAAAATCTTTAAAAACAAAGATAAAAGAGAAGTGAAGACCAGGTCAAATGTTTCATAAAGGTGGGTTTTTGTCTTCTCTTTCTGTTTAGGATTATATAACCACCTTAACCTAAAATCCTACTTCAAACTTTTTAAATTTTTTTGTTTATATTTCTGTATCTATATACCCACCATAGTCATTCGACTCGCCATTTACAACATATTTACACAAAACTACTATATTTTAAGAAGTGTACCATGGCTTATCACAATGAAACCTACATGGAAATCACTCTATGTTTTAGCTTTGCTTGGCTCAGACTTGATTACTTTTAATGCAATATAACATAGACAACAGTCTTTGTAGCTGAAATGAGGTAAACAAGGTTGCAGCCAAGGCCTCTGAGAGGTTTTCTAAACATTGTCTGATTTGTATACAGCCAAGAGAAGCAATTAGATTGGCAGCTCTCCAGCTTTTTGTTCAGTAGCAATTACAAGGAAGTCTCATCCTCTCTTCCACCTTTTACACAAGCAAAAAAAAGAGTAAAAGTAAAGGTAAAACTCCTGTGTTGGCTGCAGGTGGTTGAACTGCAATTGCAGGGGAACTGCAACGTTCAACCTGAGCTTCACTGGGATTGACGAGTAAAGTTAGAAGGCTGCAGACTGCTTGGGTTTTTTTCACTAGTTAGCAAAGGTGTGTTGCAAAGGTTAAACTGACAACACAGTAAATACAAACAAGTTACATTTGTTCAGCTCCTAAACTAATTTAACACCAGCTAATTCCCATTCCATCAGGCCTCCAGAAGTTCTCAGGAGAAGGAAAACATAGCTGTCCACGGGTGGGCTGAGAGCATGATCAAACGTTTTAGTTTTAGGATCGAATCTCTCCAAGCCCCTAAAATGCTTACAAAACCATCATATCAATTCATCTATCCATAAATCTGTCTTCTCCTTATTTGAATTGTCTTATGTTACATTCACACCAGACTCACAACGAGTGTTCAGGTCACCATTTCCAATGAAATGTCTATGTAAACACACTAGATCTGCATATGGTGCATGGTTTCTAGGGTTCAAAACAAGTTTGTAAGACCGGTAACAAGCTCTACGTACAAAACGTGCAATCGTAGAGTTAAACCAGGCCGAACTTTGACCAATCATGGAGTTGGATTGGTAGTGACGTATAGGTAGCATCCCTTGTAATTCACGGAAGCGCCAACCATTTGAAAAATGATCATGAAGCAAACATTAATGCAGTTTGTGCCCAATCTGAATTCTAGGACACAAAGTCTTTCATATAACTCAAAATGTTCTTTTATGTCTTTTTGTCTATCTGTCCATCCTTACATCTTTTTTAGTTTATTTTATTTCCTTTGTCTGTTGTCTTGTTGTATTTGATGTAACTTTGGGAATAATTTTTGTTTCTTTATTTTGGATTTTGGGGGATTTTTGTGGGCCATCACGTTTTGGGGGGGGGGGGAGTCACTTGCATTGGCCCACTCTTGCCCATCCTTGCTGATGATATCAAGAAAAAACACCTTTCCTTGCTCACTGTAAGAAAAGAACTATCTTGACTGACCACAGGCAGAGTTTACTGCTGGTTCAGTGACTTGATCCTAACCAGCAGTCGGAAATATTTAATGAAATTATGACCGACGTCCTCAAACCGGAACAAAAATTGAAGAGCAACAGCTTTTAGCAATTTTGCTGTTTGAATCTTCCATGTAATGTTATTCATATGTGACATAACAACACTAAAAAACACTGGTTTTTATGTTAGGGCTGTATAGTGTAGAGATGAACACAAAAACTTTTCATTGGTCTTTAGCACACACACACACACACACACACACACAAAGACCATGTGAAAATTGAAAGGCCACTGACACTGGTGGCTAATTAGTGACTTGACTCATTAGTCACTCAGTCTCCATCTCTGGATTCAGCTATTATCCCCCTCAGGACCACACCAAGGTTGTGTCTCCATGACAACACAACTGTCACATAAGTTGCTCATAGGTTTCCATTCACCACAGCAGTGTATTTGAAAGTGTGTTTTTCAAATTTTCCCAATTTGCTAAACAATGAACAAAATGTTGGTTGACTGACTATGGGAACACATTTTAAAGTGCAGGGTGATGACTTAAATATATATTTTTTGTCACCAGGGTGGTATTATCAGTTGAATTCATTGATTCCTGTATCAACCATCTTCCCTAATTTAATCGGCATTTCGGATCCATCCTTACCCATGTCCTCCTGTCTTCTTTACATCTCCAGTGCATAATCTAGGATCAGTCCACTTTTACTTTCCTCCTGACACAGTGTCAGCAGTGACATCCTAGTCCTTCCTATAAATGACCTCCTTCATGTTATGGAGTTCTTTTTCCTCTGTGTTTCAACCCATCACAGACATCTTCCTGCCTATAACGACCTGTCCGATTGGCTAATTCCTTACTTGTTCCAGCTTGCATTGCTTTTCAAAAAAGTAATATCTCTAAAATAGAGTCTGTGCCATACTCTTTAGATCAGTACTTACTTGACCTAGAACTAGTAATTAAAGTTTGGTAGTAGAATGCACTCCATACTATGACACATCCCTTTAAGTCAAACACTGCACTCATATGGGTCTCATTAACTGGAGATACTTCCATTTTTAGCCCCCAAATGCAACCCAGCACCACGGTTTAGTTTGGAAGAAAACACAACAAAGTTCCATTAAGGAAGTGTAATAACACCGTGAAGATAAGGACAGGTTCTGCGGCACAAACTCATGCGGCCCAATTAACCTGGAAATGACCCAAACTAATTGCAAATATTAGTCAGACTACTGCCATTTGTGCCATTTCTGGAACATTTATGCTGTTCTAGCATGTGGACAGAATGCCTATTACATTTCTACACCTATACACCCCCTGCTGCTGCATGCTGCAGCCCATCTTCCCCTCTTGTCAGCCCCCTGAAGCCCACACATTTCTGAGGCACTGTGACTTCACCTGTGTTTAACTCAAGGGGACAGTGAAAGGATTTTGACCCGGGGAGTTCAAATTGCTGCCACTGTGAAGGTGATGACTCCATAGAAACCATAACACTTCTTGTACGTCTGGGGCTGAGTGTTGATTGTCGTATAAATAAAACCAAATTTTATACATTTCTGGAGTTAACAACACCACATCACCTGACATGATGTTGCATTTTAGCCAGTGCAAGAGGATTCTGGTTAACTGTTATTTGGTTTTCAGGTTGATTGCTCCAGCTTTAGAGATCTGTTGAAGGAGGCTCATACTACCTAGCAGTGAGACTTAATGCTGGCTGTCAATTATTTGTAAGGCTCTTTTCTTTTATCCTCACCCTTGATCATGAGCCACGGGGCCATGAACCCACGGATAAGGTCACGCTGCACATGGAGAAGAGCCAGCAGAGATGGATTGAACCTATGGCGAGAATTCCATCCCAACCTCTGCTTTGTGAGCTGTTAACAGTCATGTCTAGCTAGGAGGAGGTTCTGTCGCAGACCAAGAGAGATTATATCTCTCTGTGAAAAAGCTTGGTGTCCTTCCACAGGAGCTGTCTGGCATCCTTCCTGAGACTGCTGCCCCAACATCCCGAAAGTGAAAACCCAGATGATAAAGGATTGACAGAAAAAAGTCTAAGCTAATCCAACTGATGTCACCCAAAAAATATATTTAAGATTTGTTTGTCAACAGTGATTTGGATCTTTTACTGTAACTCTTCAACCGTTTACGCCAGGGGCTTCAAACTCAAGTCCTCAAGGGCCGGCCTCCAGCTGGTTTACCAGAATCCTGCCTTATTTGCTGCTGATTACCTGGATCAGGTGAGTTTAGCATACCAGTAGCTTCAACGGCAGGTTGGGTGGAAAACGTGTAGAACACTGGCCCTCGAGGCTTCGAGTTTGACATCGCTGGGTTACGCAATTAAAGACCCACTCCAAAGAATAGTTAGTTTATTGTGTTTTTGTAGCATTTATCGTGTGATGGAGGACATTTAAGAATTTGCGTTTCTGAATATTTCTTTTTTCAAATTGTGATGAATCAGGAGGAGATAAAAATCTGCCATTTGAAAAAGCTCAATTGTGAAGCAGCAACTGAAATGGACGGGTCAAAGTTTCCCTGGTCCTCCTGGATTTTAAGGAGCTGTAGGTTAGCGGGAGAGAGTTTAAACTAAGGGATGATGGAATATCCTGCCGCTCTACAGATAATATGTCTTAAAAAAACAACACAGACTTTTTAATTGTGGCTAAAAACGGTATAGTAATGATTAAAAGAACCCTTGAAACAATTTTACAGTAGATCACTAAAAACACAATTGAAGAGTGGATTCAGTTGTGGAGAAAAGCAGCTTTATACAGTTATTCAACACTTAACGTTAATGATGTGTCAATGCAAGGTCGATGTGAAAAGACGCTTTCCTCAGCGTCAGAATCAGCGGATTCACGTTGATCGTGTGAACAGTCGAAGAGTTTCGGTATGTCAAAGAGGTATTTTGGTGTGGCTGGCAACTTCTCCTGTGTTAAAGGGTCAGTAGTAGTCTCATTGTTTTAGGTTAAGAACAACTCTTTTTGTTTTGGAAAACACAATATGTTAATTTAAATGCTTTTTTGGTAATAGTTTTTGTAGGGGTCGCCGGGGTGCAGAGGTAGGGTGCTCAACCTCTGATCAGAAGATTGCTGATTTGGTTCCCGCCCTGTCCCCCTGTGTCGAAGTGTCCTTGGGCAAGACACAGAATCCCACATTGCCTTTGGTGGTTAAAGGTTGCCAGTGTGGTGTTAGTGTGTGTGAATGGGACTGACACTGGGTCTTCTATAAAGGTAGTAAAAGCACTAGATAAGTATATGCCATTCACCATTTCCATAACAGCTTGAAATCAAGTTTGGTTTTTAATAAAAGTTTTAATACGGTCAGCTTGTAAAACATAAAAAATACAATGCTAGATTTAAAAAAATCTTTATTTATTTGTTTTTCAAATACACAAAAACTCTCATCCAACACAGCTAAAAACAGAAGCCAAAGACAAGCAAAGTGGCGCTCACACTGAACATGATTATTTTTGACCCATTGCAAAAAGTGATGCAATATGGTGTTAGAGTATAAAAGATTAAGATTGAATATGACTGAACTACATTACAATAACATGATATGGCCTCTCTAACTTTAAACCATACAACCGGAAAGTCCCAGGGTTATTTTAATCACACTGGATACTCTACTTACTTATTATACTTTTTATAATTTCTGATATTTTGCCCTCTTCCCTCCCTCATGACCAAAATAAACCTGAAATTTAAATTAGAGCTCTAAATATGCCATTCAGATGGTCCAGCCTTCAGGTACTGGAGTCGTACTGTATTTTATTTGGATTTAGCTGTGTCTGTCCTCTCGTCTCATCTTCCTCAACTCTTGATGGAATATATAATTAGCATCTCCTGCTCTGCATGCTGTATGGAATGGGAGCAAAAATTACACCAAGATAGATTATCTTTCAAGCTTCATCTGAGCCCAAGGTAACTGTTAAAGTCACAGAGCTGTGAGATGTGCCAAATTATCCCTCTAACTTTGTAGTCAAAGTTTATACTAACCCATTACTTCTGGAGCTCAGCTCTCTGTCATTTCTCAAGCAACTTGTTGCACGTTTTATTTTGAAATATTTAAATTTAGGCCCATTTTGGTATTACAAGCTTTCCATTTGCAAGATAAATAAATCTAAAATAGCAAATATGGAGGCGAGGAGACAGACCAAATGTCCAGGTGTATGTAAATCAAATTCTGAAAGGAGATGTACTACTGGCTGGTCCTATGCAGATTTTAATGGAACAATTTTCACCACAACTTTTCTCCAAGCAAATTCTTAATGTGTACTTTCAAGATTGACCTCATTGACGAATTCAATGAGGGTTTTTTAAAACTGGTTCAAAATGTTATCTGCTCATGTGGGCATTAGTGAGAACTTCTTCTATTTTACTTTGAAGGATTTATTTTTGTGACATACTGAACTTATCTTTAAAAAAATAAAAAGGGGTGACATGAACCTATCAAAAAACCAAGTCAGGATGCAAAAGTAGTAAGGTGTGATTATGGAAAAGTGAGATCTCATTATGTGGGCTCCTCCGAGCAGAAAAAGATAAAAATAATCTCCAATTAATAATGAAAAAAGAAGAATAAAGACCTTGATGAATCCTTTTTTCTTGTCCTCGTATTTGACTGTTTTTAGGCGTACTATTCTATATTTCACACTATCACTCCCAAAGGGTGGGACATTTCATAAATCTTTAGGATCATTATGCAAATATTTGCGCAGAACTGCTGTAACTTCTCAGGTACAGCGCCATTAAATCAGAATAATGAAACCCAATTAAATCAAAACACCTCGAAATTTCAACCTCCACTTCTTATTGTAAATCACATCATTAAACGGATTTCCCTCTTAACGTCCTAAAAATTAAAGTTAATTGCTGGATGAGACAGATTTGTCGCATCTCGAGGTAGTGTCTTTTTTTTTTCTTTTTTTTGACTTTAGTTTTTCTGTCCATCCTCCTCTGAGGTTTGCAGAGTCTCCACTGCTTTCAAATGTCTCATTCAGAGGCGTTTTTATTTTCTCAGGGTGAAGTTCATGAGCTTGCATGAAACCTCCAGATATTTGTCAGAGACAGTGATTTATCACAGGACCTCTGCCACACTGCAGATAAACAGCAAAATTTAAGATCCAGCAGGTGTTTGAAGGGTGTGTATGTGTGTGAGGGGGTGTAATTTATGGGTGTGCTCAGACCAACACGTATGCTTAAGTGTGGCGTTTGGCCCTCAGGGGAAATACACTGCAAGCACATACAGCAGATGACGTTTGATTATTGTGAATACTTTTTTTTACTATTTCGGGGTGCGGCACAAAATCTTGGCAACCCTCTAAAGTTATTAGTTTTGATATTCTGCACAGAGAGGAGTCACAGGAACACGACTGGAGCAATGACCTTGGATCCTGGTCCTCAAAGCCCACAGCTGCTTCTTATTCATGCCATCCAATCATTCTGATTTACACCTGGAAACCCAGGTGATCCTAATTAGCTGTAATTAACGAGCAGGCGGTAGAGGAAACTTGAGGAGTGGCAGATGAAGAACCGGGATATGGAAACCAGATTGGACAAAATAAGAACTGCAATGAAATGAGCCAGCAGCATCTCATGACTGGATATTAAGCCGAAGTTGGAGCGGAAAAAACATTCGAGTGAAAGAGAATTCAAGTTTGACATAAAACTCTCATCAAAAACTACATTTGCTGTCTGGTTATCTTTATTATTCTGCTCCCCAAACACGGGTGGTTTTCCACAACCCGTTTTCATTTCTGTGTAATGAAATGATGAAATAAGACATAAAAAGTCTGATTATAATTTAACAGCCAATACATTGTGAGTGAAATCTAATTGGAATTGTGTTTTGTTTTTCATTATAATGAGAAAATGTAAATTACTATGGTCAGTGGGTGTGTGATTAACTATTTTTCTCTCACAAATTATTGTTTGCTTCCAAAATATCAGTCCTTGCAGTTAAAAATCTTTTCATAATTACTACATAAGACCACCCTGACAGCCTGCAGGGATAACTTGGAACAGGTACGATTTATGCTCGAAAAATTAAAGAATGTTTCTCTACTGAACTTCAAATAAATTGCCGCCATTTAGTTGGTTGTTTTTGCACGTCGACTGCTTTGTGTGGCCGTCACCACAAGAGTGGATTGAGGACGATGTCTGTTGACAGGCTCACATTGTTTGGCAAAGCCATTATTTCCTGCATTGACGTGTCTTTGAATGCACGATTTCCCAAACTCAACATCTTTTCTGACGTTAGCTTGATGTTCAAAACATTATAATTAACTTTAGGTGCAGATTCTGGAATGCTGCTAGTCTTACAGTGAGAATTGTTTACTTTGTTTGCTTTGTTTGATCTTAATTATATTTTCTTGGTTTGTCCCTTAAAGCATTTAAATGTACTACACGTCTCTTTAGTCAATGCTAAAAGTGTGGCAGTATACTTGAAGTTTACTTTTTAAATACTATCTAAATGTAAATTGTTCCAATTTAGTCTGAAGAAGTGTTCAGTTGGTAAACTTCCTACACTACATAATGGACGAGCTATACCTAAACTTTTACTCAAATGTACTTAAGATGAACTTCAAGTATACTACTTTGTGCTAAGGGTCTGCTTCTTATTCTTTTTTTCTTATTTTTTTTCCCTCTTATGTTATGGATTTCTTTAAAGTGGGGAGCTTGAATGTTCGTAGTGCCAGGGAGCCCTTAAAGAGCCTCTTCAGGAGACCTACAGTGATCCCAGTCTGGATGTGGACTGGAACAGAGTGTGGGATGGTGAAGTCATTTTGAGCCATCACACCTCAACTAGTGGGGGGGTTGGTTTCTTATTCTCCAGGAGGTTTGCTTCCTTTTCTGTGGAGGCAGAACATTTTATTTCAGGAAGGGCTTTTTTTGGTCAGAGCACTGTGAGAGTGTTTTCTGTGCTTTTAGTGAACGGATGTCCTCCAACTGCTGGTGCTGAGAGGAAGAGTTTTAAACTGGATAGCTGTAGTTTGGACGATTGTTTTTTCTTGGGGGGGGGGGATTTTACAAGTACAGAGAACGAGTTCTTAGACCATCTTAGACTATGCAGAGCCTCATCTGCCCTCACAGCACGTGTTGAGGCAGCTGGTCCGTTCTCATGGCTGGTGGATGTGTGAAGAAGGATTTATGCAGACTGCCGACAATACACTCGGTCCTGCATTGACAAGAGCAGGTCGTCTCTTGCCCGTCTTGATTGTTTTTATTGTTTTAAGCACCATTTTAATATTATTAAATCCTGTAATATCTTTTCTGCCATTTTTACTGATCATTCTCTTGTGGTTTGTGTCTTCTATGTGAAAGATTTTATACAAAGAAGTGGATATTTAACCTTTGATGCTGGTTTTAAGGATGTTTTACGTCCTGTGGAATTTCTTTTTGATAAAAGTCACAAAACAAGTCTACTACAAAACAACTATGGCATTGCTCTGAAAATAACCACTGCGTATGCAGCTGCTTGCTAATTTTTGGTCCTTTCACAAAGGACGAGTCTTTGGGTCTGAGAGGGGCCATATTTTCTTTACCTTTTAAGCTAAATAAAATTTGTAATCTTTCAAAAGAAAGAATGTAGTTGCTCCCAATTATCTGTTGCAGTAATTTGAAGCAAATGCAAACTAAAAAGTGTTAAAAATAAATAGTTTTTATGGCAAAGACATGAAGGTATGATTGCAGAAAATGTCAAGTTCAAGAAAAGATATTTAAAAAATTATGGCTGCAAGCAAAAGTCAATGTTTGCAGCAAGGAAATAACAGAAAAAGAGGATTTGTATTCAGAAAATCCAAATGAATGCAACCATACATAACAAGAAAAACAAAGGCTCAATTGGATTTACGGTAAAGTCACTAAGGCTTTCAGTGCACAATGCCAATTTCAGGTTAATGAAGGTCAAATGTGCATGTGCTCTCAAACTTTGTCAAGCTATTTGGTATTGAGAGACATTTTTTCTGGATGAAAATGTATTTTTTCCAAAAGAAATTCATGTATTTATTTTCTAAAGAATGGCCCCTCAGCCAGGCAAGCAGAAGTTTTTAGTCAAACTAAATTAGAGTAAAAAAATAATCAAATTTATTGTAAGATTCATGGCCTAACAAGCTAAAGCTGTCGTGAATGTTAAAGTTGGTCCGGGCTTGAGCTAGTTTTATTGAAGGTATATAAATATCTTTAGCACAACAGAAAGAAAACTTCATGATTTTGTTTCAAAGATGAAAATATTGTAAATCTACCAGCTATTTCTAATTGTTGCAGTCTGTGGGTGCTTTATAATGATGCTACATTTCAGGCATAATCATCAATCATGATAGTTCTATGGTGTTCCTACATCATGAACGGTCATTCTTGGTCTAAGTGACAGGAACTGGTGTAAATCTCAAATTTGATGGTTGCTTTCCTGTCCTAACAACAAACACTCCTTTATCCTTTTAGCATTTTAAAAACATACTGTTCATTTGCAGAATGATCAGCACTTCCACGTGTCACACATTGGAGCTGTTCGTACTGCTAAAACAGCTCAGATGTTGCTGAGGCTGCAATATCCAACTGTCTTTTAACGTAAAACTTAACAGCCCGGCTGCTTTTTAACCCCAGACATGTTGAACCCAACCAACAAAGCCCTCTCTGATAATCAGCAAAGCGATGGAAGGATCAATCACCAGTTACTAAGCAACAGCCATGGCTGTGTATTGTTGAATCATTAAGGTTCCTGAAAGGGATGCATTTAAACTGTTTTTAATCCCTGGTGCTGAATAAAACTCCACTTTAATGTTTCTCTGGGAAAACAAGATCTTTAACTGAATATGTGTCTGTGTGATTGCTTCATTCTTTGATGTAATGAATTTTGTATGCTCAAGAGAGGAAAATAACACTTAAGACCACATTAAAAAAGTACAAACAACACTGAAGAGACATGAGGGGTTGTTTAGTGTTGTTTGGGATTTGGAGTCTGTTCGATGTTTTCAGTGCACAGAAGTGATTAAAAAATGATCGCCTGTTTACAATACATCTTAATTGTATTCATTAGATTAGTGATCCTCATCAAGGCAACATTCATTATTTCTCACAGTTTAGGGTAAAGTTTTTTGCCTTTTTGTTTAAAAATAATGGAAAAACATTCAGCTGGGATGCTTCTTAGAAAATGTGGCTTGATGCTTTTTTTGTCTTACATTTAAAATCAGAGTGACAGAACCACGAGGGGGCAAACCCGTGCCTTGGTGCGCCTGTCCCAACTTGGAGTAAATGTAACATAAAGCCAACTTAATCATGAACATCACAAACAGAACTTTCTTTCAGGTGTTGCCCGGGTTAAAAACAACCAAATTGGCCTACTGTTGGGGAAGAAGAAGAGGAGGAAGATACTTTTGTAGACAAAGAAAAGGAAAGGCAGTGGTGAAGGAGTTAAAATAGGAACCATGAATGTTTGGACATAACAGGAAAAACTGGCCAATATGATGAAAAAGAAGAAAAGTGGATATACTGTGTTTCCAAGTGAGATGGTGGTTAGGGAGTAAGGTTTATAAATTGGGAGCAGGGTTTTTGTCATGATGTGGATGGAAAGAGTAACAGAGTTGGAATGACCCAGAAGAAATTGTTTTCAAAAAATGGAGGTGAACGGTATCAGATAAGTTGATGAGTCTGAAGCAGGAAGTTGAAGGTGTGATGTTAAATATTGTTAGTGGTCATGCCCCACAGGTAGGATGGGAGCCAGAGGTGAAAAAGAAATCTGAAGAGAGTTGGATGAAGTGATCCAGGGTATCCCCAGAAAGGAAAGGTTAGCAAAGGTAAAGTGGGACACAGAAGACAGGGAAATGAAGTACTAGATGAAGGTGGAGGTAGCAACGGACAAACAAAGGCTGAATGAGCTTGTGTAACAGGTTGGCAAAGCAGAGAATCAGAGCTGAGAAGGAAGTTTATTAGGTTAGGATGATTGAGGAACAGAGATGGAAATGCAATAACAGATTTCACAAGTTCGATTGAAAGATGGAGAGACATGAATGAGAACGGTGATGCCGCATTCACAACAACGTGGCAACCACGTGTGGCCCGTTTGGTTTCATAAACACGCATCCAGCTGGTGGCGTTCACACCAGACCAGCACCGGATAAGCTGCGAGCGGCAGGGAAGGGGCTTTCTCTTCTTTTGTTTTTAATAAGATATGCTATTGGTGCTGGAATTACCGCGACTGCTGGAAACAGACTTGCCCTCCAATGGATTCTCGTTAAAAGATTTAAAGTGCACTCATTCCAATTACAGGGCCTTGAAAGAGTCCTGTATTGTTATTTTTTGTCTCTACCTCCCCGAGTCGGGGGTGGGTAATTTGCGCGCCTGCTGCCTTCCTTGGATGTGGTAGCCATTTCTCAGGCTCCCTCTCTATCATAATGTTACCTAGCGCTTAACCGCCACCTACAGTGAATTAAGGTTTGATGTGCAATGTCAAAGCTGTGCAATTTCCGCAAATATTGCTCCAGGCGTTTCCTTTCACAGCTCTCTTCTGATGTGTAAACGACTTGGTGTCCTGTAATTCTGGCCGGGCAGAAAAAGGCAATTATTAATGTCTCCTTTGGAATCATGTTTACAACGGTTGGCACTTCTGTGTCATGAAAATTATCCTACCCTCATGTCACTACCAAATCCGAGTCCCTGATTGGTCACTGTTCAGCGTTGTTGCGATTTAGCGTCAAGAAGTTCAAATGGTTGAACTTCCAGCGCGCTATCAATGAACGTGCGCTTAGTATGTAGGGCCCGCGACCAGACTCAAAAATTTGTGTAGAAACCTGTGACTGTGAGTGTTCGGAATGCGAAAGTCTGAAATTCAGGTTGATGTGCGTTTACATGGACTTTTCATTAAAAGTGGCCGTTTAAACATGAGTCGAAGCAGCCAGTGTGAACACAACTTAAGACAGTGATGCGATGTGCTTGAGGTGTCAGGTTTTTGAATTGTCCCTCAGTCACCAGTTTCAGGTTAATGATCAACAGCTGTTTTCATTTCTGTTAATTACCCTCAGCCTATTTAAGTGTCTGGTTTTCAGTTGATCCTTGTCAGGTCATCTGTTCTGTTCTGTCCCCTTTTTGGTCCTCCCATGGTTTTTGTCATGTTTAAGTTTGTTAATTAAATGTTTAAGTTTCCACCACTTAGGCTAGTCTCCTGCATTCTGGGTCCTTCACCACCACTTCTGTGACAATAGGTGGCACAGGACTGCAATGTATAGGTGGGACTGGATTAGCTTTGAGCTCCTTTCTGTTTGCTGTGGTGATGGACAGACTAGAAGTGGTGAGACAGCAATCTCTGTGGATCGTGATATTTGCAGATGACACTGATCTATAGTGAGATCAAGTGGAGAAACATCTAGAGAGGTGAAGGTTTGCACTGGAAGGGACAGGAATGGTCAGCTGCAGCAAGACATAGTATCTGTAAATGAGATGGATTCAAGTGGAACGGTGAGGTTACAGGAAGCAGAGGTGAAGGTGGAGAACTTTAGGTTCTTTAAGTACTTAGGGTCAACAGTCTAGAACAACAAGAGTGTGGAAAATGGAAATGGGGTGTATTTAAATAATGCTTTTCAACATTGCTTTAAGGCTCTTCAACAGTCAGTCAAATTCACCCCCACAAACACACATTCACACACTGATGGTGGTGGGAAAGAGGTGAGAGGAGTGTGCAAGCAGGTGAAGGAATGTGTCAGGTGTGATGTGTGACAGGAGACTCAGCAAGAATGAAAGCAAATGTGTAGAAGACTGTGGTGAGAGCAGCCATGCTGTTGACTTACAGACTTTGAGAAAGAGACAGGAAACAGAGCTGGAGGTAGCTGAGATGAAGATAATGAAGTTCTCTTTGGGAGATGAGGAAGGATAGGATCAGGAATTAATCTATCAGAGGAACAGCTCAGATGTTTGGAGATTAAATGGTTTCAGAGGAGGGACAGTGATGATGTTGATAAAAAGATGGTGAGTCTGGAGATACTAGAGAAGAGGCCAAAAGGAAGACCAATTTGGAGGTTCACAGATGTAGTAAAAGAAGACATAAAGGTGGTTGGTGTGATGGAGGAGGACACTAGAGCCATGGTTAGATGAAAGTGAATGGTTTGCTTTGGAAATCTCTTGAGGGTTTAGCTGATAACCAGAGAAGACAGTCTGCTTTAGTAAAAATTAGGGATGTCAACATTAACGCGTTAATGCACGCAATAAATTTTTTAAATTTAATGTGTTAATATTAATTAACGCAAATTAATCACACATCAGAAGCGACCGTCTTTCGCTTGCACTGAGAGGTTTAGGCTTCCACTACGTGCATCAGTTTCTGACAAAAACACACATTTTGTCGGGCACTATCCTGCCAATGACATGGTCACTTACAAAAGAAATAAATATTCAATCCATTTTTAGTATTTTACTCTTGTTATTTTTTCGGTTTACACTGCTTCTCACAAAAAGCGGACTATTTGAATGGTGCAGCCCATTTTCACAGCAGCACGACACTGGGGCTACAGAGGCAAAGGAAAGCAACATATATGCTGATCTTCAGGATAGGTTCAATGAAGCATCAGTTAAGAGGGAAAGTTCATCTCTTGCTGCTTGTTTTTGTTCAGGAGATGAACCAAAAAGGTTGTTTTAAAGAAGCCTGCGCAGTGATATAGAACATTTGGGCTATGTGACCGGAACTTCTTTTTTATATGTGCGTCAACACCCAGCAACCAATCAGATTTGAGTATTCACCCACACCATTTAAAATGAAGAAACCCAATTATTGTGTCTTGCAGCTGTATATCAACATCTTTGTTTTCTTGGAGTTATACTGCAGACATTAGAGTCTTTGCAGTTCTTTAGAGTTTTGCTGATCTTACTGTTGATGTGTTTTGTACACAAATTACATTTCTGGGATATCTGAGTTAACATTTTACAAATTAAAACATTTCAGACAATAAAAGTGAAGGAAAAATGTTTTCTCTGGCCTTTTATTTTGTTGTTGTTCAAAAGCCTCATATTATCATATAAAATTTTCCTACTAAAACATTGTGATTAATTGTGATTAATCACAATCCAAAAGTGGGATTGATCTGCTTATTTTTTCACTCGATTGACCACACTAGAACAAATACAACAACACAATTTTGAACAGATTTGATACCAGATTTGATAAATCTGGTATAAAAAGGATAAAAAAAATAATGATTTTCTATTCATAATTCTACAAACAGGGATGAAAAAATTAACCAAAAAAGGGCACAATAAACACCCTTTGATAAAATATTGATCAAAAATTTTATTTCAGGTTTAATTCTTTGAATTCTGTTTTCACATTTTTCTTGATTCTCCTTGAATTGATTTTCTGCTTTCAAGACGAGTGATTACAATTAAAATACTTAAGTTATTCATGATTAGCTGTTGTGTTTAAGTTATTTTCACTCTCAACAAACAATCTAGTTTTTTTTTTTTTTTTTATTTTAGTTGCTGTCAGTTGTTAGAACAATTGAATGACAACAAAACACCACAGAACAAAAGGATAAAATGCTCTTAGTCACATCCTCCAGTCATTTTTTTGTACCTCCTGCTTTGTCATATTTTGCTCCAGTCTACTAAAACCTGTTTGATAGATATGCTTCAGTATTGGAAAAGTCAGATTGTAAATCTTTACATTTTTCTCAATCAAACTTCCCTCTCACTGTTTCTTTATTTCGGCCGTTCTACTGTAAAGACCTGCAACCTTCATTCGTGAAGTTCTTTCTTCATGTGAGGATATATACTTGCATTAGTTTTGCATATATTTTCAGTTTGTACTGTATGTGTAAAAAATGCTATTAATGATTTTATTTGGGGGTCATTTTTTCATGGATCAATTTTAAATAATTTGACTACTTTTTCAAGAAAAGAGAAACTCATTTAAATTAGTTGCACATCCATAAATTGTTTTATATTTCTTCTTTATTATCATGATGTCACCCTAATTTTTATTTATTATTCCTTATACGTTTTTTTAAAGGCAACATTTTCCAATGTTTTTTGTTGTTATTTTTTGACAATATAATTTATGTTTTGTACATTTTTCAAAGGCAACTAAGATAGATTAACACATTAGAAAAAAATATTTACATTCAAATAAAATTAATTGATTTTTTTAACTAAAAATAACTAATTTTACTAGAAAATTTTGAAATATTTTCTTTCAAACAGAAAATCTTGCTGTTACATGTGGTTTGCACTAAACTCTGCAGAAAAACACATGCATGTGTGGATAACACAGTTTCTTCTTTTCAAGTGTGCTCTTTTGCTTGAAACATCACATCTTTTGGGAATTTTATGCAGTTGACGTAGACACACTTTTGTAACAAAGTTCTTTGGTACAAACTGACTTTGTGTGTAACTGCACGAAGATGCGTGAGTCCACTCTTAAACAGGTCAAATTAAGTCACTCAGCCCGCAACATCCCACTCAACAGAAGGCACAGTGATAAAGGGGCAGAGAGGTCTCAGCTTGCACACTCATCATATAATTACAATTTTCCTTTTTTTTATTCCTAATTGAACAATTGGCCTCTCTTTACAAAGTAATTTCACTTCTCTCTGACTCCATTTGTTCATCTTTTTCACTGTGTGGGGCAGAAAGTACAGCCGCACATTATCTGCCATAGATGATATCCCCCCGCCCCCCTTCACCAGACTGCTCCCGGCTGCTTATCAACCACCAGATGAGATTAGGACAGTAACTGCTGCCACGGTGCAGTTTCAGCAGAGGACACGGTAGTACAAAACACTTCAGCAGGAACCTGAAATCTAGACAATTTAAGAGTTATAATAAAGTGGTCAGGAAGAAATGACATTTTGTATGAATCTACAAAAAATGATAGCTTTGTTGTCTTACCAACCCAAACAGAAAACCTATCATTTTGTTCTACGCTCTAGTAAAATGGAACATTAGATATCCATCAGAGTGAAATGTAGTGTTGTTGTGACAATAACTGGAGGAAGAAATTTTTTTCTCAACTTTTTTTTCAATTCAAATTCAAACTAGATATTTAGCATTACCTATGATAATGCAAGAATGAACCCTGTAAGCTGAATGTGGCCGCTGAAGATGCTAGTGCTGAAGCTGATGGCATACTAAAATATTAGCGAAAGGCCAAATTAGCCTAAAAAACGGCATTGCATGTTTTCCAACATACAATACTCTGGCATGTTCTAATTGTCTAGACACACCTGAACCAGATAATCAGTCATGAGTAGGGCTTGGGTATCTGGAAATCATGCAGACACTGCAGTTGCCTATCCCTGGCTTAAAAACCTCAGTAGATGACAATTTACATTAACTGTAAAAGTTCAATAATCTTACACAACCTGAATTTACTTTGGAAATGTGTAAATAAGTGGATCTGTTATAGATTTTTTTTTCTGAGTTGCATGAACTTCGTTGTCTGCATGTGACCCATCCCATGGGCAGTGGTGAGATGCAGACACAGCCACCCTGAGGAAGCATTTGGTGGTTTACCCCTCAATACAACACCTTTTAGTTGAGTAACAAGCAAGGAGTAACTGGGTCCCATTTTTAGAATATTTGGTATGACTCAGCCTGGATATGAACTCATAACCTTCCAGTTTCAGGGTGAACTCTTATGAGGTAAGATATCTGTCAATAAGAAACTTATTCATAAAGACAAAGTCATATTCATAAATACAAATCTGTGCACAAATGTATATTTTGAGCACAACTTTGCAGGGAAAAAATATGAGTGCAACATTTAGTTTAATGTTTAAGATGGTTTTTTTGAATACGACTTTTCTTTGTCTTGAATAAGAATTTATCCTGTTAACAAACTGTCATAAATATGTCACAGGATCACAGACATATACACCGAGTCCTGGAACATTGATTGTTTTCTACTGCGCATGTGGGTTGTTTTATTAAGTTTTCTATTTTCTATTAAGTTCTTTTAAACTAATATGAAAACAACTTTTTAAGCATGTTTTTGATCTCATAACAGGAAATTATCTTGATAGCCATGGCTCTGTTGAAAATGTAATAAAACAGATCAAAATACAGTGATGTCCAACCGCATTCTGTGGTTGTCAGGCTACAACAGCCGATTGTGTAAGCGGACAGCCGACTGTACTACAGGGCCACTGAGCTGGTCTTTAAAGCAAACAGCAAAAAATGAACATTAATTTGTCTTTGAAAGCGTCAGAAGAACTGTGGGTTTTTATGCAGTGGGCCTTACAGGGTTAATAGAAAAGTGATTACCGTACTACACGGATGACACACATGTATACTGTTTATTACAATGACACCAGGAGACCAAGGTCTTTTACAGAGTCTTTGTTAATGCAGTGAGGACTAAATGACCAGATGGGCCACAACTTAGTTCAGATAAACAAAAACCAAACTGAGGTTATTGTCTATGGGGCTTAAGAGAAATGGTTAGAGCTTCATCTAGTCATCTAAAACCCATCAACCAGGCCAGAAACGTGTGTGTAGTGATGGCTACAGACCTACATTTTGATAAACACGTCAAGGCATTTACAAAATCAGCCTATTATCATCTCAAAAATATCGGAAGGATTAAAGATTTGGAGAAACTATATTTCATGCATTCGCCTTTAGTCGTGTTTTTACTGGACTATAAAAAAAAAAAATCAATCAGGAAACTGCAGCTTATTCAGACCTCTGCTGCTAAGGGTTCTCACAAGAACCAAAAAAGTAGACCACATCAGTCCAGTTCTGAGGTCTGACAGAGCTGGTTTATAAAGCTTTGAATGATTTAACACCAAAAAAACATGAACAATCTCCTGATCCAGTATGTACCAGCCAGATCAGACCAGATTTGGATCCGGTCTACTGTCAGTTCCTAGAGTCAAAACCAAACATGGAGAAGTTTCATTCAGCTTTTATGTTCCACAGATCTGGAACACACTTGCAGAAAGCTTTAGATCAGCTGAAACACTCAGTTTATTCAAATCCAGGATAAAGACCCACCTGTTCTCAGCTGCATTTGGTTAGTTTGTATTGAAAAGTTTACATCTGCACTGTGCAAGTTTAATTTAAATTCAATTCTTTTTTATTTTATTTACATTTGTATTTTAATGATCGCTCCTTTAATATTTCTTTTGAATGTTGGACGTAAACTACTTTGAATTGTCTTTGTAAACCAAATGTGTGACACAAATAAACTTGCCTTTTTAGTAATAGAAATATTAGTAAGTAATCTAGTAATAGTAAGTAATCTAAAGAAAATGACCAACATTTTTGATGAACAACAAAATAGCAATCAAAACATTCATGTTTTAGTTAATGTCATTAATTTAGTCTTCAAACTCCTAAAAAAAGGGCTTGTCATAGTTGAATTTGCTGCTTTTATAACTTGTCGTAGGATCAGATGGAAACTTTTTTAAAATGCTTGATGTGTTCTTATGTAAAGATTAATTAGGAGTCCTTTAATTTTCAAGTGCCTGAAAAAAAAAACAACTTCTTAGGCAGGTTTGGCACAGTCTGTCTTTTCTTTGTTTGTCCATTCTCCATCAATCCCTGACGCATCTCTGTTTTTGCTGAACAGCCTCATCTCAGCACTTAACCTCCAATTTGCATAAGTCATTACTGTTGTCGGGACTAAGGAGGCTATAAATTTTGCTAAGTGTTCATCTGTCGCAGGAAGTTTCAAACCACTTTTTCCCCCCCTTTACATTTCTTGACAAATGGGAGACAGAAACTGCACCCAATGCTGAAACCCCATTAGTACACCTGATGAGCTAAGCACTTTTATGCGTACCTGGCTGCTGTGGAAAATCTTTGGTCACATGTGAGCATCTCTGATAACCTATTTAAAAGTGACTCTTGTGTTTTCATGCTCTTTTTGTTTCTTGAATCCACACCAGAGACATGTTTTTCAAACCCGCTGGGATGCTTGCAGAAGACTTTCTCCTCTTGCCAGCATCAATTACAGCAAACGTTTGCTCCGACAAATAGGAAGCAGGGATTTCTCCTCTGCGCCATCAATAAACAGAACATGAGGAAAAACAGAAAACTCAATAGCTGCAGCCCTTTTAGGAAAACAGCCTTTCCTTCAGCACTTTTGACAGATGCTGAGGTTAAAGCCATTGTGCTCGGCTGGGACGCTGGAGAGCAGACTCGTCTGTCTTGGTGTGTGTGTGTGTCTGTGTCGGGGGTGCCATTGAGGCCACATCAGAGAACTGAACTGACATTCCCAGGTCAATGGAGGTAGACGGGAAACAGCTGAGACAGGGCGCAGGAGTCCCTTCTTGGCGATAAAGAACAGTTGAGAAGGAGCTGACAGGATTCCAGGATTCCTCCTGCCTGAGCTCATTTATTCTGAGCGGACACATATAATGAAGCCACCAAAAGTTTTTTCATGAGGGACAAAATTTGGTTTAGCTTGTGTCGGAGCTGTAGTCCTCTTCCTTCAGCTGATTATCCACATTGAATCGGGCATATTACCCCTAATTAGGGCAGCATCTCCACAGAGTTGGAGTGTGGGAGGTTCAAGTTGCTCCCTTCATACACCAAGGAGCCAATTGTTTACCACGGCTCTTCTAATTCTCCGAGCTCATTGGCATAAAGGGCATTTTCCAACTTGCACTCCCTCCACTTTCATAATAACAGTCATTATCTCCAGCACACATCTTTCTGCTTCATTTAAGCAGTTCTTAACAGGGGACATCTATCACTAAGGTGCTGCTTTTCTGAGGTCGTACTGACCTCCAGCGACTCTGATTTATTCCGGACCATGTCCACAACTCTCGCCTCTCACTGAGGGACAAAGCTGCCACTCTTTTTAATTATGAAGGCTTCATTTAAAACTTAATTAGTCGCAGGTAGTCTCTGGACAGGACGACACAAGCGAGCGGCAGGTTCTCTGTCTTCTCTGTGGTCATTTTTTTTTTTAAAGGACATGAGGGTATTTCAATCAGGCAGGTAAATAAAATGTCTACTTCATGCATGCTTGCTTTGTTATAAATGATGATCACAGTTGGGGCACTTTGATTATTCATGGGTTTGTTTTTTTTCCCCCAACTTTCTCTAATAAAAATTAAAAAGAGATGATGTTCTCTGCAGCTGTGAAGAGTAGCAATGAAGGTCAGGAGGAGCAGACAGCTGCATCTGAACAAACACAGGACAGGTCCACCATCTAAATAAACAAAAAAAAACACACACACACTCGACCAATTATTCACCATTAGGAACCGTCTCCCGCTAAAGTGCAGCTTTTGTTTTTTTGTCTCAAAAACACTGTGAATGTGGCCATCTGCAGCGGCAGAAATTGTAAGCATGTTTTTCCTTTCCCTTCCATTAAAGAGGATAAAAAAAAGGACTGCTGTTGGAAGATTTTATTCTGAGATGGCGCTCTCTGGGGAGCGATGCTGCACATTGCAAAAAGCTTTCAATTAGCCATGTGTCTTCATCTTCTGACCAAGGTCACCTTGAAAAATCAGATCATCTCCACATACAAAAAAATCCAAAATCCCTTTTGAATCAAGCACATTTGCTCCAGTGTAATCCTGAACTGTCTTTGTCATCATAGAAACAGCAAAAACATTGTTTACTGGAACACAACTTTTTAGTTAAATCACAAAAAGAACAAAATGGACTTGTTCCGCTGCATCTGTTTGGAGACGAACTTTTTCCGGTTCATCTTTAACACTAAAACTTTAAAATCAGTACATTTTTAAGTTTTTTCTTTAACCCAAACCCAAAAAGTAGGATTTTCCATCCTTGTTCGCTCGTATGGACCAAAAATTATATTATTTTTTTTACGTTTTAAGCTTTTTTAAATGTTCAATAAAATTATGAAATGTTTAAAAGTAGATTAAAGACATAAAACTGATGATTTTAAAAACAACATAACGATAATAAATGTGTTTCAATGTTTCTAGAACAGTGGAAGCGCTGCCGCTCACACTCTCCTCCATCAAGGCCGACACCTGTGAAAGGATTTTTCTCAGAAAGGACAAACGGAGGAGTTCTGTCGACACTAAAAGCCTTTTCACGCTGCAGGAACAGTCTCTAGCCCTTCTGTCCCAACCAAGGTCAGCTCTGTTCAAACAGCAAAGGCAAAGCAGGAGCAGCAAGCCCCATATCGAAGGGTCAGCGTGGGTCATTTCATCTCTGTAACACGTTTTTTTTTCCCTTTCTTTTTGGTCAATATAAGAACCCAGGAGATGACAAAAGTGCCCTCATCTTGTCATTTATCAGGCCCAGATATCCTGAAGGTAACGTTTCTTCTCTCGTAGCTCTGCCAGTTTCTTCATGGCCTCCAGCTGGTCCACGTGCAGCTCCGTTTTAATGATCTCCATTAGGGTCTCATTCACATCTTTAGCCATGTTCTTAGCATCCCTGTAGAGTTAAAATGCAGATATATCAGGCCAAAAACAACTAAGATAAAGTTAATAATAATCCCTGTGTATATTGTGGCAAACCAGTACTTTTTCTAAAAGCTGTGCAGCCAGCCCTGGTGTGTGAGAAATACACCAACTTGGGGTGTTTTGAAAATTCACAAAATGTGAGAACAGTTTAAGAGTGAGAAAAACAATAGAAAGTGATAAGTGTTGACAGTATTTGGTGTTATAAATACACAAGGGTGTTAGCTGCTGTCTTTGTACAGACACTGATGTAGCAAAATGTTTGGAAATGTGAACGAGGGGAACTGCTGCCAAAGTAACCAGCAGATTAAGTGACTACTTTTGTGAAATAATTGACTGTATTTGAGAACTGGACTGGAGTGATTCCTCCCCCCTCATGTTCCAAACAGGAAGTACCCGCTGGCTCAAAAAAGCCAAAATCCTATAAACCTCTATTGAAAAAAAGTGATTACTCTGTCTTTTTATTTGTCAGACTAACCATTCTTGCACTGTCACCTGTGTTTAACATGTTCTTGCTATTCCTGATGTTTTTTATGATATTTTTTCCTGTAGTGTAAGTTATTCAAATTAAACTGATCAATAAAAGCATGTGATGCCCGCTGGCTGCCACTTTGAATTTTTAAAATGTTAGATTGGTGCTTTTGTGTTGTTTATTTAAATGACAGGAAAAACCTATTGAAACGACCTGAGTAAATGCACAGTCTGAAAGGAAATGCACAGGTGTGAGTGTGATTATACGGAACTACGTGCATGTTAGCTTTCCTGGCAATTTATCAACGATGTGTTTGTATTTTCACATTTTTCTTTCTTTTCATTTAGGTGAATATTATTAAATCTCATGTTTTAACTGATGAGCCACATTCAAACTACGTGAGTTACTAATTAAATTATTTAAAAAATGTTGTTATTATCGACTATTGTATTATATACAACCCAAACCCCTTTAATCATAAAAAAATGTTTTAATTGAAAATTAAGAAAAAAAGAAAACAATTTTGAATAAATCCTCACATAACTAAGCATTTGCACTACAATTCTAGAAAAAGAAACAATTGTAGAAAAGAGTGCATTTTTAAAACAAAAAATAAAGAGCATGACCCAGTCAAACAGGGTGGATTCTGGGATACGCAAAACAAAAATCAGAAAAGGCCAGGAAGACTCAATTAATGAAAGTAATAAAACCGGAATAATTCTTACCCACAGACATAGAAACACCCACTCTGTTTGAGCAGGATGTCGGCGACTTGTTGCTTGTGAAGCAGCAGATTGTGTTGGACATATCTAGGATTTGCTGCTGATGCAACGTCCTCCTCGCCATCTCTGGAGAAACACAGTTTGAGGTGGCTCAGGGTGCCGCTGGCTACAAAGCCCTCCAGTTCTTCTCTGGGAAAAGAGATTTAAACACACGTTTAAGATCCAACTCGCAGAGAGAACCAAACCTATTTCTGCTTTAGGATGAATGGGATTCTTTAGTAATCAACATTTTCATGGGCCAGCTCATTTGTTTATGTTTTCACCCAGATTTCTCTTAAAATACTTAACCTCGTCTCATCTGACAAAAGCAGGACACCAGAGAGCAAAAAGTCTGGTCCAAAATGTGTCAGATGGCTGATTGTCTGTTGAAGGTGAGGCTTTTATGAATGCTCCCATCACTGTTATGACTCTTTTTCTAATCAATGTTCCCAGCCTTCCAGCTGGGTGTAACCTTCCTCCCTGCAAGTTTTCCGTTTGCCAACTACTTTTTTTTTTTTTTTCATGCCTCATCATTTTACAGGGCCTGGGGTGATGTTGAAAGGGAGGGAAGGAGACTTTGTTGGTGGAGGAGTGAGGTTTATTGTGGCTCAGAGCATCTTGTTTAAACTTAAGCAGTCTGGATGATCACAGAGCACACACAGACACAGCCAAATAGGAACATAGCAAGCCGCGGTTCTGAGATCACGGGTGAAGGTCTCGCCTCGGGGAGTGTGTTTTGCACTAACCCCTCAACTAAAGTAAGGCTTTTTTTTCTAAATAACACAAAGATTGCTGTGCTGGGAATGCTAACAGGGGAGAGGACTCTTGTTACCTTTGTTCTTTTAGAAAGATTGTTTACAATATTTACTAGTCAATTTTTATTGCACAAGACCAAAAAAAAGATTGTTTTTTTTTTGTTTTTTTTACTTTTTGACCAAGATAAATAAAGGATTGCACAGTCTGTTTGAACAGTAAAAAACAAAAGAGGGGATTAGCAAATAAAAAAGCAGTGGGAGGACAGAAACTGGCAGATGAAAAAAGACCAGATGACTTCTTAGGGACACATAACAGTCAGGGGGGGGTTTAGAGGGCATCGAGATGCCAGCTTTTTCCTGGACACAAGCAGAGCCTGTGGCCGAACCTGGACCCAAATGCGGGCCTTCTGATCAGGATTCACAAGAGAGCGGAAAAGCAGGTGAAATAAGAGAGAGCAAAGAGGAAGAAAGAGCTTTGAACAGGAACACTCTTTTTATATGGAAGGCAGACACAAAAAAGAAAAAAAACTTGGAGCAGATTTTTACAGTTAAAACTGCACTTACTTTAAGAGAAATCCCACAGAGATTTATGCAGACGGCCAATTCAACTACTGGCATGTTGTTCTCATTCTGCTAACCTATTTAAATCGAGTACAACTCTTCATGGGTGGCTCATGAAACCCAGACTAATCACTTTGGTCAACTCTGAGGGGGTATTCATCAGAGACACCCTAACTGTGAACAAACACTACCCACCACCTGGCTGCGAGATAGTATTTAAGGAAAGGATAGAAGAAACAGAGGGGAACAAACAACATCCTCTGTGATCTATTCTTGTGTGATTAAGGATGCTAATCCATTCACACGCTTTAATCCTGCAGGAGAACTCAACTGCTGCACCGCCATGCAGCACATGCTTGCTGTTAATATGAGCTGACCAATTAGCATGAAACCAGAAGAGGGTAAAGCCAAAAACAAACTAATCAGCGCAAAGAAAAAATGTCTGTGCAGTCAGATATCAGTTTATAGCAATTAAAAATGAAATGAATCAAACTTTATTTCAATGTGGAAAAATGACAAACTTCTGAAGCTGTGCAGAAAGTTGTTGACAGATGTGCCAAATGTAGAGGTATGAAAATAGGCTCAAATGAATAAAACAAAACAAAAATAATGCAGTCAATAACTTAACAAACGTCAACACAAATAACTGAAATAATTTGGTAAAAAAAAAAAAATGCAAAAACTGATAAGGTGGGCTATTTGCGGAAGAAAGAAGTTATAAACTGAGACTGAGATTGAAACTTGAAGTTTTCAAAATAAAACAGGAAGTAAAGTTTTATTTTGTAACAAAAACAAAAAATGAACTTTTTGTAATTTTTTGTTTATCCATTTTTAAATGCCCAAAGTGAATGGGACAGAAAATGGCAACAGAAACTTCCTGCTTGAGACAGGTCTGAAAAAGAAAAGACCCTGGTCAGTTCCTGCGTATTTTGGGCGTTTCCATTATGAAATAGACCCATCAAGCCAGACCGAACCTTACCATTTTTGGACCTCCATAGGTTGTAGATCCATAGAAAAATTTAACGGACCGGTTGACTTGTCTCACATGTGAACTGAAGTGCCGTCCCAATTCTAACCCTTTTTTGCACTGAGCAGTCCAGACTGGACCGGTGCTTTCCTGACAGGTTTAGAATGGCTCAAGCAATTCAAGCGAGCATTTCCATTGTAAAATGGACCCATTAAACAGTACCGAACCGTACCTCTTGGGGACCCCCATCAGTTGTAGGTCCATAGAAAAGTTAAATGGAACGGTTGGGACGGAGCTGCTGTAGCCACCCGCTGATGGGCAGAAAGTGATGACGACTTATGGAAAGTGTCAATATAGCACTCATAAGTTAAAGTTTTTTCCTCTTTACAGCAGTATCCCTTTGACATTAAATTCCCTATTATACACTTTGTACCAGAAGTAACGAAATAAAAAGACAAGCTAATGGATCACCTCCATTGTTGTTGCTTTTCTTGTCGTCGCACAACAATGATGCAAACACGCTAGCGGTCTACACCATGCATGCGCCGTGAAAACAAACAGCTCAGTGGAAACGAGGCTTAACTGAGTGGAAACGCTCGCCAGAATTAACTGGTTGTACCGGACCACTCCTTACTGGACCGGACCGCTCAGTGGAAACAAGGCTACTGAAGTAGGTGGAGAAGTTCTGGTTCTCAGTCTCTGCTCTAATTCCTCCCAAAGGTGTTCTATTGGGTTCAGGTCAGGACTCAATAGTGCAGTCCAGTCAAGTTCCTCCACACCACACTCTGTCATCCATGTCTTTATGGACCTTGCTTTGTGTACTGGTGCAAAGTCATGTTGGAAGACAAAGAGGCCTGCTCCAAACTGTTCCCACAAGGTTGGGAGGTTGGGAATTGTCCAAAATGTTTTGGTATCCTGAAGCATTCAGAGTTCTTTTCACTGGAACTAAGGGGCTAAACCCGAGTCCTGAAAAACAACCCAACACCATAATTCCTCCAACAAATTTCCCACTCTGCACAATGCAGTCTGAAATGAAACCCAGACTCATCTATCAGATTTCCAGATGGAAAAGTGTGATTCATCACTCCAGAGAATGTCTCTCCACTGCTCTAGAGTCCAGTGGCAGTGTGCTTTATACCACCGCATCCAACGCTTTGCATTGCACTTGGTGATGTGTGGTTTGGATGCAGCTGCTCGGACATGGAAACCCATTCCATGAAGTTCTCTGCGTACTGTACTCGGGCTAATCTAAAAGTCACAAGAAGTATGGAGCTCTGTAGCAATTGACTGTACAGAAAGTCAGTGACCTCTTTACACTTTGTGCTTCAACATCTGCTGACCCCTCTCCATCAGTTTCCGTGACCTACCAATCTGTGGCTGAGTTGCTGTTCCTAAACTCTTCCATTTTGTTATGACAGAGCTGACAATTGACTGTGGAATATTTAGGAGCGAGGAAATGTCAGGACTAGGTTTGATGCACAGGTGGCATCCTATGACAGTTTCTATGACCCTGGAATTCCTTGAGCTCCTGAGAGCGGCCCATTCTTTCACAAGTGTTTGTGAAAACAGTCTGCATGCCTTAGTGATTGATTTTATACATCTGTGGCCAGGCCAAGTGATTAGGGCACCTGATTCTGATCATTTGGATGGGTGAGCGAATGATTTTGGAAATATAGTGTACATTTCTTGTTCATGAAAAATACAAAGATAATTTAAAAATCTAACATACAAAACATTGAATTCCTTGTCCTGGAAGATGAAACCCCAGTTCATCATGTTCAAAAACCTCTACTCTTCTATTTTTCTGTCATTTAAGCCCCTATAATGTTACTTTTTACAAAACTAAAGAAGCGATTTGGAAGCTTCTTTGCTCCAGAAATTTTGTGGTTTTGAAATGTCACTGAAACTTATTTATAGGAGAAAGACATCAGATCTAACATTGCAGAACTATAATGGAATAATTATAAACTGCACTGAGCTTTCCGATTGCAAAACAAGTGTATCGTTGGTTTTCTTGAGAAATTCAACTCTTAAGATGAAATTAGCCTTCCTTCAACAGCTTTGCAAACCTCTTCTTCTGCAGCTTCAGAGTTGCTAAGTGTTTGATAACCAATACCCAGTGTTCTAGTACAGAAGTGAGGAAAGACCCCCTCCTAATGTACAAAGGCTGAAATGTTCTTTAAGTCATTTAAGTCACAGATCTCAATGCATGGAAGATAAAACTGACTTTCAACAGGCTTCAAAAAGGCTAAGCGTGAACTGAACTACAGTGGCGGACAGTGCATTTCAGAGCTGAGCCTTCAGCTTTCCTCCACCAAAACCACCCTCGTTAAAATTAAATATTAACCCTTCTATCAACATCCTGTTATATAGATATATTATTTTATGGAGCAATCCCATCATAAATGGATCATTTATATAGAATTCACTATAATTGCACATGGTTATTGTAAAAACAAACTCTGCGCGTGCCAGTCTCCTCCCACTGCAATAACAGCTGCAACAAACATCAAAGCACAATTGATAACTCATTAAACTTGAAAATAAGCATTTTTATTTATATCATTTTTTTTCTACAGCAAATCTAACTTATTTAAAGAAGAACTCTATCCATGAAGAAAGTCCAGCAAGATCAGCGGGAGATTTCCCAGTAAAAGCTTGCATGCCGTTTACGACCATCAGCTCTGTTCTCAGCCGAAATAGATCAGATCAGTGCTAAGCTGAAGACGGATGATGTGCAGGAAGTTTTATTAGTGCTACCGAAATCTCTGGTGGTCGAGGAGAGTGATAGACACTAGTTTTCAAATGGTCTTGAAACCTGGTATTTTTTGTCTGGGAAATGATATTGTCCGAGGCGCTGCAGCTCAATGTGGCCAGAGGGGCGTTTAGTGGTGGCATAGAAGTTCTCCTACTGGCCTCTTTGTCGCTCAACATTGTCACAAAACTCAGTTACCCTTGCCAGACTAAACTACTGGAAGGCTGAAAGTGGCGGACAAATTGGCTCGCTAGCTTTGGGGATAGCCGGCTTTTTTTGACGATGTCCAATTGTTTCGGAAAAGTCCGTCTTAAGAAAGCAATTAATCTGCAACTAAACCAACTTCTCTTCCTTCTTCAATTGTTAACTGCAAAACAGCAAGTAATTCAAACAAAAATAAAGTGCAGCTTCTGCCTACGGCCAGAAGAAACTAAGTACAGAAGAAGTTAGCTTTTGGTTGCGCAAGCTTTGACCATCCAATCAGAGGCGATTATGTCATTTGCCTTCATGAAGCTACAGAGACTAACTCAAATTCTGATTGGTTGAATCAACGTCAATACATTTATTCAGCAGGGTTTTTGATGGAAAGTTGTCTGCAAAACCGGAACCCATACAGCTTACCTGAACAGGTAGTCTCCATTTCTGTGGCGACAACCAAAGAACAGCCAGGTTTCCCCGAACACCACCTCTGGGTTCCTCTTCCTCTCCTCCTCTCTGAAAGTCAAATAATGGCTGTTAGCAGTCAATCAATGCAAAGAGACAACCAGAGCAGATGGAGGAGAGGGAGTCCTTCCTCGCAACAGAGGTTAAAGAAGAGAAGCAACATTATTAAGCTCCGTCTGCGGTGACAGCGGCCCACTGACTGCCACGATCGCTTAAAGTGTGGAAACAAACAGACGCAAGGACATATGTGTTATTAAATTCTGCACAAACGGAGCAGATCACTATAAACAGTTTAAAATTAAAGTTCGGGGGGCGACTCAAACAGTGCACACATAAAAAAAGAAAGCAAAAACTGCTCCCTAACTGCAAAGTAATTTTTCTTGTGTCTTCTGAGTTTGGCTAACTTCCCAGAATTCTCAATGCAGACCTCACAATGACCTAAAAGTTTCTCTGACGATGTGGTTATCGGAGCCTCACACCTGCTGGAAAGGTGACAGCTGACTCCCAGATAACAACAGTTGACCCCCAACCTTTCTCAAAGCCATCAGTCAGTGGATGGTCCAAAGGAGCCGGCATAATCTGTAACCCTGTGGAGGAGGTTAAGTGAACGGACACAAAGAGGAGCCAAGTCCTTTGTATAGTGCTGCAGAACTGTTTACCGTATGTAAACATTCTGGTTCTTCTCAACCCATTTGGTAAAACCGCAAATTATTCAGCACTTTTTAAAAGTATGTAGAAAACTTTTATATTTTTCAGTCTCACATTGTTTCGACCACTAAATTCTACATTTTACGTGACCTCAGGCACCTTCTGCAAAAATGCCACAGTTCACACTGAAACAAGTAACCATAACAACATGTTTTCCAAACCCCGGTGTGGACAGGGATTAGAGTTTAGCGGCAAATAAACAAGATTGCCTGCACACACCGACAGCTATTAGGATTCAGGTAACAAGCCTGCGTCCTCAAAGCTTGATAAAGCGGGCAAGGACGAGATGAAATAAATCTTTGATATTAGAACATGAAGAGAAGCATCCATCAAGCAAACATCAAAATCAAAGTCACGGAAGGAAAAATTGAAGCAAATGTACTTAGTTTACAAAAAAGGAAAAAATTACACATTTTCTGGGCAAATTCCCCAGTGCTGAAACTGTTGAAAAGACTTTGAATCTACCCACAAAAGAGTTCGACTACTTTATTTTGTTTATAGTAATTAGTGAGTAATTTGTCCACCAAACATTTCCATTAATTGCTGTTTCTCACTTCCTTAAGAAGAATATTTGGGATTTTTTTGTGTTTGTTTATCATTATAAACAGATTATCTTCAGGTCACCTTGGCTTCAGGATATGTTTATACATCTTATGATAAATATTAAAATCACGGATTAGAAGATTTATTGCATTTTTCAAAAATAATGAACAGATTAGATCAATTGTTAGTTGCAGCTCCGAGCGAATTAACCCGAAGCGCACAAGTCAGGACCAAAATAAAGCTTCTATTAATGTAAAGTTAAATTAGCTAATAAAATGCTTTTGTCTGAACTTTGTATTCATGCGTGAGGGTCTGTAACAGCTCAGCTAACTCTCTCTGAAGCATCAGATCCCATCCATTAGCAGCCTGGACCAAATTCTTCTGATCTGCAAACAGCCTCAAGTAAACTCATTTTAGTGGGCTCGTCTCTCTCCTCTTGCCGCCTGCCCTGAAGGGATCAATACCAATATGAAAAACCTGGGTTCCATTCTGAGTAGACCACACCGGCGCCTTCCCCTGAATACTAATCACATCACATACCCAACGCCATAACAGCCTGCAATACAGTCCCAGAAGGACAGGCAGGATCTACGCAGCACTCCACTTGGGCTCGGAAGCAGGCGCGGCAGCTTTTCAGCCCCATTTACACGATCAGCAGGAGGCCGTCGCTAGAAGGGAAACTGAAGTCAGAACTTGGTAAACATTACTACGATTTCATATTTTATTTTACCTCTGTTTTTTAATGGTCCATTACATTTTGACTGAGTTTTTATTTAGTTTGTTGTAAATCGAAAAGAACAAATAATATTAAAGCTGCAAACAGCAACAAAACCAGCAGCTGGAACTTTCTGCTGCCTTCCCTTTCCTGTGCTTCTGTGTTTGAGAGGCAGGTTTTTACCATCACCAGAGAAACTGATGACTGTTGCTTTAAACATAATCAGTAGCAACTTATTTTGATCGTAGTAATGTGAAAGATGATTTAAATTAACATAGTCTTAGCAATTTGTATTTCTGTTTGAATGAAAATTTCAAACCGACCACATGCTAAAACACTTTCACACACATAGCATCCAGTGAAAAGGAATTTTAGGCATAGTGAACGACCCCCTCCCACAAAAAATTATGACATCACAACAGCCGAAAACGTTGTAAAAATGAACGGTGCCAAAATCTCTATTGGGAATCCAAAAAAAAAAATCTAAAGCACGTCACGAAGCCAAAAAACAACAGTTTCTGAGATATCCAAGAGAAGTTTTGAAATTAATATGAGGTGGGCCACCAGACCTACGACTTGGCGGCCATGTTGTGGCAAAGTGTGAAATATAATATGGGAAAAGAAAACTTTTGTTCAAGCAGTCTTTACAAAATTTCACACACTCTCCACCTGGTTTATTAAGTCTACAAGCAAACCAAAGTTTCGCTGACCTTTCACAGGAAAAAAACATGCCATTTTGAATTTTCTTTAAAAAAATATATGTAATAGTAACAATTTAAAAAAAAAAATCCCCTTTAGTATCAGCTACAAATGTTAATTCCTCCAAGGGATTTCTGTTCTATCGCCCCTAGCTCCTCGAGCATCCTTGGGAAGTTACTCATTGAAAAAATGCTGGTTTTATAGTTTAAAGATTTTGAACAGCGTTGTCGTAGCTCGCAAAAGTGGCGTTTCTCTAATGCTTGCATATTTTTTACCAAAATATTTAGACAATTTAATACACAGATTCCTGGCTCAAGCTTAATGATTCAATATAAAATACATATAAGGAATGTGGGCATGGTTAAGAAAAACCTTTGTTGTCAAGGAAATCGGAAAATGCCCTTTCGTCAAATTCTTTAGAAAATTACATAGACCTGTTAGTCACCCCCAGGCAACCAAAAAAATGAAACAGTTGCTATGGAGATTAAACCAACAGAAAAGTTGGCAAAGGAGGAGGGTGAGGGGTGTGTGGCAACAGCTCAGCCAGTGAGAGCAGGTCAAAAGGGGGTGGCGAGGGCGGAGCCAAGTAGTGACTGAGGGTCATCCAACACTGCTTGTGGGTTTAACCATAAATATTACTAAACCTTTGGTTATTTTTTTACATTTTTGAGCTAAGTTTAATTTTCTCACACTAAGCCAGTTATATTTTTGGAAAGGTTAGGGTCTTTTCAATAGGAATGAATGTCTTGGCCGTGACTGAACCAACATCTGTTTAGATCTAAACGTCTTGAAAAATACAACCTCCTAAAATCTGGACTTTTTTTCTGTTGTACTTTGGTCCATTTACGAACACTGGATTTTGTATGGCCTCATTTAATTGCATATCTAATATATTTTTTTGTAAACATATTAGTCACCAATATAAAGGTCAGAAAGTGGAGAATATGTGTATGGATTTTCATGGATTTTCCCTACATGACACTAAGTTTCCTCAGAAACCACATTTTCCACTTGCCACACCCACATGTTACATCACATGACAGGCCGTTATGTCTGAGTTCCAACCAATGTTTATCGTATGTGCTCTTACTTTTATCCAGACTGGCATCTGTGAACTGAAGCACCACATCGCTGAGGTTACCAGTTAGAAGAACCAACATTTTGGTCAATAAAACATCAAGAAATCATGTCTTCTTTGAGCTGCTGGGGAAATCTGAGCTAACCAGACAGTTAAAATACAATAACTGTAAACTGCCACGGTTCACAGTTGAACAGAGAGAGACAGAAATTCAAAGTCTATAAAATCTCAAACAACCCCAATCAATAGAAAATAACTTGAGGGCTTAATAAAAACCTTCTGGCATCACCAAATGAGCCCCTGACCTTTAGAAACTCCTCTTCCATGTGTTGGCAGTGCTTTAAACTTCTTCACTGTACTTTTTAGAACCACCATCCATTAATAATAGAAGCCAAAATAAAGGGAGAATTAAGTAGATCATAATGTCTGGACGCCGGATCCAACTCAGGACGTTGAGACAGATCCAACGCCCCACCGACAAAGCAGTGATTGTAATCTGCTGTGTCAGCTGGAAAGTCTTTGTTTGAAATCTTAGTTAGATTCTGCACACAGTGACAAGTTCATATAATCCTGCAGCATGCAGGAGTGAGAGGGAGAGGGGACAGCTGAGCTGATGAATCGATTCACATGAGTTTAGACTGTAACCTAAAGAGCTTCTCGAAATAAAGAATTTAAAAAGTGGCTCGATAGCGGAAATTATAAAAATAAATGCTGCCGTTAGGAGGAGGTATTTGATGAGGGGCTTTGTATTGTTTTATGAAACGCAGCTCTCCACGATCAATTGAAGTCTGGGCGTTTTGCTTTAATAAAACATGTATTTTTTTTGTCTAACATTTCAGAAAAAGCAATATCTGGGCTCTCTGAAGGAAACAGGGCCGGTTGGTTTTTTATCACCGCCGTACGGCAGAGTACTCGGCCTCTGGCTGAACCGTCATGAAGAGAGGTTGCAAGTGAGGCGCGCAGCTCAATATCACAACACGTGCTTTCTTAAATGCTGCTCCATCTCTGTGACACAAGCGCAGCCTCATCACATACGACAACTGATTTTTTCCAGTCCTTCCTGCTGCAGACATTTTAACGCCGCCGCCCCTTCAGAGCAATCATCTGCTGACGGCGCCCTCCGCAACTCAGCAGACGTCTCAGGGACTTGGAGACAATTGGAGTTGACTAGGGCACAACCTCATTTATAAAAACCACCCAAGACTTAAAAACGTCAGGCAGGCTTCTAAAAAAAAAAAAACAACGTCTGCTCAACCAAAAGTCTTTGTAAGCGGTTAAATGCACCGACATCAGTCACTTTAAATCAACCTGACAGGTCATCTGTATGCAATCTTGATGAGCCCATCAGCTCAGAAAATTAAGCAAAATATCAAGGCTGTGAGTGACAGCACTCCCCGACTTACAGAGATTGTTTAACTAGCTGGACTGAACGACTACATCCTTCGCTGACGGTCAGTATCCTCACACCAGCTCATCTGCAATTAAAAACAATCGTTTCCTTCTATGGTAGAGCCTTCACCTGCTCGACTTTTTACTTAAAAATCAATAACATCCCCCGTAGTGCTGTGAATCCTGCCTCTTTACCGCAGAAGTCGTAAACCCGCTCTGATCTATTCCTGGCGAGAAGTGGAGACCATCAGAAATAATCCAGGATGTGGACTTTCATCGGCTTTGACTGGCGCCCCATTGAACCGGCTCGGCAGATTTGTCAAAAAACACGCGAGACGACACACACTTGACATGTCGTCGGCGTCGTGAATATTCATGACAGGGTGCACAGTTTTAATCATAATAATGTGTGTCACACGACAGACCACTCGGCGTGCAACCCCGCTGCTTGACATGAGCATTTGGGTGACCCGCAGCAGCTGCTTACTTTGAAATAAGCGGCAGATCAAGAGCATTATAGTGCTGTCCTTGCCAAAGATGATTTCAAAGTAGAACTGCTCAAAAATACATCATTCAAAGATTTAGAGTGGAAAATACTTGAGAGTAGTGTGAATATTTATGGAGTGCATTTGAAATAAATAGCTAAATATTTTAAACACTTAAGGGATATTTTCCAAATGAGTTTTATTGTATTTATTCAAAATAGCTAAAAGTGTAAAATGCAAATATCTGGGCACACTGAGGAGATTTTTGAGATCTTTCTCACAAAAGCTGCATGTTTTTCTTCATTGTAAAAAACTAAGTCACTGCTAGATTTTCAGCTTAGAAAATTAGACCCAAGAATCAGCTGCCAGGCTCTCCTCTAAACAGCAGCTGGTTCCCTGAAATTCTGAAAACAACTGATGGACATGAAGCAGGAGACAACAATTTGAGGAAAACAAAAGAAAAAGACGTGAATTTCCAAAGAGAGAACTCTCACAAGATGACTATAAAAACCAAGAAAATGCTCTGCCTGCCTGCTAACAAAGATTAAACAAGACTTTCCAAAATAGGACATTGCTTAGTTTTACAAAAAGTATAAAAAGCTTGCAAGTTAACATTTAAATCAGATTAGGCTTCTTTAAAAAAGAGTTACACGTATTTTCTTAGAGTTACAAGGGTCCAAAATTGCAGATGTTAAGCATGGGTTAGGGACAGAGATCATGCTTTGAGAATAAACAAAAATAAAAGGCTTTTTAAAAAAAAAAAGTGTCCAATGCTCACCTTTGCTGAAGAAAGCCGATGAAAGGAGCGACCCCGGTGCCGGGGCCAACCATGATAAAAGGCACTGACGGCTCAGAGGGAGGCCGGAAGGAGCAACTGGGCCTCAAACTCACATGGATCTGGGATTGGAGGTCATTAGAAATCAATTAAAATAATGACTTTATTTCACACCACAATGAGAAGCATGTGTCGGCCTGCTATTCAATTAAAGGGTCTTAAAAAAAATACTAATCTGGAAAATGTGAGCGCTTCAGAATCCATGGGGTCTGGGGGAGGGGAGATGCTGCAGCATCATCGTTTTTTTGTTTTTTTAATTACCTACACTCAAGTGGCTCAAAGTTCTCTTTTCCTTTCAACACATTTTCCTGAAGAAGCTTTTGTTGGCTAAATAAACAAAGCTGCATTTTCAAAAATGTTTTATGTTTTTTGTTCTGATGCAAATTCTGGATGTTTCATTTTTTAAGGATAAAACATTGGACATTTAGCAAAAGCAGTGACTGCAGATGTCCATCATCTACTTTCACCATTCTTCCCTCAAGTCTGCTTATTACTTTTGGGAGAGCCGGGCTGCTGGAGGATTCAGTCTTCATGGGGAAAACTAGGCCGGGATTGATTAGGTCAAACAGCCAGCCAGTGCACAAGCCTCGCCTCCCTACCGGCCTTCCAAAACACGCTGGGAGCTCCACCACGCTGAAGACAAAATGCAGCTTTCCTGGGTGTTTGAGGCAGGAGCTGAGGAGAAGAACCCACAGAGGGTTTGAGATGGAAAAAGGGAGACACATATGTATGCATTAAATACAGAAACAGTTCAAAAAGTGAAAAAATAGAAAGTAAAAACACAATAAAACTTCACTGTTATTTAATAATTTAATTTGCACTTTAATCTGAAAAAAAAAAACGTAAATTGAAGCTTTTGAAAATATTTGATACTGAAAGCATATTTGAAACAACATAACATTTGCACAACCTGACAGGATTCCTGAATGTCTTATAATTTTGAACATCATCTCTTTTGTGTACTTTTTAAAGTCCTCTCATCAAGCTGCTTCAGTTTGAGATCGATATCCATCCGGCTTCAGATCACGCTGTATCGTGCTGTATGGTTGTCCTGGGGCTTCTGGAGCCAACCCAGCTACTGTTGGGTACAGGCAGGGCACACTCTAAACAGATCGCCAGTCTGTTGCAAGGCCACATAATCACACACTCACATGCACACCTAGGAGCAATTTGGACAAACCAGTTCACATACAGAGCATGTGCCCAGAGGAATACATGCAAACTCCACACAGAAAGGTCCCAGTTGGGATTCAAACCAGGCCCTTCTCACTGTGAGGTGAGAGCTCCAACTTCTGCACCAATGTGCAGCAATGATGCTTTAGACACTACTACTGTTTCTGCAGATGAAAAATAGGTAAACACAGGCGGCAAAATTTTAAGACCGTAGACAGCCCGGTGAGCCCGTAGAGCGAAAATGTTCATGCTGCAGGTGACAGATCTTTATAAACAATTATACAACACACAAGGGGAAATAAGGGGGAAGAAGGTGAGCCGTATGAATTGTTTTTTCAACTCTCCCAAGTCCTGCACACGGCACAAGGGGTCTGTTAGTGCTGTTCATGTGAGAATTGAGCGCTCCATGCTTGCAGTCTTACTGTTAGAAATACTGAAATTAGGCAGAGCCCAGTTTGTTTGGGCATCCTGCAGGAGTCCTACAGCACTTACATATCACCTGCACACCCTGTGCTTGCAGCGTTTGCGTGCAGTCAGTAAGGAGCCAGTACTGGTACACACACCTTATTAATGACAAGAGTGTGGCACAGACAACAGCACCACCCGTACATCATAAGTAAATGTAACTTACACGGTCCTTACAAATAGTTCACAATACACACACGCACAACAATGGTAGGTTTCATTTTCATGTCGTTCACTGAGGTGGCCGTACAAACCTCAAGGGAACTGAAAGGCACATCGGCGTCCCTTTTAAGATGCGGCTGCTTGTGTCTACGACACTCTGTGTGGGCCCGGACAACACAAAAACCAACCTTCGAACAGTTGCATGTGACTAAGGCACGATTAGACAGATGTAGCAGAATATTCCCTTTATACTTCCTAGTGCAACTGCTTTTCTATCATGTTCCTCTTTCATGGACTCTTAATTGCAACAAGTGGTTCAAATTAATCTGCCTGCTTGGAGCAACAAAAGCCTCCTACAAACCAAAGAAAAGAACTTTGCCTTGAACATCACATTTCATTTAAAATGAAGGGAAGTATTAGTTGAATTTTATTTATTTATTTTTTTAATATACATCAGCGGTGCAAACTTTTCCTTTGGCAACAACAGGAATGTCTCCTTAAGATTAAAGTTTGTGCCTCCCTTCAATAATGCTGCCTTTCCCTCTTATCTGTTCCCATCTTCAGTGCTGGCTTAAGTACTCTCATTCTCCCCTATCCTTCACTTTCCAGTTCCTGTTGGCCACTGGGGACCTCTATTGACCACAGCATCAATAATGCAGGTCACTAAAGTCTCTGCACAATCTGATAAACTACAGCCACCCTCTCTCTCGTCCGCTCTCCGTCTCGCGCACACACACACAGAGGCAGCTAAGTGAGTACTAATGAGAGAAACTGAGAAGTTCTGACATGAGGTTAGATGCTGCTGTTCCACATGAGCTTTAAAGCAAAGCTAATGGGCAGTAACTTTAAAGAAAGAGCAAATCAATGACTAGCTAAGTGATGCTGAAACAAGGAACACACAGCATGTTTAAGCGCCGCTCGCTGAAGGATATGCAATCTTTGCCGAGCATTTGTTTGTTGATTTTCCTGAGCTCTTTGGGAAATAATGCTAACTGGTACCTTTATTTTTTTCATGAATGTACTCAATAAAGAGTCATTCCAATAAAAATTTTGTTTTTGGTGTTTTGAGAAATTTTTCTCATGATAGAGGACATATATAAAGAAAATAAAGCTTAAAACTTTATTTCTGAGAATGTCGTTCTTCAAATTGTTGTGAATCAGGAGCAGACAAAAAATGCAGTTGGAAAAAGCTTGTAGCAGCGATGTAGGCTCCAAACTATGATTAATTTAATTTTTTATTTTTTAAATGGGGGCGGGCTTACTCCAGGCCAACAGTTCTACCCACAACTCAGAATTTCTCATGTTTTCCCGCCGCTCTGCAGAAACGATGTTCTAGAAAGCAGGTTTTTGGATTTTTCCTAAAACCGGCATAACCATAATTAGGTTTGTGCAGTGTGTTGACACACAAACACAAACAAACATGGATCAAATTTTGCAGATTTCTTTTTCTTACTTTGTCCTAAAAGTTTTTAAATATCAAAACCAGGATGCAAATGCCAGACTAATTACTGCAGCTTCCTTTAGATGTTATCGACTAATTATTTCTAATCCTCTTAAATGTCAGATAATTTAAAGGCTCGATCATCCAAAGAGTTGAAGTTAGGAAAGTAGTTAAACTCCAGAGTGAATGCTACAGCATTTCTGAACTGTTTTCAAAAGAAAAGGCATGTTTTAATCAAGCCAATCTCTAAAAGTTGGACGATAGGATTTTTGGGGCTAAAACAGTTCAGTTCTGTCACAGCTGGTGATTCCTAAACAATAACATACTAGCTTCACTTTGTCTGTCCTCTTACCTGGCCGCAGAATACGGTCTGGTCTGCAGTTTTGGCAAATGCTCTGAAAGACAAGCACAAATGTCAATCACTCCGTTGTCTTGCTGGGATCTTGTTACACCCATCACAGCGAGAAGGAAGATTAAAGAAAAAAAAGTGAAAGTCATCTTGGTCTGCGGAGACATCTTGCCTAATCTCCCCCCAAGCTGCAGTCTCGTTTCTGGGACACACTTCTATATTTATGAAATTACAAACTCAGGGTTATGGAGTCCCAGGTGTCCAGATGTGGAGCCAGTTGGACGCAGACTGCTGATGCAAACCTTATTTCAATGTCTGCCATGAAGGTGCCCTCTTTAGCTAATATGTTAAGTTTGTGACAGTGTGTCAGAAATTCGGGGAAAAGTGTAAAGAAACTTTTCACCCCTGTAGCAACAGGACTGTTTTCTCTGCAAATGACACTCAGTTGATGCCTCAGAAGAAGGAAATCCAAGCTCTACACTTGTTTTGATGAAGTCAAACAAAGTAAAGCTGCAGACTGTGCTCCAGCTGAGTCTGTAGAAAAACATTTTTTATTTCTTTGCCCTCAGAGGTAAACAGAAGGACTAAATCTGCTGTCTGTTTGAGAGACGGCTCTGCCGTTCTCAATCCAGATCCTCTCAAAACTGTCTTTGAGTTTCTACTGCTCCCTTTAGGGGGCACCACAGCAAATCATCCTCATCCATCAAACCTCATCCTCTGCTTCCTCCTAGTTCACACCAACCACCCCTATGTCATAAACCTCCTATTTGGTCTTCTAGGCCTCTTTCCTGGTACCTCTAATCACACAATGCTTCTACCAACATAATTTCTGTCCCTCCTCTGAACAACATGAGTTGTCCTCAGATGTACTCATTCAGCATGTTTAGCTCTGCCTCTTGTCTCCAAATTAACAACATGGCCGCTCTCACCACAATCTTCTACACCTCTCCTTTCATTCTTGATGACTCTCTTTAGTCACACATCACACCTGAAACCTTCCTCCACCCATTCCAACCTGTTTATGCACTCCTCTTCACCTCTTTCCCATACTCTCTATTGACCCTAGAAATTTAAAGTCCTCCATCTTCTCCACCTCTGGTCCCTGTAACCTTATCATCCACTTGAATCCCTCTTATTTACATACTCCATCGTGCTGCAGCAGACCTTCATTCCTCTACTTTCCAGAGTAATATTACACCAACGAATGCTAAAGCTGAGGAAAAACTTCATTGGGTAAAAAAAAAAAATTAACACGGGAATTAAGCTGAAATTTTGGCCCTTTGAATTGCAATAACCTCTGTTTAAGCTCTTTCATTAGAAATCTGCCACAGTTCTCCACAGACTCTTACTTATCTAATCTCTAAGCCTCCTCAGCTAACATGGCTTTCTTAGCATTTCTATGCTGATGATACAGAGTCAGGTTGTGACCTTAGGTTAAGATTGCAAAGTATGTCACAATTGAAGAACTTTTTCATCCAATCTGTCACTGCTCTGATATGGAGATTAATAAAATGTCCTGCTTTACCTTGAAAGAGCCAGGAACCACAGAAATTATTTTAGGGAACAAATGGTGTAACCGCTTAATTCTCTATTCCAAGTTTAACACCTCAGAATATATGTTTTTGTTTATTCCTAACAGCATTTTATAAAGATGACAGCCAGTTTCCTATTACACGTGCTCCCATCAATGTTTCTTGAGGCCAATTTGACCCCATATATTTTTAACAGAGTAAAATATACAAAACTATGCAGTTTTTTAAGCCAGCTTTCCACTTTTTCTTTGTTTTCTTTGGTTGGTCTGATCTATAAAAACCAAAATGAAAGTAAATGAAACCAAATTATTTTGTTAGAAATAATTTGTTTATTTTATTTTTATTATCATCCACTGGATGTCAATGTCCTTAAAATGATTCTAATTTTTTTTGTTTTGGTGAAATAGAAATTCTGGATGTATGGGGTGGTAAAGTGGGTGGGGCTTCCATCCTAATGCCTATTTTGTCTATTTTAACTTAATGAACGATTAGAACCAAACTTGTTTTTTTTTTGGATGAGTTACGGTCAAATTAACCCCAAAAATAACAAAACAAAGTGTTAAGGTATAACTAATAGTAGATTAAAGCTAAAATTTACATAAAATAAGGTTAAAAAGTTTGAATTACCTTGCTTCTCTTGCTATGATTGACCAACAGCTCTGTTCCTCAGGTTGTGGCAAGTTTACAAACTAAATTATTTTTAAATTTTCTAGGAATGACTCTCATTATAAAGCAAAAGTTCTAAAGTTTGCATATCATGATGTAAAAATATTGGTGCCCCGCAAGGTCATCCAATCTCTTCAGTATCTGATTTGATCTATATGGTTAAACTGAAAATCCAACTCAAAAATAACTATTTCAGAAATAATTAGAGCCAAAACATCTTTTTTCTTTTTCTAGCAGAAGATGAAAATCTTTCTGAATAAATTATGGCGCTCACGCCATCCTTTCCATCTGTGAAAGCACACACCTCTCCATCAGAGGGTGTACCATGTGCGTTAACACAATATTGTGCACCTGCGCGGTGCTCAGTTTGCTACCTTTCTATCACAGAGAGACAGCTCACGTCCGAAGCTGAGAGCAATCAATCAATCATCTCACATCACTGCACCATGATGATACTGCTGGTAGATACAAAAGACGTATCACTTTTAAAACCTTTTGAGCAAAACCCCCTTTTTTTTGGAAGCAAGTGAATGCAGTTCACGTTTTAAATTATGCATTTTGAAAACAGAAAAAGTCTCAGAATCTGTACTCTGTTTTCATAGATAATTATTTCTGTGGGTATCATCAATCACGTCCCCAACAATATAATCTTTTTAATCTCAAAAAGTCTCATTGTGCTTCCATTTATATGCAGAGGTACAACTTTTGTAGAAAGAAATTGAAACGGCTATATAAACCTATGAATCGTTTTGGAGGCTATGCATGCAATAAGAGTATTGTTGTTTTTCAAGCGTGGGGAAAATTTCCTTTAGTAGTAACAAAACTTTAATTTGAAGAGACTTTCAGGTGCCATTTAACCCTTATGGCTTTCCAATAAAAAATAAATATATTTTTGGCATTTGAACTTAGACAGATTTGATTACATTAATCTGGAGTTTCCACCTTTTCCTTAAATTAAAAAAGTGCAAGCTTCTGACGTTTTATTTTTTTAATGTTAGATTTATCTTGCCTTACTAATTAATGCCTGGCTGAAAGTGCATATCTATAGTATTTGTACATTGGCGTCTCTAATCAGTATTTTTGCATTAGTGTCCACCACTGCACTGCTGATGGTTAGCGTTAGTTGGAGGGTCAGGGTTAGGGCGTAGTTGTCCAACGAATCTTTTAAATTGTAAGGATGTTTCACAGCTGAGATAATAATAACAGTGTAAACATGACAGATGTACGGCGAGATGCTAACACACAACGTAACGCACATCTTATTAAATAGTTATTTACATTTTTTGAAAACAACAGAACACAGTCATGGAATTCTTTTTACCTCCCAGAAGATTTGACCTTTGTGATGGGAAAAAAAAACAGATCCCATGTCAGCGTCTTAGTTAATTTATGCCAACCTTTAATTCCGAAATGTCAGATGTGAACCTCAATCTGCAAACACCTCCCTTTTTCAGAGAAGGTAATAAACCAAGACCAGCACAAAAAATTGCAGTGGTGGCACACTGAGTCAGGATTGACCATTAACCTGTGATCCAAACTGACCCTGCACATTTGTGTCCTCAGGAAGCCCTGCGGCTTGACCGAAACCAACAAACAGCTGTTGCCCTGAAGGGCTTCAAACACTACATTTTTCACCAGCGCACGACTGTCCGGATTTATGCATCTGTTCACAAGTTGAAGGGGAAAAAAGAAGGTGCTTAGGTTGGCAAGTAGGCTTAAAATAACTGACATTGGGGTAGGCCAAGAGCTGTGACACAGCTGTTTTAGAGGACAACCCGACCTGTACGTGAATCTGTAGCCAACTAATTTCACTGTCGGGTAGGTTTCAGTCAAAGCTTATTAGCATCTAGACCGAATGACCAGCCAGATATCTCCATAAGCTGGAAGAAAATGTTTGTCTTGTGCCAACAGTAAGCTCCACGGGTCAAAGTAAAGGAAACACAAAAAAAAACATTTCAATCATAATTAAACTTGATTAAGAAAAATGTTGACAAAAACAGAGACAGTAAAGGTTTGTGAAGCTCCAAAGAGTCAAAAACCAGATGTGGATATCAGTTTTTGATCTTTTTGGGGAACTTTCAACATGTTCCCCTCTGTAGAATGAGGATGTTAGGTCTAGATTCAGCCACAGAACTGTGCTCAAAAAGTTTGCTTTACTGAGGCTACAGTGACTCCTTCTGGACACACAGGCAATCACTTTAAGGCCACAAAGTCAGTAGGAAGTCTAAGGGCTTTGATTTCACTTAACAACACATTTCAAGTGAAATCAAAGCCCTTATATTCAAGTTAATTCACACATGTCTTGTGCAGAAGCCGCCTAAACCGCATTCAGCATCCGTCAAGGAAATTTACATTTTCCTCAGGCAACACAGAAACATTTTATCAGATTTGCATGTAATGTTGCAGAAAATGCAATAAATACTTATTGTTCTAAATAAAGCATGCCTTCAAAAACCATTTTAAATAGTTTATTTTTTAAGAATTTCTATATCTAAGAGAATATAAACAAGTCTGACCTATCAGGAGGCTGAGAGGAGGGGAACAGGACGAGAAGGCTGTGAGAAGCTCCACAACACTGAGGCTGGCATCTCGCACATACAGGTTGTAGTCGACAGCGCCTTGTTTACTGCAAAGCTCCTGCAGTCTCCTCTTCTGCACACTGTCCGCAACATGCTCCACCAACGCTCGCAGAAATGCCTGACAGGGACAAAGAAATCAGACGTAAAATGAAAACTGTTCTATGCTAGTTTTCTTTTTATTACTTTCACAAGCTCTGCAAACTGATCTCAATGCCACCCTTACTGAAATACAAAACTTTTTCCATTTTTTTTTTCAAAACTTGAAGCAGCCAACCTTGAGGCCAGCCTACTTATCTAATACAGATGGAACAGCAAGTGTAATGTGACTTCTGTAAGGTCGTGAAGAGTTCTGACATCATGAAACCAATTGGTGATGTTTCAAACGTTTTAGATTATATAGATAAGGCTGGTGACCCGTCCAGGGTCCAGACCTGTCCCTTCAGTAAGCACAGGCTCCGGCAACCCCATGACCTCAGAGGGGATTTAGTAGTTTGGATGGATGGATGGATGCATGGATGGATGGTTTTACAGATCACAACGCAGTCAAATAAAACAACAGATTTCAGATATGTCAAATCTTTAAGATTATCTGTTTATTACAGTATTTTGGCTGTAGGACAGGACTAAAAAAATGCAGTGCATGTAAAGCTACAGTGTGACATTATCAGCTATGCATCGTTAAATCGACACCTTGGTTAAACCAGTCCAAACCGAGATAGACCTGCACAATAAATAAAAAATGTATCATCGTTGTGATATTAGACTGTACAATACATATATAAAAAAAGATGGTGTAAACTGCGATAAATGATTATCTTAAATGTTCACATACATGTTAAAACAATCTCATGGCAGCTTGAAGTATTTCACAAATTAAATAAAGCCCTTTACAAATTTGATCAATTGAAAGGACCCCTTTGCATGATTGATCAATTGAATGGCGCCCTTTGATGAGCTCTCCTACTACGCAGAATCGGTCATTTGGAGCATAATCTAACTTATATTGACTTTTATTTAAATAAAAATGTTGCAGTGAAAAATAAAAAAAATGTATTAGTTTTCCTTTTACTTGTTATTTGTTCATGTATCCCAAATCATATAGTCATTGTCTTATTGATCACTAATATCGCACATCACAAGTTTTCTTCATGCCATGCAGGCCTATATTTTGATCCTGGGAATACTGACTTGAAAGTTTCTATAAGGATGTCGTTTTCTACTAAACTTTCATGTTTTTAAATATGTTGTAATGATTACTTCTTTTCGTAATCTTCTTAACATTGTACTAAATTACATCTGGGTGCTCCAGCATATGTAGTGATCAATGAAAAAGGTGCACTTGTTTATGGATAAATAGCTAACCCTGGTCGGTTTTTTTTTTTCTAAAGCATCACTGCAGTTTACTCTTTGATTATTACCTGTTTGTTTATTTCCTCGTGGGCAGTGATTTAAATTTAAGATTAAAGCGATCACAGCGAAATATTCAAATGAACCCGCTTCAGTTTCAGCACGATTCAACTTCAGCACACAGCTATGAATCAAACTGACACGGTAATCAGAACATCTAAATATTTGTATGCCGAAGTGGTGGGAATAATAACAGTGATTCATAATATAATGTGCATATTTGTATGCAGGGGCTGGAGGCAGATGGTCATAACTTGCTATGGAAGAATTATTATCTCCATCTTCCAGAGCGTCCTGTGAAACCATAACCTTCACCTGTAGTTGAAGAGAGTGAATGAATTTGACAAAAAACATATTTTGTCACAGTCTGGAGATGAACTGAATAACATATTTCTGCATTTGCCTGAGTGGACATAAGAGGAGGAAGATTACATCCACTTTTACACAGCATTCTGATGCAGACTTTGGAAATGTTGCTTGTTCAGTTGAAGGCCAGAATGTTTTACTTTTTTTAAGTTTAAATACACTTTTTTACGTCTTGAATTCTATTGAGAAGAATTCAGGAGAATTTGAGCACTGCTCGACGCTTTTTTGCACAAACTGTCTTTGAGCTTGTTCCTTCACATTTCGTAGAAACTGAGAAAAAACATGAACAATTATTATATTGCAAAATCTTGCTGAAAGGATCATTTTATTTTGGCACAATCTGCAATATGTTTTCTCAATGTATTCAATTTTTTAACTCCAATAATGAATAACAGAATTCACCAGTAATCTGGAGTTTCAAAAATTCTGCATTAGACTATATATCTATATTGTCTGCATTAGACTCTCCAACTGCTCATAAACACTGGACAAAAACTATTGCTGCTGGTTATTTGTTAAGTTTATTTTTTAGCGTTATTTATTGTCAATCTGCTGCTTTAATGGAGCTATGGCAACAAGGTGATTTCCTTTTTAATCATGGATTTTTGTCTGATAAGTCCTTCTCCCTTCTTTATTTAACAGAAATGATCATCAAAATGTTCCTGTGGAAAAGAAAAAAATCTTGAATGATCAGCGGTCTTTTCAAATCTTGCTTAAATCAAACCCTAAAAACAGAACTCTTGTCTACTGTATGTTTCACAAACATGGGGAAACTCAAGGGACTGGGACTAAATCTTTGTGTAGCTTAAAAAAAAATCTACCTGTTAGTGAAGCTAATATGAAAGAAAAAAATATTTTATTATTTAGAGAGCATGAAGGTTGGATTAATGCAGAGAACGATTATAATGAAGTCTGAAGACTGGGTGTATCTGATGGGTGTATGTAAGAAAAAAAAGGGGCCATATTTAGCCATAAAGACGATAACCAAATCAAACACAAGGCTGTGCTGTGATCTGGCGTTGCTGCAGCTGCTCTCATATAGGTTTGGCAATGAGACCAAAAGCAAAAATGTAATCTTTTTTTTAAATAGAAAAAATACTTTTTTTCGTTGTTTGTTTTGTTTCACAAAGCAAATAAAAGCAGCACAGGTTAAGTTACATTTTGCAAATAAATTTAAAAAAATGACCATAATGTGAGGTTTGGATCAACAGTACCTTCTTAGGAACACTTCTGATCTCCAGACACCAGGTGAACAGGAAGAGGAGGGAAACATTTTGGGGAATGTGTGGCGGCACCTGAGCTCCTTCAGACAGAAAAAAACATCTGCTTGCAAAAACTTTTTGCTTTAAAACACCAGTTTAAAATGAAAAGAGGACAGCAATGCCTTTTTTCTTTGTGTCTTTTCTCAGAGCGACATGGACGTGATGGTTCCTTTTATCTTTGAGGCCCAGTCTGCAAAGCACGTAGTCCACCTCTTCAGCTCTATTTGGGCAGAGCACATCCAGAGAATCCCCTGGCTGGTAGGTCAATGTTGGGCAAGTCTGAAGGAAAAAAGGGGGTTAAATGAAGAAGATATTCTCTAAATGTATTTAAAATGTACATTATTTTATGAAACTTACAGAAATGTCTAGCTCTAGAAGGAGGGCTGTCTTAACAGAGTCTCCTCTACTCAGAAGAACTGCCTTGGATATGGGAACCTCATGAAAAGTCTCTTTGTTTAGAGGTCCAACACTCTGAAATAAAACGTTAAACACAAGACGAATTAGGAACAAAGCAAAGCATAAACTTTCTGTGGGTTGTAGCATTCCTTTACCTGTTCGGGGGCATCCATCTCCTCCAACGTAACATCTAAGAAGGGAGGAGGCAGAGCGGGAACATTAAGAGAGGACTCTGAAAGCGGTGGCACAGAGTTTGTCAGGGGAGATGATGAGGAAATTTGGGGGATTCCCTCATCCTTTGTCTGTGTAGCATCATTCTGGGATATAAACTCTGTCCTTCCTGATGAAGTACTTGGGTTTTGACCAGATATTGTAGAAGAGCTAGATGGAGCTGAAGGCACATTATGAAAGCCAGTTTTAACCGTCTCCCGGCTCGGTTGATCAGTGATGCTTAGCAGGTTTAGCTGCACATCTGGTTTGGTAAAATCCAGAAATTCTTTTGGTGAATCTTTCACATTCTCTTTAGACTGAGTAGTCCTCTCAGAAGCCATTTTTAATGCAGCCTCTTTGACAGCATTCCAAAGTCCTTCAAGCCACGGGTCCACAACCAGTTCCAACCTAAAGGTAAACATTGAAGGCAAAGCTTTACAACAACAACAACAATAGTAAAACAAACATTTAAAAAGTTAATTACTGGAATTTTAAAGGGGCCATACCATGAAAAACTAACTATTGGTGCTTTTATTTATATTATACTGTTCATTTCTCAATATAAACAACCTCAAAGCGGCGTTTTGATCCATTCATGCATTTCTGAGTAATCCTCTAATAACCTGTGCTTTCTGCAGCAGCCCCTCCCCTACCCACGAAAGCGAGCGGGTTCTCACGAGCTGATGTCATAGATTGAGGACATCCCCTTTCAGGAAGAGTCTGCGCTGCTAGCACTGCCCACAGGCTAACACACGCACTTTCTCTGCGGAGCTAGCGGTGATCTGTAAAACGCTTTCATTTCATATGCCCAATATGCACATCCAGCTTTGCAAAAAGTTCAGATGTTGTTTGTTTACATGCGCGAGCACGCACAGGCACGCTGAAGCCGGCTCTAGGATGATGTCGTGAAATGGGTGGGACCGACAAGGGGCGAAAGGCGGTGCCTCAGAGAGCGAGTCATTTTACTTCCGGGTGTGAAAAGAGTCCACAAAAATAACTCATATTTCATAAATAATTTGTTTTTTAGTGTACCAAAGGTGATATATGATCATATATATATGGATGTAGTTTACTCTGAAAGGCTTAAGAAACGAATGGTATGGCCACTTTAAAACCATAGTGGTTCACTTGGGCTGGAATTACTGAAACATTTCAGATTTCAATCTGACCAAAACACCTGAGAACCACTACCAAAGCAGGTCTGCTTGTCCTCTAATCATCATTTCATGATAATCCCATATGTCCCCTCGCTACCCCACAATTTTCCAGCCATGTTTTAAGCCCAACCAAGGCTTGCTTGATCAGTCTTCATCACAACTCACAAGAGCTTTCACACTTGTCAAAAAAGTGGATTCTCTAGTGAAGAATAAACAGCCAATTGGGAACATGATGTAAGTATTTTGCAAGCCTTCGAACATGCGCGTTTTTCCCTGCAGAACCTACCCTACACCATCATCTGCAAATCCAGCTGGATAGAACTGCTTGGCTCCAAGCGCCTGTAGACTACGCTCAATTGTCTTCCCACAATTGCAGAAATTTGCATAATTTGTGTCTCCTAAAGCTGATACAGAAAAAAAAAACAGATTAAGCTTTGGCAGCAACCTTTAATAGGTTAAATTAAGGTATACTAAAATTGACTTGGAAAGTTATTATCTTGAATAGTCTAAAAATGAAAAATTTAATTAGAATGTACCTAAAAGTGTATAAGAAAGATGTCTATAGTGGTCAGGGAATTGGGTTTTCTTGATTCTCTTGACAAATTGGAGAGCATTGTCAGGTGGTTCCCCATCACCAGTGGTAGAGACAACAAAGACTACAGGAGCGATCTCTTTCTCCAAATTATACTGGAATAGATCAGATCCACGAGGAAACAAACACACAATCATCAATACAAAGGTGTTTTGTTACACTGTTATTAAAGAACTATAATTTTACAAGTCAGAAGCTGTGCAGTCTTGAGATGTATGTGTGTTATGACTGATGGTACCTTCTCGTCTTGGTTTAAGCAGCTCAGATCAGCAACCATCCCATGGTCCTCAGCCTCTTCAGCAATCCCCTCTGCAATGGACTGGGCTTGGCCCTTCTGAGACCCGTACAGGACCACAAACCGAGGTTTTGTCTCACAAGGCATGCTACAAAACATACAGAAATATTGTTATTGTGAGTTTATACTCTTAAAAGAAATTTACCCCAAACAGACTAATTCGTTTTTGTGTTGTTATGACAATAGCATAAGTCTCAGTAAATTACGACAGAAATACTATATTATGTGAACTTCTAAACAATAACTACAGATACTGAAACATATTTCCCCCCTAATTCATTTTTCTCACATCAAAAAGGTAAATAACAGGGACAAATGAAACAAAACTAATCTGTTACTTAGATTACAGAGAAACATTACTGCTAAAGTTACATTTTAATGTGGATTATTCTCTGACCTGGAACAGAAAGTCACGCTTACCAACATGCACCAGCTGTAGAAAAGAAGCAGGCAAGATGCAATGAAAGAGCCCTTACTATTATCACTTCCCTTCACAAAACAGTAGTAGTGCCCGGATGTTGCGTGACGCATGACGTAGCCAGGAGAAATCATAACGTCGCACGTGAAACATTTAAACTCTTTTTGTCACTTTTTCTGTCACTTAAAAGTTTTTAAGTTAATATAAATCTAAACTTTGAGATAGCAACTTTAAATCGCTATTTGCAGTGGTAAAATAACGATAAAAACAACTAATAATCCGTTTCTCACTCATAAAATTACATTGAGGAACCTTATTAACCTTACACTAAGCATCAAACATATAGATTTACTTTGAAAAAACATTTCTACATCCGTCATTTAAATTTTCGGACATATTTACCTTCACGTAACAGCTCATTTAATTCTCTTGATCCACTCCTTTGCCAACCACGCCATAATATCAATGAGTTCTCGCGAGATCTTGAACAAAACTAAGCATGAACATGATCGGGTCGAACCAAGTTGGAGATTGTGTTTTAAATTAAGCCCTTAAATTATTCCTTTAGGAAAGTTTATATTTGCATAGTTTATTTATACATTTGTATAAGAAATACATTTGTTTCCTTGGTACGAAGTGACATTTGAACGTTACGAATGGGTTTTTGAAAGTATTTGGTTCCGCCCTCCCCGTCCGTGGAGCCTTCCAGAAGTAACCGGCAGACTCGTGCTCAGCCACGCTCCAGCAAAAAACATCGGATAAACTAAAATTACAGTAGTTGGATTTGCGTTGAGTATTTTCTGTCTAAGTCAAGATGTCCACACTAGGGACACTGGCGTTTGATGAGTATGGGAGGCCGTTTATCATCATTAAAGACCAGGACAAGAAGACTCGGCTATCGGGCATTGACGCATTGAAGGTACAATGGGCTAGCTAGTAAAGCATAAATGTGGCAATGACCTGCAACTTTTACAATTGTGTTTTGATACTTAACCCTGACACGTAAAGGGGAAAAACCCATTTAACTTATTATTTCGAGTTATTTTGTCTAGTTTTTAAAATAGTTTGCGGGATACTAGCATCTGTGTAGTTTAACGGATTAGCCAAAAATGCTAATACGGGCCCATGTGCTTAGCTAGTGGGGTGTAGCTGCTCCCAAAAATGGTCAAAAGTGATTCAGATCATTTACATATTCGAAGTGCACATTGCAATGTCTTAAAATGAGTTGTTAGGGGAAAAGTCAAAGTAAAAGTCCACGTTTATATATTTCTTTATTTTGCAGTCTCACATTATGGCAGCCAAGGCGGTCGCTGGAACGCTCAGGACATCTTTGGGTCCTAACGGTATGTCTGAAACAATGTCAAATTGAAAAGCAGCAAACACCGATTGTTATGGACCCTTCCTTCATTTTCCATTTTTGCATGCAGGTCTTGACAAGATGATGGTTGACAGAGATGGGGAAGTAACTGTCACCAACGATGGAGCCACAATCCTCAGTATGATGGATGTTGACCACCAGATTGCTAAACTTATGGTAGAGCTGTCCAAGTCTCAAGATGACGAGATCGGTGATGGAACTACTGGAGTAGTGGGTATGTGGTTTGTCAAGAGTTGTTTGATTACGGTTTTTTAGTTATACATGTAATGATTTGATCCCCAAACCTTGAATGGCTGCAGTCCACTTGTGCAATGAAAAATATACATTTTAAATGCTTTGACTTTAAGATTTATTTTGTTTAACACACAGAGTGGTGTATTAAATGATATCACTTTCTTACATTATTGAAACAATTTATCATCTTATACTTGTTGGTTTATTTTACTTATGTTTTGACTTTTTCTTAGTGCTGGCTGGAGCTTTGCTGGAGCAGGCTGAGCAGCTGCTGGATCGTGGGATCCATCCCATCAGGATCTCAGATGGTTATGACCAGGCTGCACGCATTGCCATAGAGCAGCTGGACAAAATTGCAGAAACCTTCCCCTGTGATCCAAACAACTTGGAACCACTCATTCAAACTGCAATGACAACTTTGGGATCCAAAGTGTGAGTGATAATAATAATTATAATTATTGTTTTTGCCTTTAATTATGGTCCTAGTTTTTTAAACAAAAAAACTAAGCACAATGACTGACTTGTGTGTTCTAGTATCAACCGGTGTCACAGACAGATGGCAGAGATTGCTGTAAATGCCATCCTCACTGTGGCTGACATGCAGAGGAAGGATGTCGACTTTGAACTCATTAAGGTGGAAGGCAAAGTGGGAGGGAAGCTGGAGGACACACAGCTCATCAAAGGAGTTATTGTTGACAAGGAGTTCAGTCACCCCCAGATGCCCAAGGTAGAGAAGAGTTGTCAGGGGCTTTTGAGTAACAGGAGCACTTAAACAGATGAAATTCAAAATTAATTTGACTAATTAAATTAATTCATTTCACATCCTTATGACTTATGAGAAAACAAAAAAGTAAAAAATCTTTGAGGAGGCATTTTTTTCTAGGCACAATAATTGTTGCTGAAGTACACCTAGTTACAAGCACTTTTTTTTTTCCCCTGAAATGTTTTCTTTTGTCATTTAGGAACTGAAAGATGTTAAAATTGCCATCTTAACCTGCCCCTTTGAGCCACCTAAACCCAAGACTAAGCATAAGCTGGATGTGACCTCTGTGGAGGACTACAAAGCCCTGCAGAAATATGAAAAAGAGAAGTTTGAGGAAATGATCCAGCAGGTCAGTAACCAAAGAATCTATTGTGGCTTCTTGTTTACTATCAGTGTATCAACAACATTATATATAGAAGCAACAAAAAATGTGAGGTTTCGGGTTTTTCTCAAAATCCAAAACATACCAATCTTTTGTTTAGGTCAAAAGCAACGGTGCCAACTTGGCCATCTGTCAGTGGGGCTTTGACGACGAGGCAAACCACCTTCTGCTGCAGAATGAGCTGCCTGCTGTACGCTGGGTTGGAGGACCTGAGATTGAGGTGAGATGCCTTACAACCTATGAAACCCTTAAAAGTTCAACCTTTGTTAGCCACCTCTAAATTTTACTTTAATCTTAGTTTGTATTATTTAGTTGTCATTCTTGCAAAAGACTTTCGCTTGTAGCAATAAAGTTGTGACAAACTGGAGAATAAACAGCAACACCAAGACATTTGTACCCAAAACTACAACTATAAACCAGTGAGTGTTGATTGTTAATTTGCTTTGATGTAAAAAAAAAAATTCAGCTTATAATTAAAAACTTTTAAATATCAAAAATATGTCGGTAAAGTGGGGTAAAAAACAAACTTTGTTGCGTCTTTAAGAGGAATATTCCCTTTGTTTATAAAAAAACAGCTAAATAAAATAGCAAAAACATGTAAATCTAGTCAAGAAGTAAATTGGAATTATTTTTTTGCTTGGAAAAGATTAAGTATTGTAGGTTAAATGGTTCACTTTGTTCAGACACAAAACCAAAATAAAGTTAACATCAATTGGATCAGATCTTTGCCAGGTATAAAACCAAACACATGTACCTCACGCTCATTGTTTGCTGCTTCTTCATTTTTATCATAAACAGCTCTGTTAGAGATTAAACTAGTAGTTGCTCTACAATGGTTTTCAGTATTGAAAGCTTTAATATAATGTTTGGTATTGATGTTTCAACCCAAAGGTTGTGAAGAAAACTCACCTGCCCTGAAATGTGCTCTTGCAGTTAATAGCCATCGCCACAGGAGGTCGCATTGTGCCGAGGTTCTGTGAGCTGACGCCTGAGAAGCTCGGCACAGCTGGCTTGGTGAAGGAGATCTCCTTCGGCACGACCAAGGATCACATGTTGGTTATTCAGGAGTGCAAAAACACGAGGGCTGTAACCATTTTCATCCGTGGGGGCAACAAGATGGTTAGTCAGCTTTATCACGCATACACTTTTATGTGGGTGCTAGGGATATTTGTTAATTCTATTTTCTTTCCTATCAGATCATTGAAGAGGCCAAGCGGGCTCTCCATGATGCCTTGTGTGTAATTCGCAATTTAGTCCGAGACAACCGTGTAGTTTATGGGGGTGGAGCCTCAGAGATTTCATGTGCTCTGGCTGTAAATCAAGCTGCAGATAAGGTGAGACTCTTAAGCTGACATTTTAGACCCGTCAACCTATTTTCTCTTCAAATGTCAAGAGGTTATATACATACTTTAAATGTTCTGTTTCAGTGCCCATCATTGGAGCAGTATGCTATGCGGTCGTTTGCCGACGCTTTAGAAGTCATCCCAATGGCTTTGGCTGAAAACAGCGGACTGAACCCCATCCAGACCATGACAGAGGTCAGAGCCAGACAAGTCAAAGAAAACAACCCCTTCCTTGGCATTGACTGTTTACACAAAAACACCAATGGTAAGAGCGGTTTGTGGTCAAAAACGCTACCAAAATACTTGGAACACGTAATAAGAATCTTTATTTCTGCTTTTACCTAAAGACATGAAGCAGCAACACGTCATCGAGACCCTGATCGGAAAAAAGCAGCAGATCTCCCTGGCTACTCAGGTGGTCAGGATGATCCTGAAGATCGATGACATCCGAAACCCTGGAGAGAGTGAGGATTAAAGTCCTGGAGCCCAGGATGACTCGACAGTTAATGTTCTGAGTCACCCATGAGGGCTTTGGCACTTCCTCGAGCTTCATGTCTAAACCACACCGCATATTCGTATTTATCATTTGATACTTGTTCCAGGTGTTGTAGTATCAAAGTCAACCATAAAATGTTGATCTGATGAAGTCTTCAGCTGTGCTTTAAACAAAATAAACTCATTGTCCTAAAGTCTGCATCATATCATTTTTCAGGTTTTCCAAATATAAGCCAAAAACAAAACTTTCTTTAATTTTTTTAGACATTCAGATTTTAATTCTTTACAAAACATACATTCTTTAAAAAATGATTAAATGGAAAGCATTTGAAGTTAAACATTATTGTAGCCACTTTATATAAACATTTCAGTTTTGTCAACTATTCAAATGCATATTAGTATTTAGGACAATAAAGAAAACTTAATTTGTTTTTGAACCATTTCTAAAACATTTTCTCAAGTCAATGCTTGTATTTCATTGTCTTTTACAATGGACATTTTGCATATTTTGTTTAGCAATACTTGTTGAGCCAGTTCAACATGTCTTTCCTTGCCTCTTGGATGTACGGTTTGTCCGTCGGGTTGATGTCTTCTCTCTTGCGGTGGACAAAACCGTGAGTTTGACCAGGAAATATTTTCACCTGATAGTCAACAGTGCATTTTTCCTTCAGCTTTGTCTCCAGAGAGTTCACCTTCACAGAAAAGTATAAAGAACAGTTATGTCATGAAATTGAAAAGTTAGGCTGAAGTGTCACCTGTCGAAGCACACACCTGGTCGAGAGGGATAACCTGATCCACCTCTGCAAAGATGAACAGAGTCGGGCTCTTGAGTGCGTACCTGTCCTCTCTTTCTCGAACTATTCCTATTTAGAAGAAAAACAATTCAGTGCTGTCGTGGTTAATTTTTTACATGTATTTAATTGATCTATTTTGATCTAACCTAATAATTGCTGTGAAAAGCCTAATTTGGAGGCATTTTATTTAAATTTGTGACATTTTGACACAGTAAAAGATCCAAATACAATTTAAAAAGGTTTTTTTTTATCATAACACATGTCCAACCTTTACTTTTAAACTAACAAGGGCTATTTTTTTTCAATATCAAACAATTAAAAAAACAGCAAGTCCTGAGTGTTCTAATTTAATAAACCAAAAAAAACAGCTAGATCTTTTCAGGTGCTGTTGCCTTTAAAATGAGAACGTGCAGAATCGCATATCAAATAGTCAGCTTTTAGTGAGAAACAGTTTAAACCTAAAAAAAAATAACATTAAAGCACTAATAACTGATTTAATATTTTTAAGTGACCATGGTATAAGCAGGATTATTTAGATTTTTAAAAGCACTACTTTAGTTTTTACTTGATTAATTGCAATTAATTAATTCAAATGTCATATGATGACTGTGGCTCAGTTGGCTGGGTGTAGGACTGGCGTGCAGGAAATCCGGGTTTGATTTCCATGTGGCACAATGAGCTTCATCAAAACCCTTCATGTTGCTACCAAACTATATAGCCACAAAGGGGTCCCAATCTGTGTGTCTTCCTGTGCTGGTCCCCAGCCCAGATAAAATAGTGTCAGAAAGGGTGTGCATGAAACTCTCTGCCAAGCCACCTGAGCGTCACTGTGGTGACCCCTGACACAGGATGTGCTGAAAGGTGAACAATAGCAACTTTGAAATCTGCATCTGTGGGAATGGCGTACCGTAAACTGAAACTCCAGCTTTCACCTCTGGATACTGTAAAGCTATGTAATGAGTGGCAACCCCACCCCAGCAAAAGCCTACTGTCCCAATGCGTTTGGCCCCACACTGCTCCTTCAGGAACTTCAGCACAGCATCCACCTCCCTATGAAGAAGATGAATTGGTCACAATCTGACAGAGATACACGCAGAATAACAAGACAAATATTTGAGCAGGTGATGGATGAATTACTTGTTTATAGTGGTTGGTTTTTTGTCCTGAAGCCACTCCTGAAATTTGGACCAGTCACCAGCTGGGCTCCAAGCTTCCTTCCCAACAAAGAAGTCCGGACACACAGCTCTGCTCAGAGAACAACAGAGCTTTCCATACCAACTCCAAGAACTTTTCATCTCAACCAAATAGCAGACTGTACGCACATGTATTCATTGGCAGCCAGCATGTCCGCCATGTATCTAGTGTTTGGAAGCTGCCACCCGAAGATGTCGTGAATGACAATGACAGCCTTGTCAGAGGGAGTGGTGGGTTTCACTAAATATGCTTTGATGTGCTCTATCTGGACTTCCTGGCCAAGTCCTCCATACTCAATCTTATCGCCTATATCACAAGGGCATGGGTTGCTTTCATTTGCCATCTAAAAGAAAAACCAAAAACAAACTGAATCAGGTGCTAAATAGAAAGTTTAAGACAAGTTACATCTAACGAATGACTGTAGTCTATTGCATACAGTTGCTACATTGTATGTTTAAGACTACGTCAAATCAAATAAACCTGCAAAAAAAGTTCTGTTTGAGTATTTTATTGTGCTTCATCACAATATCCTGTAAAAGAGAAGAAAAAACATTGAAACTTATTCAAATGCTTCCAGTAAATACTTTTAAAAAAGTGATTTTTTTTTCATAACTAATTTTAGTTATGCTGATGATTACAAGCCATTCCTTTGGGTGTTATCATGTTTTTCACGAATACACCGAACTTGCATGCATGAAAAATGGTTGACTTCTTTATCACACAAACACTACTGTGTCCTCGGGTTAATGACTATTAATTCATATTTGTTGTTTTACAACATTTGTGTAATTCTTATCTCAAACCTTTATAGTCCTAAAGGTTACATGTGATTATCAGGACATATAGAATAATATAGCAAATGCTGAACAGAGGCTGTTCACAAATTTCTTGTCTTGCGAAACTCAATGACACAGCATTTTACAAAAGCCAGAAGTTTCAACTTATTTCAGGGAATTTAATAAATACCTAAATTAAGAATAAAACAATGTTTTCATTTAAAATGCTTAAGGTCATTTGAAGCTTTTATTTTCCAGAGTTTTCTTGAAGAACCAGAAAATCTCCACCAAGGTTCAAGTTTAAATAAACTCATTTGTCTTTCTATTGTTTAAGTGGGACAGAAGACAAATATCCAACCGCCATGAGATTTCTTTTTAACCTTTTTTAAACAAAGCTTACTTTTATCTATGAAATTTGAACCTTAACTGCCATGACTGACACCCTTTGACAAACTGATGAACAAATACAGTTGAAGGTGCAGATTTATTGACAATTTAGCATTCCAGTACCTTTCTTTAAACCTTAATTTTCATTACACTGAATTCACATGTACTCCTAATATCTTAAGTGCCTTTTTTTTATTTTCATTCTTGTTCTTTTCACCTTTCATCACTCCTACTTTTGGAAATTAAGTTGTATTTCTTTGCAAAAAACAAAGAGTTTAAAATAAGTTTGGTGAATTTAAAATCTGGCTAAAATCTCAGACCAACTGTTTTGTTAACTAGCGGTATGCACAAATAAACAACCTTTCAAAAAATATTTTATTTAAAAACTAGGGCATTGAAAGAAGTCAATAAAAAACTAGATTTTTCATTTAAATGGGTTCATTGGTTTCTGATTCTGGATTTCTGATTTTCAGGTTTGATTGATCTATGACATTTCTTCTGACTTGTCACAGAAACGAAAAAACTTTATTTAAAACATGAGCCTTGTTTGCAAGAATAAATAAATACAACTGTTTATGCAAAATATTTGAACCATAGCCTACATAATTACTCTGTTTCTGAACATCTCAAAAAGAAAACTTTTTGGCCAAATTTAAAATCCAGGTAACTTTATTTCTTCAAATGCAACTTATTTACCTAAAATAAATGCTACCAATATAAATGCTAATTTGCTTAAAATTAAAAAATCATAATCCAAGTTATAACTCCATGCATGCCTTGCGTAATACAACGAAAATGTTTCTTGCAGGAAAATACCTTTTTAGATTATGATGTGCTACTCAGATGGGACAGACAACTTTCCAATGGTCAGAGATACATACCTTATGTTTTTTAGGATCTTCTCGAAAGCTGGAATGAGAAAAAACTTTTCCGAAGATCGAACTCTGTTGTAAGTCTGCCGGACACACTAGTTAGTTACACAACACATAAAAAAGGCATATCACGTGACATTCAAGAACACAGAAATTCCCACCAAATCTTCAAAATAAAAGCAAATTAACTATCGTTGTCGGTGGGCTCATTCAGGGTCATACAATACAATTGTGAAAATATAAGTTATTATTCTTTTGTGTATTTTCAATAGAGCGAGATTTAAGAAGGCCATTTACTATTATCATTATCATTTTTTGTTTAGTTAAAAAGTTACAATCCATTTGACTTCGAATCTCGTGGGTTACTTTTATTTCGAAATTTAAAAAGACGTTATGGAATTTTATATATGATTGAACTTCACTAGACCGAATTTTGGCGGTCACCTCAAAAAGGCACCGCTGGGATTCGAACCCAGGATCTCCTGTTTACTAGACAGGCGCTTTAACCAACTAAGCCACGGCGCCACAATGTGGAGCACATAACCACAATTTTTGTCTAAAAATATAAAAATAAGCAAGTTAATTGTAGTTATTGGATATGTTTCTACTTTTTCTACTGTTTTTACTTTCATTAATGATGTGGGGCTTGAATCCAGCACAACTCAGAGTGAGTTCTCGTTGTAAATTTGTGGCCCCTTTCAAACAGGGAAAAGTTGTCTCTGATTCTTAATAATCCTTAAAAGTTATATACATGTTTTTAAGATGATATAAATAAGCATAAGTCATATATGAAAAATAAACCATAAAACTAATTTATACTAATATTTTTCATGTCTTGTTAGTTGATACATTCATGCTGTTTGCACAAAATGTAAGAAGTGGCTTACAGGCTTCCATAGATCACACTGATTCACACAGAACTCTGAGATAAAAGTCAGAATTCTCGGAATTGAGTCAGAATAACTTTAAAGTCAGAACTCTGAGAATAAAGTTTAATTTGTGAGAATAAAGTCAGAACTCATTTAAAAAGTCAAAACTTATAAAATGAACTTTTATAAAATAAAAAGTGTCGTGTAGTACACAGAAACTGAGATTTTGGTTAAAAAATGACCCAAAAAAACATCAAGCATTTTGACAAATTATTTTATTCACACAAAAAATAAACCAACAACAACAATAAGCGAAATTCCGAAGCAAGCATTCAACGCGTTTTTCCAGAATGATATTTTTATTAAAATACGTTACTCGAGTTGTGGAAGTTTCTCTGCCATAAAAGCTGTCAAGTAGAGGTCTGCCAGTCCTGCTTGCGCATGCGCGTTTCACTACAGCAAGCTGCTAGCCATTTGTCGTCAGAATTTCCTTTTGGCAAAACGGAAAATGTTAAAGAGCTCTGTAGTGTACAGTCTTAGATAAACTACTTTGATACAGTACACACGACGATTACTCATGCCAATACAACCTAGGCTATAAGGACGCGACTAAGACGGTGTTTTGGAAATCTGTGGGAAACCATTTTATGATTGTTAATGCATCCGACCCATATTTACACAGTCTTCTAGCTAGCATAACAGATCTAGCGGGTAGTGTGTGCCGTGGATGGGTTTACTGACAAAGGTTTCCTAAGAAAAAGACGGTGGTTGGTGTTTATCGGATAACATGGATACAGCAGAAGAAGGTAGGCCCAGCCTTGCTTTCTCAATAATATTCAAAGCTTCGCTAGGACATCTCTCTGAATCCAGCATGTTGTTCGGCTGGCCTGCTAATGTTATCTTCGCCGAAAGCCACAACCAGTGAAGTATAACCCGTAAGAAAGGGGGTAATAATCTGTTAAGCGTTATCTTTATCTAACCGTGTCTCAATAAATGGCTGGCCTATTTAAAACGTAAAAACTAAGTTTTGTGCAGGAACAACCCAGATGTTTCCTAGGATGTCACCTGTTCCCTAATATGTACCCTAGAGATTTGTCATTTTAAAGAGGGACAGCCTATAGTTTCATACAAACTGTGGCTGTAGCCTAAATCTTCACTTTTTATGTCTTTGTTTTCTGTACGATTATTTTTAATATTGTCACAACAACAACATAGTTTTTTTTAATGAAAGTTTTATTGGGATTTAATTTTGTTTTAAGTATGGGTTCTGTAAATTTAAGCTTTCAAAATAAATAGCTTTCTAAGACACTATTATGAAATAATGGTTATATCTGTAAATAGATTACATAAAAACACAACATTTAGCAAAAATATAAATCACATCACAAAATAAGAACTTCCTGAAGTGAATGTTTTCTTAACTGTTTAAAGTCCCTTTCCAATCACATTTTGATGTACTGTAAAAGCGTTCCCAGTGGTCTTTTAATTAGAATAATGCCATTTTAGCTAAGATCCAAAAACCTGTGTCGTTTTCTAGGACAGTTTCTGCAGAGCGGTAGTAGTTCATTCGAAATTCAGTTCTGAGTTATGGGCGGGACTGTTTGCGCAGAAGTAAGCCTCCGCTGATATCCCATCATCCCTTTGTTTACACGCTCTCTCTCTAGCAGTCTCTTGCCAACACTGCAACACAAGCACACTCAAATCAAACCATTGTTGTTGTTTTTGTTTGTTTACGAAGTGGTCAGTAGTAGTCTTATGTGTAGCTGGTGAACTCGGAGAACTGTTGAGTGTTACAAATACTTAAAGATGTGGAACCTTTTAGGATAGATGTGGTTTGACTGTAGTTGAGGATTTTTTTAAGCTTTAAAATAATTTTTTTTACTGGTATTACTTTTAATAAACTACTGTTTTGAGCTTGCCCACATTAATTTCACTCAGATGTTTTCATTTGCAAAAAATGTTTCAAAAACTGATTCAATCTTAACAACTTTCTTTTTCACACAGGCCAAACTGTCACTTATGCCTTACAAACTTTACTTTAATTTGTTTGCTTTTTTATGTCGTATGATTGTCTTATTACTAAGACTTTAAGACTCCTTGCATCTGCAGGTGCTCATTTGTCATTTGTTTGTGAAATTAGCAGATATCTGCCGTGTGTGCCGCTCTGAAGGGACCCCAGACAAACCCCTGTACCACCCCTGTGTCTGTACCGGCAGTATCAAATTTATCCACCAGGAATGGTACGTGTTCTGCTGTGATTTAGCTAATGACCCTTTTTATGTATTGTTCTTCTTAAACGATCTCTTGCAAAGTGTTTTTATTTCTAATGATTTTGAAAGTTTACATATGGTTTATTGAACAGAAAACATTTACGATATTTCAGAATAATTATTAAATCTTTACACTAAAACTAAAACAATTGTTTTTTGTACATTTTTTATTAGCTTCAAGGTTAAAGTCCCTCTCCAACTATAGTTTTTTCTATTGCAAAGTTATTCCCAGTGGTCTTTTAATTAGGACACAATTAATTTGTGTTAAGACACAAATTTTGGAAACTTTTCATTTAACTTCACTTTTAATTACAGTATGAAATTTTTCTGTCAAGTCTTATGAAGAATTTTTTAAAATTCTAAACATATAAACAGCAATTTATCACGTTAAAACTCCTAAACCCCTTTGTGACAATTTGCAGCAACCATCAATCTGCCGTGTACATCTTCTGTCATAGTAGCAGAGAAGGGTTTGCTTTTTTGATCAGGAAACATTTATCTGTAAACACATTACAGTGCTCTCAAACTTCTATATCCTGTAATAGCAGTAAGCTAGGAAGCTGGAGTACCGACCTTCAAAATAAGTTAAAAAAGGTGTAGCTAATGCTGCACTGTGATCAATATTTTCTGCCACCTCCATCTGCCTTTTAGGTTCCAGATCGCACACAATTTTTCTTGTTGGTTTGTTGCAAAACAACAGACTGTCGTGAGGAAAAAATTGAATGTTAATGTTTTTTGTGGTTGTTGTGACACCTGTCTGAGTGGTGACAGTGACCCTTTTCTTTAGGTGCCAACATAAAAAAAAAAGTGTGTTGTTAAAGCTCAAACAACAAAAACCGTCAAACAGAATGAAATGCAATTTTTAAAAATTGACATTAAAGTTACCATTGATTTTTAAAAAATATTCAGTGAAAGTACCTTTAGATAGTTTTTCTTGTATTATTATCCAAAAAACCCAGAAATTATATTTCAAAGGATTTTAGTAGCGAGTTGAAGAGTTGCTCTGTTAACTTGCATCACCATTCTGTTAAAAAGTTGGGTAATATAAATACTCACTAACACGCTTGACATTCTATGAGTCTAGAAGGCTTCTGTGATACATTAAAACTAGGTTTTGCTGACTTTAAACACTTTCAGAGGAGTCCTCGTTTGTGTTTGGAAAAACTAATTTCACACTAGTTTGTGTCTGTCTGGTTGAAATCAACTGATTTCAAAATGCACTATTGATACTATTTATCATGTGAGTACTGATGAGAATTATTTTTTGTTAGGTCAGATAGAGGCGTCCTTCATGTAGTGGGTTTTAAGAATATCTTTGATGCAGATTGATACTGCAGATATCAAATTTAATACATGTTGACCCTGAAGCTATGTAGTCAGACTAATGCAACAAAATACAACAATTGTTCTTCTAGACAACGTTTGTTTCAAACATATATTTTTAAAAATGTAACAAATCAGTTATATTATGAGGAAAAGCCTAACTTAGTGGCCTAAAGGTAGAGTGTCTGTCTTGAGTTGAGGAGACTGGGACTGAAAGGGTTCAGCTTAATGTTGCATCAAATGTGGAAGACAAATTGTGATGTGAGATGCGTGAAAACCAAAATAGCTTTTTGACAAACGTAGTAAGGTAAACTGGTTTTATATAAGCCACAATTCTCTTTGCCTGTGCATAATAAAAACTATTATTATTAGGAAAGTGGTCCAGGTACATTAACTTAATAGTCATTTAAAAATTTAAAAACCATTTAAAAATGATTTTCAAAGTAACAACTTTTTTCAGCTTGTCTGAATGTTGCTATATATAGCAGTTACATGGGAAAATGCAATTTTTTAAAGCATGTCAACTCAGATTATGCATTGAATCTACAGTATAGCAGTGCTGGACTCCTTTAATTAAATCACAATTTAAAATTTGATTTGAAAAATTTAGAGGTACACCAAATGACAGAATTTAGGATTATAGGTACATATCTATAGAGTTGTTCTTACTTAGACATGTCTTTTGTTTTCTTTCCTTTATTCACCAACAGAATAGTTGTCATGAGTTTGTATGAGAAGTTAACGGCTAGCATGAATACTGTGTGTAAAAAAATGTACAAGTAGCATTTTGTTGAAATCTATGTTTTTTTAGTTTTTACCTTTCTAATTGCTTTTTTACAGTTTGGTCCAATGGCTGAAGCACAGCAGGAAAGAATACTGCGAATTATGCAAGCACAGATTTGCTTTTACGCCAAGTAAGTCTATTTTAAATACTGTTTTGCTTGTTTTCTTATTTCACAACGCAGAGTTACGTGCTTTTTGTACTTTTTTGAGTTTTTTCCTAATGACATTGATTGCTTTCTTTTCTTGTTTCTACCTAGATTTAGTACAGATAAACTGATATTGTTGACATCAAATGATCTTCCTCTGATCTTCTTCATCTGTTCTCTTCAGTCTACTCTCCAGATATGCCCTCCCGTCTGCCCATTCAGGATATTTGTGCTGGCCTGCTGACCAGTGTGGGCACAGCTATTCGCTACTGGTTCCATTACACGCTGGTTGCCTTCGCCTGGCTCGGGGTGGTTCCCCTGACTGCATGTAAGTATAAAATACCCTAAAAATATCTCCCAAATATTAAGTTGCATTGCAGATGTCCTTTTGAACAAAATAATCTAGTTGAATTACAAATAAGATATGATGCTAAACATTTAGTACCAAAAAAATCAAAATCAAAATGAGTGCAAACAAGTTCTTGTTTAGTTTGCTGTTAAAAAGAAAAAAAGAGCCATTTTTAAATTGGGAGGAAAAAAATTTTAATCATCATTTTGATCATCCATACCACACTGTGTTTTTTGCATTCACTAATTCATGTTAGACAAGTTTCTGTTGATTTTGTGCTACAGGAGTCTCTTGGAAGAGTTCTTCCTCCTGTTTGCATGTCGTTTTTCAGTCGCTGCAGTTTTCAGCATTTTTCAGTTAAACCAGTGCAGAAAGCTAAAGCCCGTATGTGTGAAAAATCACTCACCCCTGCAGAGCCACTCATGCGAGTCCAATGACACCTGCGGTTTCCATAGAAACCCATCCAAAGTCATTTATTTGATGCAGGCAGACACATAAAGAGAGGCTGCAGCTCAGTGACACCACTGATCAGTTTCTACATTTTTCACCAGCTTTATGATTATTTTACCCTTGGCGTGCCAGCTGCCTTTCTCTTTCTTTTGCTTCACAGCAAACTTGTCATTGTTGGTATACATTGTGTGTTAGCGTAAAAACAGCTCTGGGTTGGTTACACATCTCCTTTACTTCATATTACATTCTTTCATAAAGAAAAGATGTATTTTCTAAGTAATAATTAATATCTTCCCTTCTCTAACTTTCTATTGATTTATACAAACATTTAGAACGTCATCATACTTAATGGTCATGAAAAAAAAACACATGTAAAGACTTCTGCTTCAATATTTAAAAGTTTGTTGGTTTTAATGTGCTAAGAGATTGTTTGTCTTACAGGTCGCATCTATAAGTGTCTGTTTACCGGCTCTGTGAGCTCTCTTCTGACACTGCCTTTGGATATGTTGTCTACGTGAGTGCAAACACAAAAGTTGAGCCACTCTCGGCGGGTGTTAGTGTTCGTTTGACATTATGCTTGTTGTGTGTCTGCAGAGAAAACCTCCTTGCAGACTGTCTACAGGGCTGCTTCGTTGTCACCTGCACGCTGTGTGCATTCATCAGTCTAGTGTGGCTCCGAGAGCAGATCGTCCACGGCGGTGCCCCTCAGTGGTTAGAACAGCACCAGCCACCACCTCCTAATCAAGCTAGACAAGCTAACGAGGTTTGACTATTTACTATCCAACATTTTTTTTCTTAAATCAAATCAAATCAAACTTTATTTATAAAAAGTGCTTCTCATACATTTCGCAACCCAAAGCGCTGTACATTTAAAAACAAAAACATTCACAATAAAAACCCAACCAAACACACCCTTCACCCTCCCCCTCCCTTCCGTTAACACGTACAACCCATGACCTCACACAAAACGAATACCCATGCAGACTGAAAAATAACTTCTTAATGAAACCTATAGAATAAACTTAAGGCTTGGCTCTGCTGTGAGGAAACAGTATTGGGTAATCTGTCATACCAAAAGCAGGGCAGCCACAGGAACATCAGCACAGTGCCCACTCCGACCGGGACAGCAATGGGGTCCACTTCACAGCCAAGAGGCAACAATGTAAAACTCCAGCCACCCCAGCAAGGGCGACAACCCCGGCAACGACCCCAGACCAAGCCAGCAAACCTTGGCACAAAAGATCCCCACAGGAAACACTGGGGTGAAAACCATATTAAGAAGTTAAAATTAAATATATAAGATGTTTTTAAAAACATGAAATTGAAAGTAAGATTAAATGCATGAAAATATATATATAAAGACTAATAAAAATAAATAAGCAGATAAGATCAATTAAAAGCGAACTTGGGGTCTTGAGCCTCTTCTTAAAAACCTCTACGGTCTCTGCAGCCCTGAGGTTCTCCGGCAGGCTGTTCCACAGGCGAGGACCATAATGACAGAATGAAGCCTCACCATAGGTTTTGGTCCTCACCCTAGGGACAACCAGAAGGCCAGCACCTGAAGACCTCAGGGCCCGCAAGGGTTCATATTTTAAAAGTAGATCACTTAAATAAGAAGGCCCAAGACCATTAAAACATTTATAGACCATTAAAATAACTTTAAAATCAATCCTGAAACGTACAGGGACACTCCAACTGTTGGGTTTTACAGTAAAAAAGTTGTGTCAGATGTTTTAGGTCTTGATGCAGTTGTAATCTAACCATGCATGTTCCTTCTGTTATAGCCACAAGCTGCAGGCCAGGGAGCTGCAGAGGAGCCCCCTGTGGCCCAACCAGCCCCCGCTGAGCCCCCAGCCCAAAACGAAGCTGAGCCTGAGCCTCCCGATGCCCCCCCAGATCAGGCAGATGACCCTGACTTGGAGGAGGAAGGAGCGGCTGCTGAAGATGCAGATCCTAACAATGGAGCGCAAGGTTGGCACAGCATTCATTCAGCTTAACCTTTCTAGAATTACAGGTGTAAATTTAGCTGTGATAATCTTTCAAAATGCTGCAACTGACAGTTATACAACTTTGTGGAAAAAAGTCATCCCTCCTTTAAAAGCTTAAAAATAGCTAACAAACAGGAAAGTACAAGTGCTTGATTGTCACCATGTGCTTCTGTTATCCATCTGCTGCAGATGACATGAACTGGAATGCCTTGGAGTGGGACAGGGCAGCAGAGGAGCTCACCTGGGAAAGGGTAATTTGTCGGGACATTATTCAAGTTTACACGTTTTTAGGCAACAAACAATAAAATGTAACACATTTCATTTGCATTTTCAGATGCTTGGACTGGATGGTTCCCTAGTATTTCTAGTAAGTTTAAATGTTTTTACATGTTTCATTTTTTATTCAAGTACAGTTATAGTTCAAACAATGGAGTCGTGTCTTCATTCTGTAGGAGCACGTCTTCTGGGTCGTGTCTCTCAACACACTCTTCATCTTAGTTTTTGGTGAGTTGACTTAACCAAAGACGAATCACAAGCCTTTCCAGTATTTTGGATTATGTTATTTATTTATTTTTAGTGCTACTTAAACATGTGTTTTAAACTGTTTGTTGTGGTTTCAACCCTCCAGTTGTAGGTAAAGCTTTTTTTTTTTTCCTTTCAGCATTTTGTCCATACCACATCGGGCATTTCTCTGTTGTTGGTCTCGGCTTTGAGGAATATGTAAGACATTTCGTAAATCATTTCAACAACTTCATGGATTGTCATTTTTTAACTTCTGTCAACCTTTTTTTTTTTTAATTTGTTTAAGGTTCAAGCTTCTCACTTTGAAGGATTAATCACCACCATTGTAGGATACATACTGCTGGCAATAACGCTCATCTTGTGCCATGTATCCTTTTGGACTTATGCCCTCACAGACATGCCTTTTTTATGAAAGAGAGAATTTTTGTTTTAAAAAAAAAAAAAAAAAAAGGCCAGACTTGAGTTGTTAAAAAATAAAGACATTTTTGGATCTAGATATCTGATTTCAGTTTTAACAGCGGCAGCTTAGTTTAGTGCTTTTCTTTTGAAAGGCATCTTAATCTGTAGTGTAGATCTGGTCCTTAACATCCATTTCAGGGACTGGCAGCTCTGGTCAGGTTCCAGCGTTCCCGCCGCCTCCTTGGAGTATGTTACATTGTCGTAAAGGTATTATTGTAGACTGAAACGATATTGAAAAACAAAACGCTACTTCAATGCTTCTAAGATTAAAACGTTATTTACTGGTTTGTGAACTGTAAAGGAGTAAATGGAAAAATCTCAAAAATGCACATTGCTGCTCTAAATAAGCTGTATATATTTTAGATTTTTTTAAATATATTTAAAGTATATTTTTATTTCTAATTCTTACTTATAAATTCCTTTAAACACATTGACAGCATCATGTTTTTGCAGTGCATAGAATAACAAGAAAGGAAATTCTGTTTCTTACTATTACCATAATCTGTTAGATTAAGTATTTTAATTACAAATTGGCTGTAAAAAGTATTAGACTGAAGAATGGAGGCTACTGCTAAAAAAAAACCCACATTAGGTGCTAACTCTACCAGTAATTGTAGACTTTTGTTAACATCTAGTATTACTGTAGCTACTAATTCCAGTTGGATGTTACAGCTGAACAATGACCAAATGAAAATCAGTTACAATAGCAAAGTTGAAGGCTACTTCTAAAATTTGGTCATGTTGTATTATTTGTGAAAATTAAATTAAATGCTAAATTGGCAGGAAGTCAGAAAAGGAAAAGTGAAAATGCTGAAAATACAAAAAAAAAAAAAACTAAATTTAGCTGCAGTACCGTCTCACATAAATGAAAATGAGCTAAATTGTATCTGAAATAAAGACAGGTCAGCATTCAAATATATATTTAACATAGATTATTAAATTGCATAGTTTTAGGATTTACGGTAATCAATTTTTAAACCTCTCATTCAATTATTATTCTTATTCAATATGATTTTATGAAAGTTGTTTGTTTCTATTTCAGGTGTCTTTGCTGGTTGTTGTGGAGATTGGTGTTTTTCCTCTGATCTGCGGCTGGTGGCTGGACATCTGCTCTTTGGTAAAATTTTCTAAGTCTTTTCAGTTATGGTTACATTTATTTGGATATATTTACCATATTTAACTTCACGTTGCTTTCAATATAGACTCATGAAGATTGTGTGAAATGCATTCAGCTCTCTTGTGTTTTCTGCTTTAAATTGGTTCTGTTGGTTCTATGGTCGCCTGTGTCAGTGTGAGATTTCAGCACACCATTTGTTTTCACACCTTGAACTAAAATGCTGAAGGGAGCTCTGTTGGTAATCGTCTGCAGAGGTTCTGACGTCTAAAGCATTGATGTTTTTGCCATTTTTGTACTCATTAAAAACTCAAAGCTAGAGAGCTTGCTACAGTGCATGAAAGAGTGTGATCTGTGCTGCATCACAGTCGCTCCTTGTTTCTGATTCTACCCTGTAGGTAATTCATCTGTGTTAATCATGGTAGCACAGGTTCAGGAGCAGACTGTCTCACACTTGCAGCCACACGTTGGAATCCGATCCAAATCTCCTGACTTTTTGGTGCTACCTGACAGTTACAGTGCTGTAAAAGCAAGAACACATTGTTTCCATTTTGTTTGCAGTGACATTTATATGTCAACCATTAAACAGAAATTTCAACTCCTGTTTTTTTTATATTGCATTGAAAATAAAGGTTTTGAGCTTCAAATACACAGCAATAGAAAAGATGTAGACTCGTGTGTCATTTAAAAAGACATTCGTTTATTTGGTTTCTGGAGCATTCCCCGGAAAACTAAACCAGCTGCTTCATCCTTCAAGGTGCTACACAGTTATAACGGAGCACTGGGTTTGTCTGTGTGTCTTTTTCTATTTTCAATTTTACTCTTCAAAATGAAATGATGTTACTGTTGATTATGCTCCTCCTTCAGGAAATGTTTGACGCTACCCTGAAAGACAGAGAAATGAGTTTCAAATCAGCACCCGGCACCACCATGTTTCTGCACTGGCTCGTGGGAATGGTTTACGTCTTCTACTTTGCATCTTTCATCCTCCTTCTAAGAGAGGTACAATGAAATTTCAAAAAAATATAATTTTTTCGATTTTAGGCAAGCCTGGCTTTATGTTTTAAATAAAAATAAAAAAATGTGCTGTTGTATAAACCATTTCTAACGCTACCATCAGGTGCTGAGACCTGGAGTGCTGTGGTTTTTGAGAAATCTCAACGACCCCGATTTTAACCCGGTGCAGGAGATGATTCATTTGCCCATCTACAGACACCTGCGGCGGTTTATCCTCTCTGTGGTTGTTTTTGGCTCAATCGTGCTGCTGATGCTGTGGCTCCCTATTAAACTGATAAAAGTGATGCTGCCCAACTTCCTCCCATACAACGTAATGCTCTACAGGTAACGAAGCTAAAGACCAATTTCTACTTGTTCCTAGTTAGAGGAGTTTAAGGAAATTAATGTTTTGTTTAAGAATGATTGGTTAAAAAAAACAAACAAACATTAAGCTGACCCTGACCGTTCATTCTTTTCTTTCTGTTTAGTGATGCTCCGGTCAGTGAGTTGTCTTTGGAGCTGCTTTTACTTCAGGTCGTACTTCCAGCACTGCTGGAGCAGGGACACACTCGTCAGTGGCTCAAAGGCCTTGTCAGAGCCTGGACAGTCAGTGCTGGTTATTTACTGTAAGTCCAGAAGACAGAACCCTGAATCCTTAAAGACCCAATCCGATGAAAATTGTGTTTTTAACATATTCTTGTGGCATTTTTCTGATCGATTTCACATATGAAGAATTATGAAAGAAATTGCATTTTTGATTATTTCTTTAGTCAAATTGTTGCAGGAACAGATATAAAATTGACATTTGAAATAAAGCCTATCTGCTAAATAGAAAATACTATGGGTGGACCACAAGCTTCATGTTCTGCTCCATTCTTGTTTTTTTGTTGCACCTGTAACGTTAGGTTGGGGTTGTAGGGGCTGTAAGCTAGCGGGAGAGCATATTAACAGAGAGCTCTCAGCTCTCTGTAAGGGGGGTGGGCTTCCTCTGATCCAGTGGTCCTGCACAACTCAGAGGCCAAGTTTTAAAGAACTCCTGTCACTCTACAGAAACTGTCTGAGAAAACAACCTTTTTTTTAATTTTAGCTAAAAATGGCACAAGTTTAATTAAAAGACCACTGGGAAAGCTTTTAAAATAGCTCAGAAGATTATCAGAGTGGGCATAAAGTAAAAATATCACACTGACTTCCTGGTATTTTGCTTTCCCATATTTGTGTTTACTATAAATGAATGACGGACCGCTCCTCTTTTTCTGCAGAGACCTTCATTCCTACCTTCTTGGTGAGCAGGAAGACAATGAAACCAACCAGCCTGTGAATAACAACAACAACAATCCTCCCCATGGTCAACCAAACAACAATAACAACCCCGCCCCTGCAGTTGGGGAGGGGTTGCATGCAGCCCATCAAGCCATCCTCCAGCAGGGCGGCCCAGTGGGCTTCCAGCCTTACCACCGACCAGTCCGCTTCCCTTTTAGGGTGAGGCTACATTGGCTTTAAACACAAAACACGGTTACTGTTGAGTCTTACAACAGGGGTGGGGAACTCCTGGCGTCAAGGGCCGGGCAGTCTGCATGTTTTCCCTACTCACAGCTGATTATCTTGATCAGGTGTGTCCAGCCAATTTAGAACATGCCAAAGCAGGGAATGTGGCCCTCATTCCTCCACCCCTACTTTAAACTCAAACACAGAAGACATTTTTTATCAAACATCCCTGTTTCCCAGACTAGAATATTGTTTGCAATAGTGATTTGACTTGTAAAAAGGTCTAATTTGTATCAGCGCTTTTATGAAAACAGTTTTTTGTTTTCCTCAGATTGTGCTGCTCATCGCATTCATGTGCATCACTCTGCTAATGGCCAGTCTGGTGTGTTTAACCCTCCCGGGTGAGCTGCAGCTAATCTTATTCATTTTCTACCCTGTGCACTATAATAAAGCAGCATGTGTTTCACTGAGATGCATGCCCTTTTTCATGTGTTTCAAGCTCTTATGACAGTATCTTTCTTAAACAGCTAAAGCAAAGTGTTTTTTGGGTTTCAGTCTTCACAGGTCGTTGGCTCATGTCCTTCTGGATGGGAAATTCTAAAATCCATGAGCTGTACACAGCAGCATGCGGTCTGTATGTGTGCTGGCTTTCCATTCGTGGAGCCACTGTTCTACTGGCCTGGATGCCACAGGGGCGCACAGTGATTATGCGCAAAGTCCAGGAGTGGACGCTGATGGTTGGTATCAGTGAGCAAACAGAAGCAAGCTCTTCTCATAGCATTTGAACATGGTCATCTGCAATAAACATATTCGTTGATGATCAGAGTTTTAATGCTAAGGTAAAAATTTTAATGTAAAATCAGAGAATATTTTGATGTTTATGTCCACTGTACATCCAGATTCTGAAGACCCTTGTTGTGGCTCTGTTGGTTGCCGGAGTCATTCCACTGTTACTTGGCCTGCTGTTTGAGCTGGTGATTGTGGCTCCCCTCAGAGTACCTCTGGACCAAACACCTTTGTTTTATCCCTGGCAGGTATGATCGTGCATGTCTGTGCTTTTATTCTGTCACCCACCAAGGCTTTGGAAAGGATCTAAAATGCTATAATCTAACCTGCAGGACTGGGCTCTTGGAGTGCTTCACGCCAAAATCATAGCTGCCATCACTCTCATGGGTCCTCAGTGGTGGTTGAAGACTGTTATTGAGCAGGTAGTTCAGCAGAATGGGATATGGGTCCCTGCTTTGTTATTTTTTTTATGTTTTCCTAAAGGAGTCCCGAAGGTCACAGATTTCTCAAAATAGAATTTGTGGCCCATTTTCCAGGTTTATGCAAATGGCATTCGCAACATCGATCTCCACTTCATCATCCGAAAACTGGCGACTCCCGTCATCTCAGTGCTACTGTTGGCCCTGTGTGTGCCATATGTGATTGCTGCTGGGGTGGTGCCCGCTGTAGGTCAGTGTCCAAATGCATGCAGCTGATTATTGGGTTCACTTTATAAAAGTTTTGGGGGGGTTCTTCATAATGTAAATTTATAAATCTTTGGTATTCTGCAAAATTAGGTCACAACATTGTTTGAAGTGAGCTCTGGTACCATTTCCAAACTGAAGTTTCATATAACAGGGACTGTGGTGGACTCCAGAAATTGTCTTCTGCAGATTTCTATCAAAGCACCTGTGCAAATTCTCTTTTTTTTTAAAGTAAAATAAATAGTATACTTAGTGGGGAATTTCTTTGGGAGTGTCTTTTTTTGAGCAAAAATGCAGTAAAAAAATTATGAAAAAGAGAGTTGTGCCTCATTTGTAATCTACTTTAACGAAGCATAAACAGCACCATCCTTTCAAAAAATCTTACAAATGAATCTCAGTATACTTTGCAACCTTAAAAACCTCCAGAACTTGGGAGAAGAGTGAACAAAAAGGCCTGCCAGCATTTGTGTTCGCACTGAACACTTGTGAGTTTCATTTCTTTCAACTCTAATCCTCCAAACCAAAGTTAAAAGCAGAACAAGCCCTTTGGCCGTGGCAAATTTCTTAATTGGCAACACATGAGCTCATCGCACAAATGATTGTTCCTCACAAGAGTGGCAGCATTCCGGAGGGTAACTTTTCCAAATTACGAAACATAGTTACAGCAAAGAAGCGATTCAGCATTCTCCGATTTCTTTAATGTTTTTGTTGTTTTATGTATGTATTTTTACTTTTTTGTTCATAATAAATAAAATAAATAGTAAAAAGTACTGCAGAGCACATGAATACTGTAAGTATTTATTGTAGGAGTTGCCCCTGAGATGGAGATCCTCATGCAGAGAAGAATCTATCCATTCCTGTTGATGGTGGTGTCACTCGTTGGCATCCTCTCCTTCCAGATTAGACAGTTCAAGCGTCTTTATGAACACATCAAGAATGACAAGTATACATCTTCACGTTCTACACTCTGGTGGAAAGTTGACATGTGTTTGAAAGTTGTCATTTTTCTGTCATTACAGGTATCTGGTTGGTCAACGGCTCGTCAACTACGAGCGGAAATCTGGCAGAGCACCATCGGCCCCACCCTCCAACCCTGTTCCAGAATAAACTTTTTTGTGTGTCCCCCCCCCCGTTTCCACCTTTTTTTGTTTTAGTTGCGTCTTCCCTGTCTTTTGATTTGAAGTCAGTCAGACAGTAGTCCCTTTTGATTCTCTCGTGGATCACGTTGGACGATCTGTGTTTTTCTATACCCAACAAATCTGGAATGATCATGTGTGTTATGGTCCTGATCATGAGACCAGAGTATATGTTTCAAGGAGTGTGAGCAGGAAGGTTAAACCGTTTCATTTGAAGCCCAGTATTTTGGCTGTTATTCATGCCTTTGCATTGGAAAGTGCTGCCTGATAATTGTACATGTGTAAATACTTTGAACACAAACTTTGACTTAAAAACAGACATGGAATAATGCAGTGACCATTGTACATTTTAAAAATTGATGTATAATTTATTAAATCACAATGACTGTTTCATCCATGCGCTTCCAACTGTTCAAGTGAGCATTGTTTATATAGGGATCCAATATGGTCCATATAATGCATAAACTGGGATTAGACGATCTGCAATCCGGACAAATGATTTTATAATTGTAATTATTTTGATTTTTAAAAACAGTTTTACTTCTGGCCTCTCCCTTCAGGGGTTGCAACAGCAAAGTATCTAGCGAATAGCCTTCCTAACCATTGACTGCACATTAGAATTTCAATAATGACCCCGCCCTCCTCCTGTTCCAAATAGGAAGTATCTGCCGACTCCAGAAGTCAAAATCCCATAGACTTCTATTTGGAAATAAACAGCTATTACTCATTCATTATATTTGTCAGAATAACCATTCTTGCTGCTACCTTTTTTTTTAAAACATTTTTTGTTAAGCCATTTTTTTCTTTTGTGGAAGTTCTTCAAGTTTCAAACTGGCCAATAAGCTGCCAGTAGGAGGTGCCTGATGGCCCCCATGTCAAAGGCTCCAACATGGCAGCGTTCGTGTTGCGAAAAAATGGTGACTGAATCAACTTCAATTTGTCAGAGCCTAAAGTAAGCCGTTTTCTATGGGTAACGTCACACTCATTTGGTCCAGTTCTCATATATAGTCAATGGTCCTGATCCAACCCTTTTTACCCAGACTTGGGACAAGCAGATGCAAAGAGTGGGCCCATGTGGTAGCAGTAGTATACAGCACTGCTTTTCTTTTGAGATCAGGTGGCCCAAGTCTGGATAAATTATAAAATAAGCCTTCTCTGTGAAATCTGCTTCGCTGTGGCAATCCCTGACAGGATATGCCAAAAGGTGAACAACAACACGTGGGTTGTTAAAGGCGTTATGGTATCAGTACTGAACATCTGGTGGAGTGATGGGAGCATCCTTTGGGATGAGCGGGGAGGAAAGGACAATTCCAAACTTCTCTGCCAGGACTGCAGGGATCTCCTCATCCTTCAGCTCGACGGTTGTGGTTTCCAGCTTTCCATCCGTGGCCTCTGATGGGAACATGATGGTTATCAGTCTGCGGCCGATGTAAGTGAGCCTCCCAAACGGCTTTAAAACCGTACAGAAGGACTTGCAGACGAAGATGGAGCTGGGAGAGCTTTGGTGGTACTGACACATCTCTGTGAAGTCCTCCAGATGCCATGGGGTAAGCGTGAATTTGTAGATTTCTGTCCATTCGCCATCTTCACCTCGGTTCTCCTCCTTCTGCCACTCCAAGAAGCACATCTCCAGGCTCCTCCTGATGCGATAAACTCGATGACCTTCTTCCTGCAGACCATGGGTGTCCAAAGACAGTGGAGCCCTGAAACCTGGAGCTCCAAACCCCACGTCACACAGCCACCGACGCCCCTCCACGGTCACCTGGAGAACCAGGTGATCGAACGGGGGTCCGTACATCTGCGTGAGGGCATTCCTCACCTGCCCTGACATCATGGTGACGTGGAAGCCCAGGTGAGTCAGAAGCCAGAAAAACAGACTGTTGTTCTCGTAGCAAAATCCGCCACGATGTTTGTTCACGATCTTGTCGTAAATGAGCTGCAAGTCGAGGTGGACTTCTCCGCCGCTGTGGACCGTCAGGTCCTCGAACGGTACCGACAGCAAATGGCAGGTATGGACGGACCGCAGCAGCTCCAAACTGGGCCGAACCGCAGAACCAGCGAACCCAATGCGAGACAAGTACTTCTCCACCTCCATGGTCCTGATTCCTCGTTGGAAACTCGAACTTTGACTTTTTAAAATGTATTTATTTAATTTCTTTTTCCTCTCTCTGAATGTTTTCGCCAACTTTTTATTTGTACTTCCTGCATTGAAGTTCAAAGTTCAAATATCTTGCGTCATGCAAAAAGTTTTCAAACTCAAATACATGTCTTCTATTTGTCATTATTGTACAGCATGCCAGCAAACGTTTTAATGCATTTTATCAGACATCCTCTATGTTAGGGGTTTTAATTGAAGTGCAGCAGTCTTTCATGCTCTGCAAAACAATATTGTTGTTATTGTTTTGAGTAAATCCTATCTGTAAGATGTTATTTTTATATATTTAAATGTAGAGTGTTTTGTGTGTTATTAACGACTGCTGAAACTACAGTTTTGAAGTTAAAAATTATGGTAAGTTAAATTGTAAAACTGTTAAATTGTTTTGCACAGCTACCACATCTTTTTATTTAATCTTTTTTTTTTTTTTTTTTTTTTTTTTTTTTTTCTCCATGTTATTTTTTTTTAAATATGGGTTTTCTAAAACTTACTTATAAGTTACCGGTAGTAGTTCATCCATTTTTGAAACATGCTTGTTTCTGCATTGGGATTGTATCTGTTGTGTGCAACATTTATTTAAATAAATGTGTATTCTTTGAACAATTTTGTTTTTGAATGCTTTAATTTGAAGTTTTGGAAAATGTTAGAACTTGCAGTTATTCCTTACATTAGGGGTGTAACAATTAATCAATTAATTAATTGATAAATCAACTTATATTTCTATGATCCAAATAGATCGATCTGCCTGAGACAATTTGTTATTCGAATCAACTTATTGACCTACTATAAAAATCATTTCAGATTTAAATGAATTGATAATAGATATTCGAAATTTCCATTTCGATTGAAGCACGGTAGGTTTTTAAAAAAATATTTTTTTACTATAACGTAAAAATGACTATTAATGGCAGCAAAAAATGACCAACCATCATTACAGTCCAAACACATTGAATTTAGCAAAGATATGTGACAGTGTTGTAAAATGTTCTAATAATGATCTGTTTGTATTATTTTGATGTGGAAAACAACAATGGGATGAACTTTAGGAAACCAAAATGTGAATGGATTTGACATAAATTCTTGTTTACTTGTTTGTTTGTACACATTTATTTAGTTTATACTTGATTATCTTGCAAGAAATAAAAGGAATCTGGCAAACTTCATCAGCACTGTTGAGTAGATATTTATCTCTGAGTCACACTGTCAAATTTTTTTGCTAAGATGTCCTGGATCGATGTCAGGTACTTGAATTGAATCGAATCAGATTGTTCAAAATGAATCAAAATTGACTTTGTATTGTATTGCTAATAACAAATTTTGATATTGATTCGTTGTCAAATAAAATGTTACGCCCCTATACAAACAGACTTTCTACACAGCCACCATCTTTTTATTTACTTTTTCATATATTTTTTAAAAGATGTAAAAAGAATATTGATTTTCTTGAACTGACTTTCAGATGTTTGTCCATTTTATGAAACATGCCTGTTTCTATGTATACATTGAAATAATATCTGTTATGTGCAACATTCATTTAAATTATTTATTCTTTGAGCAATTTTGTTGTTGGATGACTTAATTTTGTTTTGGAAAAATTTTAAAGTTGAAGATATTTTTACATCCAGTTGAATATATTGAAATAAACCTAAGTTGTAATTGTAGGTAACCTAAACAACACAACAAAAAAGTATTATTTTAGTTATTTAAAAAGTAAGTTGTACTTGTTTAAAATTGTATATTTGGTACAAACATACCAGACATTCTAAACAAGAAAAAAATGTTTTTGACCAATGTTATTATTTTCATTCATTCATTCATTCATTTTCCAATCCGCTTTATCCCTTTCGGGGTCACGGGGTTGCCGGAGCCTAACCCGGCTACTCATGGGCGAAGGCAGGGTACACCCCTGGACTGGTCGCCAGTCTGTCGCAGGTGTTATTATTTTATTAACTTAAAATATTTAGTATATAGTTCAGAATTATCATAGCCCTATATCCTAAATCAAAAAACAAAGCTTTTGTTCAAATATCAAGTAACATTTAAAGCTGCAAGTGAAATAAAATGTATATAGGTTGAACTGCCCACAGATGTTTTTTGTGAAAACTTTTTTTTTTTAATAGTTAAAACAGCTCAAGTATAGATATAACGTTTATTATTTACTTTATTTATTTACTTGGATATAACTTTTGTTGAAAATAATTTAAAAACTTTATTTTTTTATTTTATTTCTCACATTGTGGTAAAAGCATTGAAATTGGGCCATGTTATTTAAACATGTAATTGTAGAGTTAGATAAGCTAATTCTTCTTTAATAGTTCTTGCACATTGCATATCCATCCTGAGAGAGGATTCCTTCCTCGTGTAGGCATCATTGAGGTTTCTTATTCCCCCCACCCCCGGATAAGTTTTTTTTCTTAAATTTTTCCTCACCGAGAAGAAGGGTCTAAGGGCAGGGATTCTAGTTTATCTTAGTCTGTTTAGTTTAGTTTAGTTTAGTTTAGCAACCAGTTATTGTTTATATTTTTATGACTGACTTTATGTTCTTTGCATAAATACCGGTATGAAGCCCATTGAGATGGTTGTGGTTGTGATATAAAGCTTTAACAATAAAATTGAATTGAAATTCTGATTATTTCATATCACACAGCTTTAGCTGGGTTAAAAAGAACAACCGTTTTTCATTTGGTGCCCCAGTTTTTGAAAGCCACCCCTGTCTGGTCCCGCATGTAAACACCACTTGGAGACGCCCCTGGACGACAGATGTTTTATATCGTAAAAACGCCACTCAGCAGACGTCACTTGTAGCCACGCCTTGTTCCCCCAGCAGAGGGAGAAAGATGGCGCCCACGCACGTACTGAGATGCTGTCAACGGGGTTTAGCATGGATTCCCGTGGTTTTTATCGCCCTTGTCGTCTGCTGGTCCTATTACGCGTACGTGGTGGAGCTTTGTATATGTAAGTAGCGTGCTAGTATCTGCTGTTGCCGCTTTGAACGCGTCTGAACGCCGGTGTTTTGACTGGACCGCCCAACAGCTGCCGCTGTTGCCATCAGGAAGTGAATGAGATGAGCGCAGTATCATTAAAAAACGAAACAGTCTAGTTACAGATAATTACGTTCGCCTCGTCTTATCTAACTTCCTTGGGAAATGTGATTGTTGTTAGAGGAGGAAAACTTTAGCTTTCGCTGCTTTTCCTGCTTCCTCTGTCTTTGTGTTTTGGGGCTGAATGGAGTCTGAAAACTGCCAGCTAAACGGAATTTGAAGGGCTGACCGCAAACACGCTTCGCTTCTAACTAGACTGGGATAGCTAGTAATTAGCTTACCATTAGTTACTGCGTTTGCGCGCGCTACGGCTATTTAATTTGTTCCCTTTAAAAGAGAGAAATTACTTCACTGTTTTTAATTAAAAAGGACCCCCTATATTTATTCTTTGAAATTCAAATTAAACTTTATTTATAAAGTTCTAAAGCACTGTTCCTGCTGAAGAGCAAAACAAAGTGCTTTAAATAATAAGATAAAGATTAGAAAAAAAATAAAGTGGTCAAAAACATTAATAGTAATAATAAAATAAATAAAAAGCCGACACACCTATACTTTACACGAAATAATCAGCCAATAAAATTAAATTAAAACATGTGGACATGTAAGAACTACTTAAAAACTACGCTAAAAAGATGAGTCTTGAATTTAATGTGATTGTTTTTCTCCCCTTTCAATGGAAAGTTATTTGTACTTTGGTTTTTACCCAGACCTCCCCACACTCGTTTTTTTTTTAAATCTTTTTTTGTACTTTTGCTTTTTCCTTGAAAAATGTTGAGTATTTGTACTAGTGGTTTACCAGAAAATAGCAAAATTCTTCCTTTTTTATGTTCTGTGCACTTACTTTCTTTAATTTTGAAAAGTTAGCTTTAACAACAGTATAATTGTTTTTCTTTGCATTGGCCTTTTCCTTAAATTTCAAGTATTGCTACCTTTACTGTTTTACTTGGAAGGGAAAAAAAAACCGAGGGACTCTGTATACTTTTTTTGCTTTAAAAAAGAAATAGTATGTATTTTTGCATACACACACACACACACACACACACACACAAATATTAGTGGGGATCAAAAGTTTGGACACCCCAGGTAAAATGTTATGTTGTGCATAAAGAACTCAAGGAAAGATGGAAAAACTTTACAGTAGGGAAGCAAGCAACAATTTAGCTTTTCTCTGATTACTAGCTAGCCTGGCAACAAGCCTATTCAAAGAGGAATGTTTCAAGCCTAACTTTGAATGTAGAAACTGTGCCGGCCTCTTATACACAAGCTGGGAGCTTATGGTCATTATGGTCAGGTTTAATGAGTAAAGACCACTGTGTATCATCTGCATAACAGTGAAAATTAATTCCATGTTCCCTTATTATGTTTCCTAAGGGCAGTATGTAAAGCATAACCAGGATGGGTCCTAGAACTGAGCCCTGTGGGACTCCGTAGCTAACTCGAGTGCAATGAGAGGACTGTCCATTTACATTAACAAACTGCTACCTATTAGATAAATAGGATTCAAACCCCTGGAGGGCAGATCCTCTAATCCCTGTGTCATGCTGTAGTCTCTGGAGGAAGATGCTGTGGTCTAAAGTGTCAAAGGCTGTGCTGAGGTCTTAGCTTTCAATGAAGATATGCTTTGTGTATCCTTTTGCAAAACACTCTTTCCCTCTAATAAAATCTTTTACTTCTCCTCTTTTTTGCAGTCACAATTCCCAGTATAGCAGAAAAGAGTAAGTATTCCAAGAGAAAATCTTCAAAATGTTCCTTTAAAATGCGATGTTGCTCTGGAGCTTCTTCTTGGCGTCATCTAGCTGAAGACTTTTGGAACGAGTCCTGTAGATTTGTTTTAAAGGGGTTCCATACAAACAGCTTCCTGTCAAAGTGCTGAGGCTCGCTCTCCTGAAGTCCTCTTCAATCAGCATTAGTCCCCTTCATTTTGCACATATGCTTTTCCTCCATGCAGCTCTGCTGGCAGACTTCAGTGTCAGAGTGAATCAAATGCTTTGCATTCTCTTCCTTACTCCTGGTTTTCCCTCCTTCAGTTTTCTACTTGATTTTCTTCCACCTCTCCTTCATCATGTTTGTGTGGTCCTACTGGAAAACAATCTTCACCAAACCTGCCAACCCCTCCAAAGAGGTACCAAAATCCAGTTTGCTGAAACCCAAGTTTCAAAAAACATCAATTAAAAATGTGTAATGTAATGTCATTTCCACTTCAGTTTTGCCTTCCGAAGGCAGAAAAGGAGTGCTATGAGAAGGAGGCGAGGCCAGAGTCTCAGCTGGAGATTCTGTGGAGAGTGGCATCTAACCTGCCTCTGTACACGCGCACCGGCACTGGAGGTACGTCTGCATGGCAAACACATTCAAGATAACAAGGGTTGCATTCCTCTCAATCATGACAAAGCACTGTGTTGATGCAGGGATCCGATACTGTGACCGCTGTCAAGTCATCAAACCGGACCGCTGTCATCACTGCTCTGCGTGTGACACGTAAGTCGCAGCGCTGCATCAAACGTTTTCTATCATGCTGAAATTTAAAAACATTTTTCTTCTTCTTTGGAAATGGCAGGTGTGTGCTGAAGATGGACCACCACTGCCCGTGGTATGAGAGATTTATTTTTATTGATAATTTTATACAGTCACCCTCGTCTATCAGTTGGGTTCTAAAATTAACCCTCGATAAACTCTCAAAGTTCAAACCTTTGTAGAAAAATAAGTCCAGTTTTGTAGAATTAAAACAAGACTCTGATTGCAATTAAAGATTAATGCAAATTTGGTAATCTGAGTGTGACATCACCCATAGAAAATGGTTAACTTCCAGCTCCAACCAAATAAAGGAATTCAGTCAGCATATTTTAATGATGTGAACACTGCCATGCTGGGACCAGACATAATCAGCAAGCAGCGATTGGACCAAGTTGGTCTAAGTCAATGTTTCAATCTCACCAATCAGAAGTGAGCTTGTTGGATACTTCCATTTATCAGTGGAAACAGACAGATTAAATAGATCTTGGCTTCTTGGAGCCAGCAGTTATGACCTGTGTGGAACACAAAAGGGGCGGGGGGGGTCACACAGTCCATTTCGCATATATGGTCAATGAGCTGAGTGCATTAATTACAGGAAATAAGGCATGGAGGAGATTGATTGACAGTGGTCAATGCAGAACACAATACGCAGTTAAAAATGAAAAAAAAAAAAAAAAACTCTTGCAAAATTGCACCTAAACAATGAAAGGTTAACCGGGTTACCGCGAGGGACCACTGTATAATTCTATATCATGTCAGCTATTTCTTTATAAATTCATAAGCATGGATTTTAATCTGTTATGTTGATTGGGAAAAATAATTTAGATTTTTCAGTTTTTCTTCACAAAAACATCTGCTTTTTTGAAATCTGTTGAAAATTTGTCACATTTCTGCTTTGATCCTTTTATACATTTAAAGCTTTTAAATTCCAAAAGCATTAGGTTCACTTCTAAAGCATAATCGTATATAAAAAGTGAAATTGTTTTTCTGTCTGCAGGGTGAACAACTGTGTTGGCTTCTCCAACTACAAGTTCTTCATCCTGTTCCTGGCTTACTCGCTGGTGTACTGTCTGTTCATTGCAGCCACGGTTCTACAGTATTTCATCAAGTTCTGGACGGTGAGTGAACGACCGCTCTGAGCCTCACTGTTGGCGCGTTTGTAGTCTGCTGTGGGTGGTGCTGCCCTCTGTTTGCCGTGTCCTCTCTAACTCTTCACCTCCTGACCTCTATTTCTCCTCCACGATTGCATACTGGATCATTGTTCTCTGATCCTTCTCTTCACGATCACTTGCACCATTCATGCACTGGTACACACCTCCTCTTATGTCTCCTCCTTTGTTCTCTTCATTCTTGACACTTTGCTTCTTCCTGAATTTTTTCTTCTTTGTTTCCTTATTCCTACCTCCTCCCCCTTGCCTTACCACCTGTTTTTCTCCTGGTGTGGTTAACAAGTTTTGTTTCTGTTTGTACTAAAGCTTTGCCGGAGGAAATCGGCAGAAAACTGTCCCAAGGTAACCCCACCCTCCTCCCAAGCCTTTTTATATCATCACGGTGTGCATGAAGTGACTAGGTTCCCTCCTCTTGCTTCTCTTCTCCTCCTTTCGTTGCTTCCCCCGTTGCTGTTAATGTTCTCTCAAACAAGTTTGCTGTTGACGGCTGTCCTCTTCTCCTGTCTCCTCTCCAGAATGAGCTGGAGGACACTCACGCCAAATTCCATGTCTTGTTTCTTTTTTTTGTGGCGGCCATGTTCTGCATCAGCATTTTGTCCCTCTTCAGCTACCACCTGTGGCTTGTAGGCAAGAACAGATCCACCATAGGTAAACAGGCTTTTCCCTTCATTTAAGGAGGATGTAAAACATGCTGCTTTGTTACAATTGAATAACTTTTAATTTTGTGGCATCTGGCAGAGGCGTTCAGAGCTCCAGTTTTTAGATCGGGCTCTGATAAAAATGGCTTCTCCTTGGGTTTCCGGAAGAACATCGCTCAGGTTTTTGGAGACCAGAAAAAGTACTGGCTGCTGCCCATCTTTACCAGGTGACGACATGAAAGAAGAAGCTCTGATGAAGCTCACAGAGCAGACTTCTCAGATCTGATTTCTAGTGGAGTGACCTCATATCTGGTTTCTCTTCCCTGCAGTCAGGGAGATGGTCTGACCTTCCCCACCAGACTAGTCAATGCCGATGCAGAGCAGGCCCCTGTGACGCTGCACCAAGGGGTCAACAAAAGGTGACTTCTTCACTGAGATGTGAAAAAGTGTTCCCCTCATCCCCTATTTTTATATAAACACCTGCATGTTTTAGGTTCTCAACCAAATTGAGATTTTAAACCAAAAAACCCACCAAATGGAGTTTTTAGATGAAAGTGTTTTTCAATATTTTTCTGGACTGTGTAATCCAGCCTGTAATTAGGATTCAGGTCAGGTCTTGGACAGACGTAGAGCTGCTGCCGTGCTCTCCTGTCATAAAGTCAAAGATGAGGACTTTCTCCTTCTGGAGTTTATCTCAGCAAAGTCTTCCAGATTCAGAAGCAGCAAAACTACCCCTGACCATCACACTACTACCACTGTGTTGACTGATGATTTGGTTCTTTTTTTCCCCCCAAAAGTCTTGGGGACAGGGTTGCGGTACTGAAACCAGTATCATTTGGCATTGTTGCCACGTCATCAGTTTTTCCCGGACCGATACGTTTCAGCCCTACTGGTATTTGTTTTTCCTCACTGCTTTTCCTGCTCCAGTGCGAAGGGCAGGGGCTGCTCACACTCCCTTACTCAGACATTTTGCTCAGCTGACAAGTGACAGCAAACGTGCGTGGTTGGCAAAGTGACCGCAAGCAAATAGGTCCAAAGTGTGTCTGTATTTTTCCAAAGTAGTTGCAGACAGTGCGCTGTCTTAAATGTAATAAAACTGTGACTATAAGGATGATAACACCAGTAACCTGTCCAAACACAGCGCTAAAATAAACCATATTCTAGCAAAGAGGTGCACAGCATTTGACCGTCCATGTGAGACCACTATTGTTTCAACAGGATTGTATGCTAGCTGTAAACACGTGGAGCACGTGACTGAAGTGTTGTTTCTTCAAGATAACTGCAGAAAATTTTAATAAAAAGGAGGGAGGAAATGAACTAATATTGTGTGGAGTAATAATACATTATCCCACAACATAAAATTAATTAAAATACAACGTTGTGCATTTGTATTTCCACTTATAGTTCTTTAAAGTGAGAAGTTTATTTGATATACTCCGCATTTTAGCTCTTAATTGCTCTGCTTAAGTTGTTGCCTTTAAGTGTTTCCATTTAAATGTGACAATGACACGTTAGTGTTTATTGATCATTTTATTTTACTGTTGCAAAGAACGTTAAATTAATCTATAGTGTTTTAAACTGTTCTAAAATAAAAGGTTTTCATTCACATGGTTTGTTTGTCTTCTCCCTCCTTGTTTTCACACAAAGTATAGATAAGAATACAGATAAGATACTAGATCAATAAGCAGTATTGATGAGACGAGTAGTATCTATAAAATCATAACGATACCCATCCCTAGTTGTGGATCATAAAATTATTCTGACCAAACTGAGATGAGCTTTTGGGGTTTTTTGTTTTTGTTTAGCTGTGGTTTTCTTTTTGCTTTAAATTAATCTGTTTGGAGCCATTGAAACATTGAATTTAAAGAGTGGAGCCTGCAGTTCTTTGGATGTTGATGTGGTTTCTTCTGTGACCTCAGTAGTCATCCCCGGGGTTTTGGGGTAACTTTGGACAGCCATTCTTGATGAGAGGGGGCTAACCGCTGAGTCATGTTTTCTCCATTACTGGAAAATGGCCTGATGGTTCACTAGAACCCTAAAACCTTCAGAAATTGGTTTTATAATCTTTTCCACATGGATAGACCCCAATAATTATCTTTATTTGTTCCTTACCAGATGTCTGGCTGTTGAGGGTCTTTTCACTTATTCCAGTTGTCAGGCAAATCTGTTTAAGTAATTTCTTGTTTTGGAGGTGAGTTTGATGGAACAAAGATGCGATTAAACTTCAGTTGCTTTGTTTTGAGCACAGTGATACTAAGATTAGAATTTTCTTTTTCCTAATAAGACCTGCATTTTTAGACCAGAATTTAAAAAAAAAAATGATTTCAATCTGAAACATTTAACCCTTTAGCACAGGAGCTTTAGCTTAAGTCTTTACATTCTCTCGACTACCGTAACTTTAACCGTTTACACAATTAACCTCCTTTACCATATTTTGGGTTATATTACCAGTGTAGTTAATTCTGCTTCACTGGGGCTCTGTTTGTAGAGGGTTAGCTCAAATATTTGCTCAAGTTTTAAGAGGTTAACAGAAATCCAGTGAGTCGACATCTCCAGTTTTCAAAGGGCTAAAGTTGACCAACAAAAAAGAAATCGCTGCATATTTGAGAGAACGCCCTTCTGAAGCTGTGCTGTTGTGTGCTCTGCAGCACGACTGATGTCCCCACTGGTCCGTTCAGTGACTCTCAGAACCACCTGCTGAGTGACGAGCAGCGAGGCAACAACATGGAAGACTTCCTGGCTGATGGCGCTCTGGAATCGAGCGATCACGTGTCGTTTGGCCTCACAGCAGAAACCTGTACAATTTCCATGGACAGCGAGTCCTAACCAGGTAAACCCATAAACAAATCCTTGAATGCACAACTGTGAAAAATGTACCCTCAATTTTTTTTCTGTGTCCATCTGCAACAGGAGCCACTCCTCACCCATTTAATACGATGCCTTAAGCAACCCAGCAGTGAAGTTCATCTCCATGGCAACGCTTTGGTAGTGCACCTGCATCTCACTCACAGGAAATATGGACCTAAAGTCCACCGGCTCATGGCAACTTACTCATTTTTTATTATTTTCCTTAACCCAACAAGCACATCCCATGCTAAACTACATAAGGAAATGTGATGCAGGACACAAACAGCCCCACTAGTTCAACATTTGCTGTTTCTTGCACAAAGTGACGAGGAGGGGGTATCTTTTAGTCCTCGAGGTTCTCTACGTTTAAAACCTTTTGTGCCAACCCCTCCCCTCTCTGTGCTCGCCAGGACTGTTTTTTTTTTTAACAGATGACAAGCTGCAATACATGTGTGTGTCTTGGGTTTACTTTAAAGTCCTCAGAAAGGCAGAATCACTTTAGCCATGAGACTGTTCAGTGTGTCTTACTTTTAACTAATGGTCTGCTTGCACCTCATAAAATGGGGAAGGGGGGGTCCCACCGAGTCAAGGACTGTCCGTCATAAGCAGGATTTTGTGAAGGGGGGGTGTGAATATCAGAGCACAAGATGGCACATTTGCACTTTGTTGTTTTTCAGTGTCCATCAAAAAAGAAAGTGCTGCTTTTTAAAATGTTGTTTTTTTTCCAAAAAACCGCTATGACTGATTTTATTCTTCATATCACCGCTTAAAATACTTTATAAATCAGTTGTTTTCTTTACAAATAGCAGATTTTTATTCATGTTGCTAAGAAAGTACTGTTTAACTTCAAAAACATGTTTTACCTGGAAGCTTTTTTTTTAATTGCCAAGTGCTTGAGCTTTTACCAAGACACCAACACTCTGCCAAAAAAAAAGGGCTTGAAAGTCAGGAGGTCAGACATCTGGACCTGAAGTGTGTACAGCCTCCTAGCTTTATTAGAAAAAAAAAATAAACCTCATCGGTCAGTGTCATCATAACCAAATTGTGTTCCGTCGTTGCTGTGGTGCAATTATTTACAGAAGAAGTGAGTTATTGTTTTGGGTTAATGATGTCTGTGTTGTACCTGTGCTGACCACTAGGTGGAAGGAGACAAACTGCAAGCTCAATAGTTTAAAAAAAAATTTTTTTTATTCTATATCCATCGATATTGGTTTTCACATGAGCATCACAGTCGTGTAATTTTTTGTTTTGAACCAACGGTGAGCGCTGATCATCTGTAAAGAGTGGCCTCTCCATTCTCTGTCTGTATAACTGGAGCCAGGTCCTTAAGTGACTTGTTGAAAAGAGCCTTAGCTCGTGGTGAACCGTCTTGTATCAATGTCAAAAGTCTAGAATGTGAATCGGTGTCAGCCAAAATCTTTCAAAGGGGATAACTGTCTTTTATTTTTTATCACAGAAACACTTTTCTTCAGGAATGAAACCAACCTTTCTCATTTTCCAAAGACTGAAAGCCAGTTTGGGGCGAAAAACATCCGATCTTACCAGACTGCGGGGTTGTATATGTTTACAGCTGTTTTCTATTGTGTAACATGAATTGTTTAAGTCAGAGAATCCAAGTGCACAGTCAGGTCTTTAAAATAGTTAGAATTGGGGGTTTAAAAATGAAAATAAAAGGTATTTTGAAAAAAATTATTTATACTTAACTTTCTTCAAGTGTTTCTAATTATGTTTTACAAAGCATCAGCATTTTGTTACTGTATTATTACACTGTGCTTAATTTTTCAATTACCGGTATTCAAGTTTAGACTCTGAGGAGTTTTCTTCACCTCACATGGAAGTGTTTTAATTTGAAAGGTCAAGTTTTTGTACCATGTAAGGACTTTGGTCCGTGCCTAAAAGCACTGGACCTGTGGCTTTTGTTCAACGGTTGTTCTCTGGGCCACACGTGTGTCTCTTGTAATGCTTCAGTGACCGTGCTTTTGTAACACTGTCGTCTTGAGGGAAGCGATTCTGTGTCAAGTGAGGAAATTTGTGTGACTACACACGGAACTGTGAAAAAGTCCACGTCGTACCTCTATTATTGATTCTAAAATTGCATTTATTTTTTTTAATCATTGTCAATCATTTTCAGCAGTATATTTTTTTTTGGTCTGAATTGTTTCCAATTTTTTACAGGGGCTACTTTTTTATTTAAAAATTCTCAGATTTTTTTTTTTTTTTTTGCTGATCTATATCTGGCATAGAACCCTTTTCCTTAATGCACCTTTTGGCCCAATTTATTATCGTCCCGCAAACATGATTTAATAATTTAGCTGAACATATTGGAAGTCTTAAAACATGCAAATAGATTAAGCTCCGATACACTCAATGGAAATCAAAAACGAAAGAGTGATGAAAACCCTTTTTCACAGTTCTGTCCATGACTCGCTCCAAAGCATGGCATTAAAGTGTTGTAAAAGCATCTGCTCTCACGGGGGCTGTTTGTCCCTCCACCACCTGAACATGAGGAGCAATGTCTTGTCTTCTGTGAGCTTTCCTCTGGTCTACATAAACCTAACAAGCCATAAAAACTCCTGTGAAAACAGAAGGATTAAAAATCTCAGTCGATCTTTACTTTTTTTCTTTAGGTTGACCTGTTTGTTGCTAATTTGGTTTTTCTTTTTTTTTTTTTAAGTGTCTTATTTTACAACCTTTATTTTGTATATATTGATTAATATAGGAAACTCAGCATATATTTTTCTTGTCTTATTAATTTTAATGTTGATACTTGGTGAATGAAGTACATGTCTGTACACAGTTAACGTAAAAATAACAATAAATTTTTTTTTAACTATCTGTTTAATTTGAATTGTGTGGTTCCTTCCTTGTTGACTACATTTCCCAGCATGCTTATCGGGAGCTGCAGCTTAAAAATTTAATGCTAAAAAAACTGCTAATAAACTGACAAATGTAACAGCTCCACCTGCTGACACATTCCTTGAACTTTTGTCTTACTTCTAAACAGTATTGGAAAATATTGTAATTCTTTAATTTTGACACCTTTATTTGCTTTAATTTGTTGTTTTCCAGTATGGTTATTAAAAAAAATAAATTTTTGCAAAGTACATTTCCAATTAAATTAGATTTGTTTTCAAAAAAGTCACAAAGTCAAATCTGGATAATCTGGATTTTCTAATGTTTTTTACATGAAAAATGTGCAAACAATTGTTACAGAACTTTAACTGATCCCATGACAGGGAAATGGCTTTGTTGCCATTGGTCAAAACCAACAAGATAAAAACATAAAAACAAAATTAATAACACTAAAATGCAACAAATAAACACAATAAATAATAACACTTCTATAGAGTAAAAAACAATATTACTAACACTAAAATACAATAAGTAAGACATGATAGTTTTTTGATTGATTGTATTGATAGATTAGATCATGACAGTTTTTTTAAATATTGAATTTAAATTTGCAAAATGTAGACTGTGAGGTTAACATTTCGAGGAATTTAAAAAAAACTGCAATTGTAAGCTTGTGTTGAAATAACATTTCTATCTCAGACGGATCTGAGCTGCAGGCATACGGCTCATACACATGTTGAGACAGACTGATGGAAACTTCAGACTGGATTTACTAATAACCCTTTCCTCCTTCCTGAGGACAAATGGTTATACAACACACATCTGTAGAAATAAAAAACATCATCTTATCACATTGTTCATTTATAGACAATGTCTTTAAACTCCAAAAAATCTTTAAAGAATGTGAGAATTCAGGGGAAAAAAGTACCTTATTTTCTTTGTCAAAGCTATTCATTCCATACTTTATTTTTTTTAAACTCTGATGCATTCATAAAAAAGGTCTTTCAGCTTTCACAGTTTTTAAACTCTAATATCTTTCTCATCTTTAATGTGTAAAAGCTGGGAAGATGAAAGCACTGTCTTCCCATCTATCAAAGGTGAGCTTGTTCTATGAGCTCTCTGGTGTTTCAGTGCAGATGTGACATCTGTCTGACTCACTGTTCAGTTTGACTTCTCTGACTGATTTCCTGAGCATCTAATGGATTCCAGCTATCCCACAAACCAACTGTTGTTCTGCAAAAACCTCCATAAGCTGGAGGTGAGAAAGATGGACACAATTTGGGATGTTTTTTATGAAAATGTGTTCACAAGTTGCAACATAGCTATGAACTCACATCACAGGAGACGTGGGATAATACATTCATCTGTGTGGAGTGCATAAAAACATGCAGTTTATATAAAACAAAAAAGTGCAAAGTGAAACCTCTTGAAACGCTGCTCAGGTTTGGAGATCTATATCATCCAAAATGACAGATGTTTAAAAAATGACTTTAGACGAAGTTCTGTGGAATGGCTCAGTGAAAGGCTGTATTTGCTTGTGGATTAGATACATTCCTACAGGGACAGTGCCATGATGCAGTCTGGATGGACGCCTGTGCGAATCCTTGTCCTGTCAGACATCAGGAACAGTAAACATCACTCTCTTTCCTCGTCTGTCAACAGCCACTGTGAACTTACATTCAGGAGTCCAGTTGTTCATCGACCTGCGCTATCTGTGTGACACCCAGGCCCTTGACTTTTCAGACCAACTGTAATCATTTCCCACTTTAGGTTTGATTTTACAAATGAAAGAGGAGCCTGAAGTGGAAGAAACATTGACTAAAAACACAAAGAAGTAAGAATAAACAGACAAATGATTTAGCCTATAATGGAATTCGTGTGCTTACAATGTATAGAAAGTGGCAACAACAAACAGACATTTGTTAATTATGGAATTAACATGAAATTCAATCAAATTCTAGACGCCTCTGCTGGTTTTATAAAAGAAACAATTAAAAACTAGAATGAAAATCTTGAGATAAAAATGTCTATAATGAAACCAGTGAAGCAAATGACCCAAAAGGAAATGGAAGAGATCCTGTTCAGGGAAAGCAGTGATGAAGATTTGAATCAACTGGAAGCAGATCAGATGTGCGACAGTGATGTGGGCTACATTCCGAAACCAGATGATGGTGATAATGACAGTGGTAGTGATGCCTTTGAGCTTAGTCATCCAAGGAAAAAAAAACTCCACAATTCCAGTAGACTGACCACCAGACGCAAAGCCATCTCAGGATCTGTTGCCTCTAGTTTACTGCCCATACTTTCACCTGATGCTGGTCACAGGAGGAGAGGACATGGCGATGAGGATGATGGCATGGTCAATATTGTGAGACTTGTCATTAATCCCCTGCGTGTACTGACAGGAATAGGTAAGTGAGAGCGTTGCTGGAATGTGCATGCTAGCCTTATTTAGTGCAGTGGTTATGAATATATATCACAAAGTGGCGATTTCAGAGTGAATTTTCATGGTGAAAACAACATTTTATTCAACTGATCATTTTTACTCCCTGAAAAACATTCCTCTCTCCTGTAGCTGTTCGCATGTCAAGGAGTCTGTGCCTTCACCAGGGACGCAAGTGTCCAGGATCATTATTTTTATTCTTTTTGGGTTTTTTTGTTGTCAAATTCCTAATTTTTCCGTAATTTTCTAACATGTTTTTAGGATCTTCCTATGTTTTCAACTTTCCATTTTGTTACACATACCACAGTTGAAAATAATGCAAAAAAAATCTACTCAAATATTGTCATATTTTGATCTAATTTCATGACGAGTGCTTTTTGTTGAATGTATTTTATCAGGTAAAAATTACCTGGCAAAAGTGATGGTGTAACTTTTTACAGCAAAAGGGTTTTAGGGTTTTAAGCACAGAGATGAGAGGTTTCTTGTAGTTGATGAGCGCAATTCAGGAGGACTTTTGGTCCACTCTTGTTTAAAATAGAGATGTTGTGGCTGTCGTTTGGCGTTCCCAGTTCAGCCGAGAGATACAGTCACTCCAGTGTGTCCTGGGTCTTCCCCGGGTCCTATGCCCAGTGGGACAATCCGGCAACACCTCCCCAGGGAGGCGTCCAGACCAGATGCCTCCTGGACGCCAAAGTCAAAAGTAAAAATATCTTAAGATGGATTTAAAATGTAAAATTTGTGTTAGAACTAATGGGAACATGAATAGCACAGTGCTCTGCTGGATTCCATGTTATGCAAACTTCAGCCATAACTGTTGAGACTTTTTCTGATGTTTGGACATCTTTAGAACATTGTTTCAGCTCTGTAAAGTAACACACTCTAAATTCCACGTGGAGTCTTTTTTTTTAAGCACTTGGAAGGGTTATTTATTAAACTGTGATTCTAAACAGTGACAAAATACTCCATATGTGCAGCCAGTGGGCTGTGAATTTTGGCAAGAACACAGAGACTTGTCATGTGATCTTTTTTTCTTTTTTTTCTTAAAAGTATAATTTTACATCCACTTTTTTTCCTGGCCTTTCATCTGAATTTCTATGGGAATTGTGAATCTTGTTGGACCTGTAACTTGCTCAAACTCATAAAAAAAAAAAAAAAAATTCAACCCAAAGTTTTCTCCGAAAGGACAAGTTAGATCAGAAAAAGTACAAATCAGGTGTGTCTGCATGATTCAAAATCAGCCAAGCTGTTCAGACAGATGCACTGTTTTGCAACAAGATAGAAGCAGTTCAAGTTTAATTTTTTTTGGAAAGGTGGCCGTGTGCGCTTGTGTATGTGTCATACTTCCTGTGTGTGTGTGAAGGGTGCAACTTTGTTTTCTGCCTGCTTCGAAGGCCTTTGCGTCTTCATTCATCACCTCATGCCTGCAGCTCAAGGATAAAGACATGCAATCTAAAAGCTTATTTCTTCCAGCTTGTGTCACCCAAAGTTTGCCTGAACATACAAGATTTCCTGAACCTAAAGTGTTCTGACTATTTGATGGTACCTGTTGCATTAAGAAAAACAAACCAGAACAAACGAGACCTAAAATATATTCAAAAGACAACAAAAGAGAAGGCAAAAAAGCCTCACATGATAATGCCCATCTGAACAGTTGCCACGGGAGCCGAAGGACGGCAAGTGAAATGTGAGTGTTGTTTCTCCAGGGAAACAAAGATGGTTAAAAACAAAGGAAATCTGACTGGATTCTTGTTGTTTTAGCTGTAATTGTACTACTACTGTTTGTCTTTTGTTGAGTAAATTAAGCTTAACAGGAAGCAGGAGAAAAAAATGCCTTTTGGGCACAATTTCCCAAAAAAAAGTGAGCCTCCTGTTCAATGAACCGTGTGGGAGTGTGATGATTAACCACAACAGGAGACAGCAGAGAGCATCGAACTAAAAAAAAAACAAAAAAACAAACAAACAACAACATCCCTCAAAAATGTCTTTCTAACAGCAGCTATAGTTAAATGTAAACAGAGTTTACTTTCTTTCATTCTTTTTTGGTGTATTTTGTTCCTAATATAACATGACGGGGGGAAAATCCCTCCCCGTGCCCCCTTCTTTCCCCACACCCCGTGACATCAGTGCGTGAGGAGGCGGGTCCAGCTTCATCCAAGTGTTTCGGGGTGCCAACGAGGGAGATGCTTCTTTTGGAGAGGACTGTCTTTTACGCACGGAGGACTTCGAGTCGGTCACTTCTGAAAACCCACACCCAGCATGGATAACGGATCCTTCCGAGGCATTGACCCGAACTGCACCGGCCAAGCTCCTCTGGCCATCGATATCATCCGGGGTGAGTCTGAGGGGGCACTAAGAGGTATCGTGCCAGGAGCGATCAAAAGGCGCTTTACGCACCAGTAGCTTTTCATTTCTGGAATTCTGTTTAGGAGTTTTGGGCGCTTTAATGAGTATTTGTTTGGAACATCAACGATGGGAAAAGTTCCTGCAGTTTGTTTGAGTTTATGTAACATTAAAAAAAAAAAACTCTTCCACACAGATTCATGAAACAAATCTATGAAAACATATAACGACATGTTTAAAAGGTAAATGAATTTGTCATCAATTTTATTCTGATTTATTGACAATAACCACAGATCTGAAGCAATCAAGTTAGTGAATTTTATTGCACACATTTTGAAAGTTGGCATTTGTGCAGCATGGCGGAAGCTTGAAATCAACAATCAGACTGAGCTAAGACTTATTTTTTTGAATCAAAATACTTTCAAATATCCTAAAATTTCGTTTTTTTTAAGGTGAGACTCATAGATTAAGATGGCTTTATCCTTTTCTTTCATTTCTCTGCACCAACAAGCCTGATGGCAATGATTCAAGATTGGCCCCTGAGGGGATGAGCTGGTTCAGCTGTGCTGCCGCAGAGACATGCTGATGGCAACCCGTTACAAAAGCACTTAAAGTTAATAAGTTTAAATAAACTTGATAAGTATAGCAAGTGTACTATAAACTATGAAAGTATATATCAGACTAAAGTGGAACATTTTAAGTTTATGTAATATATAGATAAATAAGTAAACCTCAAGTTTAATAGACTTTTTTTCATTTTCCCTTTTTCTTTTAGTATACCTAAAATAAATACTTTAATACTTAAATAGTATTCTTAAATGAAAAGCAAAAATTGCTTTTTGTGGATATTTGTGTCAAGTCCTTCACACTTCTACTTCTAAAGTTAGGATAGTTCATTTAGGAATAGTATTTCTTTTTTTTTTTTTTTTTTTACTAAAAGTCAACTTATAAATCAATTAACTTTTTCTGAATGATTAAATAGTAAAATGTATATTTATGTCTTGATGCATAGAGTTGATTTTTAAAAAAGTTATTAATTGTATTGTTTTTTAAAAGTTGTTGGTATTCCCCTCACATTTTAGGGAAGTTTAATGGATACTTTTTATGGTAAAGTCAATTCTGAATCAATTACTTGGAATATGAACCAGTTGTTCTATGTTTTTTTTTGTTTGTTTTTTTATGTTTTTTTTTACCAAAAAGACAAAACCAAAACATGTTTGTTTAGGTTGTTTCTTTCCAACGAACTATTAATGAGCCGTAATACCAGGGAGTAAATTATGCAGTTTGTAGGCGGGCAACATATTGAAGCCATTTACTGCTTTTCCTTCCATTCTTTGTTCAACGTTGGGACACATTTTCCTTCCTGTGAATCACCTGTCGTCATGCAGGTCTTTAGGTGGAAATTTTTACCTTCAATTATGGACACTCCAAACCCAAAATACTTTTAAGGGGAGAAAAAGAAACCCAGTGAGGGGGGACAGTCAAGGTGGGGTCAGGAATGATTGTACACAACACACCCTGTGCATTCAGGAAATTTCAGGGAATTTCAATAAGGTTTCAAGCTCTTTGTTCTATAGTTTAAACTGAATCTGTGTTATTTTTTTCACGCAAGTTTATGATGTGAAATTTAGTGAAATTTAGATTCTCATATTTAGAAAGAATGAATACATTTCCAAACAGTGCAAAGAATGAAAAACAGAAATGTTTTCTGAACTTTTGCTGGTGTTTCTAGTCAGTCTTGTGCTTTCTGATTGCTATTCATCCTGTTTGGAACAATAATAATATTTTTAAAAAGCTACATGACTGGATTAACTTCAGATGAATAGAACAAAGGCTTTTTTTCTACTTTCACTTTCTGGGGAACCACATCTGGATTCCACTCTGAAGTTCTTCTTTGATTTCAGAGCTGGATGTTTTTGGCACCATCTTGTACGGCATCCTCACTTTCATGGCAGCGGTTTCCATGCTGGTCTTCTTAGAAGAATGTATATACATCTATAAAAAAATGCCTGCCAATAAGAAGAGTGTGATCATCTGGGTGAACGGAGCAGCACCGGTGAGGACAGAAACCAAAATGTTCCAGGGAACCGATGATTTAGGGATATTAAATGGCCATCTTTTTTGTGTTTTCAGATCATCTGCACAGTGTCATGTCTGGGGATGTGGATCCCCAGATCCACCATGTATACAGATATGACCTCAGCTTGGTGGGTGTCTCCTTTCCTGTAATTTTTCTGTCTGTTTTCACTTTTAAAGAGCTCCTTGGGTCAGACGATCACATGTCTTTTCGAAGGTTTGATGGAAAACAGCTGGATGGTTGTGTAACACGTATGGATCCACTTTCTTCACATTGATGCTCAGCTTTTGGGGATTTCCTGCTCGCTCCGTCTCCGCAGTTACTTTGCCATCGTGGTATTCAAGTTCCTGATCATGATGCTGGAGGAGATGGGAGGTGACCAGGCCTTCCTGCGGAGGAGGGGAAAACACACACTAAGGATTAGCACCGGGCCTTGCTGCTGCTGCTGCCCTTGCCTCCCACACGTGGCCATCACACCGTAAATTCCCCACAGACACACCATCTGCATTAATCAGAACCAGCATGTCTTTCTTTGTTATGGCATTTGAGAGCTAAAACTGTAATCAAGAACTATTTCCAAGGAAAACCATGGACAAAACTAGAAGAAAAACTACAAAAGTTGATTGTTTGATGAGGTCTGGAACCGAAAGAGAAACAGGCCTGAATAAAAAGCATCAAATCCCTAATTTAATATTTTCTTGCACAAACTGTTGACTCCATCACTCCATTAAAGTGATTTCTAAGTGTCTGAGACAGTCTGAATGAAGACATCTAGGATGCTAATCAGAGGAGACGTCCTGTTTTAACATATCCTTACAGTCAAATTGTTTTCAGTTTTTGTCCAGGTCTGTTTTCTTTGTTTTTTATGATTGAGTTCTAAAAAAAAAAAAAAAAAAATTCATGATAAAATTCATAATAAAATAAGATAAAAACAACAACAACAAAATCCTAATCATTTAAATTCAAAATGTATTAGCTCAATCGCATTTTATTTTGAGAATTTTGTAGTTTTTGTGAGGGGTTTTGTACACTTGAATAGCTGGAATCATTTCAAACAAAAGTTTAAAATGAGAAAAAAAGTTTTTGAACAAAACTGTGAAAAAAACTAAACCAAGAAAAGTTTTTTTGGGCTGAAAACCTTTGCATAAAATTGCTTTAAAATATCAAAACTAACTCAAAAGAGTATTATTAGGAAAGAAATTCGACTGAATAGAATTTTAAGAGTAAACAATGTGCAGATAAGTGTTATCAATAGGAATGGCTGCTCATTTTAAGACTCTTCTGACTCCTATTTAAACCTTACAAAACATTTATGCTGCTCTGCGAATTGTCACTTTTATGAAGCTCAGATGCTGCTCAAAACCTTTCAGGAAATGCAGAATCAATTCTGAACACGTTGTACTTTCTGTTTTTTTCCCTGTTGAAACTAAGTGAGAGTGTGTGCTTGCAGTATTGGGCCACAGCTGGAGGCATGCCTTTTTAGTTAAACCTCTGGTCATTCAACTCTACCGGGACAGTGTGACATGAAGGAACAATTCAATCATTTCTCATTTTAGCTAAATAAAAAGTCATTGCACTGTCAATATTTGTCATGACGGATCCGACAGTCAGGCTCTGTGTTTGATCCTCATGTTTTACATTTGTGATTGAAGTTTTAAACTATCTCTCAAATGACCTTGTGTCAAGAGCCTTTAAATTACAGTGCATACTCTGCATGCTGGGTTATAAGGCAAGCAGAGGCTTTTACTAAGCTGTTTACTTAGAAACACACCTCAAAAAGAATCACTTTGCAAATTTTAATACCGGTAAAAACCATCCAGTTCAGACTTGCTCCTTATTGCATAAACTGTTCAAAGAAAAGCTCTTCTAAAGAAAGTCGTGTTTTCAGCTTTGTTTGACTCCACAGTTACATTCAGATCTTGTCATGTCTGGAAGCTTATAAAGTTCTCCTCAGGGTCCTGAGCTTTTCAAAACATCCTGGAATCTATATCCAGGTTCAGCACAACAGGAAATGCAACAATGGAGCTGTGCCCATTGGTGAATGCATTTAGAAACTGTTTTGTGCAATTAAAACTGGAGATGAATTGTTTTTTTGTTTTGTTTTTTCTGGTTCACTTCCAGACGAACTCTCTTCCTCCTGAAACTTGGCTCCTTCCAGTTTGCCCTCCTGAAGGTTGTCTTCACCCTTCTCTCCATTGTCCTCCACACCAATGGAAACTTTGTCCTGACGGATGTGAGTTGTAGACAGAGAAAACAAAAAGTTTAAACTGTTAATCAAGTCAACTTTTCACTAATATATGAAACGTAAAATGCGTTTCTTCTTCCATCAATATACCTAGTATTGTTTACATCCAATTATTGTTATCTAGAATAAGCAAAAGAGCAGCTGTCATTATTTGCTGGTCTTTTTTCAAAGATTTTTACCTCGTTTTTAATGCATCGAAGAGCTTCTTTAATGGGATTTTAGTTATAATTATTTCAGCAAAATTTTTCATGTTGGATTTTTCTTTTTTAGAATAAAAAAAAGATGACTATGATATATATATATATTTTTAATTTGGAATAATGGATTTGGCAGCATTTTTATTAAAGGATGCCCAAACATTTGCATGCAATTGTGATTCTGAGAACATTTCCTTTAACTTTCTCTGTCCACGTTGTTCTCTTTTATGTTTTTGTTTTAACATGTTTATTTATGTATCTTATTTTTTTGCTTTTGTTGTGTGTTTTTTACCTGTTGTTGCATATTGGTAAAAAATGTCCTTGTTGTGGGAGGATTAAAGTCACTGTCTGCCTCATCTCCTTAAAACTCACCTGATTGTCTCCATATCTTCTCAACTAATCTTCTTATATCTAATCTCTTTGTCTTCTCTCATCTTCTCTTCTCTTCACATAATCTTCCTACATTTCCTCTCCTCCGATCTTATTTGATTATTTGATTAACATGTCTTCTCTAATTTTACTCAGTTTTCTTGTATCTCATATGACCTTTTCTATCTTAACGTGTCATCTCATATTATTCAATCTCAACATGTCTCATTTTATTTTCTTTGATCGTAGCTTCAAATAATGTCAATCTTGACATAACTAATAACTAATTTTAAAAAAATTCTAAACTTGTTCATTCCTATCAAATATTATTTCATCCTGATGTATTTCCTCTTATTTTCTTTGACCTGAACACACCTCATTTTATATTCTCCAATTTTGTCATATCTTATCTTATTTTCTTCAATCTAAACCTATCTCATTTTACCTAATGTTATTTAATCTTGAGATATCCCCTCTACTCTTTTTTAAAATCATAGCATCACAAATATTCTCCAATTTTGACAAAAATCGAATCTATTTTTTTTTATCTAAACACATTTAATCTCATCAAATATTATTGAACCATAACATATTTCTTCTTATCCTCTTTAACCTGAACATGTCTCATGTTCTATTCTCCAATATTGATATATATAATCATTTTTTTAGATCTTTTTTATTTTATTTTATTAAATATTAGTCAGTCTTGACATAATTTCTCTCCTTTAATATAAACATATCTCTTCTCGTATTTTCCTGTTTGAAAAGCTTGTCAATTTTTTCCCCCATCTGAATATGTCTCATCTCATCACATACTAAATCTTGAGATACACTATATTTCCAAAAGCATTCGCTCACCCATCCAAATGATCAGAATCAGGTGCCCTAATCACTTGGCCTGGCCACAGATGTATAAAATCAATCACTCAGGCATGCAGACTGTTTTCACAAACACTTGTGAAAGAATGGGCCGCTCTCAGGAGCTCAAGGAATTCCAGGGTCATAAATAAATATTCCACAGTCAACTGTCAGCTTTGACATAATAAAATGGAAGAGTTTAGGAACAGCAATTCAGCCACTAAGTGGTAGGCCAGGGAAACTGATGGAGAGGGGTCAGCAGATGTTGAAGCACAAAGTGTAAAGAGGTCACTGACTTTCTGTACAGTCAATTGCTACAGAGCTCCATACTTCTTGTGACTTTTAGATTAGCCCGAGTACAGTACGCAGAGAACTTCATGGAATGGGTTTCCATGTCCGAGCAGCTGCATCCAAACCACACATCACCAAGTGCAATGCAAAGCGTTGGATGCGGTGGTGTAAAGCACACTGCCACTGGACTCTAGAGCAGTGGAGAGACATTCTCTGGAGTGATGAATCACACTTTTCCATCTGGAAATCTGATAGATGAGTCTGGGTTGGAAATTGTCAGGAGAACGGTACATTTCAGACTGCATTGTGCAGAGTGTGAAATTTGGTGTTGGATTGTTTTTCAGGACTTGGGTTTAACCCCTTAGTTTCAGTGAAAAGAACTCTGAATGCTTCAGGATACCAAAACATTTTGGACAATTCCTGGCTCCCAACCTTGTGGGAACAGTTTGGAGCAGATCCTTTCCTCTTCCAGCAGGACTGTGAATCAGTGCACAAAGCAAGGTCCATAAAGAAATTGATGACAGAGTCTGGTGTGGATGAACTTGACTGGCCTGTACAGAGTCATGACCTGAACCCAATAGAACACCTTTGGGATGAATTAGAGCGGAGACTGAGAGCCAGGCCTTCTCCACCAACTTCAGTGTGTGACCTCACTAATGAGCTTTTGAAAGAATGGTCAAAAATTCCCATAAACACTCCTCAATCTATTGAACAGCCTTCCCAGAAGAGTTGAAGCTGTAATAGCTGCAAAAGATGGACCGGCAGCATATGCAACTCTATGGGTTATGAATGGGATGGCACTTATTTCATATGTGAGCCAATGCAGGTGAGCCAATACTTTTGTTAATATAGTGTATTTCCCCTTATCTTTTTTCATCTGAACTTATCTTTTTTGGTATTCTCCTGTTAGGACAGCTCATCTCTCTCTTTTTTCAATCTAAATGTGTCTCATCTGATCAAATGTCATTCAGTCTTTACATCTTTCCTCATATTTATTTGACCCGACCATGTATCATCTCATATTCTCACATTTTGATGTATCTAATCTTGTTTTTTTTGTTATATCTATCTAAGATGTTCTGTTATCAAATATTATTCAGTCTTGAAATATTTCCTTTGATCTTCTTTAATCTGAACATATCTCATCTTATATTCTGCTTTGACATTTTATCTAATTTTTTAAAATATGAACATGTCTAATCTCTTCACATTAACACATCTTATTCCATCCGATCTTATCCAACTATATCCCAGTTTATCTTGTTTCTTTTCAAACTCATTCTATCTTCAATCTTTACATATACCCCTTCTTTCATTTAATCTCCTTGTACCCAACACAGGATTTTTTTTATTCCACTTAGTGGTAGTTATTCAGTTTCTTTTAATCACATCCACTGATTCTCGGTGGTGTCTTTCTGTTTCCCTAATCTTGGTATTTTTCAGATGAGCATCACTGGAGCCGTTATGTGGATTAACCCATTTGTGGGCGTCTTGACAATCATTGCTTTGTGGCCTGTAGCCATTATATTTATGCACCTAAGGACCACTCTGCAGACGGTTAAGATTGTCCCCAAATACGCCATGTACCAGGTACAAAGCGGCTCTGCAATAAATAACCTTGTACACTTAAATTACAGCACGTGTTCCTTTTTTAACAGCGTGTGTTTGTGTTTTAGCTGATCCTGATCCTGACCCAGCTGCAGTCAGCGATCATCAACATATTGGCGTTAAATGGAGTCATCGCCTGCTCCCCGCCATTTTCCTCTGTAGCCAGGGGATACAGTGAGTCCACAGTAACAAACAATCTGTCGTCTCTGTTTATCTGTGGGGATCAGCGAAGTCGTCCCATGCGGTTGGAGAAATGTGTCCAGCAATGATGACTGCTCCTTTCGTATTCTTGGATTTGCCTCCGTCTCACTTCCTGCTGTCTGTCTCTGCAGTGCTCAGCCAGCAGTTGCTCATCCTGGAGATGTTCATCATCACTCTGGTTACGCGGATGTTGTACCGAAGGCAGTACGACCCTTTGCCCCGAGTAGATCTAGATGACAATGAAAACACAAAGATGGTGGTGATTGCGGACTCTGCGTGAAAACGTTATGAAGAGCAAAAGCCTCTGACTTTAAGACAAATATCTGCTTAAATTTGAGTAAATGTACACATTTACTGTGTCCAAAGTTACAGATAGAAAGGATGCTCGGGTCATTTTCTGTCCTTGACCAAAAATGTAATGTTGCTAAAAAAGAAACTCACACAGCTGATACACTCAGATCTGTTTCTATGTGCGTTTTTTTTTCTTCCTTTTTTTAAAGTTTCAGCTGCTTTCAACATTTTCCGCTCATCTAGACCTAAAGGTGTTGATTATGTTTTTTCTTCTTTAGGATAGAAACAGTCCCGATTTGTCCTAACATCTGCACATCCATTCAAAAAAAAAAAAGGATGAGTCAAACATTTTTTTTTCCTCAAGCAACAAACAAACTGTAAGTTCATATTCAATCATTTATGGCAGGCTGAAAGCAACTCGACACAGGAAGGAAAAAACTGCTGATTACATGCAGACATAATGAACTGATTTATGTCAAGACCGAAGCTCAACAGGATCTAACAATTTATGGTTGCTGCTCTTATTAGGTTTGTGTGTTTTAAAGGATGTAATAAGGTTTTAGTCTCTCAAAGATAAATCATGTTTTGAAATGCTCTTTGCACTTAGAACAGCCCAGAGAGCAATAAAAGGAAATGTCAAAATGAAGTTTCCCTCTCTGTTATGCAGCTTTTACAATGTTCAGGAATCTTACAACTTAAGTGTTTTTTACATTTGTGTTTTGTTTTTCCCAAATATCTTATTCCGTTGGGCACCTTTAAGTCATAATGTGCATTTTGTATACACATGGTTTGAGTTTTGTTGGTTTTTGCTGTGTTTAACCTCAAACAGCTGTTTCTCGTAATACCTCATTCTCTCTGTGTAAATACTTCCTGAGTTTTTCTGTTCTCAATGAACAGATTCTTGTGGATTTGCCTTTTTGTGTGTTCTCAATTTGAATTTCATTTTCTTGTGTGATTGATGCTGTTTCTCCTCTTCAAATGATTGTGGAATTTTGATTGATTCTTTAGGATTTGCTGTCAATTTTGTACCTGACTTTGCCTTCTATTTGCCTTTCTGACATTTTAGATCCAATTTTAGTTAATTTTTTAAATGCTTTACTGTGCTTGTGTATCTTGCTGACTTATGTGCTGCCTTAGAATATGATAACTTTTTTTATTGCCTTGTTTGATTATTTTACAAACAAAAACTTGTATAAATTGGGAGGAAAAATTAGAGTAAAATGTTAGTCAAAGAAATGTGTTTGCAATTAAAATCAACACAATTTCATTCTGAGAAAAACACTTCTCTCTGCCTTAATGACTTTTTTGTTTCATTTTCTAGTTTTTAAGCAAAATATGTTGAATTTCTAAGACCGAAAACTAAATTGAGCCTTAAGTAAACCCACATCTGAACCAATTTCTGCACTGCAGTACATGCCTGACAGTTTCTGCCTTTTGTTTCAGATGACCTATTAGATTAAACCTTTGTTACTTCAAAATAATATCAACTGTTAAGATTTTTGTTAATCATAGAGACATGTATTTAGAAAAGAAAAGAACAAAAAGTTTTGTTTTTGAGGTTTGTCGTTTTTTTTGGTTTGTTTGTTTTCTGGGACCTTTTAACTCCTGGAAAATATTTCTGTTTATTTTTCAAGACATAAACTCTAGATTTAGATCTTAAGATAAAAAAACTTGCTTTCACACTATTACTGAATATAAAATGTGTATGCTTTTTGATATTGGTGCTTACAGAGCAAGAATTTGAGGATGTGCCTCAGCTTCTGACTTTTGATGCCAAATACCTTTTCAAATGAAACCTGAGACATTTTAGTTCTTCCCAAAATTAGCTTTTTTTTTTTTTTTTTTTACTATTATTACAGCAGATAGTTAAATAGTGATGCATTTTTTTAATGACGCCTTACATATTTGTTTACCTCCAAAACTATTTTTTCATTAAAAAACAAGAGGACAATTATTTTATTTTGTAGCTATAGCTGTGAAAACACTTGTAAATCTTGGTTCCAATCATAAGAAATCCGGTATAAAATTATCTAACTTTTTGTTCAGTTAGATAAGGGCTCTCTACTTAAAACATACCTTAAAAGTCAAGGCTAATCTGCTAAAACCACACTGTCACCACTAGATGGCAGTAGAGACACGTAAGCGCATCGACGAAGATGAAGGACAATGGAAACGTTTACCAATTTTTCTTTTCTTTTTTTTTTTTTTTTACCAACAGCGCTTTCTAAAATGGCAGCACTCGACACAACACTTAACTCCTAATTGAGCTTTAGGAACCGTTTCAAAGGTTTAAAGTAAAGTTTAATGGGATCATCTACGCAGACAACAATACATAAACAAGGAAATATAAATGATGGTGACTGACACGCCTCCAACCAATTGGAGTGCTGTTTTCAGCCACTTCCCAGCTCTAAGCCAATCACAACAGTGTAGGAACAAGCCCCCGCCTTTGCGGTTGAGTCGACTTTTCTTCTTGGAAGTACGTGCTGCCCGAAACATCTTCAACAGGCCGGACGCGCGTCAGGCAAACCTTCAAAATAAATGTTAAAAAGAAAATCATTTTGGTACTATGCAAGGATTTCCTTAAATAGACAAGAAACTTGCTTTTAGATATTAAAATTAGGCTGACTACAAGGATTTTTCAAAGAGAAAACATAAGGATTTGTTTGACTTGTAGCTTAGAAGCAAGGAGCAAAATGTGCTATGCGTGCTTGATGATATATAGACAAAAATAATTTCAGAAATAAACTACAAATAACAAATTATAAAGGTACATGAAATATATTCATAAATTAATAATTATTTAAAAATAATTCTGATAAGTTATCCTTGGGAAATCCAGATTTATTCTCTAATTTGCTTGATTTCAAAAGAAAAGAAAAAATGTTATTTTTTTATATTTTCATTCAACCATTGACTGTACATGAGAAATAGATTTGACCTAAACGTGTTGTCAGATCAAAACTTATTTTATTTGAAAAAAAAAAAGAAAGACAACTTGATTTTTTTTAAAATTTGCTTTCGTTCTTTAAAATATGCAATGGTATGTCTGAAAATGATTTTTGATGGAAATGATGACCTGTTTTAAATTTGCAAATATTTCAACAACATATGAAAAGATTTTTAAAAACAACGCCTAACAGTTTTAATTTGAAAAGCCACAAAGGAAGTGTTCTCCGTTCTTTCGTTTGAGTTAACATCGAGGTGCTGATCTGAACATCCACAAATGTAGAGCCAGGAAGCTGAATTGGGAGCTGTTCTTGTCCGATCTCGTAACCGTATGGACCTTACCGCATCGCGTCTTTCCGAACCTGCGTCGGAGGATGAGAATGTGGACACAGAGAGAAGAGGACTGCCGCTGTCACCGGCGGTGAGATGGTCTCATTTGTCCTGAGGCAGCCTCTGACGTCACACCCAGACATCACAGTTAAACTTTCAAAATGAGGCTCTTTCTGTCCCTCCTGAAAAAGGCCAATCCGAAAATCGAGTTTTACTCCCGGTTTTCACCGTCGCCGCTCTCCATTAAGCAGTTCTTGGATTTCGGTGAGTACAGCTGACATCCCATTTAAAAAATCCATCATTTTCTGTTCAGAATCGCCTTTTTATGACCTCATTCCACTGTTTACTGGTTGATTTTAAAGCGTCATGCTTGGCTTGTGTCCTATTATTAATAGTAAAGATGTGAAATATCATGTTCTGTAAAGATCACAGGTGATATTTGAATTCCCACGTCCATGGGGGTCAAAGCTGCACCATCCAAGCTGTTGCGTCTGTATTCTTTCATTTTGTTTCACCTGTTTATTAAGTGAACATGTGTGTAGGCACACCTGAGCAGTTCCAGGTGACAACAACACAACACTGCTTACTCATCCTCACACCTTTTTTTTGCCAAGAAATCTTAACACATTTCTTAAATTAGCTTTATATTTTTTATAATTATTTGGGACAAATAAAAAGAAGAGCATCGAGCTGGAGGATGGTGTTATAACCCATAAGATGACAGCTGTTAACTGGTCTTCTGCGCTGCATTCGGGGATTTCTTAATCCGTGATTATGTAATTTGTCCTCACAGCTGGGGATGGGATGTGAGCAACAGGAAAGAAACTTGTTGAGGTCGGGATGACACTTGGCCATGTTGAAACTTAAAGTGGTGTTACAGGATCTTTATTTTATTTTATGTTGTTTGTGAAAATGTGTTTCAAACTTTTGAGATGTTTCAACCTGTATCAGGACGAGTGTTTTCTCTACTTTACTTTTTCTCTGCTTTACTCATTGACTGTAACTGTAGACTGGATGGTGTGACAGCCTCCTCCACACACACACGCACGCACGCACGCACACACACACACACACACTTCAAACAGGAAGTACTCGCTGTCTCCAAGACGCCAAAATCCCGAAAATTTCTATTGAGAAATAAACAGCTACATGATTATATTTAAATTTTTTTTTTACATTTTTTAACACGCCCTTGCTAATCTGATTTATTTATTTTTTTTGCTGTTGAAGTTATTCAAGTTATAAACTGACCATTTAGATGCCTCAATGAAAGTATGTGGTCTCACATTGAACCTTCAAAACGTTTAATTGACAGATTCTTCCAAGCCCGCTTGCAAGTGGTAAGCTACGTTCACACCGCCCTTGGCAGTGTGTAAATCGCATTTTGAGTTTTGGCGTTAAAACCTCTTCACGCGTGTTCATGCTTAGCTACATAAGCTTCTGCAACCGTGTTCTGATTAAATGCTGGTCCTATCATATTAAAGATGGTATGCGCTAGTAAAAAGAAGAAATGGAAGAAGAAGCCCCTCCCTGCTTGTTCAGTGTGAACACCATATACTAATAGCGCGTTTGGACATTTTTGATCTGTGGGTCATTTTATTATCTGATTGGAGTTATTTATCAGTTGCATGGAAATCCTGAGACGACATGATAGAGTTTAGAAATTGTAAAATTGTTAGTAACAATTAACAAACAGTTGTGTACACAATACATTTACTAATACTATTGTTTAAAATTACGGCTTCCCAAGGTTTTTAAGTCTTTGGTTTTGGTTTTTTATCGTTGGGTTTGGTCAGCCAGCAAATTGGTTTATGGATTTGGGTGTCCCAAGTTAGCCAAAATATGAAAAAGTTTTCATGATGGTAGAAAAGCACAAACTAGCGCTAACTGCCAGCCCTTTGACTTCAAGATTGAAGCTGGTATAAAAAATAAAAGCAAGAGCAGTTGGGTGCCGTTCCTCAACAACTTGATGAAAATTAGGCCAAAAAAAACCCCACAAAAAGTTGGCATGACATATTCAGTAAGGCGGTTTTAGAGTACTAAGGATTTATACGTGCTCTTTAAAATGGAGCCTTGATCTCAAATGTAAGAAATTGATCATGAAGGTTATAAGGACAGACAAAACAAACTGGAACTAAACTTTTTTGTTTTTTTTTTTGTGAAGCAATAGTACAAGTATTTGCAACAAGCTACCTAGTGGTCACCTGGCAAACTGATCTGGGTTCACTTTTAGACTAAATGGGAATCTATTCAAAACTCAAACTGTAACATACTGTCCTCTTGTAGGGTCATTTAGGGTGCAGAGTTATCAGTTTTTATTAAATTTTAACTTGAGAAATTTTCGCTTTTCTAAGGTTTTATATAAAAAAATAATTCATTTAGTGGTGAAACAGAAGTCACAATAAACTTCTGTAAAGAAATAATATTCAAAAATGTGTTTATTTGAATTTTTTTCAGGAAGAGATAATGCATGTGAAAAGACCTCCTACATGTTTCTGCGGAAGGAGCTGCCGGTGCGACTGGCCAACACCATGAGAGAGGTTAACCTGCTGCCCGATAAACTGCTGAGCCAGCCCTCCGTCAGACTGGTCCAGAAATGGTAAGGAGTTTTCTTTGTTTGGCTCCCTTAACTCAATTCAGTTCAGTTTTATTTATATAGCCCAATATCACAACCATAGCTGTCTCAATGGGCTTCACACCGGGATTTATGCCAGGAACATAAAATGTTGCATTGTTAACCCTAACCCTTAAGATAAGGTTTATAAAGACTTTGCTGAGGGTTGACCTTTGGTCGTTGCTTTCTTTGTTAGGTACATGCAGAGCTTTGTGGAGCTGCTGGACTATGAGAACAGAAAGCCAGAGGATCCTCACACTCTGAATGAGTGAGTGCCATCTTGTTCTGCAGTAAAAAACAATTGAGTGTGATGTTGGAGCAGCAAGCTCAGGCTTGTTAGAACAAACCACACAGGTAACACTCTGTGTTATTGTCTCAACAAAAGTCATGCACAGCCAACAAACACGGACATGAATTTAAAGGAGAGTGTCTGCTTTAACACGTTGCCAAGGGCTTTTGTGTTTCCTGGCACTGAGGAAGATTCATATTAGAACTTTGTAGTCAGCATGACTTGGCATAAAAAAAAAAAAAAAGTCCTGAATAGTTGGACATAACAGAAAGTTTTTGGATTGTAAAAAAACTTAAAATATACTACAAATACAAGTATGTAAGGACCACCATAAAAGAAGAAAAATAAACACATCTGAAAGAGTAAAGTCATGAAATTATGAGGAAAAAAAGTCATAACTTTACAAGAATAAAGTTGTAAAATAACAAAAAAAATTAAAAATGTTATGAGAATAAAGTCAAAATTTTACAAGAATAAAGTAGTGAAATTTTGAGATTTTTTTTAATGAAAATATATGTAAGATTTGAAAGGGAAAAGTAAAAATGTATTGAGAATAAAGTTGTACAATTATGAGAAAAAGTCCACATTTTAATGAGAATAAAATCACAAAATCAAGAAAAAATAAAGATGTTAATTATGAGAAAAAATTAATCATTTTACAATGAAATTATAAAACTATGGGAAAACAAATAAAAATATGAAGACAGTACACTTGTAAAATAAATTTAAAAAAAAACAAAGTGGTAAATGCATGATTTAAAAAGTTGTAATTTTATAAGAAAAAGGTCACTCTTTTTTAAAATTAAAATGTTACATTTAGCTTTTAAAATATTTTATCAAGACCACTCTAGCGTTGTTTTAATTTTTGCTGCAGACAGTTCAAAGAAATCGACTGCTCTAAAAGCTCGCTGAATACGCTTTAGGTTTTTTGTAAACTTGTACATTATTTTTAGGAAATTATAACTTGATCTCAAAAAAAGCACAACTATTTCTTCATAAAATGACAGCTTCTTAAATCATGAATTTACTATTTATTTAGGTAAAATGTTGACTTTTCTAACAATTGGACAACTTCGACTTTATTCAACTTAATTTTGACTTTTTGACGTTTTCTCTCATAATTTTATGACATTATTCTTGTAATTTTATGGCTTTATACTCATATGCATTTATTTATTTTCTTGTATGGTAATACTCCATTTGGTGCAAAGGATAATTTGGTCACTTTTTATGTTTTATGTAAATTTTTTGTTTTTAAAAAAATGACTTTTTTTTTGTTCTGTCTTAGCTTCCTTGAGCTACTGATCGAGATCCGGAACCGCCACAACGATGTGGTTCCCACCATGGCTCAGGGAGTCATAGAATACAAGGAGAAGTTTGGCTTCGACCCATTTGTCAGCAGCAACGTCCAGTACTTTCTCGACCGCTTTTACACCAACCGCATTTCTTTCCGCATGCTGATCAACCAGCACAGTGAGTCTCACAGATGCACTCCTGCTTCTCCGTTTGGATCCCCACCCCAGAACTTCTGCGTCTGTGTTTTTACCCAGCACTCCTGTTTGGTAACGACACCAACCCGGCCCATCCGAAGCACATCGGCAGCATCGATCCAACCTGCAATGTAGCTGAAGTTGTGAAGGGTGAGTTTTGTTAACTAACTGCACAACTGCAGCTTCTCTTTTATTTATCTGGAAAAATGCTTTGATTTCTTTTTCCGACGGTGTTTGTGTTCCTGGATGCATTTTGTGCTTATGCCGAATAAAGCACTAAATCACATAAGGTCCTAATTATGTTTTTTTTGTTTTGCTTATTGTATTTCTAGAGCAGTGTTTATAAAATATTTACTGGAAAAGCTGAAGCTAAACAGCTGGTGTAGTAACTCAGTGGGCCTCTTTATAAAATGTTTTCCAGATGTGCATGGAGCAACGAAAAGCTCTGAATGGAGACGTTCTCCACCATGATGATCAAAAACTCCTTTGTCAGCAAAACCCGACTTTTTTCAACTCAGAAGATAATTCGTTTAAGTGATAAAGTTTTGAACATACTCTTCCACTTTCCAAGGAACATTTCCAGAATGCTATAATAATTTATGAAAAACTTGGGTAGTTATTAAAATGTCCACAATGAAGCATTAAATCTTTAACCAACTTCTTTTAAGTACATTTTCTATATTTTTAAAGAGGTAAAAAGCTCGTGTTTCATAAATGTATCAGATATTTGTGGTAGTTTATGCTCGTAAATTTTCAGCTTCAAAACAAACGTGTGTTTGACCATGCTACTTTGAAGTGGCTTTCTTATTTTTTAGAGTTATCAGCTACTTAAATGAAATAATGGTCTGAAGGATCAGGGATCAGATGTAATAACTTAAGGACTCAAGAATTTGTTTTCTTCCTACTGTCAAACTGCTTCTACGTTCAGGACAGTTTTCCCATCCCAACTTCTTTTCAAATGTTCTGTGTGTTTCTGGGAAATTGGAGATGAATTGTTTCCTTAGTTGGACTTCAAAGCCTACAGGCGTTCTCGCAGCAGGGATCAGGAGCTGCACTGTGAATGACCTCCAAAAGAACAGAAGATATTTTAGTAAACAGTGTCAGAAACCCTAACATAAGCGCTGAACCTAGTCACCTTTCTGTGTTTTTGGTAACATTTTCCCATTTCCACCAGATGCCTACGACACTGCCAAGATGCTGTGTGAGAAGTACTACTTAGCAGCTCCAGAGCTCAAGATCGAGGAGTTTAACAGTAAGTGTGGCTATGTGCACAAATCCAGACATTTTCCCCAGTAATATGCCTCTCAGTTGTAAAGATTAAACTCAAATGTTTGTTATCCTCCAGTGAAGGCTCCTAATAAGCCCATCCAGGTGGTGTATGTGCCCTCTCACCTTTTCCACATGCTGTTTGAGCTCTTTAAGGTGAGCAGTTAATCCATCCACAGCAGATTGTGCAAAGACCCACACTGATCATCTTTTTAAACGATTTTTAAAAGCGTTTCTAGTGATCTTTTATTCATGATTTAGCTGTTTTTGGGACATAGTTTCAGCAGAACATCAGTAGTTCATAAGAAATTCACCCCTGAGTTTGCACTGGGCAACCCCGCCCCCCTTTTCCCCCTCCTCATTGCTGAGAGGTCTCTGTTCACACTCTATCCCGCTAGCTTACAACCACTCACACCCAATCTAACTTTACCGGTGCAACAAAAATGGCAAACAACATCTATGCTTTCCAGCCGTACACTTTTAGCCAGATGCCAGCTCAGACAAGGCAAACGAAGACGTACATGGATCTATTTGTCTACAAGTGGATGCATCAGAATGAAGTGGAGCTTGTGACTATTATCTGCGTCACAAAAATGATCTTTTTCAAACAGATTTTTTTCGTTTGCTCCTGCTCCACAACGATTTGAATAAAGAAATTCTCAGAAATGCAATTTGGAGCTTAATTTTCTTTATATGATATTATGAGAATTAGGCCACAAGAACATATTAAAAACACCTTTTTCCTTGGAGTGGGTCTTTAAGAATGAACTCTGGGGTTGCTCTGCAGAATTCGATGAGGGCGACAGTGGAACTTCATGAGAACAGTTTGGAGGGATTACCTCCTGTGAAGACCAGAGTCACTTTGGGCAAAGAGGATCTCTCAATAAAGGTAAATAGACAATATACATTTACAACAGAATGTTTGAGGGTTTAGTGATTTACTCTTTTTTCAATGTCTTCCTTAAGATCAGCGATAAAGGAGGAGGAGTTCCTCTGAGAAAAATTGACCGCCTGTTTAACTACATGTACTCCACTGCCCCAACACCAAGCCTCGAGCCGGGAGCTGTACCACTGGTACACAATGACACAATTGAATCAGCCTTTAAACAAAACCCACCTTAGCTTAGCAGATTAACAGATAAGAAAACATGCTCTTTTTTTTTTTCTTCCTTTGTGTTGCAGGCTGGTTTTGGCTATGGCCTGCCCATCTCTAGACTCTATGCTCGGTACTTTCAGGGTGATCTGAAGCTCTACTCCTTGGAGGGAGTTGGCACAGATGCCGTCATCTATCTGAAGGTAACATGAGTCAGTGAAGTGCTGTCCTGTTTTAGCTTTGAAAGTGATACTCAGCCTCTTCTGAGTTCTATCAAGTAGGAGAAAATAGTTGAAAACAATAAAATGGTGAGAAGCAACTTAAATTTACTTTTATACATCTGTACCATCTTTTATTCTAAGTAAAGCTTTAAAAACATCTGAAAAGGTCCTTTTTAGCCAAACACAAAATGACAAGTGAATACATGTTTAGAGAGGGAATCTGAGTGTAAACTTAAAAGCTTAAAATAAAGCGCTTTAAAACAATTTTTACTTCAGAGAAGTAAGATTTCCAACATTTTTGACTCATTTAAAGTTCTCTTAAAATGAATTTAGCTGATGTTTTTTCTTAAATAACAAATTTATACTTTTAAAATCATTCTTTTACAATAAAATTCAAACTAATCCTGTAGGATTTATCAAATCAAACTCTTTCCTTGTCGTGACTATTTTATGCAATCACTGTACTTTTGGAAAATTCAATATTTATCGTAGATTAAATACCATGCATTCAAAAGTTGTTTATTATCAAGGAATAACTAGTTAATCATTAGCAACCTTCCAGTTTTGTATTTTGATAGCAAGCAAACAGAAATTAAGTAAAGAATCAAAAGGTGAACAAGTTCATAAAGGAAATAATACAGCTATTTTAAAAACTAGTGAATGTACAGTTTGGCTTCTCTGTAAGTTATGAACAGTCCCCCCCCCCCTTTTCCAGGTCAGTAAAGAACTTGGCTTAAAAAATCCCTTGTGAGGCTCCTCAATCCCTCCTGGATTTTAGACAGAAACTGTCTTTGTTGTCAGATAAAATAAAAACAAGCTAAAGTGCAACTGTCACAAAAAAATATTTCAGGTTTATTTTGTACAAATGCTAATATAAATGTTGCACTAGTATGATTTTGTGTCGAATCTAGTCCCAGTAGCATATACAACCACTTTAGAATTTCATATTATTATTTGAAATGGGTTTTAGTCAGTAGTCACGTTTACTTGGACAAGTAGTTGGATTAAAAGTCTGATCAGAATAAAAAAAAGTGCCATGTAAACACGTCATTCGGAATACTCTGACCCGATCACGCTCATTCAGATCAAGATTTCTTTCTGATTGAGATGGGTGGGTTATGCTGATTGATAATCAGATTGTGGTGCATGTACAGTATACATTTATACTGCTGCGAGCGACCTGCCAGACTCCAGAGAATTGTGTCTCCGAGCAGAGGAATGGCTTCAGGACGGTGTGTGTGCTCCGGAGGGGGCTTTGGAATGCAGAAAGTCCTGTGAAACCATGCAACAATCGTGTGAATTTGTGCAATGGCCAGACTGCTTCTACTCTTGATTGGAGGGGGGACTAAAGTAATAGCGCTTGGAATAAATATATGATCATCCCGCTGTCTCTCCCTTTTCAACAAATGCCTAAATTTACACTGTTCAGTTTGTGAACGTAAAATCATGTCCAGAAAAAATAAAAGCTGTCAGAAGACCGTCTTGATCCATGTTAACCACAGCCATGTTTGTTTACAACAGAACTCTGCCACTATTGTTCAATGGCCATTTCCGGTATTTTGGATAGTTCTGGGTTTGTCGAAATGATTTGTTCCAAGCAAACGTGTGACGAATGTAAAAGTTTGTTATAATTGGATAGATTTTTTTCAGCGCCCATGTACACAGTTCAACTCTAATTTGATCTATGATCAGATTAAAGACATTTTGCGCATGTAAAAACAGCTAGTGACTTCCAGTTGGCTTACGTAAGCTTTGGCTTTACCAGCTAACTCAACATTTTCTAATGTTTTTCAATAAATTAAAAAAGTTAATTATAAGAGTTTTAATGTGCACTAGGTCGCGAAAGCTTAGGTTTTGTCATTGACTGTAAACAGAGATCTGGACTGAGTGACCTTCCCCCCTTGCGTTCCAAACAGGAAGTACCCGCTGGCTCCAAGAACCCAAAATTCTAATCTTATTGACTTCTATTGAGAAATAAACAGCAATTACTCTGGTATTTTATTTGTCACATTGAAAGTTTGAGATGTTTAATTGACAGATGTCCTCTTTTTAAGTGGTAAGGCTGTGGAACGAACTCACTTCTGATTGGAGAGTGGTTGCTATAGAAATGATGACTCAGACTGAGTCAGACCATCACACACCATCAGTGTGTGAATGTGTTTGTGAATGGATGAATGGGACCGTGACTGTAAAGCGCTTTAGGCCTTCAATGAAGGTAGAAAAGCGCTAAATAAGTATACGCCATTTACCAATCACAGCTCATTGAAGATTTCTGGTTCCAACACGGTAAGGCATTTCCTATGAGTGAGGTCACACTCATTCAGTCCAGTTCTCTCATACAGTCGAGGGGTTTAACAGACCTTTAAGGTTCCAGCAATGGCTAAATCGCTCTGTTTTTTTTTTTTTTGATAAGTGTATGTCTTTCAGTTCGCCCGGTCCACAAACCGAAAAGAATCTTTTTTTTTTTATTGTTTACAAGGATATTGCTTTCACTGGTCTATAGAATAAGTGAACCAGAAAATCAAACGAATCACAAAACAGGATCAAGATGACACACTTGGAGAATACTTCCAATCAGACTCTTTGTTTATGGCCGCACAAGCTCTCACACCAGGAAGCCATTTATCTTTAAAGCTGACCCGCTTTAGGCCCCTGCTAGCACTTATCTATGCTCTTGCACACTCACTTTCATCTCTGTTATTCATTTTTGGAAAATAGGAGCACAGTTAAGTTGAATTTGTAAAATAAATCTCCCTTTACTGAACAGAATTGATTGGTTTTGGTCTCTGGATTTCTTAAGAACTTAATCTTTTGTTCACCATGGAACCTTAAGGTCCAGATAGAAAGTCCCATACTAGTCAATACAATGATTAAGATGGAAGCTGAGCTTTTAGTTTCAGCAGTTTGTTCCATTGTGAAGATGCTTGAACTAGCTGCAAAACTAACAATGCAAATGAAGATACATTTTGATCATCATTTCTTTGCTTATTTTTCTGAGCTTTTTGTTTCCTGTCTTATTTACCTTCTTTGCAACCAGTCTGTCAACGTTTCTATAAATGTTTTTATATTTTTCCTTTTAGGCTCTGTCTAGTGAATCCTTTGAGCGCTTGCCGGTCTTCAACAAATCTGCATGGCGGCATTACAAGACCAGCCCTGAGGCTGATGACTGGAGCAACCCCAGCAAAGAGCCACGGGATGCCAGCAAGTCTAAATACAAAGCCAACAGATAATAACTCTGCTGCTATAGCCCTCTGCGTGGAGCGGGAACGCTGAAGTGTTGCCCTTGGGTTTGCATATGGTTGAGGATCAGTCTTGCTTTTACATTCCACTGTTAATCTTGCTTTTACATTCCACTGTTAAAGGGTTTGTTAGTGTGGAAGGGCAACTTTGACCTTAACTTTTACCCAATGGCAGCCACCTGAATCAGCATAGCTTTTTGTCATTATGGCTCAAATATAAGCCTTCGTATGACTGTAGATCCCCCTGCGTGTAACTCCAGTAACGTGTGATCGTTTTTTTTAGGGTATTAGGACACATTTAGATGCTGTCCTCCTGCAAAATTCACTGCATCACTGTAACTTCTCCCTCCCTGTCTTGTGCAGTCAGGCTGCGCTCAGCTTTGCTGAGTCGGTCGTTGCTGTGACTGAATAAGCCAAACACTGCTGAGTGTCTTTCTCACCATCGGTAAGGGCCAGTATTCTGTTTCTTCCTCTCCATCTGCAGGAAAGAGTCAGGCAGGCGGGTTGAGTTTCAGTACAAAAGTGAACAACAGGAGGGTTCATTATTTTCCCCTTTGGGGAAACCGTTTCCTAAAAGGTGCAGTTAGCATGGAAAAGTATTTTTTTTTGTTTGTTTGTTTCACTTTTTCAGGTAAAATAAAAATAAATATATATAGTTGGAGGGGAAAGGGCACCTTTCAAAATGAAAGGCAAAGTAATCCATGCATCACTTTATTACTTTAAAAGAAGTCGAAGTCAGGGATTTCTATTTTTTGTTTGTCAAAGAAAGAACTACTTAATATATATTTGATGTTTTTTTTTATATTTTGAAGGCCCTTTTGAGTTTAAAGGGAAGTCATGAAATATAAACTAGATTTTTAACGTTTTCATCTTCAGCTTTTTCCACTAAATAATCAGCTGCAGGTAATGGTTCTGCTGAAAGTCCATCCCTGTGTTTTAACCAAGCCACCTTTAAAGGAAGAGTGGAGCTTCTGTCAGGTTCTCTCATTCCAGCACTGTCTGCCAATTGTTTTTTAAAGAAATGGACCTATTGTGTCCATCACTGGACACATTTTACTTTACAGAACCTGCCTGTCATGCTGAGAAAAACCACACGCTCTTGCTTAACATGCATTTTTGGGTTGATCCAGTCAGCCATGTGCTTGAATTGTGGTGTGACTAACTCTTTCTCTCAGTTTTTGTGATTGAACAAAGTTAGCATTTTACAAAATTGCACTTGTATTGTTTTTTTTTTTTACAGGTTAAAAATCTATAAAAAGAAAAATACAACTAGAAAAGAATACCCAATAGTTTTTTGTGTATTGATTTTTTTTGTAGCTTTGTAGAATTCATCTTACTTTATATGTACAACAAGAATGGCTCACGTAAAGTTACATTTGACAAGTATGACCAGAAGAGTACCATGTTTAAAAAGAAAAAAAAATTCCCTGATGGGTCATGATAAGCATCACTGTCAACTGTAATGGGTCTTTGTCAGCGTCTTTCAATATAACTTTACTAACTATTCAACACTTTCTTTCTTGAGATTGTAATCGAAAATCATAAAAAACTAAATAGGAGGTAAAATCCCAATTTTTGGGGGGAAATTTTCCAAACTTGGGTTGATTAAAAGCCTACGATGGGAAGTTTTGACTGATTTCTTTTTTCCTCATCTTCAGCTTGGGTGTAGGCTCATTTCAAGCATCTGTGTCAGAGTTGATCCCTGTCGATGCTTTTGAAACCCGCCGGTCAAATGACAAATGTTTGGCCATAGAGTAGCAGTTGTATTTGTTAGACCATAAAAATCCAATCTTATAAAAAAAGAAAAACGGAAAACTTTTCAACTCAAATGATAAGTTTTACTGTCAAAGACTGCCTTTGGAGAATATTACATGTAAGACGTCATGTGATGGCTGTATAAACAGTGTGGTGTGACCCACTGTATTGTTCATCCTGCTGTACATCTATCTTAAATTATGTGTGCATGAACCTTCTAATAGAAGAGGCAGCCATGCAGTAATATGCAAAACCCACCAAAGAGAGGGGGCAGATCGCTCCTACAATGGAGCATGAGATCCGTTTACTGTAACACTGTCCCACCTGACAATAAAGAAAACTCTGTGTGAGCCGTCTGTCTTGCTTTTTATACACATTTATTCATTAAAAAAAGATGTATTCTCAGAGTTCTCACATTTAGTGCTGACTTTTATGCAGTACATACAGGACAAATTCATTTCATCGCAAAATCTATGTTGTAAAAGTAAAAGAGAGGTCTAAAGTTGAGCGAATGTCATTTGTATGCATGTCAAACATTTTCAACAAGCTTGAGTATTTTTTTAATTCAAGTATTCATAGAGCCTTCTGTGTTTTTGTTAACAGTAGATGTCAGAATTCATCTGTGCAAATTTGAAAAATTAGATGAAAAGCAGCAGGTTTTATTGGTTGCTGCAGGGGATAACATCTGGCATTTGACCCCGGATAAAGATAACTTTTACTGTCCAGTTCTATCTCTTACATTCAAGAACACAAAATAATTTGCTTTTGGTCTACTACCAGTCCCTATTCTGAAGGAAAAGCATTTAGACTGCAGTTGTATTTTGTTATAGGGTGTTTTTTTTCTTGTCACACAAATAGAATTTAGTAATATAAGTTTTACATTATTCTTAAAGCTCTGCATGCATTTTTTTTCCCATAGTGGGAATTCTAAAAATACACAGTGAGCTTTTAATTGTCCCTTTTGGTTTTTGGATCTTAATCTAAACAATTATTTTAAACCAGTGGTTTTTACACAGACTTGAGTTATTAATGAAGTAACAATCTTATCAAAAAAGAGTAGACGACTTTTTTTTTCTTCCTAAAAAATGCAGACAAAGCTTTTCTGTAAGTTTCTACCGATTCACATAAAGTATTAATTAAATAACATCTTGAAATGAATTGACACATTTAAAAAAATAATGCAGTGATGTACTAAGCAGGACTTTTGAGAGTCTCGGTCAGTGCTGGACAGTCCAAAGCAAACCCCTCTGAAAAATATTGCTCAGGATTCATAGCTTCTGAGATTCTGGGTTCATGCGTCAAAGGTCCTCTTCCTCCAGTTCCTCTTCCTCTGCTTGGTCTGCTTGTCCAGACATCAGAGACATTGATGGCTTTGTACCCAGCAGCTCAAAAATGACATTTCCTCAATCGTTGGTCAGCCTTGCAAAAAGACTAGCTCTTTTTTTTTCAAGATGAGCTGTTACAGTTTGCAGCAAGTATTGGTGTGTTCATTTGTTTTTTGTTTTGTTTTTTTGTGAGGAATATCCAGGCAGTGTGCTGTGAGTGAAAATGTGTGTCTGGATGCATTTGGGAAGCCGGTCTAATTCTCATCTTCATCGCCTTCACTCATGCTGCTCATGGATGCGGACGCTCCTTTTGGGGATGTGGGGGGCGAAGGTCGTGCATTGTGCCAGCGAGCCGGGGGGGATGGAGGTGAGGGGGATCGCAGGGGGGACAGTTCACGGGGAGGACTGTTGCAGGGAGACTCTCTTGGGGACAGAGCGTAGGACAGCATGCGGCCGCTGCGTTCCTGGAGCACTTGTTTCTGCATGACAACAACAAAATTCCAATTAAACATCCATTGGACTACATTTTTAAAAACATTCACCATATTTTTCTTAGTACAAGTTGTGATTTTTTGTAGTTTGACTGGGGGTGCAACTTACACTAAGGTGCAACTTTATACATTTTAGTGCTAACGTTTTTTTAAATTTTAGTGCTATTTTAGTGTTTATAGTGCTACTACTTAACTATTAAAAAAAACAATATAGTACGAGACTTTCTAGTGCCCTTGAAGCAATTGGACACCATTCTCACTATTTTTTTTAAAACAGCAAATACGTCACAAATTTCTTTAAGTAAAAATCTGATAAATTAGAAAAAAATTTTGAAGACTATTTATGAATTCTTAAATTTTAAACTTGTATGATTTATAAAGTACACATTAAAAAATTTTTTTTTTTTTCCAAATGTTTTATTTCACATAAAAATTATTCAAATGCAATTCATCGTGGTCTATGCTCATATCGATGCACACTGGATTTTTGCAGAGACTTCCGGGAAGTTTCTAGGGCACTGGATTTTGGAGTTGTAGATTCAGACAGCACTACAAAATGGTCAATACACTGCAATGCCCTACATAGTGAGTAGTGAAGGAATTTGGACAAAATCTCAATTTTAAGATGGGCTGGGTGGAATTGTTCCAAAGCAATAGAGGATGAAAAATGAATTGGAATTAGTGATATAAAGTGTCATTAAGAGTTTAGGAAACTTGTTAGCTTGTTCTTTAAGCTGTAATTATCTGAATAATTGTTCATATGTTGAGCTATAGCTTCATTCTATGTTTCATGAAGCTAAATACGCATCAGTGTGTTATAGTTTGAAGCATGCATGTATTCAGTTTGTTATTGTCATCTATTCTGTTATTACGATTTGCCTTTCGAGAGGGAATGTCCGTTCTTCTTTCTGCATTTTGTCGAATAAATTAGCCTAAAATTGCTTCTCCTACTCCAGTGCAGATATTAGATTTTTTTCCCCTTTATTATTATTTATTTATTATTTTTGGTTGTACAAATTCCAAGCTCCTGATAGTGTGAAGAATAGGGATAATAAATAAATTGTAGTCTTTCGATGAGGTTTACTTACCCATGTGCCATCAGGTCCAAAAAGTTCTAAGAAGTTCCCAATGAATTCTCTAGATTTCTCCTCCCATTTCTGAATCAGGTCGTGACTCTTCTCCTCCACACGGCAAACAAAATGTTTGCTCTTTTCCTCAACTGTGCGAACTTTTTCCTTCATGCGGTCTACTTGGTTCTGTAACCGGTACTTCTTCTCCTAAGGGTTTTAAATAGTAAAGAAATATACTTTACAAAGATGTTAAGTCTAGGCAGACAGTTTTTGTAAATCAGAGCACACTCCATGTTACAGAAATGGTAGCAGTTCTTTGAAATTTCTTTGAATTGCATTAATACAATTTTTTGGCCTTTAGTTCTGACATAATTTTTTGTTTGTATCAAGCCTGTTCTTGGTTCTAATTCTTTCTGCTACGGTTTTCAGTGCTACAGACAGAATTTTCAGGATTAGCAACATTTTTTCCGATTTAACTTTTTAACAAATGGATTGCTCCAAGGCTCAATCATGGGCCCACTGTTCTTTCTATTATACTCTTATCTATCTGCTGTACAACTGTTTTGCATTTATGTTGCTAAACTCAAACTGTTAGAAAAGTCAACAATCTTTGTAAGATTTAAAGTTGATATTCATTCTTCTTAACAAACAACAAACCTATACATGTACATTGATGACATTTCTGTGGGTTTGCAATGTTCTATTGGATTTTTTCACTTTTGCACATTTTGAATCAACTAAAAATGTATAATTAATAACATTTGAAACAGGAATAAAAGACTTTGGAGGGTTTACAGTTTCGACTTGATGTAAACTCATTCTCTGTCTTTAAATTAACATTTAAATCTGAACTTTGTTCTTCTTTAATTTAAATTATTATACTTTTTAGGGTTAGTTGTTGACTATTGTGTGATCTATTTTTAAAAATTTTGTCCCATTTTTGAAAAAAAAAAATCTATTGTTCTTACTTGGTCAATTTAAACTTCAATTTTCACTGATCTTTTCCTACAAAATGCAGTATCCATTCATAAATTACAAAACTTAATTTTACTACAGCACACTTTTTTATAATTAAATACAAGTTTTACCATTGTTTACTTAAATCAATAGCTTGGGTAAACTGGTTTTCATCACTAAACAGAATTCATTTAAAACAAGAAATACATAAAAAAAACAATTTCAGGGGTAAATTGAATTAAATCCTGAAACTGAACATTTTAATTGAATGAATTTAATATCCCAAACTAATGCAGACCTAGTTATTGATCTGATTGTGGCCTTACGTTGATGTAGCTGACATTAAGCTCCTTTGCTGTGTAACCACGTTGAAGATTGCGTCGGGCATAGACATCATAGTCTCGAACAATTCTAGTGATTATGTCTGAAGTTGAGATTCCCTCTGTTCTTTGTGTGGGCACAAACATCCCTGGTAGAAAGAACACAGACTCAATAACTGTCAGTGAAATGTGCTATCTCATCTTCTTCAGGCGACGAGTACAAACCTGCCTCCTTGATGTGTTTATAGACGTCTTCACTTCCTGCTGAGGAATATGGGATGTCATCATGAGCCACAAAATCAATCTGTGAAAATAAACACAATTTATTCCATCCTACTGAGCTGACAGAAAAAGTGGAGATAAAAACAACTTTAATAGCATGAAATAATTATTTGAACTGCTGTAAGTGAGACAAGCCCAGAGTTTTTCATATATGTGCAAGTGTACACCATTTATGTATTGACAGGAGTCCTATCATAAAAGTGATCAATTTGCTCTTTAGAAACCTTAATGGTTGGGTGGACATGTAGAATGCTATTAATGGCATCATGTTTTGCGCTTCATGGTAATGGTTAACACTCTCAGGCCCTGGTTCGAATCCCAGCAGGGACCTTTTAGCTTGCACGTTTTCCCAGTACATATGTGGGTTTTCTTCGCTTCGTAGGTTGATTGGTGATTCTAAATTGCCCCTAGATGAAATTCTGCTTGGGTTGTAGCTGTCACACTCTGTCATGACTGGAGCAACTTTTCCACAAATCAAGCAGAAAAACCACCACTTGACTTACAGGTTGAAACCTTTTCTTTCAGATGAGTTTTTTTTAGGGATGTTCGTGGTCTAAACTGTTTGTCTTTCCAGCAGGTTTTTTAAAGGTTGGAGTTTGAGTGATAGATTTTTTTAGGAACAATGACTCCACCTTGTGTCAAAACTAGGGAATTCAGCAATCAATCAACACGCTTAGATAATGTGTTCATCCTCACACAGGTACACACACACCTTGTGTTTATCCAGAAACTTGGGTGTAAGAGTCCAGGGTGCATCTCTCAAAACTTCATCGACGTAGCGGCAGTGTCTCAGCGCTTCATACCGTTCCTGCTCCGTCATGACCGTGAAGCCTTTGTATTTGTGAGTCAGCTCATCGCTGCAAACTGTTGACAGAGCAGAGGAAAGAAACTTCACAAAAAAACACAAACACGGTGGATAAGATAACTCCCTGTGCAGTCTTAAGACCGTTTGGTCTGTCTTGCCTCCGACTAGCAGGTAGGTGTTGGGAAAAAGGTTCTTGGCTTGCATGAGAGCGCGAGCGTGTCCAGAGTGGAACAGGTCAAAGATGCCATCTGCATAGACTCTGACAGGCCGGTCAACTAAAAGACAAACAACAGTGTGATGCTTCATTCAGGTGTTGTTCATTTAGGCTTGGGTGGCTTCCACAGACAGACACAAAGGGCATAATTTATTATTACTCCAGAAAAGAAAAGAGCAAAGGCAAAATTCAGAGTCAAAGTCAATACGAACAACTTCTTCATCCATCTGATGAAGATGGAACTTCTCCATTAAAAAATGTTAGGTATGTTTCAAATATATCACGTTCCTGATAACAAATAAACTAAGAAGTTATTAATACTACAGACATTATGAACTCTATCACAAGGCTAGTACTGTCAATTAAAATGGCCCAAAAAAGTGTCTGTTAGGTTAGTTACTATTTTTTCATCTAGTCACAGGAAAGTAAGTGGTAGCATGCATCTCCACAAAAAAATTAATCAGTTTAGGTATTTTAGAGCCAGTTGGATGCATTGGATCATTGAATATCTTGATAAGATCCTTTTATTTTTAAGAACCCTCCAATGAAAACCGTGTTTTTGGTGTTTTTAACATATTCGTGTAGCATTTTTCTTATGGACAGAAATGATAAAATGACACTTACAATTTCTGAGTTTTTCTTTATTTAAATTGTTTTGAAGGAACAGACAAAAAAGTCTTTTGAAAAAGCTTGCAGGTGTGATGCAGAAGCTACAATGCGACCACAAGCTTCATGCTCAACTCCATTCCAGTGCATCAACTTGTGGATGACTACATCCATATACATCTTCCTTTTCCTCATCTGAGCTGACATATGGCTCAAAACGACACAGACTTTTTTTTATCTTGGCCTAAAACTGCAGAATTAAAAGATCACTGTGAATGCTTTTAACATAGATCAAAAGATGATCAGAATGGGATTTTTACAGTACTGATAATTTAAAAGCAAAAGACACTTTTTAGGGCCTCTGCAGGTGTGACACGGTCTGTTTTGTGGTTGTTCAGGTCTCTTTGCCGCTCGTACAGAACCATGAAACTGCTCCAGATCTGGATGAATCTTCCCCATTTGGTGGTCCCATCCATTTTTTCACTTCATTTCCTTTTTGAGTAACCATGTTTGTTTTTTTAGGTAGGGCATTCCCTGGGAAATTGAATTTTTGGAAAATCTAGGAAAACAATATCAACTATGCTTCCATGTTTTTTTCAGTGGATGGGTCTTAAGCTTTTTTTGTGCATTTTTGTTTTAAATTCGAATAAATAATGCTTGTCCTTACAACAAGAGTACCTGTGTGTGAGGTGTCACATCGACACCACAAAAATAATCTTTTGTGTGCAGTTTTAACAAGTATTTATACCTCTAAAATACGTCACCATAATACTAATTAACAGTAGAAGTGCATGTGAATGAAATGTTGTCATATTTTGTTTTTGCAAACAGGTTTAGAGGTAGAAAGAATAGTACTGTAAAAAGTAAACCAAAGCGTGAAGGATGAAAGCTGGAATTTAAACAACATAGACCTAATTCCAAGAACAGGAGAGGCTCTGTGGGAGTTGAAGGGGGCGTACCTGGGGTGCCTCTGCGAGCCTGTTCGATGGTGAGCTTTTCATGAGGTGCTTGACAGTCGCAGCTGGTCTCCCTGGCAAAAATGGCAGGCTCGATGAGAGTCTGAGACAGAGCAGGTGGGTCATAAATAGGATCTGTGAGGGAGCACACGCTCACAACATGCAAAATACATAAGCACCCTCTCTGCTAAAGCTCTGTACTCTTCAGATGATCTCATGCAGCCTTCCTGGCTCTGCGCTCACAATTGCATCGAGCTCCATTAAGCTATTGACCACAGCTGATGCTCACTCTGCTTTTAGACAACACAGTGAGATGGACAGAGCTGCATTCAGGCTCATTGATCAACAGGAATAAGGTGACGTTCACTTCTCCAACACAAACTGTACAATTTTGTAGAGGTGTCAAAGATTAGAAAAAGCTGAGGTTGACTTCTGTGGTGGGCCCAAACACATTAAAACCAATGAAAAGAAAGATAAGACCAGTAAAAAACACCATTCTGATCAAACTGCATCAAGGCCAAAGTGTTACAATGCGATTCTGCCTGAAAAAACGCCAGTGCCTTCCATCTGTTGACTGCTGAGCACATTCATTGAGATTCAGTCACACCACAGTAAGAGAACCAGTGCAGCGCAGGAAGCCGTGGGTGTGTGATAGAGGACGACGCAAACACTGAAACAGATTTATTATCCATGACGTCAGTGCAACTTCCAGGAACAACCTGCAGGAGAAGGGATTCAACATCTCTTTCCAGTTTTCAAAGCCCCTCCATTTTTAGTCCTGTACGCCGAATCAACAGCATCACTGGGATCCATGCACCTGTGGGTGTACTGGAGTTTCATGCAGCCAGAACTACAATGCAACCTCAATATTCTAAGTATTTTGGTTACTTACTTTCAGTACTTACTTTTTTCTGAAACTGATTCTAGTTTGTTTAATTTTTAAAGATCTGCAACTTTGAGCATCTTTCTAATTGTTCAAAAGAGGTTACAGTATTTTTTTGTCAGTAATCATGGAGGATTTTGAGGAAAAATATCCATGGGATTTTTTGGAAGGAACTTTTACTGAGCCTTAATTCTGATTAACTAAAGTCTGCAAGCAGAGAGACCTTTGAAAGATGCACCAATGAGGCTCAAGAAAAAGTATGACAAAAATGCTTTATTGTCAATCTGAAAACTATATTCATTCATCTTCCAATCCGCTTTATCCCTTTCGGGGTCGCCGGAGCCTAACCCGGCTACTCATGGGCGAAGGCAGGATACACCCCTGGACTGGTCGCCAGTCTGCCGCAGGGGCCACAATCACACACCCATGCACACTCAGGGACAATTTAGAGTAACCAATTAACCTATGAAGCATGTTTTTGGATGATGGGAGGAAGCCGGAGTCCCCGGAGAAAACCCACGCATGCACGGGGAGAACATGCAAACTCCACACAGAAAGGTCCCCCAGCCGGGACTTGAACCAGGAACCTTCTTGCTGTGAGGCAGGAGCGCTAACCGCTGCGCCACCGTGCAGCCCTGAAAACTATATTTCACAATAAAATCTTCTCATGTCAATTATATGAAGCTGAGACAGTTGGACAACACATGGTCATCTGGGTAGTGAAACTGGTTTAACCTTCTGCCCAGGTGTTGCAGCAAGATTGCACAAATATTTAGAAGTGTTGCACGAAAAAGGGTGACATGTCCTTAAAGCAAAAGGAGAAAATGGTGAGAAAATATTCCTTAAAATTGCTTATTTTAAGAAGGAAATATGACAATATTTAACGAAAGCAAAGAATGTCTTGTGTACACCGACGCTTTAAGGAAGCAATCACATCTCCTCTAATTCATTTGGAGCAGTTAGAATCCAGCAATATGGCAAAAAGCAGATACTATGGCTAAACTTGGAGATCAGGATGGGAACACACTCTTTAAAGCTGCCTTTGACAAAAATAATGAACATCTGGCATTAGAAGGATTTAATCCAGAAAGACGAACGGTGGGTTTGAGGTAGCAAAGGCAGGAAAATTTAGAATGTCTTACAAAAGAGTGGCCAGTCTGAAATGAAGCACAGACAAAATGAAGATGAACTTAAATGAGGAGTTATAACAAAACTAAAAGCACAAATGTCCTCTTTGTTCCATTGTTTCAAAAACTGGACGTTCATCCTTTTAGTAAATCTGTTTTCCTTGAGGCAGCAAACAAAAACATTGTCTACTCAGCAGTCTGTGAATGCCAGCAGCAGCAGCAAGCTGCACAGGATCGGTTTCATAACAGGGGGATAACACAAGATGCTCCGTCTCCTCCCCAGTCTTTGTCACATAAAGGCCTCCCTCCTCCACACACATGCACGCACACACCCACACACACCCACACAGACAAAAACAAAAACAAAGCCAGCCACAGATGCCCTACCGTTCGGGGATGAGGGCAGGTGTGTTCAAGTTCCTCCATTATTCCTCGGACTCATGGGATGCAGCTGAGATGTCTCTGATATATGACTCAGCATCAGTGAGACGATGCCTCTCTCCTCCTCACTCTGTCTCCTCTGTTGGCCCCACCCACTCGATGTCCTTTACTCACCCTCTCGACTCCTCCCTGTGACGACTTGATGCAAAAACAAGGCCAATGTGAGGGGGCTCACTCCATCTATTTTTAAAAAATATTTATTGTTGCAAAAAAAAAAAAAAAAAAAAGCAGTGACATCACAAGTTTTTTTGCGGCATTTTCTTAATTGAATCAATCGAATGTGGCTTTATATCTGATAAAAAAAATAAACAGTATGTGTTGCTTTGTCTGTATCCAAATTTTTGAATAGAAAGTATTACTTTAAATTCTTTATTTTTTAATGAATTGTCAAAATTCTTAGGTGTATGTACGCCACGATCAAAATAGACGATCTTTGTGTGATGGCAACCCATCGAAAGAGCATTGGAAGGGGTGGGGCTGTGAAGAGCTTTCTCCATGGCAACGAAGAACACAACGCTCCAAAGAACTGACCAATCAGAGAAAAGTCAGCGCTCTGACATACATACAATAACAATTTTCCGACTAATTTGGGGAAAAAACTATAACGAAAAATTCTTGGCGTGATGAACTTGCCCTTTGAGATGTTTTTGTAACATTTGTTAGCAGATTTTGGGTTTCATGTTAACATAACTGGATTCTTCTGATTGAATAAAACAGTAATTTTTTAAATTAGAATTTAGAGTAATTATAAGCTCTAATATAGAATGACTTTGAATTCTATTTGAAATATGAATATAATTACTATAATATATTCGCATTATATAAATATTTTATGTTGAACATATGTATGCAGTTCTAACATTAAATCTTCTTTGAAAGAATCTCACAGATTTTTAGTGAGAGAAGATAAATTGAAAGTAGATTAATTCTTTCAAACTTTAAACTTAAAACAAATCTGTATTTACAAATATAGCAAAGCAAGATGGAAGAGCAATATTCCATAATTTTACATTCAGACTTTTGTAGAACTGTAAAAAGAAGAGAAATGAGATGCGAAAGACATTCTGTCTCTTCTGTGGAATGTTTGAAAACACTTTAACCAAATACTGTTTCTGCAAAATCCATTTCAGATTTAAAAAAAAACAGGATGGTGAACACAGGCATGGTTATTAACTCCAAATCTGACCACAATAGTTCAGCTAAAGTATTCTCGTTTAAGGATGATTTAGATGAAATACCTTTTCTTCTGAATGATCTTTCAAAACAGATTCACAGAATCTGTAAAAATCTGACAGTTGTTTCAACACAGGCAACTTCAAGAGGTGAAAATGAGGAAGTCATTGTGTGGTTTTGGACTTGAGTTTTTGCTCCAAAAGTTGAATCAGAGGTTGCTGCAGAGCAAAAACATAGTTCTTTACATACTTAAAAGCATTATAGTTAATTTTTTTTAGGTTTGGATTTTATTGGAAAAAAATTATTGTCCGAAAATGTTAAATAAAAAATAATCTTAATGCATTACTGTTAAAAACTGTATTTTTTGTTGCACTTGCAATTAAATGACTTTTAAAAATAATAATAATGTTTACTAAACAGATTTCTGAATTTAAATCATTATTTCAGTCTGATCAAAAGGTTTCCACTTAACTTTCCCCTTAACTGTTCAAATGGAAGCAGAAAAACTGAATGCCAACTTTAGCCTCATGAGAGGTTAATAAATAAAATTTTTTTTAATTTTTATTACCACTACAAACTAATGACAAATAAAGGGGGAAAAAGTAGAGGAAAAACCCACAAAAAATGAAATGCTGGGAGTTCTGGTATAACTTATTATCATGATCAAAAGTGGAAAGTTTTCTTGCATTTATCCAAGTGTTACTAAATCTTATCACCTTAGATTACTCAGATAACTCATCATCTGAGATTACCACCTCATCACCTGAGATTACTCCCAAAAGTATTTGGTGTTTTTCACCAGCAGTGAAAATCCTCCCATAAACCTTAGACATCATATCAATTCATTAATCAAATCGACTTTTGTTTTATGTTAATATCACAAAAAGCACTGTTGTTTGCCTGAAAACCAAAACGTGAATATTAATATATATATATATCTATATAGATATATATTTTTTACATTGAGCAACACTGTCACCCAGTGGACAGATATGTGTACGGAAGCCTGGATATCGCTAGTGTGACGTCACTTCCTGCGTATGACTTTTCCCCGGGAAGATCGTTTGGCGCGACTGTATTGTTGTTATTACCCTGCCATAGTCCCCACATCGCTAAGCTGTTGGTGGGCAGTCGGAAAAGACAGAAACTAGAAGTCATGTCTCCAGTTTCAAACACAGATAAAGACGCAGACGCTACGGGCAGCGGTGAGTTTGTGTTTTTATGACTAATTTGCTAGTTTGTACGAGGAAGGCGAAGCACGCGGCTAACAGTTTAGCTAGCTCACGTTTAAAACTTTCTAGCAAGCTTTTTGCCCTTAGTACCTATATCTGATTAACATATGTTAATTTATTATGTATTAAGTGTTCATAAGAACTCAAACTGATGAAAGTTTTGTATAGAAGAGATGTCAGAGTGGTTTGTGTCTGTGCTCAGATGATGGCGGTGATGCCTGCAGCCTGGCCAAATCTCGCTCCAGACGAGAGAAGAGGGAGAAGGTTGGCAGGAAGTCAGCTTTGGAGCAGCTCAAAAAGGCCAAGATGGGGGAGAAGATCAAATATGAGGTCAAGTGGGACAGATTCTTTCTTTGTCTGGTTCTCTGTCACTTATGTGTTGTTTTCATTCATCATTATTATTTTATTTAATCAAGAAACATACTAAATAACACGTTGGCATGAAGCAGAAAAAAAAATACAGCCTCTCCATAATTTTTTGACTTTTTTTTCATTTAAAGAAAAACTTTAAAAATCAAGCACATCCCTTATGAGCTGTTGCCATAAGGAGGACACAAGAAGTCACAGTTTCTGAACAGCTTTTGTCCTGCTGCCACAGCGTTAACTGTGTCACTTAAAGTCCCACTGCAATCATCTTTTGATCTACTGCAAAAGCTTTCCTGATGATCTTTTAATTATGATTATGATTTTTAGTAAAAAGAAAAGAATTTTCCTTGAAATTTCTCATAAGTCTTTGTGTAAAGCTAGTGTGCATCGATGCTCATACATAGACCATAATACATTGCTTACAGACAAATTATTATTTGAAAACAATGTATTTAAATTAAATTTTTTAAAATAAATGATCCAATATTTTTTATCATCAGATCACAATGAAATAATGAAAAGTCTTTGTAAAATGTTCATTTTTGGTTCAGCATCATATTTGCTGTTTCAAAACAAAAATGAAGTGAACATGTCCAAATTGCCTTATAATCCAGGGCACTAAATAGTCCTGCACTATGTAGTCTTTTACTGGTTAAGAAGGATTAGTGAGAGAATTCGGACACATTTATGCCATTCTACTTTTACACTTTATTGACACCTGTTGATTTAATTATTTCTTTATTTTTCTAGGTAGAGGAGTTTACTCATGTGTACGAGGAGGTGGATGAGGAGCAGTATTCCAAGTTAGTACAAGAAAGGCAGGAGGACGACTGGATTATCGACGATGGTAATGCTCAGAGTTATTCTTCATTATGAAAATTAAATAAAAAAAAATAAAAAAAAGGCATGTCTTCTTTCAGATGGTACAGGATATGTGGAGGATGGACGAGAAATCTTCGATGATGATTTGAATGATGACGTGGTGGAAAAGCAGCGTAAGAAACAGTTGGAGGGAATTGGAGTTTTGAGAGTGGGAACTCAAATGTATGATTTGTGGAAACACTTTTAGTTTGTTTTAGTTTTTTGTTTTTTTTCAGAAAAAGGCAGCAACAAAGGAGCAGAGTCCAAGAAAACCGTGAAGAAAGCTGCAGTAACCAAACCCAACACCATAAAGAACCTTTTCATGAAAAGTACTGTGAAAAAGCCTGCAGAGGTTTGTAGTTTAAACTTTTGGAATGCTAATATTTTAATTTTTTGTGTAAATTTCTTTAATTTGCCTCTTCAAAGGACCCATTTTGGGTTATTTTAGTTTCTGAAGAACACCAACTGTATTTAGAGTTTTTTCTTGTGCAGTTATGTCATGTTTTTGTGTCTTGCAGAAGGATATTGATTTATCCAAAGATGACCTGTTGGGAGATATCCTGCAGGATCTTCACTCTGAGGTCAGCAATATGAAAACATAAAAAAAAAAAAAACTTTAATGTAATCTTTGCCTGTCTTCATCTCTTCTGATGTGCGATTTTATATTCCAGAAGCCAGCTATTCTGGCTCCTCCCCCAGTGATCACTCTGAAGAAAAAGAAGCCTTTGGGATCACCCATGAACCCCTTCTCCATCAAATCTCAGATCCCTAAGGTAGCTTCACGTCTCCAGACTGTTCATGTCTTTAGCTGTTGGCTTAACCTCATTCCTGTCGTTTTAGGAGTCTCCTACAAAGGTGTTAAAGGCTAAAACTGTCCGTCCTCCACCTTCAGAGCTCAGACCCCCAGCCTGCTCGTCTCTCTATCTGGAAAAAAGCAGCAAAAAGGTGGAAAAGCCAAAAGGAGAAGAAGAAGAAGGTGAGGAAACTCCAGCTCTTTGGCATTTGTTGTGTTTAATCGTAAATTAAAATTGAGCCATGACTGTATGGTCAATGTTCTTTTCAGAGAACGACTCACTGGCGTTGGATGAGGTGGATTTTGATGAACCAATGGAGGTGGAGCCTAAGCAGGAGGAGCCTGAGCTCAAAGAGGAGGCTGAGGCTGAAGCTGAAGTACAACCCTCTGTTGCTCTAATTAAAGTTGAGCCAAAGAGGGAGCCCCTGGGTCCAGATCCCCTGTATGTTCATCCCAGTTTCTTTGATTTTTAATTCCTGAAAAGCAAGAACTCAGTGCTTCCTTTGCTTTTAATCAAGTATTCAAATCAATACACAGTTTTTCTTTTTGTTGCAGTCCATCCAGAGTTGGAGGTCATTGGGGTCAAGAGGAGGAGACCGGAGCAAGTGAAGCCCCTGCAGAGGTACAGGTGGACTCTAGCCAGCTGCCGTTGGTGGAGGGGGAAGACGGAGAGCTGGCCTTTCGCTTTTATTGGTTGGATGCCTTTGAAGACCCTTACAACCAACCGGGTAAGTCCTGCTCAGAACTGCCGTGGATCAAAAAACACAAGTCTAAAAAGCAGCTGAGGTTCGTCTAGCCTTTCCTGATCTTTGGCTCTCCATCTGGCTCAGGTGTGGTCTACCTGTTTGGCAAAGTTTGGATTGAGTCTGCGAAGTCTCATGTGAGCTGCTGCGTCACTGTCAAGAACATTGAGCGGACCATTTACCTTCTACCTCGTGAATACGTGAGTGTCACTGTGTTTGTTTGAATCCAGGATCAGGAGAAGTTGTTTTAGTTGAAAGCTCATTGACAGGAAAAAAAATATACAAATGAAAAATAACCGAATGAAGGCAATGTAATAAATTATAAAAACTAGAATATAAGACAACAATTTTTGTAGCAGCCTGGGAGACAACCTGTGGATCAACTTTAAATATAGCGAGCTGCACCGTCAAACACCCTAACATTTATGCTCCACACTCAAAAACAGTTACCCAGAAAAAGCTTTGAAAGGGCCCGGGCGATTAATTTAAACAAGTACAAATAGAGAATGACTCAGCTTTTTCAAAAAAAAAAAATTCCCAAAAATGGGCATGTAGGTGGGACAAAATTAGCCAAACATTTCTTACAATGCCCTTATCAAGTAGAATATGTGTTTGAGTTAATATTCTTTTTAAAAATAGTAACTCTAACCCTGATCTTTACCTCTTAAAAACTGAACTGAATCATAAACTGAATGACTGAATCACTGTCACATTTAGTAGATGTTTTGGTAGAAGAAGCCACCTAGTGGTTATTTGGTGAACTGACAGAGCTCAGGCTGTTTTTGTTTGTACGTGTGCTTCAGTCAGGAAGTCAAGGGGTTTACCCCAATGTTTGTCATGTATATTGTATGGATACAAACAGCCTAAAAAAAAACGTCAGATTTTCAAATTTGAAGAAAGAAATCTAATTTTCTTCTGTTCACAAAAGTAAATCTAACAGAAATGTCCAGTTCTGAGGTAATTTTCTGTTTGGCTCTTTAATTGAGACTGAGCTTAAATGTCCAAATGTGTAGGTAAACTCCTAAATGTTTGAAAATTCTCTGCTCTGTAACTTATTGAATCTTCTCAACAGAAAACCAACCCCAAAACTGGCGAGATGTCTGGCGAGCCTGTAGAAATGATGGATGTTTACCAAGAATTTAGCGAGCTCTCTGAGAAATTTAAGGTCATGAAGTTCAAATCCAAGGTTGGTATTTGCCCTTTTTTGTGAACCTGATTACATAAATACTTTTTTTAATGTTTTATTTTTGCCCTATTTGATTTGGATTTTCATTCACCCATTTTTAAAATCGTTCCCCTGCAGAAAGTGGAGAAAAACTACGCTTTTGAAATTCCCGATGTGCCCAATCAGTGTGAATACCTGCAGATCCAATACTCTGTGAGCGAACGCACCCTTGCAACTTTCAACGCCGTCTTTCAGAGCCGGAAAAGTCTGGATTAATATTTTTATGTGTTTTGTTTATTCAAGGCTGAGTTTCCCACTCTGCCCCCTGACCTGAAGGGGGCAACCTTCTCCCACGTTTTTGGAACAAACACCTCCAGTCTGGAGCATTTCCTCCTCAGTAGGAAAATTAAAGGCCCCTGTTGGTTGGATATCAAAACGCCACGTAAGGAAGACATTTAGAGAATTTTTTAGAAGATAAAAATCCTATTTTAAAAGCATAACTTCCCTCTGGATCTTAGTTATATTTCACGTGAAGGTAAAGCAGCTAAAAGTGCTTGTGTAAGCGCTGGGCGTTTTGGCGTTCTGACATGTCGACCCTGTCTGTGGTAGAGATGATTAACCAGCCGGTCAGCTGGTGTAAGGTGGAGGCTCTGGCTCTGAGGAGTGACATGATCTCTTTGGTGAAGGACCTGCCACCTCCGCCGCTTACGGTCATGTCCATCAGCCTCAAGACTGTGCAGAACCCAAAAACGCATCACAACGAGGTCAGAACGCAAGCGAGAATCCTTTCAGGGGTGCCAATAATGGCTTTTTTTCCCCATTCTATCTTGGTGCCAGTTGTTTGCTAAAAAGTTGCAACGTTTTTTTTGTAAGAGACACAAGTTTGTTGGTTAGGAGCGAAGCCGTAGGGGAACGTTAACGTCGCTCAGGGATTTTTCTCTGCAGATTGTGTCTCTCGCTGCACTCCTTCACTATGGCTTCCACATGGACAAAGCTCCTCCTCAGCCTCCGTATCAGAATTATTTCTGTGGTGAGTTGTCGGGGCTTGATATTCTCACTCTAAATCTAAGAAGAAAAGCTGTAAAAATATCCTCTAGTGTCTAAAAAATGAACAGAACATTTTTGTCAGAATACGTGGAGAACTGGCTGTGTTGTTTTGTTTTTTTTTGCCCACAGTGATCAGCAAACCAGCTGACTGCATCTTCCCTTATGACTTCAAAGAGGCTCTGAGGAAGAAGGTGGGTCATTTTTTATAAATAAAAGTTTATATTTGAAAGTATTTTATTTTGAAATTCTTAAGACGTATAGAAACCACATTCAGCAACAGCTATTAAGTAAAATAATTTTGAAAAGAAGTGATAGAATGGATGTGTTTGTTATTTTTGTAAAACTAAATGAAATAAGTTTAAATGTTTTTGATTGTTTTCTTTTATTTTTTATAAGAAGTGCTGTGACTTGTCCTCTCTGACAGAACGGGAAGGTGGAGATCGCTTCGACAGAGCGGACTCTGCTCGGCTTCTTTTTGGCCAAAATGCACAAGATCGACCCTGACGTGCTGGTGGTAAGCCTCAACTCGTTTTACAGCTTTAACAAACTCCATTAGATCCTCTCAGATGATGGCGTCTGCTTCTTTCACTGCTTTTACCCCTTTTCTTTATGCTGCCAGGAATAAGATTTATTTGTTGTGTGCATGTAGGGTCACGACATCTTTGGCTTTGATCTGGAAGTTCTCCTGCAGAGGATCAATGTGTGCAAAGTTCCCCACTGGTCTAAAATTGGGCGTCTCAGAAGAGCCAACATGCCCAAATTAGGGGTAAAAGATGAGAATCATAGAAAAATCTTCCTGTTAGCATGAAAACACATTGTTTTAACATTTTCTTTTGCAGGGGCGGGGTCTTTTTGCAGAAAAGAATGCAACCTGCGGCCGTTTGGTTTGTGATGTGGAGATTTCTGCCAAAGAGCTGATTCGCTGCAAAAGTTACCACCTGACTGAGCTGGCCGCTCAGGTGCTGAAGGTGGAGAGAGTCACCGTCCCCCAGGAGGAGGTCAAGAATCTGTACAGGTGAGCCTGTTTGACTAGCATCTCATAAATGTGACAGATTTGAAGTAATTCCAGCAGTCTGACATGGCAGAAATAACAAGCGTACCCCCAAACCTGTGTGACAGCGACTCTCCTCACCTGCTGTACCTCTTGGAGTTGACATGGACCGATGCCAAGCTGATCCTCCAGATCATGTGCGAACTCAACGTGCTTCCACTTGCCCTGCAGATCACCAACATCGCTGGAAATGTCCTGGTAACTCCAATAATTCCCTCTTTGCTTAAAGACTCTTGTTTTTTGCTTGTTTTACAGTGTTCTTGTGGCATTTTTCTGATGATGGAGGACATGTATTAAGATAATTATTGTCAAAAAGGCATTTCTGAGTATTTCTTTATTTAGATTGCTATGAATCAAGAGCAAATGAAAAAAAATGCAGTTTGAAAAAGAGCATATTTATGACTTCAAAAATATGCTGGGCGGGCCACAATCACCCTTCTTAGCAACAGCTCAGGGAAAGGGGGCGGGGTTGCTCTACGTTAACAGTCCCACCCACAACTCAGAGGCAACTTTCTAATAAACTGCTGCCACTCTCTAGAAGCTATGTCCTAGAAACCAACACAGTTTTTAAAATTTTGGCTAAAAACAGTATAATCATTTAAAAGGCCACTGGGAACGCTTCTAAAATAGATTTAAAAAAAGATGGGAACGCTTTTAAAGAGTTCTTGCCTCGCTTCATGACTTCTGCCTCTTCTCTGCAGTCTCGCACATTGATGGGCGGCCGCTCTGAGAGAAATGAGTACCTGCTGCTTCACGCTTTCCACGACAAGAACTACATCGTACCAGACAAACCGTCCTTTAAAAAAGCCCAGCTGGAGACGGCAAGAAAACTTAAGGAAACTCCAAAATCAACTTCCTTTTTACTATTACTTATTAAAGTAAATCATTTGTTTTTTACATTTTCTTTAGGTTGAAGGAGAGGAGGATGTGGACGCAGGAAAAGGAAAAAGGAAGAAGAAGGCAGCGTATTCTGGAGGTCTGGTTCTGGACCCCAAAGTGGGTGAGTGCGTTTCTAAAATCTTTCTGTATGTTTTTTAAATAATTATCTGATGTTCGCTGACTCTCACCCTTCCCCTCGTGCAGGTTTCTATGATAAGTTTGTGCTGCTTCTCGACTTCAACAGCTTGTACCCCTCCATCATCCAGGAGTTCAACATTTGCTTCACCACCGTCCAGAGGGAGGCTCAGAACTCCCACAGGAAAAGCGAGGTTGGCCTCAAAATAAGCGACCTCTATGTGGGGTCAAATCAGGATCATCTTGAAGTGAATGACAAAATTGTACATTTGGAGGAAAAAAGAAAAACCTCAAAAGTACACACTGTAAACTTAAATTAAATATTGAAATTTTAAAGCAAATGTATTAAAAATTTGAGTTACAAAAACTATAAACCTAAAACTGGTACCATAATACTATATTCTATATACTACAAATTCTGCAGGGTGCCCAAACTTTTGTACACACCATTATTTTGTTTTCTGTTATTTGAAAGGGTAAATGATGGGAATAAAACCTATTTTTGACCTATTAACATACGGTAGTAAGTATTTAGTCAGCCATCAGTTGTGCAAGTTCTCCCACTTAAAAACTGAGAGAGGTCTGTAATTTCCATCATAGATATACCTCAATTATGAGAGACGATATGACAAAAGAAATCCAGAAAATCCCATTGTCTGATTTTTTATTTTTTATTTTTTTTAGAATTTATTTGTAATTTGTGGAAAATAAGGCCTAATCCAAATTCTTCCCTTCGCCCGACCATGTATCCCTTCATCTACATTTAGCCCTTCAGAGAGTTATGGAAAAATGTCTCCAAATTCAGACGTCACCACCACTCGATGACGTCACTAACAGTAGCCGGTTAGCACAGAGCCTCCAGCGCTTGAATATATGTAACAATAGCAGTTTTATAACTTTAAGAAGGTCATGCTAAAACAAAAAGTCATGACTTGCATTTAAATATAAACTTCTGTGCTTTAGAGCGCACTCACGTGAAGAAAAACGCTTATCCTCCGCTGCATAGCACGACGCGGAACTCCCTCGCTATGGAGGGCTCTGTATCACTCCGCCTCGATGGTAGCACTTAAAAAACTTTTTTCGGACGCAACTTCCCTACAAATGCCCCTACAAATGGAGTGGTAGGGAGAAGTGGTAGGGCGAAGGGAAGATTTTAGATTGGGCCTAAGTATTTGGTCAATAACAATATTTTGTTGGCAATAACAGCAGTCAAACGTTTTGTGTATGTCTTCACAAGGTTTTTACAAACTGTTGCTGGTAGTTTGGCCCATTCCTCCATGCAGAGCTCCTCTAGAGCAGTGATACTTTGGGGGCGTTGCTGTGCAACACAACTTTCAACTCCCTCCAAAGGTTTTCTGTGGGGTTGAGATCCTGAGACTGGATAGGCCACTCCAGGATCTTCGAATGCTTCTTACGAAGCCATTCCTTTGTTACCGGGGCAGTGTCATTGGGATTGTCATGCTGAAAGACCCAGCCACGTATCAATGCCCTTGATGATGGAACGACGAACAATAGGTGGCCCCATTTACTCTTTCTTTTAGTCTTCCTGGTCCCTTTGCTGAAAAACAGCCCCAATGCATGATGTTTCCTCCCCCATGCTTTATGGTAGGTATGGTGCTCTTTGGGTGCAACTCTGCGTTCTTTCTCCTCCAAACACGACGAGTAGAGTTCTTACCAAAAATAAATGGCCTGCTTCAGAAAGCTTTTTCTCAGGTCGCAGGTCATGGGTCTTGCAACAGGACAATGACTCAAAAAACACAGCTAAAGACAACCGTGAATGACTCGGAGTAAAGCAAGGACTATTCTAAAATGGCCTTCAATGAGTCCTAACCTAACTCCTATTGAGCATCTTTGGAAGGAGCTGAAACATGCCATCTGTAAAGGCTTCCTTTAAACTCGAGACAACTGGAGCAGTTTGCTTATGAGGAGTGGGCCAAAATATCTGTCAACAGGTGCAGAAGTCTCATTGACAGTTACAGGAACCATTTGATTGCAGTGATTGCCTCAAAAGATTGTGCAACAACTAATAATTTAAGGGTACCATAATTTTCGTCCAGGCCTCTATTTCATGATTTTGTTTTTTTTAAATAATTCTGTTGATGGGTGGTTAAAAAGCAATATCTGACTTTCAAATGGGTTCAATTTTGATCAGTTATTACATTTGTCAGATTCAAGTTATTTCTGTGACCATTGTGAGCTTTTGTTTTATTTTCCAGAGGGTACCAACAATTTTGTCCACGTGTGTATTCATTTTTCTCCTTCGTAACTTTTTTATTATGTCCATGGTAACAGGATGAATCAGAAGAAATTCCAGAGATTCCAGATCCTGGCCTTGAAAAGGGAATTCTCCCCAAAGAAATCAGGAAGCTGGTTGAACGACGTAAACAGGTCAAACAGCTGATGAAGCAGCAGGACATCAACCCGGATCTGTACATGCAGGTATCCGGCTTTTATGACAGCAGCACATTCATACACTCTTTTTGTGTTCTTCTTCAAAACTTGCAAAATGACTTTTACTGCTTTAAATGTGATGTGAAACGCTCCACAAAATCCTTTAGGAGAGATTTCTTTGTGTTTTTGTGCCTCAGTATGACATCCGTCAGAAGGCCCTGAAGCTAACGGCTAACAGCATGTATGGCTGCTTGGGATTCAGCTTCAGCCGCTTCTACGCAAAGTCTCTAGCTGCTCTGGTGACGCACAAAGGCAGAGAGGTGAGCTGAGCATCCATATGTCGACTGAAGGATAGCTTACGGTTTACAGAAGAACAGCCTGTTTTCCTGCAAGTCAAACTGAAAGTTCTCTTTCAAGAAGTTCATTTTCAATCTGGTTAGCTTTTGCACAGCAGGAATTTGGTTTGGAACCATTGACTGTATATAAGAACTGGGGGACTCCTCCCCAGTTGTTTGAAACAGGAAGTACCCACTGACTCCAAGAAGCCAAAATCCCAAGCCAAAAATTTGAACCAGAGCCTTCTTGCTGTGAGGAGAGAGCACTAACAACTATACCACAGTGCATCCCCTGGTTTACTTTTTAATGTTTAATGAACTTTATAATCTTGCAGGGAGAAAACTAAAGGATGTTTTTGATGTTTACATTTACTGAAAATCCTTAAATTGTCCACTAGAGAGCAGTGTTGGATCACATTCCAGATGTTGCTAATGATTCATACTGTCTGTTATTAGATATTGGGTTTGTTTTTGACAGGTTTCCGTGTCCCCCTCTGACCGCTTGCCTTTTTCTGTTCTAAATACACAAACTCCTGCTAGTTAATGCTGTCAGATTTAGGCGTGTCTGTTAGTGTTCCTCATCTTGCAGCCTCTCGTCAGTAGTTTGTCATGTTTGCATGACACGCAGATTCAACCACGTAAAACCTGATTGTGTCAGAAGCCATGGGGTGCACTCTAATAAAGTGCTACACAACAGCATGTGTACTGCATGACATAAAGAGCTAAAGCTGGTGTTGTAACGGAACACCACACACACACATACAGACACACACACCCTCCATGCCAGTGATAGTACTCATGTTGATTTAATGAGCTCTAACAGTACAGGTCCTCAGCAGAGACATCAGGGTTTGCCTCAGGGGAGTCCTTCATTAAGCTCCTCTTACACATTCATTGTGGTTCCTAATAGAGGGCAGAGCTGTAACGGACTGCATGTTTTGTTATTTTTGTCTGCGCATTCGTGCCTCCGGTCATTCTCAGGCATATGTGGCTTTGTGACGGTGGATGATTTGTCTCACTGGTTTGAGTTTCTTAGCCTCCAAACTTGCACCTTTTTCTTTGTTTTTCATCCTTTCAAGAATATTTACCTTCAAACCCCTGCTCGCTGTAATTCGATAAGCACTCGGAAAGAAGATTGCAGCTCTGTAATTATCTGAAAAATAGACATTTCACATCAAAAGGTTACAGTTGAGCTTGTTTTGACTGCATTAATCCACACAACAAATGGAACGATCCCTTCATGTCCAGGTTTTTCAAACACTTGAGGTTCAATTATGTGATTATTTACAGCATTGTTGTCTTAGGAGGAAAAGAAATGCTTGTGTTTATCGTTTTTTCCACCCCCTAAGTTAAAAAATGTTTGTTGTTTCAGGTCAAGCTTTTAGTGCTCGGATCCTTCTTGAGTCATCTTTTTATATCTGATTTTATCTTTAGATTTGAGAATTGGAAGTTTTGACGGAGTACTAGGGCCAAAAAGAATTAAATAATACATTTTCCGAGACTAAAGTTGTAAAATTATAAGAAAAAATGTTGTAATTTTAGAAGAATAAAGTATTCTTCTCATTCTGCGATTTTTATTCTTAAATATTTTTATACATACATGTTTCTCTCAAAATATTATATTATATTTTGTTCCTCATAGTTTTAAAACTTTATGCTTTTACATTTTTTACCTCTTTTCTGATAACTTTAGCTTTGTATAATTGCAACATTTGATCATAATTATATGTCTTCTCTTGAAGTTGTGACTTTTTGTGACTTCTCTTGATATTACGACATTTTTAAAATAATTTTATGGCTTTATTCTTTCAAAATTAAGACTTTTTTTCCTCATAAATTTGCAACTTTATTCTCATAAAATTACTACATTTTTCTTGTTATTTTATGACGTATTACTTATAAATTTTCGACTTATTGCTACATTTCTGTAAAATTCTGACTTTATTAGGCAAACTTTTACATCTTTATTTTTGTGAAATGACAGCTTTAATTCTCATAACGACTTTTTTTATCATACTTTTACAATGTAATTGTCGTTCATTTTTTTATTATCATTTTTTTTATGGTGGTGCTAAGTATCCATTGAAGTAAGTAAACGTTCAGCTGAACGTAAAGCTGAAATCACCATGGTGATGCATCATTTACTCCTACCAACATTGTCAAACCTGCCCTGCAGTGACGGAAACCGCTGTTTAAGTTTCAAGTTTACAGAAGTAAAGCTCAGTCGAGATGTTGGCGGAGATTGTTCTTTGTAGACCCAAGTAAATAATTAAATGAGTAAATTGTTTCAAATCAAATCAAACCAAACCAAATAAATGTTGCATTTTATTTTGAAATCAAGATTTGAAGCCCAGGCTTCTTCTGTTGATGTTGGTCAATTGTATTCCATGATGGCTGAGGCCAGATCAATCATGTACCAGCAAGGTCTGCATCTCTCCACGCTTCCTTTTGCTGTGGTGATTTCATTTTCAAACCCCCTGCCCACACCACCGAAACTGCAAACTCCTGCATTATGTGTTCGTGATTGGCCAACCAAACTCAGCTGACAGAAACACACTGTGGGTATTGTGAAAAGGAAGAGACACCAGACCCAACAAAGCAGAAGAGCCGAAGGCTGCAATCAGAGCAAACCGAGCCTCCATGACACCTCTGCTGTGCTGGTGACGGATCGCCTTCATGTCACAACGCATTGCTGCAACAAGTCCTGGGAGCTCCAACTAAGTACTGAGTGCCAGACGTGTGTAGAGGCGTTTGTTGTCCAGTCTATTCTGTGTTGATGCTCTTTTCTTAAATTTGCTCTTAAAGCTACGTACAGATTTTCTGAGCTGCAAATTATATCCAAACACTTCAAATGATCTGTTCTATTTACTCTAAACCAGCAGTTTTCAAACTTATTTAACATCACAAACTGTCAGAAGATATTTTCAAAGAACAACCTTTTAAGATGTAGTGGATAAAAACAACAAAATAAAATGATACAAACGGCATAAACTGATGTGTTTTTAAAAAAGAAAAAGAAAAAACATGTATAGAACTTTATTAGCATGTCAGTTACATTAGAGAGCTGGTCGCAGCATGTCATGCAGAGCAGGTTGGTATGTGAGAATTACCTGTTGCAGTAGATTTAATTTAATTTCAAGCATATTGTTAAACAGTAACAGATATAGTAATACCCTTTCTGGTATCTTTAATCATTTACTTAGTGATGCAATTCTTTTCAGTTATGCTATGGTCAGAAATACAATTTTTTTTTTTTTTTTTTTTTTTTAGAGCATGGTCACGATATAGACTGTGGAAGTCAACCTCGAAATGTGCCCGGGTGCGGCCACTGATTGATGTAAACTTTTAGATAAAAATCATCCAGTTGTCATAAAGTTTTAACTTTTTCTTAAAACTTCTGCTGCCACCATGCGGCGTTTTAAAATGCGACTCCTGATTATAAATGCAGACACGCCGAATTTGCTGAAAAACTTGCATTTAGGTCCCTGTGAGTTGGCATTTTGGGACATATGACCGTAGTCTAAAGGGGAAAAAAGCGAGTCTTCATTTGACAGAACTAAAGAAAAGTAACATATTTTTAATGCAAGTTTCCTTTTGCTGTCTATAAAACGTATCTTTCTTTAAAGTTACACTTAAGCTTCTTTTCTTTAAAGCAATTGACTTCTGTCTCCTCACTGGCCCTTTTTGGCACAAAGACACTTTTAAGACATTTGTTTTAAATGTATTTTGCTATCCTTGGGGTTTTTAACTTCGTAGTAATGTATTATGTGTTAAGAGTCGGGGTGGCCGACCAAGCCTTCAACAGTGAGTTACAGACAGATGTTGGGTAGTTTTTCAAAATAAAACTCCTGTCAGAATCAGATGATGAGCAAACGAAAAAATTGTACATTGTTTTCTTTCTGTGCAACCTGATACCAATCACCAAATTAAATAAGCATTTTAAATTCATTATTTTGAGCTTCACCATGTGAAAAACCATTCTCTTTAGCAATAATTGTACCCTCATCATTCCCTCTTTGTTTGTGGTGTTAGTGGTCGTCTTATGGACAAACACCAAGCTCTCAGTCTTCCTTAGTATGGTTCTGTTTTGGCTATGCATGTTTTTGTGATTGGAGTGTGACATCAAAACATTTTCACAATATTCCCAAAACCTTTTGTAGAAATGCAGATTTTTGGTTTATTTTTCATCAGGTCTTAATAATATTCAAATCCAAAACCTGTTTGAATTTTTCCCTCTGAATAACTGAAGCAGATCATCCTTTAAGGGTCTTTTTAATTATTAGGATGTGACTATATCAGGGATAGGCAACTCCAGACCTCGAGGGCCGCATTCCTGCATGTTTTACAGCATACTATGCTCTGGCATGTTCTCATTGGCTGGACACACCCGAACCAGGTAATCTGTCATGAGTAGCCCTCGAGGCCTGGAGTTGCCGATCCCTGGTCTGTATGATCGCTAGCGTTGAAACTGTCCTAATCATTCTCACAGAGGAAGCGTCTGCCTCGTTTTAGCTGACGTTGCTCCATTGGCTTTCACCTGACTGCCTTTGAGTTTCCCGAGACATGGGGGTGATATCACCAAGTTAGTCTGTATGTAGTGAGGACTCAGCAAATTGGATTGTGTTGCAGACGCATGCACCCGAAAGGTCATTGGTTAGATTGGAAGCCGCCATTGGCAAAATAATCAGCTCTGTGATTTAGCGCGACAACCACCTTCATCTAATCTTTGCGGTCTGTTTTCTTTGCATCTCCGATGAAGGACGCGACTATTTATACTGCAGGTCATCAGGGAGGAAGACGAGTCCGGGGGCTTCCGTTGCTCTTACGACACCAACGTTTTTAATGTAACACAACAAAAAGACACCAACACTCAGTAAAATATCTCTTTTTTTTCCACTCCTTTAAGAAAAGTAAGAACGTTAGGTCTTAAAAACGGTGTGTCGTACTTTGATGGTGAGCTTGCACACTGGTCAGGCTTTGCAGCAACACAACAGAGATGTCGCCTAAATGTGCATCAAGCTCTAAAGTTATTAGAAGCTAAGTAGTTCTCAGTAGTTTCCATCGGCAGAGAGCCAGTAAGGCCAGCTGGCATTTATAGCTGCGTTTCCAGTGTATTTGTGGCTATTGCCATTTGCACCCCTGCCCCCATTTTAATCATCACATTTGCACTCTACTTTCATCTCATAATTTAGGAGGCTTTTTATTTTTGTAATTGTAACATGTATACTGATCACCACTCTGTCCGCAGTGTAAATCCGCCCCCCCCCATCTGTTCGGATGGGGGGTGTCTGCTGTGAATGTGCATGTGTTCTCTGTATTTATTGATCGGCCTTGCTCTCATCTTTCTGTCACTCTCAGTTTAAATAGAGGACTAAGCCTCATGGGACAGTGCAGGTCAGATTTTAAGTTGGCCGGGGGTTACAGTGGTTTCTTGGCAGACTTTTAGCTGCATCTCCGATTCGATTTGCTAACTTTAGAGGATGAAAGGCTCCTTATTCAATGCTCATTCTGGTTCCTGATTCTCATCCGCCGACGTTGGCACGTGCACGCGCTCCCATACGAGTGCCACGGGCCGAACTCTGCCCTTTGTCGGGGGACCATTTGTTGTGGCCCTACTCTGTCCTGGTATGTGTGGGTATTAAGAGGGGGATGATGGGTATTAAGAGGAAGGTGAAGGTTTAGGATTACACAGCCGAGCGTCCGCCACAGATTGATGTCCTGCTCAGCCCCTTAGTTATTTTGGGTCCTTTTGTACGGTCGCCACCGAACAGTTGGATGAAGGAGCACATGCGTGAAATGTGTTTTTGATGGGCTGATTAATGGAATTGATTCAACCGACAGACATCTATTGTCCGCCGGCTGCTGGCTGATAGATTTATGTAACCACCGGATCATTTTCTCTGACAGTTAACAAAGATTAATTGCTCTAAAAACTTGCTGTTCTTCAGGGTTAAGGTCAGGAATCCGTTCTCTTGACTTTGCCTAATTTACTTCTTGTTTTGTGCTTTAGCAGTGACTTTTACATCAGCTCTTCAAAGCTCTGTGCCAGTGTGTTTATGTCCCCCTAAACGGGTGATGCTAAGAACACAGGCGGGTGGAAGCTGCTGATTGTTGCGGACTGCAGATCGGTTTGACCTTTGTCCCCATCGCCAGCAAATCTGACGACCATTAGCAGGTGTATGTGTGTGTCTCAGGATGAAGGATGACTCCTGAAAGCCATTCTAATGTAATTGAGTCTCTGTCCTTGTGTTTAAAAACAGCTCGACAGAGGCTTGGAGTTGGCATCCAAAGAGAAGGAGGAAGAAGGATCGACGCTTGCATGTGTGATAAACTCAGAGGTGCAGAGGGGTCATAGTTTGGTTTAGGTTAAAATCCTGTATGTGCATGAAGTGTAATGAAGTCTAAGAAAACATTGTTGCCCCACTGGTGACCCTAATTCCATGTCATCTGTCTTGCCTGAGAAATGACAAACCATTTCACCCGGCTACTGATAGTAGGAGCAATTTTTATATTTCCCTGAATTAGAAGTCAGAATATAAACCTAAGGTGTGTGTTTGTGTGTGTCAGGAAATGAAGCCTGGTTGTGTAGTTCTCCTAAATAGCTGGCTTTACTCCTGAAAGGACGGGACTTAACAAATAGTCACATGGGAGTGGCGGTGCTATTTTAGCCGCATTTGCTTGATGGCGACACAGAAAGAGTTCAGAATCTAAACGGCAACACTAGTAACACCTACTAATGAGACCACGTGAGACCGAGCTAATGGCAGGGATTACAATTAATAACAGATTGATCTGACATCTGGTCTCCATGAAGGAATCATTGACAGAGTTGTTAATGAGTGGATAATTTGTAAATGGTTTTAACCCAGTTGGACAGAGAACACTTTGTAATGTATATTTAGCTTAACTGCTTTTGAGGCTTGTGAAGCAATTTTATGGGAAAAGTGCTCACAATATAGACAAAAAGGTACTTTATGAATGAATCACTGGCTGGACTTGCCTCGTTGTGAGATAACAATGCTGATAACAATGAGATAACAATCTCCGGCAATAAAACTACTACTACTACTTGCATAGCTTTTACTAAGGAGTCCCTCACTATATCGTGGTTCACCTTTTGCAGTTTCACTGTTTTGCAGAAAGTGTAGTGAGAAGTTCACAGCCTTAAAACATCAATAATCCTACTTTGTGGATTTTTTCAGGTTAATTTTAGAACGTAACCCCCACGGGAAATGAGGGAACTCTGTACGTTCATCTTTTTGAGCGTTTTAGTGGCTTCAGCCCCTCAATAAAAAAAACAACCAAAAACATTTGTCTTCTTTTACAATGACTAAACGGTCGTACAAAGTACCATTGACCAGCCAATGGCATCCACATTTAAGATCCTCTTTTGCACTGCAAGCAGTGTTTGTAGGTATAACCCTGCTTTAGCTGCCTGAAGCCTCTTGCAGGTAAATTATCTTCGGAGTCATTCCAATGTCATCTTTTTACCTCTGTCACGTGGGATTTTTAGGGAGTCAGAGCTTCATACCACTTGGCCTATCTATCCGTTGCTTTTAGAGTCCCTCTAGAAGTCCAAACCTTGCAGGATTTTTTTCTTTGATGTGACAGTCTAATGGTGGTCTTTTCCATCTGGTTTAAGGATTGCAGTTACAAGCAACCTCTCAAACAACTTTCTGGTCTAATAGACCCAATGTTCTCCACCTATCCCAGAATGCAGGTGGATTTCTGCTCAAAATTGAGGTAAAAGATCCACCTTTAGGTTCTTCCACTTGTTGAATACAGTTAAGCATCACCTGATCTAAATTATCCAATTAACCACCAAGTGTTAATTACCTTATTTTATGGATTTTTTTTTTGTTTGTTTTTTTAACCAGTGTCCAAGAATTTTGGCTAAAAATCAACAGACAACTATATCATAAAACTGTGCCCAACGGTGCCAGCTAAGCTTTATTTTTTTATAGGTCTGTCTTCGTAATATTTAGCAGACAGATTTGTTGCTTCTTTTTTCTTCTATTTCGGAGTATTTATTTTATTTTCCAAGTCAAGATAAAGTACAAACAAGTGTGTTATTTAAAAAGAATTGAGCAAAAGTTTATAATAGTAAATTTTCAACACATCAGAAATATCAAATTAAGGGTTTAATGCTTTGGTTAAATAATTTGGTTTAATACTTGAAGCTTTTGAAGCTCCGCGATTTAATAAAACAAAAAAAAAAAAAACAAAAAAAAACAGGCTTTGTGGCAATGTTTCCCACTAAATAGAAATGCAGTCTCTCCTGGTTTTAAAAAGACATTTAACAGCCAATTAATTGAATACAGTAAACATAATGGCAAACCTATGTCAGGGCTGTGGTAAGTCATTATAATTTAAGACTTTTTAAAAATTTGCTGTACAGATAACTTCACTTGTTCCAATGTTTTTATTGTTAATATCTATAGCTTAGCACTAGTGCTGATTATGGGTTCGCTGGCCCCTCCCACTTCTGACAGTGCCGTGTTACTCCACAGGTATTGTTTTAGTCTGCTGACTGTCATCCCAAAAAGCTTTCCAGTTGAGTGCTTTTCAAAACAATTGTCATGAACTGTTTTTCAAGGGGTTCTCTGCCAGGAGTGTTAGAGAGGACGTCCTTAGAGTAAGCATGCTGGATTATCATGTTTCTAGATTTTTCACTGAATCTAGAGCAGCTATTAAAATAGCCAGTTAACACTTCTGTTCCAACCATAGTAGTTGGGCAAAACACGAGAAACGATTGGAAATGGGTTTGGTCAAACAGTTGGGTTTTAATGCTGACAAAAGACTAAGCAATTGGTGGGAAAAGCGACACCACTGAGCCGCTCTCAATGTGACAGGCTAGAATAAGTCGACATTAATGGATAGAGCTCACGTACAGGCGCACGGGAGGACATGCGAAAGCATGACACATTTTTCACAAGTGAAAAATCTAATTTGGTGTGCAAGATGTGATGGCAGACTGTGGGAAAGTTCAGTGTTTACAGTGAAAGTCAAATGACTTTTAGGAAACTGGAGGGTGATGTGTTAAAAGGGGCTTTGTTAAAACATCAAATCCTTAAATTGATTTCACTTTTCCAACTTTATCTGCTCTGAAAAACTTGTTTTTTTTTTCTTTGTATGCAACAGCTCTTCTCAGTTTGACTAAATGTATTTCTCATTGACTTGTTGACCCGTCAGTAGAGACTGACTGAGGACGTGTCAGCTGTAAGCTGAAGTGGTCTTATCCAAAGCTTGTAAATCAAGGAACATCAACAGAGGCATTTTGAAAAGAAAAAAAAAACACATGTACAGACTGGATATTGGTGCATTTTTGCATACAGATGCAAATGCAGTTCTTTTGCAGATTTTTTATTTTTTTAAAAACCTACTAGGTTTAGAGAAAAAAGGGCATAATTTGGACAAAAACCTGTGTGGAAAAACTCTGCTTTTTGTGACGGAAAACTCTGATCCTAGTCCAAATGTGCTTAGTCACTTAAAAAAAAGGTGAGATGATGGTGAGATGAGGATGGGATGAGATGAGATGAGGATTCCATTTTCAAAAACGAGTCTTACTCTTTTGCTCACATTTCTTGCCATTTCTTCAATCGATGTCAACGCATTTCATGGAGTTGCTGAACCATCTGTCTGTTCTAATTAACATTTTTAAACACCAATGATAGAAGAAGAATACCAGTAAAATAAAACAGCGATTTTATGCTTACACGTTTAAACTGGTATTTTATAAATTAAATGAATAACTGGTTAGAGGAAAAGGGAGTTGGGCAAGACATATTGAGAAATAATGCTTACTTTTTATATACTTGGTAGAACAAAATAAAAAAAGAACCCCAAATGATTCTTGTGTCAGGAAATCTGAGTGCCTGTGATGCTTTTTCAGTTGTTTGAACCAGTATGAGTGGCATGCTTGGTGGTGACTTGTGCAATCATCAGGGGAAAGACTTACACACAGACGCTTTTTTCACCCCCCAGAGAAAATATGTTTGCATTGGTTGGTATAGTGAGCGTATGTTGGTATGTGTTTAAACATGAGCCCACACACACATGGTCATTCCTGTGTCATGGTCAAACGACTTGTCTTTCACACATTTCATTCTTTAAAGCTGTCCGTCCAGCTGGAACTGACAGCATATGGAAAACCTTTCTAAAGATGTCCTCACATCAATTACATCAACGCATTCTCACCTCTGCCTCCCCCGCTCGCCTAGTTTTCCTTTCTCCATCCAATTTCTTCATCCCTTCATTCTTTGCATCTACTTCTCTCTTTTTTTATCATCTGCTGTTAGATCTCCAGAGCTTTTCTTCCGGGTCCCTGGACCTATTTATATAGTTTAGAAATTATAATAATTTCACTAATAAACTAAACTCTTCTGTTATTGATTCTGTTATTTTTAGTAGTTGTTGCAATTTATTTGTTTTGAAGGTTTAAATATGGAAACTTTTTTAAAGAAAAAAATAGTGTTTTTATTGTCTTTATTTGAACATTTTCCTGAAATGTTGAATTATTGGTACAAGTGATGTATGATTGGTTAGGCTGGCCTCATAGGTGGGAAAGTGTGGAAGTTGATTTGTTGGTCAGTGTTTTTTGTTGGTTTTTGTTTGTGCTGTTTTCAGAAAGTGCTACAGAGACTTCCTGGATATCTTTCTGTGCTCACGATGTGGGTTTTTATGGCGAGTTTTTATGATATTTGCGTCAGGCAGCAGTGGATGCACTTTGTTTTTTCCAGACAGAAGCATAACTGTAAAGGTTTTCTTGTTTCACTTCACAGAAAGCAGCTGTTTAAAAAAGAATGTAGTTCAAATTGGCGCAGAGCTGCTAACTAAAGCTTTTCACCCTGATCGCCTAAAGGTCTGCTGAACAACTGAGTTCACATGTGATGAGTTTGTCTTCATTATAGCGCTGGCAAAGGTCCACGTGGTAATCAGTTGTGCTTTGTTTTTAGTCTTCCTTTTTTAATTTTCTTTGGCTGCTTTCATTTTTTTCTTGACAGATTTCACGAGGAAGTAGTTAAATTGTGTGTTCAGCAATCATGTTTATGAAGTAAATAAATTAGCGATGCAACTGTAGACAGTTTTAACCCAAAGGCTTGCAGGGTTTGTGTATTTTGACCCAAAGATCTGAGATCTGATGCAGAGAAATTCATAGTTTAGTGTTTCTGACGGATCAAAACTCCCTCCTTCTATTTTCTGTGTTTCTGTTCATTGAACCGGAGTTCCACCTCTGAGCGCAGAACCCAATAAAAACTACATCGAACATCAGAGCTTAAGACGTTACCCAATCAGAAGAGGGCCAGAAGCAGAAACGACTGGTTTCCAACATGTGCGGAGATTTGTTTACATAAATCTTTAAAACCGACACAAGAATACCCCACCGATGTTAAGGTGGATTTATCCCCAAACATTCTAGAATAAGAACAATTTGGATCAGATTGGGTGAAATCATCCTATTAAGCTTCAGTTTAAATACCATAGATTTGACGTGGTTCTAATGTTTATGTTTGCTATCATTTAGCTTTATCATCCTCTTCCTTTAGAACTGGGAAAAGGTGTGATGATGCCTCTGTCAATTTATAGTTGCGCAGGTCAGCCAAACCTCAGCAGACAATTTTGGCCCCTCCCCTCCAGTTTTTGTGAAGCTTTCCTTGAAGTTCTCCTTGTGTGTTAAATGAAAAGCTCAATACAATCTTGTTTTTGTGAACGGATTGTTTGTTGTATTCTGTCAGCGTCTTTGACTTTCTCCTCCCTCAAAAATTTCTTCTACATGAAAGGCCGGTGTGTCGGGCCAAGATTTGGGAGTGTCATACACAGTGTGACCTTGACTGCAGCCTCTAATAGAGAAGCCCCTCCTCGCTGTACAGTGCTATGCAGCTGGGAGTGGAAGCTGGGGCCCGCCTCTTCCTCGCGCTCTGAAATAGCCACGTCCTTGTCCGCACACGGGGCGCAGTGCTGGTCGGGGTGTGTATATATGCAGCCGTGCTTGATTGAGGAGCAGATTGCTGGTGACAGGTCACACCACGTTCTCTCTCCCTCACCCCCCCTCAGATTAGTTAGCCACAGCCCCCACTCTCCTCCTCCATTTTCCCCTCACCTGTTAGGATCCCTCTGCTGCCCCCTGAATTTCTCTCATAGAGCGGACAAACTGCATTCAGTGTCCTCCTCTTTCTCTCAGCTGGAGATAAAGGCCATTATGGCTCATTGGCGGGTGTGTTGCCTGGCCCAGAGTGTGTGTGGGTTGAAAAGACGACGGTCACAGCACACTCATAATTGCCCTCTTAGCTAATAATCCTCCATTTAAAAGCAAGTCACCTGCTCCCGCACACATTCACATGAACGTGTGTGCACACATGCACACTCGTTTAATAACATACAGCTAAAGCTGTATATTTACAAATAGTTTTTATCCAAGTGATTTGTTTGTTTATTCGACTCGTAAATGCTCTTCATTCTGCAGTGCTTTTAGTTGCTCACATTATTGACACTTGTCTGTCTTTTCATCAGATTCTGATGCACACCAAAGACATGGTTCAGAAGGTGAGTTCATTACGAAGTTCTGTTCCACTTATGGAACAAAATCAGGCCTCTATCACTGGTTGAGGGACTGCTTTACAAAAAAAAAAAAAAAAAAGATTAGGCCAATTTCACTCATCTGTATGGCATAGATTAGGACATGAATTCAGGTAGAGAAATAAAGATTTAAGATGTGCTTACAAACATTCCAGAAGAATTTTGACTTTTTGGGAAAATTATAGATAATTTAAAAAAGTCCTTGCAACAGTGACTAAATCATTAAAACAAAGCATTTTCTACAAGTCATCTTAGATACTTTCTCTCATTCATCGGTCGATTGATTTCAGTAGCATTTTTTATACAAAATTTGTAACTCAAAGTGGTTTCCAGGAGGTCTAAAGTCCAGCCTGTGAAAGTAAATGTGTGCAAACCTAAAAGAGCGCCTTCAAAATAAAATGACTAACATATTAGTTTAAAACAAATATACAAAAACACTCCAAATCGATTACAGCTTAAAACTGGGTAGTGCTCTCCACGGGTTGCGCTTTTTTATCTGTTGATGTAATTTCCACAAAAACATTTGTAGGGAAAGTCATGGTTCAGGCCATTTTTGTGATTTATCATCTTGGGAGTGTTGTTTGCCAATAAATCTTTAAACATTCAGTGTTTGGACTTGTTTTTTCAAACATTTCAAGATAATTAAATTCAGATCAACTGTAAATGTTTACCTTCAGTTGAGGCGAATCCTGATATTTTATCCTAAAGAAATCCAACTTTTTCTTAGCTGCTCGCAGCAATGTTCATTTGTTTAGCATTTTTAGAACTTTATGGTTTTAAGAGATTATTCTAAAAACAAATGTAGAACGTTTGCAGTACAGTTTTGAACATTTTAGGGAAAAATCTGCCAAAAGATTGTCAAAATTCCACATTAAATTGGGGTTACTTTTAGAAAACCATCTCGTTAAAGGTCCCAGCACTCGCCTGCATTATTTTACATATAGAAAACTTTTCACAGTTGGTAAGAGAGTTCCTGAATCCAAAAAAGTCAAAGCAGAATCATGTAAAGGTTTTTAAATACCCATTACACATCTTATATAGTTGAACTTTTTGTTTTGCTGTATGACTCAGATGAACCTGGAAGTAATTTATGGAGATACTGACTCCATCATGATAAACACCAACAGCAAGTCCCTAGAAGAAGTCTTCAAACTTGGAAATAAGGTTTGTGTTTACACGGTGATGTCGGAAAGCTCTAGTGTATTTAAGTTTGCAAGCAAACCAGTCGCTTCTTTTGTTTCCAGGTGAAGGCAGAAGTGAACAAGCTGTACAAACTCCTAGAGATCGACATCGACGGAGTGTTTAAGTCACTTCTGCTGCTAAAGAAGAAGAAATATGCAGCGCTGGTGGTGGAGCAACATGGCGATGGACGCTACAGCGTGAAGCAAGAACTCAAAGGCTTGGACATTGTCCGCAGAGATTGGTGCGACCTGGCCAAGGAATGTGGCAAGTAAGTTAGAAGATCCTAGTCCTCCAAATGATCGTTAATGCGAGGATTTATAATTGTCTTCTTTTTCCTCCATGATCTTCCGCTAGTTATGTGATTGGTCAGATTTTGTCCGACCAGAGTCGGGACATTATTGTGGAGAACATTCAGAAGCACCTGGTGGAAGTGGGAGAAAGGATCGCCAATGGTGACATACCCCTCAATCTGTATGAAATACACAAGGTGAGTTTGCTGTTACACTCTTTATGATTTGTTGCTGCTCTCCTGCTCATTGCTGCTTTTCTTCAGGCCTTGACAAAGGATCCTCAAGACTACCCGGACAAGAAAAGCCTTCCTCATGTCCACGTGGCTCTGTGGATCAACTCTCAGGGCGGGCGAAGAGTTAAAGCCGGAGATACAATCTCTTACCTCATCTGCAAGGTTTGAACACTTAAGTTTTATAGACAAAACTCTGTATTTGTGCTGTTTAGATCAACTTTTTTCTCTTGTTGTTTTTTGGCAGAGAAAAAACATGCTTTTAGTTTCTGGTGTTAAAATGTTCTGCTTTTATTCAAAGACAATTTTTTGTTTTAAATGTGTAACTTTTGAACTTTTTCAAATATTGAACAGTTTATTCAAATAGTCTTTTAATTTGAATGAAAGTGATTATTTTTTGTTTGTAAAAGTTAGCTTTACACTAAAAAAACATTAAACTCTTTAATGTGTACTCAGTTTAAAAAAAATCTGTACACTAACAATCACAGACTTAAGTTTTATGAACTTTTTTCCTAGGTTTTCCCAAAACAACCCTTTACAGATTTCTTTTTAGGAGTTTCATTGGCTTCTATTTGACATTTCCTTGTCTAACATTTTTACAGTTTCTGGAGTTGGCTTGAATTAATTAATAAAAAAAAAAAAAATCTGGGGGGTGGTGGTGGTGGTGGCTGTTTTTAGCTTTATTTTAGCTCACAGCCATTAATTTGGAAGTATCTGCAAATATTTAATTCTCTTAAACCTTTTTTGAAAACCTTTTCCTTCTTTAGTAAACATGTTTAGCTCTGGCATTCACACATATTTTTTTTAAGGAAATGCATCCCTATCGCTCGCTGGCTGCAGCTAAAATCAAACTTATGAAATGGTTTTTCCTCTGTAGGATGGCTCCACGCTAGCAGCCAGTCAGAGGGCTTACGCTCTGGAGCAGCTGCAGAAGCAGGAGGGTCTCAGTGTGGACACGCAGTACTACCTGGCCCAGCAGATCCACCCAGTGGTGTCCCGCATCTGTGAGCCCATCGAGGGCATCGATGGCGTGCTCATAGCAACATGGCTTGGTAAAAAAATTGCAGATATTCATCCAGGCTAGAGGGAAATCATGAAAAAGAAAGATTAATTATTTTATTATTTTGAAGTTGACTGGGAGTACGTTAGTCCAACTCTCGTGAAACGCTCAGTGGTAAAATTCCAGGATCTGCTTCAGGTCTGGACCCAAGTCTCTTCCGATCCCAGCAGCAGCATCAGAGGGAGGAGGAGGCGGACGCCATGATGGGAGCTCCTGTCCAGCTGACCGACGAGGAGCGCTACAGAGACTGTGAGAGGTTTACCTTCACCTGCCCTTCATGTGGCACCGACAACATCTATGACAATGTCTTCGAAGGAGCTGTAAGTACACAGGCGTGCCCACATGTGGGGCGTTTTGGGGAAAATGGGCCAATATTCCTACTTTTAACTTGACTTGTTTATACTTTTGGGAGTTTTATTTACATTTTCTAGCCCTGTTAAACTACGGACATGTGACTTGTGTGCAAGAAAGCGCTAAACGCAGGTTCTTGGTGTTCACACTGGACGAGCAGAGAAAGGATTCTTCTTCTTTGTTTACATGTCCTCCACCTACAGTTGGAAGAGACTTGGTGAAAAATGTTGAAGCGGTGCAAATCTCATGAATCTTGCTCCAGGTTTTTTCTTTCTTTTGAGATATAAAAGACTTGGTGTCATATACATCCGGCTGGGCACAAACCAGAATTATTAATTTCTCCTCCATGATCCTCCTTTTGAAATGATTAGCACTTCAGTGAATTAAATGGGACGTCATCCACACGTCACTACCAAATGCGAGTCTCTGATTGGTCAAAGTGCGACCTGGTTCAACTTGTAGCACGCATTCAGTGGCCTCAGTTGAAGTCGTAGAAACGTGCTTAGCTACATGTGAATGGGAGAGTTTTAAATACGGAAGCCCAAAACGCACCAATGCGCGCGTTCACATAGACTTTTCATTGAAAATTGCTTCTTGAACGCACTTTGCCCAGGACGGTGTGAACGTAGCTGTAGTGTTCCTTGATGTAGTCAGTCTACGTTGCTTGGGTGATGGGATGTTGCAGTTTTTTCTGCTTTGCTGCAAAAAACCCCCAAAATATCTGTTTGAAAAGATTAACTTCCTGGATTGTCTGAACTCTTTTGACACATCCTCTTGGAGCGTGCTCAGACTGAAGTACCGCAGTAGACATTAGGATTTGGTTGGCTTTCAGACCGCACTTTTGAGAGTTGACCAAATCACCAGAGCAAGTTCTTGTAGTTACAACAGCTCCTCAATTGGAGCAGTAATTCCAACAAATGAGCCAGAAAAAAAACACAGAATCTAGCTAGTACTTTGAGCAAGTAAAGGTAAGCATCTTCTCTTTCTATGTATCTTACAAGATTCTTCCTTTCCTGCCCATAGTTTCCTGGGATGTCCACCTGCATTAGAGTCAAAACCAGAGTTTGCTAGTTTGGGTCACACCAAAGTTCAAATTTATTTCCCACCTTTCAAAATAAAAGTCCAAGAAATCAAACGTTAGTCTGAATCAAACAGCAACTTTAAACAAGTGTTTTCCCACAGCATCCCAAAGTCACTGGATCCTCCCTTGGAGGAGGTCAAAGGCAGAGCATTGCAGTTTAATATGCCACCTGTCTCCATCAAAGAGTTCCCGCAGTTTTTGAAGCGAACGCGATGGTTTCCAGTGACCTCATCCTTTAGACAGGCGATATCTAATCTGTTGAGCCCAATGGCAATAAAACCATGTTTCGCTCCCTCAAATGGAGGAAAATGTTCAAAAAAGTTATGATAATTTTTTAAAGGGTTGTGTTTTTATTAGCAATTTAGTCAGCAGAGACTGCTGACTAAAGTGTGAGAACAGGAGAAAATAGTTTCCATGGGCATTGCAGTAAAACTTCTTGTGAGGGATCCATGCCTCTCTTATCCTCCATATTGTGTCTCTGTCTGTATTTTTAGACAGCTGCCTGGCTCCAAAGTGGACTCTGTTTTCATTGGCATAGTTTGGACACCACAGCTTGAAAAGCCTTTCCTTAACCCGGCCGCTCCACACACACACACACACACACACACACACACACACACACACACACAC